>JARQOD010000004.1:349543159-349694479 GCA_033576555.1 Oophaga sylvatica | reverse complement strand
GTTCCTTTAATCAACAATATCAGGGGAATGACCCCCTTGGGGAGCCATTTTTGGTAAAGGGGTTGTCTAAAAATTAAAAGATTTTTGGCTCATTTTTATTCCCTCCTTTCATTTAGGTGCTTTTGGCCCTCCAAAATTCCCTTTGATAGCCCGTTTTGGGGGAAGACCGGGGAAAAACCCCCCCCCCGGATAAACCCCAAACCAACTACAAAAGTCCCTTAAACTGAGGTTCCCCGGCTGTTCTGGGGGAACCCATGTTTTTGGGGAGGGACAAAAAATTTGTGGGGAAAAAAACACTTGGCCGCAAGACAAAATTGTTTTTTTTTGCGGGAGAGAGGGACTTTTTGGGGGGGTGTCCACCCCCGGACCTCTTTGAACCAAGGAGTTAACCTGGGATGGTATTTCGCCCCAAATCCCTCCCCCTTTCCTTCCTTTGCAGGTGGGATTGGTACTAGAACTGAGGGGTTTTTCCCTTTTTTTTCCTTGTTTAGTGGGTCCGGGGCTAATCTGGTGGACCCCGGGTTTGCCCGGGTGCTTTTAAATCAACTGATTTTTTTTTCCAAAACCCGGGTTCCCTATAATTTCTCTTTTAAATTCAAGACCTTTTGGGTTAAAAGGTGGGCGGGTTACAAGCTTTTCAAACATAATTTTCGATTAGGGCAATACATAAAGAGCAATTGCTTTTTATGTTTTGGGGGGGGCCCCGCTCCTATTGTTTGGGTTTCCCTTGGGTTTGGGCAAACCCAAAACCCCAAGTGATTGTTTGGGCAATCCAAAAATAAGCCATGGGGTAAATTTTTGCAAGAATAACTCATACAGGGTCATGGGTGGGGTTGTGCCTAACTTTGCCCCCTTTTTCGGAATTTTTGGGGAGAATTTAAAGAGGGGGGGTTAAAGATTTACCTCCTCATCGCACTATGACTCTCAATAAAGTTGCTTCCGATGCCTTACTCTTTACTTTCCCGGGGGTGGGGAAGACTGATGACCCGGGTTCCTATTCCCTAAAGGGGGGTTTTATTTGTCATTTTTGGGTAGGGTTTTAGTTTTAGGGGATTTGGGGCTCAGGGGACCCCCTGTGGGATTTCCCCGGGAGACTGAAGTTCCAGATCTTTTTAAGACTAAGGGTTTAAACGGAAACCCAAAACAAACGGATGGCTGATAGGAGGAGAGTTTCTGGTCTAGATCTGAGGGTGAACGATCTGGTGTGGTTGTCTACCAGGAATATAAAACTTAAAGTTCCCTCCTGGAGGTTGGGTCCCAGATTCATCGGGCCATACAGGATCAGTTCCATAATTAATCCTGTGGCATTTCGTCTGGACCTCCCTCCTACGTTTAAAATTCATAATGTGTTTCACAAGTCATTACTTAAAAAGTATGTGGCACCAGTCATACCGTCACCTCTACCTCCTCCTTCAGTGGTAATCAATGATAACGTGGAAGTTCATTGGAGGGGGTATGGTCCTGAGGAGAGGACGTGGGTCCCTGCGTCTGATGATAACGCAGATCGATTGGTTCGGACCTTTCACACAACTTACCCGGACAGACCTGGTCATGAGGGTCCGGAGGCCCCTCGTAGAAGGGGGGGTACTGTCATGGGTGCATCGCCACGAAGATCGTCGCGATTGCACATTCTGACTTCTCACAGCTGAGCTGCTGTTTCTTTGTGTTTGGTAATGAGAGAGTTAATTTTACCTAGCTCTTTGCTAAGACTAGGTTCAGCCTCGCCCGGCTGCTTTGGATTATGTTCTAATTAGTTTCCTTTATATTCCTGCCAGTCTGGGTGTTGGATGCCGGTGAAAGCATTCATATAGTTTAGCAGACTGGAGCGGTTCTGAGAATACTTAAGCTAAGAGCTCCTTAGTTGTTTTTACTCTTATAGCTTATAGTTTATCTCTGAGACCTTAGGTGTTCCTACTGTGTGTGAGTGTTGTATGTAAGACTTTATTTACTTTATTTCTTGTCTTTCTTGTATGTCTTTCTGTTCATTAACCGTTACCTGGTCATTCCCTTTGGTGGTATTCAGGGTCCTTCTTAGGACTAGAATACAGTTGGCAGGGATTGATAGGAGACAGGGTTTACGCTGGTGGCCTGGACCTCTGTACCTTTAACAGTACCTCCAGGTTGAGGGATTAGTTAGGACCCCAGTTAGGGTCAGCTTAGACCCCGGTCACCCTCTAGCCGGAGACAGCGTATAACGGATTCCGTTTTGACCCACTGGACTTTCTGTCAGGTAAATCTATGTTATCATATAGCTATGCACATGTTATATAGTATGTTGCCCTTTTGATATAGATTATTGTCATCACATATATATATCTGCTATACAGCGTGACAGGTAAGTATAATTTTGCTTTTTTATTTTATTTTTATTACAGGAAATGGTTTTAGCAGGAAAATAAAATATGGTCAAAAACTGTGATTATTTAATTAAACTTATTTTTTATTAAACTGTGTGTGTTTGATTTTTCTTTCATACAATAGGATTAATAATTGATAGTTGTCTAATTGACAGCTATCAATTATTAACCTGGCTTAAAGTGACCTTTCAATTGCAAGGTCATTTTAACCCCTTATTAACCCATTCGCCACCGCTACAGGGCAATGGGAATAGACGGGCAAAGTGCCAGAAAGGGCGAATCTAATTATAGATTTGCCCTTTCTGGGGTGTCTGGGGGCAGATGTTAGTAGCCAGGGGGGGCACAAAAAAAATGTACCCTCCCTAGGCTATTATTATCTGCCCCCACTCGCTTTGCTTTGTCTGTCTGGTGGAGAAAATACAGCGGGAGCCCACGCATTTTTTTTCAACGAATTTACACCTTTAATTAACCCCTACATGTCTGAAATTTAGCACACATATACTCATGTAATTGTATGTTTCAAACATATATAAAAATACATGAAATTACATGGTTAAATGTGTGGAAACAATGTATCATTTCATGTCGGCTTCTGTGATTTCACTGAAGCCGGCAATTGAATTAGCGGCTATTACAGTATGTAGAAGTGTAAGAATTATAAATATATGTATATATATATGTCACAATGACATATATATATATATATATATATATATATGTGCTCTATGTGTATATATCTATTCTTTCTTTTGGCATTTAAATACTATTCTTTTGGATCCATTATATGTCAGTTTTGCAAGCCTGCGAGAAAATCTCGCAAGTCGGATGAAAATCGGATGTTACAAGGTACACACACATGCGATTAAATCGCATCTTTGAAGGAAAATCGGATGCCAGAAGGATGTGTGATGTTTTTATTTTGATCCGACAATCGACCGTCTAAAACGGACCGATTTTTTTGTGGTTGTGTGTGACTCCAGCCTAATATTAGCACCCGAGCACAGTACTCTCCAAACCAACGCCTGATTGGCAGCGTCGGACTGGAACACCTTGGGCCCACCAGAGAAAATCATTCTTGGGGCCCACTATGTAGCTACATAGAAATAAATACAAGACCACCAATTGTAAAGTAAAACACACTAATATCAGGGTATAATATAAGGTAGTACATGTCTTAATTATGTAGCAGGAGTTGGGGTAGCCTCCCTCATAGATTATAAAGCAGCCCCCTCATAGGGGATAATGCTGCCCCCCTCATAGGGGATAATGCTGCCCCCCTCATAGGGTATAATGCTATATATATATATATATATATATATATATATATAGATAATAGATAGATACCATATATCGAGTATAAGCCGACCCCTAATTTGCCAAAAAACTGGAAAACTTATTGACTCGAGTATAAGCCAGGTGAAAAGAGATATGCCCCATATGCTGCCCATGTATTATGCCCCACAAGATGCTCCAAATGTGCCCCTTATGCTGCCCATGTATAATGACCCATAGATGCTCCATAGATTGTGCCCTCATAGATGCTCCATAGATTATTCCCCCATAGATGCTCCATAGATTTCCCCATAGATGCTCCTTAGATTATGCCCCATAGAAGCTCCATAGATTGTGCCCCCATAGATTATGCCCCTATAGATGTGCATAGATTATGCCCATAGATTATGCCCCCATAGATGCTCCTTAGATTATGCCCCCATAGATAGCCCCATGATCCATAGATTATGCCCCCATAGATTATGCCCCATAGATGCTCTTAGATTATGCCCCCATAGAAGCTCCATAGATTATGCCCCATAGATTATGCCCCCATAGATATGCCCCCATAGATGCTCCATAGATTATGCCCCCATAGATGCTCCATAGATTATGCCCCCATAGATTATGCCCACCTAGATTATGCCCCCATAGATTATGCCCCCATAGATGCTCCTTAGATTATGCCCCCATAGAAGCTCCATAGATTTGCCCCCATAGAAGTTCCATAGATTGTGCCCCCATAAATGCTCCTAGATTATGCCCGCATAGAAGCTCCATAGATTGTGCCCCCATAAATGCTCCTTAGATTATTCCCCCATAGATGCTCCATATGATTATGCCCCCATAAATGCTCCACAGATTATGCCCCATAGATTATGCCCCATAAATGCTCCACAGATTATGCCCCCATAAATGCTCCACAGATTATGCCCCATAAATGCTCCAAGATTATGCCCCCATAGATTATGCCCCCATAAATGCTCCACAGATTATGCCCCCATAGATTATGCCTCCATAAATGCTCCACAGATTATGCCCCTTTAATGCTCCACAGATTATGCCCCCATAAATGCTCCACAGATTATGCCCCCATAAATGCTCCACAGATTATGCCCCCATAAATGCTCCAAGATTATGCCCCATAGATTATGCCCATAAATGCTCCACAGATTATGCCCCATGATTATGCCCCATAAATGCTCCACAGATTATGCCCCCATAGATGTGCCCCCATAGAAGCTCCATAGATTTGCCCCCATAAATGCTCCTTAGATTATGCCCCATAGAAGCTCCAAGATTGTGCCCCATAAATGCTCCTTAGATTATTCCCCCATAGATCTCATAGATAGCCCCCATAAATGCTCCACAGATTATGCCCCCATAGATTATGCCCCCATAAATGCTCCACAGATTATGCCCCATAAATGCTCCACAGATTATGCCCCATAGATTATGCCCCATAAATGCTCCACAATATGGCCCCATAGATTATGCCCCCATAAATGCTCCACAGATTATGCCCCCCATAGATTATGCCCCCATAAATGCTCCACAGATTATGCCCCCATAAGATTATGCCCCCATAAATGCTCCACAGATTATGCCCCCATAGATTGTGCCCCCATAGAAGCTCCATAGATTGTGCCCCCATAAATGCTCCTTAGATTATGCCCGCATAGAAGCTCCATAGATTGTGCCCCATAAATGCTCCTTAGATTATTCCCCCATAGATGCTCCATAGATTATGCCCCCATAAATGCTCCACAGATTATGCCCCCATAGATTATGCCCCCATAAATGCTCCACAGATTATGCCCCCATAAATGCTCCACAGATTATGCCCCATAGATTATGCCCCCATAAATGCTCCACAGATTATGCCCCATAAATGCTCCACAGATTATGGCCCCATAGATTATGCCCCCATAAATGCTCCACAGATTATGCCCCCATAGATTATGCCCCCATAAATGCTCCACAGATTATGCCCCCATAGATTATGCCCCCATAAATGCTCCACAGATTATGCCCCCATAGATGCTCCACAGATTATGTCCCCATAGATGCTGCAAAAAAAAAAGACATACTCACCTCTCATCGCTGGGGCCCCAGGTGCTGGTGTCCTGAGCAGGCGGGGACACCGGCGCGCTATGGGTGACAGGTGCCGGTGTCACCGCTGGCTCAGGGCCCCGGCACCTGCGATATTTACCTGTCACCGGGTCCACTGCTGAGCGCCGCTGTCTTCGGTCCTCCGGCAGTGAATGCTCAGGCAGAGGGAGCGGCGCTCACTAATGACGTCATCGCGCCCTCTGCCTGAACATCGCAGCAAGAGAGGACGCGATGACACAGCGACGCTCAGCGGTTGGAGCGTGTGACAGGTAAGTAATGATATTCACTGCTTAGCACGCCCATGTGGGCGTGGGAAGCAGTGAATATTCATTTCTCTTTAGCAGCGGGACAGGGGCTCCTGCCTCCTGTCACCCGCTGCTGCTCTGCTGGCACGGGGCCCCCATGGCAGCTGCGTGGTGTGCCGCTATTAGCGACACGCCACCGGCTGGGGGCCCCTGGAGCAGCGGGGGCCCTAGGCAACTGGACTCTGTATGCCAGCAGGTGCCAGGGCCCCCCAGATGCCAGGGCCCACCGGAGAATCCTCTGGTTCTCCGGTGGGCCAGTCCGACCCTGCTGATTGGTGAGAAAAGGGTCCCCGGACATCCCCTGTAAGGCCTCTTTCACACTTCAGTCATTTGGCATCAGTTAAAATCTGCCAAAGTGTGAAAATAGCGGATCCGCCAGAAAAGGTGAAAACGGATGCAAACGGATCCATTTTTTGACGGATCCGCCATGAACTTTTCAACCTGGAAAATGCAGGTACGCATGTCTGGCACGGAGGGAGAGAGAGAGAGAGACCCCCGACAGTGTTCTGAGTATTTTGTATGGATTTTCTATGGGAGCACCGGATCCGCTGGCGGATTCCGCCAAAAACCGATGCCCGCGGATCCGCCACCCATAGGCGACCATTACACAATGGCGGACGCGGCGGATCCGCCATTTTGACGCAACACAAAAAACGTTGCATTGAACGTTTCCAAAATGGTGGACGCCAAATTTATGGCGGATCCGTCAAAAAACGGATCCAACGGACGACCATCCGTCAAAATCCGCCACTAATGCAAGTCAATGGGAAAAAAGCAGATCCGCCCCCAAAAAAATGGCGGATCCGCTTTTTTCACACTTTGGCAGATTTTGACTGACGTCGCACGACTGAAGTGTGAAAGAGGCCTTAGGCCGGTGTTACACTTGCGTGTTTCATGCGAGAAACTCGATCCAAGTCCCGACACAGCCGCCGGCTCTCGGACCGGAGTGTGCTGCTTCATGTATTTCTATGCAGCCACACACTCCGGTCCCGAGTGCCGGCGGCAGTGCCTGCCGGGTTTTGATGAGAGACTCGCGCAAGTTTTTCGCATCACACACGCAAGTCTGACCCTGGCCTAAGTCACAGTCACACCTGTCCATATAATTTATCATCATCACACCTACCCAATTGCTTCAGTAAGACCGGCTAACCACCTGATGTGTTTGCGGCCTCCCGACACCAGGGGAGAGAAGGATCAGGTAGTTGGCATTTCGACACCGTATCCTTTTGTTTTCAGAAGTAAGGCTCTCTGTGCCTGCGCGTGCTCTGTGCCTGCGTTCTGTGCTCCCTCTGTGCCTGCGTGCGCTCTGTGCCTGCGTGCGCTCTGTGCCTGCGTGCGCTCTGTGCCTGTGTGCGCTCTGTGCCTGCGCGCGCTCTGTACCTGCGCGTGCTCTGTGCCTGCGCGTGCTCTGTGCCTGCGTGCTCTGTGCCTGCGTGCTCTGTGCCTGCGTGCTCTGTGCCTGCGTGCTCTGTGCCTGCGTCCCTCTGTGCCTGTGCGCTCTGTGCCTGTGCATGCTCTGTCTGCACCCTTAGCCTACAGTACGCAGCGTGCTCTTTTCCCGATGTATACTGTAATGTTCCCACAGGCCCCTACTCACTAGCTGCAGGGGGCCGGAGGTCTTCTTTCAGCCTCGTCTGGCCTGTATTCACCTGTATACTATTAGTTTCTCTGTATAGAACAGTGCAGCAGAAACTAGCATGAAAACGGCAAAAGTTGCAAAATATTTGCTCGATTCTGCCTAACTTAAAAATGCGCCTTTTCAAAGCGATTTACACCAGAATTGTGGCGTAATTACTTTGATAAATCTGTGTCTTTGTCTTTAGAAGTACAAAAAGGGGAGAAGAGCTCAACAAATTGATAAGCACACCTACCGGTATATATAATACAAAAATATATATTAAATTAAATCTCAGTACTATCTAAAAACAATGAAAAACAAACCATTGCCCATAACACATGCATCAATTTAATAATATGTATCCCACCGATATTGAATACAATCAATAGACCCTAAAATGCTGGAAAAAATATCACAAACAAGTATACAGTCAATGACCAGCATATAATCAATATATACCGTAATCTAAATACAGTCATGGCCAAAAGTTTTGAGAATGACACAAATATTATATTTTCACATGATCTGCTGCCCTCTGGTTTTTATGTGTGTTTGACAGATGTTTTTATCACAGACAGAAATATAATAATTGCAAACATATGAGTAACAAAAGCTTATATTGACAGTTAGAATGAGTTAATGCAGCAAGTCAATATTTGCAGTGTTGACCCTTCTTCTTCAGGACCTCTGCAATTCTCCCTGGCATGCTCTCAATCAACTTCTGGACCAAATCCTGACTGATAGCAGTCCATTCTTGCACAATCAATTCTTTCATTTTGTCAGAATTTTTAGGTTTTTGTTTGTCCACCCGTCTCTTGATGATTGACCACAAGTTCTCAATGGGATTAAGATCTGGGGAGTTTCCAGGCCATGGACCCAAAATCTCTGTTTTGTTCCCTGAGCCATTTAGTTATCACCTTTGCTTTATGGCAAGGTGCTCCATCATGCTGGAAAAGGCATTGTTGATCGCCAAACTGCTCTTGGAGGGTTGGGAGAAGTTGCTCTTGGAGGACATTCTGGTACCATTCATTATTCATGGCTGTGTTTTTAGGCAAGACTGTGAGAGAGCCGATTCCCTTGGCTGAGAAGCAACCCCCACAATGAATGGTTTCAGGATGCTTAACAGTTGGCATGAGACAAGACTGCTGGTAGCGCTCACCTTGTCTTCTCTGAATGAGGCGTTTTCCTGATGTCCCAAACAATTGAAAAGGGGATTCATCAGAGAAAATAACTTTACCCCAGTCCTCAGCAGTCCACTGCCTGTACCTTTTGCAGAATATCAGTCTGTCCATGATGTTTTTTCTGGAGAGAAGTGGCTTCTTTGCTGCCCTCCTTGAGACCAGGCCTTGCTCCAAGAGTCTCCGCCTCACAGTGCGTGCAGATGCACTCACACCTGCCTGCTGCCATTCCTGAGCAAGCTCTGCACTGCTAGTAGCCCGATCCCGCAGCTGAAACACTTTTAAGAGACGGTCCTGGGCTTGCTGGTCTTTCTTGGGCGCCCTGGAGTCTTTTTGGCAACAATGGAACCTCTCTCCTTGAAGTTCTTGATGATGCGATAGATTGTTGACTGACGTGCAATCTTTCTAGCTGCGATACTCTTCCCTGTTAGGCCATTTTTGTGCATTGCAATGATGACTGCACGTATTTCTTTAGAGATAACCATGGTTAACAGAAGAGAAACAATTATGCCAAGCACCAGCCTCCTTTAAAAGTGTCCATTGGTGTCATTCTTACTTAATCATGACAGATTGATCTCCAGCCATGTCCTCATCAACACCCACACCTGTGTTAATGGAGCAATCACTGAAAAGAGGTTAGCTGGTCCTTTTAAGGCATGCTGCAATGATGTTGAAATGTGTTTTGGGGGATAAAGTTCATTTTCTAGCCAAATATTGACTTTGCAAGTAATTGCTGTTAAGCTGATCACTCTTTATAACTTTCTGGAGTATATGCTAATTGCCATTAGAAAAAGTGAAGCAGTAGACTTTGTAAAAATTTCACACTTTCACACTTCAGTCGTGCGACTGTACATTTTCAGTCAGCAAATTAGAATATAATCAATATATGATTCCAACTGGAAGAAGTTAGATGGCACTCACCGATCTTGTGAAGAAAATCCGCTCTTTATTGATAAAAAAAATTGCATGGTGGCCGGGGGAGTGAGGAAAGGAGTAGGCACAAACTTAATATAAGAAGTCACATATCCTAAAGTGCGCATAATCTAAAAAGTATTTTTGGATCCTAGACATAACAAAACCATTAAACCAATATGTGCAGCTGGTCGACATTAAAAATAATAGACTTCGGTCAGGTCCCTAATATGGGATCCAAGTAACCAGGTATAAATGATGCAGGTGGATGCAAGCCCCACGCATATCGCCGCTGTAGGGCAGCTTCCTCAGGGGAAATGTATGGGAAATACAAGACTCAGTAGCATATATATTCGGTAATTACAATAAGTATTTACCGGTAGTAAGTGACGCTCGGCATCCTTGTAATCCAGGAAGTGGCTTATACATTGCAATGGAAAATCGCGCACGCGCAGTGATGCTTGAAGTGTGATACGGGTAAAGGAGTTTTGCCATTAGTAGAAAACCTGTGCTTGGGAGAACATAACGCTGTATAGTATCAACGAGCAAATACACATATGTGCATGCGGACTATGTTGAAGCACACAATATAGGCAAAAAGATTTGCCAATAGTAAGAAAAACTGTGCATGCGTGAGTTTATGATTAACCTCTTAATAATATAGAAACAGTAATAATAATCTTTATATAGCGCCAACATATTCCGCAGCGCTTTACAGTTTAACAGTTTGAAAACACAAGTCATAAGTAACAACGTTACCAATACAATAATTAAAGCAAGAAAGCAATTGTGACAGGCTTATAGTATGACAAGAAGGAGCCATTAAGACATCCGAGGTATATCTTGGTAGAAACAAAAGGGTTATTTACTACATATTTATGAAAAATAAAAATAAAGGTGAGTCATGTATCCTAAAACTAGGTACGCTTGTCAATCACATTTATATATCACATGATGGACACAATGATATATAAAATAACATGTCTATCATAATTGACCTAAGATAACTGTGGTGTGAAGCATGTACTCAAGCATCGAATATTTCCATTCATTCAGGCAGTTTAGATAAAACAACCAAAAATAAGGTGTATTGAAAATGGCGGTAGACATACCAGTATATAGCAATAAACATTGGAAAAAAATTAATTTATGCATAAATATAAGTCCTACGATATAGAAGGTAAATATATATTTACGGTATGTTGTGTGTGTGTGTGTGTGTGTGTATATTATATATATATATATATATATATATATATATATATATATATATATATATATATATATATATATATATATGTGTGTATATATATATATTATATATGCCGTATATACTCGAATATAAGCCGGGATTTTCAGCCCATTTTTTAGGGCTGAAAGTCCCCCTCTCGGCTTATATTCGAGTCATATACCAGGGGGTCGGCGGGGGAGGGGGAGCGCAGCTGTCCTATATACTCACCCCTCCACCGGCACGGTCTCTGCAGCCCCCGCTCTTCTCCCACGGTCCCGGCGCCTTTGTTCAGCGGTCAGCTGGTACCGCTCATTAAAGTCATGAATATGCACATATTCATGACTTTAATGAGCGGTAACACGTGACCGCTGAACACTGGTGCCGGGACCGTAGGAGAAGAGCAGGGCAGAGGCCGCGCCGGCAGAAGGGTGAGTATAAGCGATATTTACCTGTCCCGTTCCACCGCTGCTCGCCGCTGTGTCCTCGGGTCCTCTTGCTGCGATGTTCAGGCAGATACAGGTTACACCCAAATGTATTCAAAGTATATGCTGGGAAATGAATCCCAATGTGAATCCCTATAATTTATTGGGATTCATTTCATAACCTGTACCTGACAGCCTCATTAATGAGGGTCCTGCATTAATGTATATGGTATTGCTCTGTACTTTTGTGAAACCTGATACCCAATTATTAGGCTAATTTTCTGTTGCATTTTGGTTGTCCCCATGTATATGTATATTTTATCATTATTTTTTAAAAATATTTTCTCAATAAAAATTATGTTTTTATGGTTGTAAACTTCCTAGTTTCTCCTTTTTGATATTTAATTATTTGGGAAGTGCCATTGAAACTAGGCAAGGTTTCCTTATATGATTTCTATATATAATATATTGTAGTGCAGCGGTATCACACTGTGCAGTGATGAGGCAGTGAGCCAGAAAAGTTCAAAACAAATGTCTCTTTAATGTTCAACTTGCACAACACAGCACACAATATCCTTTGGATCGCAGCCGGGAAACAGGACAGTCCACCTCCAGATCGCAGGCACATATTCTCTGGTTTACAGTCACTAAACACGCCAGTCCACCTCTGACCTTTTGACGTGGCGACTGCACCGCCGTGTTAATATGCTACTTACAGCTTTACACAGTACACGATATCCTCTAGTTTACAGTCACTAAACACGCCAGTCCTCCTTCTGAGACCTGTTGCTGTGGGCGACTGCACCACCCTGTTAATGTTCTACTCACAGCATTACACAGTACACGATATCCTCCGGATCGCAGCTGGGAGCCATATCCTTGTTTACAGTCATTAAACACTCCAGTGCACACCTTGCACACAGGACAGTCTACCTCTGGTTCACCGCCAGGCACAAGACAGTCCACCTCCGAGACCTGTTGCCGTGGGCAACTGCACCGCTGTATACGCTGTAGGTGCGAGGCTTCTCAGCTGCCTTTGCTGTTCGGCCCTACTGGCCTGTGTTGCCTCACACAGGTGGAGGGCTGCAGAGCCTTCTGCTGTGTACTCCTCCAAACATCAGACTGACACTGACCCTGAACCTGACCCACCCGAACCCTATAATGCAAGGTTTTTAACTAGCAACCCGGAATGAAACGGATTGAAACACTACCATCTTCAGCCTGTTTCAAAACACCAAAACCCAGAGCAGGTTTTCCCTAAGTCTGCCTTGGAAAACCAGCATGTTCAGCTACGCCAGTGAGTGCAGTGCCCTCTCATGGCCTCAACACGCATCATGGGGGAATATACAGTGACCCTCACATGTAACACCAGTCTCTGCCTATATATATATATATTATATATACAGGGTGGTCCAAAAGTAGGTGGACAGTATGTGTAGTAGGGTTATGAAGGGGGAGAAAGACTTCAAAGCTCTGCAAATTGTGATGGAAAACAGTTTGAGCACCTGCGTTGATACAATTTAAGGGCTTTTGTATTATTGTTCAGAATAAAATTTAATTGTCAATGTTATGCTTGTGTTAGTAAATATAATTTTATATATAAATCAAAATAAATGTTATTTTCTGTCCACCTACTTTTGGACCACTGTGTGTGTATATATGTATATATACACACAGTACAGACCAAAAGTTTGGACACACCTTCTGATTCAAAGATTTTTCTGTATTTTCATGACTATGAAAATTGTACATTCACACTGACGGCATCAAAACTATGAATTAACACATGTGGAATTATATGCGTAACAAAAAAAGTGTGAAACAACTGAAATTATGTCTTATATTCTAGGTTCTTCAAAGTAGCCACCTTTTTGCTTTGATTACTGCTTTGCACACTCTTGGCATTCTCTTGATGAGCTTCAAGAGGTAGTCACCGGAAATGGTATTCCAACAGTCTTGAAGGAGTTGCCAGAGATTCTTAGCTCTTGTTGCCCTTTTGCCTTCACTCTGCTGTCCAGCTCACCCCAAACCATCTCGATTGGGTTCAGGTCTGGTGACTGTGGAGGCCAGGTCATCTGGCATAGCACCCCATCACTCTCCTTCTTGGTCAAATATCCCTTACACAGCCTGGAGGTGTGTTTGGGGTCATTGTCCTGTTGAAAAAAAAAAGATGGTCCAACTAAGTGCAAACCGGATAGAATAGCATGCCGCTGCAAGATGCTGTGGTAGCCATGCTGCTTCAGTATGCCTTCAATTTTTAATAAATCCCCAACAGTGTCACCAGCAAAGCACCCCCACACCATCACACCTCCTCCATGCTTCACGGTGGGAACCAGGCATGTAGAATCCATCCGTTCACCTTTTCTGCGTCGCACAAAGACACGGTGGTTGGAACCAAAGATCTCAAATTTTGACTCATCAGACCAGTGGTTTCCTAGCAGCTATTTTACCATGAAGGCCTGCTACACAAAGTCTCCTCTTAACAGTTGTTGTAGAGATGTGTCTGCTGCTAGAACTCTGTGTGGCATTGACCTGGTCTCTAATCTGAGCTGCTGTTCATCTGCGATTTCTGAGGCTGGTGACTCGGATAAACTTATCCTCAGAAGCAGAGGTGACTCTTGGTCTTCCTTTCCTGGGGCGGTCCCCATGTGAGCCAGTTTCTTTGTAGCGCTTGATGGTTTTTGCAACTGCACTTGGGGACACTTGCAAAGTTTTCCTAATTTTTCGGACTGACTGACCTTCATTTCTTAAAGTAATGATGGCCACTCGTTTTTCTTTACTTAGCTGCAGTTTCTTGCCATAATACACATTCTAACAGTCTATTCAGTAGGACTATCAGCTGTGTATCTACCAGACTTCTGCACAACACAACTGATGGTCCCAACCCCATTTATAAGGCAAGAAATCACACTTATTAAACCTGACAGGGCACACCTGTGAAGTGAAAACCATTCCGGTGACTACCTCTTGAAGCTCATCAAGAGAATGCCAAGAGTGTGCAAAGCAGTCATCAAAGCAAAAGGTGGCTACTTTGAAGAACCTAGAATATAAGACATAATTTCAGTTGTTTCACACTTTTTTGTTAAGTCTATAATTCACATGTGTTAATTCATAGTTTTGATGCCTTCAGTGTGATTATGAAAATTGTACAGTCATGAAAATACAGAAAAATCTTTGAATGAGAAGGTGTGTTCAAACTTTTGGTCTGTACTGTATATCTTGGTCAAGACTAAAGCCCCCGTCTCACACAGCGATCTCGCTAGCGATATCGCTGCTGAGTCACTAGTTTTGTTACTTAACAGCGATATCGCTGTGTGTGACATTCAGCGACGATCAGCCCCCCTACTGGGTATCGCTGATCGTCGCTGAATGTCCTGGACATTTTTTTGATCGTTGGTCTCATCGCTGCGTGTGGCAGGCAGGAGACCAGCGATCAGCTGGTAACCAAGGTACACATCGGGTTTCCAGGTGCCGCGCAGCGCCTGGAAACCCGATGTGTACCTTGGTTACCAGCTCCCTGCATCAGCGGGCTGGTATCCAACGTACACTGCGAGTAACTAAGCGACGTTACCCGCATTGTCGCTGTCCTGATCGCTGCCTGTTTGGCAGCTCAGCAGCGATCATGTAGCGACACACCAGCGATCCTGACAAGTGCATTATCGTTGTCGGGATCGCTGGTGTGTCGCTATGTGTGACGGGGCCCTAAGAGCCTGAAAGGCTCAAAACACATAGACCTGGTGTCCACCATGCTATTTTATATTTTCTTTATTTTTTCTTTGGTTTTGGCCATTCCCAAATAATTATCATTGTTTTATATATTCATTTTTTGCAGTAGCTGGATTTTTTTTTACCCATTTCTACCACTGAGAATGTATGTCTGTTCTCAAATAAAGTCCATTGTATGAGTGACACGCATACTCCAGAACTGCATATATCACATACAGGTGCAATGAAGTGTTCCCACAACAATTTAGCGGCGAAAGAGGACTCAGAATGGTAATATGATATATGGACTGCTAAATCACATAGTACAGTCTAAACTGCATATGGGATGAAAACAGAATTATATAAAAGGCTAATAAAATTGGTAACATTTTTTATTATTAGTGCTTTAATAAATAAACTACTTGATTCCAGTGTACAGCCCAGGCCATTGATGCCCAAGATAAAAATGTGATAGGTGATGGTGTAAATCAATAAATCCTAATTAACACTAAAATGATAGAGGGGTATGATGTATGAATAATCTCAATAACTAAGAGCTTCGTCACATGACTGTATTTTTGGTCTGAGCGGTATCCTTGAAAAAACGTACAGTACTTAACCCATTCTTATTCTATAGGGAAGTACAGATGAGCAATATTCTTTGACAAAAAAAAAATTGCAGTATGCACTAGTTTCTTCCGTAAATCGGGTGAGATTCACCCATTCAGGTCTAATGCATGAAAAAAATCGGATGTCATTCGGAGCGAGTGTACAACATCCGATTTTTACAGCTACATTGCAATTCTGTAAATGGTCCTGTAAATGATTAACCCCTTCCTGACATTGGACATCACATTCCGTCCATGTGCCCTGGGCCTGATTCTGACAGCTGACACCCAGCGGTCACAAGCCACTCCTGGCACTTTAACCCTGGAAATGCTGTGGTTGAACACGACATCCAGGTCACCAGACATAGCAAGATCAAAAAGACAAATATAAATAAACATGGTGCTGCTGAAAACATCATTTTGTCCCACAAAAAACAAGCCATC
The DNA here is from genome assembly GCA_033576555.1 of Oophaga sylvatica. Classification (NCBI taxonomy): domain Eukaryota; kingdom Metazoa; phylum Chordata; class Amphibia; order Anura; family Dendrobatidae; genus Oophaga; species Oophaga sylvatica. Next base: position 349,678,315 of record JARQOD010000004.1, on the reverse strand, counting down.
AATACAGCTCAATCAGTGGAAAAATAAAAAAGTTATAGCTCTCAGAATACATTTTTTTGTATAAAATAGTTTTTATTGTATAAAAGCGGCAAAACATAAGAAAATATATAAATGAGGTATTGCTGTAATCGTACTGACCCGAAAAATAAAACTGCCTTATCAATTTTACCACCCACAGAGTGGCATACCCCCCAAAAAAAAACAAAACAAAAAGAAATTCTTGATTTGCTAGTTTTTGTTTGTTGTGCCTCACAAACATTGGAATAGAAACAATCGAAAAATGTCATGTGCGAGAAAATGGTACCAATAAAAAACGTAAACTCGTCCAGCAAAAGACAAGCCATCACATGACTCTGTGAGCCAAAATATGGAAAAATTATAGTTCTCAGAATATGGTGATGCAAAAACTATTTTTTTGCAATAAAAAGCGTCTTTTAGTGTGCGACAGCTGCCAAACATAAAAACCCGATATAAATCTGGTATCGCTGTAATCGCACCTGCCCGAGGAATAAAGTTGCCTAATCACTTATACCGCATGAGGAACATAAAAAATAAATAAAACCAATTCTTCACCTACTGTTAATTTTTTTTTTTTCATTCTGCCTCCCAAAGATTGCAGTAAGGCTTGGCGCACATTTATCCTGCGCTCTGCATTGAGCGCTTACACCGAGGTTTCCGTGTAAATCTCTGAAATACGTTATTCAGCCGGAACCTCTGGCGGAAGAGTCCCTATAATGAGGCAGATGGAGGCACTGTGGATAAAGGAAAAATTTTTTTTAAAAAATTAAAAAAAAAAAAATTTTTTTTAAAAAATTTAGTTTTTTTGGGGGGGAAAAATAAAAATATTTTTTTTTTTGGGTTTGGGGTTTAAAGGGAAAAAAGGGGGGGTTTTTTAAAAAAGGGGGGGGGAAAAAAAAAAAAAATTTTTGGGGAGTTTTTTTTTTCCCCCCGGGGAAAAAAATAAAAAAAGGGGTTTGGGGGGAAAAAAAAAAAAAAAACCCCCCCCCCCCCAAAACCTTCCCCCCCCCCCCCCTTTTTTTTTTCCTTTTTTTTTTTTTGGGGCCCCCCTTTTTTTTCCCCAAAAAAAAAAAAACCCAATTTTTTTCCCCCCCCTTTTTTTCCCCCCCGGGGGCCCCCCCTTTTTTTTTTTTGGGGTTTTTTTTTTTTTTTTTTTTTTTTTTTTTTCCCCCCCCCCCGGGGGCCCCTTTCCCCTCCCCCTTTTCCCCCCCTTTCCCCCCCCCAAAAATTTTTTTTCCCCCCCCTTTTTTTTTTTTTAAATGGGGGGGGGCCCAAAAAATTTTTTTTCCCCTTTTTTTTTAAAAATTTAAAAAAAAAACCCCCCCTTTTTTTTTAAAAAAAAAAAAAAGGGGGAAAAATTTTTTTTTATTTTAATTTTTTTTTTTTTAAAAATTTTTTTTTTTTTTTTTTTTTTTTTTTTTTTTTTTTTTTTCCCTTTTTTTTTAAAAAATTTAAAATAAAAATTAAATTTAAAAAAAAAAAGCCCAAAGGGTTTTTTAAAAAAAAGGGGTTTTTTTTGGGGGGGAAAAAAGGGCCCCCACCCCCAAAGGAAAAAAAAAAGGGGCCCCAAAAAAACCCCCCCTTTTTTTCCCCCCCCCCCTTTTTGGGTTTTTTTTTAAAAAAAAATTTTTTTTTTTTTGGGGGGGGGGGGTTTTTTTTCTTTTTTTTTTTTCCCCCTTTTTTTTTTTTTCCCGGAAAAAAAAGGGGGGAAAATTTTAAATTTTTCCCCAAAATTTCCCCCCCCTTTTTTTAAAAAAAAAAAAAAAATGGGGTTGGGGTAAAAAATTTTTTTTTTTTAAAAAAATTTTAAAAAAACCCCCCCCCAAAAAAAATTTTCCCCCCTTTTCCCCCTTTTTAAAAAAAAAAAAAGGGGGTTTTTTCCCTAAACCCCCCTTTTTTTCCTTTTTTTTTTTTTGGACCCCCCCCAAAAAATTTTTAAAACCCCCCCAAAATTCCTTTCCCCCACCCCAAAAATTTTTTTTCCCCCCCCCCCCTTTTTTTTTTTAAAAATTTTCCCCCCCCCCCCTTTTCAAAAAAAAAACCCCCCCCCCCTTTTTAAAAACCCCAAAAAAAAAAAATTTTCCCCCCCCCCCCCCTTTTTCCCCCCCCCCCCCCCCAAAACCCCTTTTAAAGGGGGCCAAAAAACCAAAAAAAAAAAAAAACCCCCCCCCCCCCCCCCTTTCCCCCCCAAAAAAAAATTTTCCCCCCCCTTTTTTTTCCCCAAATTTTTTTAAAAAAAACCCCCAAAAATTTTTAAAAAAAAAATTTTTAAAACCCCTTTTCCCCCAACCCCCTTTTTTTTAACCGAAAAAAAACCCCCCCCCCTTTTTCCCCCCCCCCCCAAATTTCCCCCCAAAAAAAAAAACCCCCCCTTTCCTTTTTAAAAAAACCCCCCCAAAAAACCCCCCAAGGGAAAAAAGGGGGGGTTTTTTTTTTTTAAAAAAAATTTTTTTAAAAAAAAAAAAAGGGGAAAAAAAAGGGGGGAAAAAGGGGGAAAAAAGGGGGAAAAAAAAAAAAAAAAAATTTTTTTTGGGGTTCCTTTCCCCCCTTTTGGTTTTCCCTGCCCCTTTTTTTTAAAAAAAAATTTTTTCCCCAAAACCCCCCCCGGGGTTTTTTGGGGGGGTTTCCCCCCCCCCGGGGGGTTAAAAAAATTTTTTTTTTTTAAGGTTGGGGGTTTTTGGGGGAAAAAAATAAAAATTTTTTTTTTTTTTTTTTTTTTTTTTTCTTTTTTTTTAAAAGGCCCCTTTTTTTTTTTTTTTGGGGGGGGGTTTTTTTTTTTTTTTTTTTTTTTTCCCCCCTTTTTTTTTTTTTTTTTTTTTTTTTTTTTTTTTTTTTTTTAAATTTTTTTTTTTTTTTTTTTTTTTTTTCCCCCCTTTTTTTTCCCCCCCTTTTTTTAAAAAAAGGGGAAAATTTTTTTTTTTTGAAAAAGGTTTTTTAAAAAAAGGAAAATTTAAAATTTTTTTTTTTTTTTTTTTTTTTTTTTTTTTTTTTTTTTTTTTTTTTTTTTTTTTTTTTTTTTTTTTTTTTTCCTTTTTTTTTTAAATTTTTTTTTTTTTTTTTTTTTTTTTTTTTTTTTTTTTTTTTTTTTTTTTTTTTTTTTTTTTTTTTTTTTTTTTTTTTTTTTTTTTTTTTTTTTTTTTTTTTTTTTTTTTTTTTTTTTTTTTTTTTTTTTTTTTTTTTTTTTTTTTTTTTTTTTAATTTTTTTTTTTTTTTTTTTTTTTTTTTTTTTTTTTTTTTTTTTTTTTTTTTTTTTTTTTTTTTTTTTTTTTTTTTTTTTTTTTGGTTTTTTTTTTTAATTTTTTTTTTTTTTTTTTTTTTTTTTTTTTTTTTTTTTTTTTTTTTTTTTTTTTTTTTTTTTTTTTTTTTTTTTTTTTTTTTTTTTTTTTTTTTTTTTTTTTTTTTTTTTTTTTTTTTTTTTTTGTTTTTCCCTTTTTTTTTTTTTTTCCTTTTTAAAAAAAAATTTTTTTTTTTTTTTTTCCCTTTTTTTAAAATTTTTTTAAAAAAAAAAAAAACCTTTTTGGGGGGGGGAGGGGGGGGGAAAAATTTTTTTTTTGTTTTTTAAATTTTTTTTTTTCCATTTTTTTTTTTTTTTTGTTTTTAAAAAAAAAAAGGGGAAAAAAAAAAACCCCCCCCCAAAAAAAAACCCCCCCAAAAAAATTTTTAAATTTTGGGTTTTTTTGGAAAAAAAAAAAAAAGGGGGGTTTTTTTTGGGGGGGGGGGTTTTTTTGGGGGGGGAAAAAAGGGGTTTTTTAATTTCCCTTTTTTTTAAAAAATTTTTAAATTAAAAAAAAAAATTTTTTCCCCCCTTTTTTAAACCCAAAAAAAAAATTTTTTTCCCCCTTTTTTTTAAAAATTTTTTTTAAAAAAAATTTTAAAAAAAGGGGAAATTTATTTTTAAAAATTTTAAAAAAATTTTTTTTGGGAAAATTTTTTAAAAAATTGTTTTTTTTTTTTTTTTTTTTTTTTTAAAAAATTTTCCCCCGGGGGCCCCCCCAAAAAAATTTTTTTAAAAAAAAAAGGGGGTTTGGGGCCAAATTTTTCCTTAAAACCCCCCAAAAAAAATTCCAAAAAAATTTTCCCCCCCGTTAAAAAACCCCCCCTTTTTTTAAAAGGTAAAAAAAAAAGGGGCCCTTTTCCCCCAAAAAAAAAATTTTTTTGGGGGGGCTTTAAAAATTGGAAAAAAATTTGGGGGGTTTTTTAAATTTTTTTAAAATTTTTTTTTTTTTCCCCCCCCCCCCCCCCCTTTCCTTTTTTTTCCCCGGGGGTTTTTTCCCCCCCCCCCCCCCCCCGGGGCCCCCCCCCCCCCCCCCCCCCCAAAAAAAAAACCCAAAAAAAAAAAAAAAAAAATTTTAAAAAAAGGAAAAACCCCAAAACCCCCCCCCAAAAAAAAAAAAAAAAAAAAAAGGGGGGCCCCCCCCGGGGTTTTAAAAAAGGGGAAAAAAGGGAAAAAAAAAAAACCGGAAAAAAAATAAAAAAAACCCCCAAAAAAACCAAAGGTGTAAATTCGTTGTAAAAAAACGGACTTTTTTGCTACGAATTTACACCTTTAATTAACCCCTACAGGTGTAAAATTTTTTGCACACTTACACTCATGTAATTGTTTGTGCAAATCAGATATCAAACTACATAAAAAAGACATGGTTAACTCTATGTAAACCAAGTGTCATTTCATGTCGGGTTCTGCATTTTCACAAAAGCCGGCAATTGAATTAGCGGCTATTATACTATGTAGAAGTGTATGAACTATAAATATAAATTTATATATATATATGTGTCACAAATTTAATGACATGTGTATATATATATATATTATATATGAGGTGTAAAATTGCTGAAAAAAAATGCGTGGGCTCCCGCCCTATTTTTCGCAACCAGACAGACAAAGCCAGTGAGTGGGGGCAGATAATAATAGCCCAGAGAGGGACCATTATTTTTGGCCCCCCCCGGCTACTAACATCTGCCCCAGACACCCCAGAAAGGGCAAATCCTAATTAGATTTGCCCTTTCTGGCACTTTGCCCGTCTATTCCCATTGCCCTGTAGCGGTGGCGAATGGGTTAATAAGGGGTTAAAATGACCTTGCAATTGAAAGGTCACTTTAAGCCAGGTTAATAATTGAGAGCTGTCAATTAGACAACTATCAATTATTAATCCTATTGTATGAAAGAAAAATCAAACACACACACTTTAATAAAAAAGAAGTTTAATGAAATAATTACACAGTTTTTGACCATATTTTTTTTCCTGCTAAAACCATTTCCTGTAATAAAAATAAAATAATAAAGCAAAATTATTCTTACCAATCCGATGTACATCAGGTCCCACGGTGTAATCCTTCAGAAAGGGTTAATGTTTACTGCAGGGACCGCAGCTAATGCTGCAGCCTCACAGTAAACCCCCAAATGAATGAGTTCCTCTCCTGGCTGACAGGAGAGGAAGTGGAAAGCTTAATTCATTGCTTTCCACTTTCACTTCAGGTCAGCCAGGGACACAATCAGTGACGTCAGAGGGAACTGGTTAACAAAAATAGGGGATCCCCTCGAAAAAAATTGGCGTGGGGTCCCCCCTATTTTTGTTAACCAACCAGATGAAGCAGACCGCTGAGGCCTGGATTTTCAGGCTGTTAAGGAGCCAAGATCCATGGACCTTGCCAGCCTGATAATACCAGGCCACAGCAGTCTGCATATCTTGGCTGATTAACAAAAATAGGGATCCCCTCGCAAAAAATTGGCGTGGGGTCCCCCCTATTTTTGTTAACCAGCCAGATGAAGCAGACCGCTGAGGCCTGGTTTTTCAGGCTGGTAAGGATCCAATATCCATGGACCTTGCAAGCCTGATAATACCAGGCCACAGCAGTCTGCTTAGCTTGGCTGGTTAACAAAAATAGGGGATCCCCTCGAAAAAAAAACGGCGTAGGGGTCCCCCTATTTTTGTTAACCAGCCAAGTAAAATGCAGACTGCTGCGGCCTGGTATTAAAAGACTGTCAAGGCCCATGGGATTTTGTCCCTCAACAGCCTGATAATACCAGGTACAGCAGCCCCACATTTGGCGCATCAAAAGATGTGCCAATTGTGGCACTTTACCCGGCTCTTCCCACTTGCCCTGTAGCCACATTTCTGTTTTTTACACAAATAAACAATGTTATATCAAAGAAAATTTTGCCACTATCATAAAGTACAATGTATCACAAATAAACTCTCAGAATCACCAGGATCCATTGAAGCGTTCCAGAGTTACTGTTATAAACTGCTTCAAGCACTAAGGAAAGATGGGAACTCTGTCCCTACAATAAAACTGAGCTTGATCCCTACGATGTAACAGGGAACCTGATCCTGCGACCAGACCCGCTAAAGTCCTCAGCTAGTCTGAACGAAGACCTATAGTTGCGAGGGAGGAATCCCTACAAGATCTAGGGACTGGGAGAAAAGGTGGACACCTCCTAACAGAAATTGTAGCAGGGAAAATTAAACAGAAAACAAATTACTACGAGATCCTAAGATTAAGCAAAACTGACAGAGTAAGGCACCTAAGCACCCGGCTAGCTTAAGAGTAGATAATACAATGAAGTCCAGCAAAGCCAGAAGGGCGGAGCCAGACTAAATAGGGAAAAAAGGTCATGTGACCAGCAAACTGAAACAAAATCTAACAAGAGGGTTCTAACAGTACCCTCCCTTCTAAGAGGATCCTCCGGATCCCCTAGGACTTGGGCTTATCCGGAAACCTCTTGTGAAACGCTCTAACAAGTCTAACGCGAACTATCCGCCACCCAGATAACTCAGTCAACCTCCAGCACTCTCAACCCCTCATCGCAAATTAGGATGGGGAACAAAGCTCCAGACTTATCAACAGCAGAAAAATTGTTGAGTAACTCAACACTTGGAAATGCACCTTAAAGGGCCCTACAAACTTGGGACCCAATTTCTTAGACGGAATCCTCAAGCGCAGATTCTTAGAGGACAACCAGACCATGTCACCAATAGCAAACAAAACCTCTTGTCGTTTTCTATCAAAATACACTTTGGATCTTTTGTTAGCCTCCTGAAGATTACCACGCACATCAGTCCAAACTCTCTCCAACACACCAGAAAAATTCTCCTCTTCAGGTACAGCCGATCCCAACTTGGAAAATGACCCAAAAGACGGATGTCTCCCAGTACAACAAAAAAAAGGCGAACAACCAGCAGAAGCGGATGTATGATTGTTAAGAGCAAACTCAGCAAGTGGCAGAAACTCAGACCACCCCTCTTGATTATCAGTCACAAAACAACGCAAGAACTGCTCAACATCCTGGTTTTTCCTTTCTGTCTGACCATTAGACTCAGGATGATATCCGGATGAAAACGACAAATGAACTCCCAACCTGTCACAAAAGGCGCGCCAAAAACGAGCCACAAACTGAGGTCCCCTATCAGAAACAATGTCAGTAGGAACACCATGTAGTCTGACTATTTCCTTGACAAAGGCCTTAGCGAGAGTCTTAGCGCAGGGCAATTTGATGAAAGGAACCAAGTGACACATCTTGCTAAAACGGTCCACGACCACCCAGATGACAGTGAAACCCTCAGAGGGGGGAAGGTCAGTAATAAAGTCCATAGCCAAATGTGTCCAAGGTGCACTAGGGACCTCCAGAGGGCAAAGCAACCCTGCAGCAGGAGTATGAGAAGACTTAGATCTAGCACAGACAGTGCATTGACGCACCCACTTAATGACTTCCTTCTGCCATCCAGGCCACCAAAAGCTGCGACCCACAAGTCTCTTGGTCTCAGAGATTCCAGGATGACCTGCCAACCGAGAGTCATGACATTCAACAAACAAATCTCTCCTCAGGGTACCAGGCACAAACAACCTCCCATGCGGCGTGTTAGATGGGGCATTCTCCTGTGCTTTAAGAATCTCATCTTCCAACACGGAGTCCAAAACCGCAATAACAACCCCCTCTTGCAAAATGTTTTCCTCCTCCTCAGTACCCACCATAGGAGAAAAGCTGCGAGACAAAGCATCAGCTTTAACATTTTTAGTACCTGGGATGTAAGTAACGGTAAAATTAAAGCGTGAGAAAAACAGTGCCCACCTAGCCTGATGGGCATTCAAGCGTTTGGCAGCATCAAGGTAGATCAGATTTTTATGATCGGTGAAGACTTGAACGGGAAATTCCGCTCCCTCCAAAAAATGACGCCAGTGTTCAAATGCGAGTTTAATTGCCAACAATTCCCGATTACCGATATCATAATTTAGTTCAGACTCAGAAAATTTCTTTGAAAAAAAAGCACAGGGATGTACTCCATCCGTCTTTTCCTGAGACAACACCGCGCCGACCCCCACAGAAGAAGCATCAACCTCAACCAAAAATGGTTTAGTCACATCAGGCTGCGTAAGGATGGGAGCAGAGCTGAACCTCTCCTTTAGCAACACAAAAGCCTCAATGGCCTCAGTAGTCCACTGAACCGCATCAGCACCTTTCCTGGTGAGATCGGTCAGGTTTGGCAATCACAGAAAATTTTTTTATGAATTTTCTATAATAATTGGCGAACCCCAAAAACCTCTGTATTGATTTCACACCAATAGGTCTAGGCCAATCCTGCACAGCTTGCACTTTCACAGAGTCCATCTCAAAACCTTCACTGGAGACAATGTAGCCCAAAAAACTAAGTCTCTGTACAGCGAACTCACATTTTTCTAGTTTGGCAAAAAGTGAATTATCACTCAGTAACTGTAATACTTCACGCACACTCCTCCAATGAGACTCCAAATCCGGTGAATAAATCAAAATGTCATCCAAATACACAACCACACTTCTGCCGAATCTAAGGATGTCATTAATAAGATTCTGAAAAAATGCCGGAGCACTGGAAAGTCCAAAAGGCATAACCAGATTCTCAAAATGACCCAGTGGAGTGTTAAACGCAGTCTTCCATTCATCCCCCTCCTTCATGCGCAACAAATTGTATGCCCCTCGAAGATCAATTTTCGAGAACCCCTTGGCCCCCACTAACTGATTAAACAAATCAGGAATCAATGGCAGTGGGTAAGGATTGCGTACAGTAATCTTATTAATCTCACGAAAGTCTAGACAAGGCCGTAAACCGCCGTCCTTTTTTTAACAAAAAAAAATCCAACCGCCACAGGAGATTTGGAAGGCCTAATGTGACCGGCGGCCAAGCTTGTCTGTATGTATTCCTCCAAAGCCTTTCTCTCAGGAATAGTCAAATTAAATAAACGACTTTTAGGAAGAGTCGCTCCGGGGACAAATTCAATTGCACAATCATATTCTCTATGAGGAGGCAATACCTACGATTCTTTATCAGAAAAAACTTTCCAAAAATCCTGAATAGGTACAGGTAACTCCCCCTTAACTACAGCAGCAATACGCCCGTTACAACACTTGTCATAACACTTAGGACTCCAGGACTTAATTTCATTGGTAGACCAATCCAGTACCGGATTGTGCAATTTTAACCAGGGTAACCCCAAAATCACCGGTGAGGGCAAATTATTCAAAACTACCAAATCCAAATTCTCTTGATGAACACCATTAATAGTAAGAGGAAATTCACAGATATGGTGAGTAACATTTTTCAAGGGAGAGCCATCCACAGACACCACATTAATAGGAGAAGACAGAAGTTTGGGTTTTAATTTTAGTTTTTCCAAAAATTTCCCATCAATCACATTGAGAGTTGAACCACAATCCACAAATACCCGAAACTCCATTAATTCCTCCTCACCAGCAGTGGTAGCAGAAAGAAAGACACCTTTATTGTTTAAACAAGCTATGCGGGCGACACTGACCTCATTTTTTTTTTTTCTCTTTATTCATTCGAAGCGCACAGTTCTTAATGAAATGCTCAGATTTACCACAGTAGAAACACAAACCTTGAGCAAATCTGCGTTCTTTTTCCCGAGAGTGAGGTGCCATTGCTCCAATTTCCATCGGCTCTGCAATGTCAGTACATTCCTTCTCCAAACTTGGAGCTGACAAAGCAGACTTACTCTCATTAACCCTTGCACGCAGTCTACTATCCACCCGTATGGCCAATTGCATAGCCTCTTGCAAGTTACCAGGTATAGGATAAGCAATCAGCAAATCTTTAACCCTTTGGCCGGCGTCACACACAACGACAAAAAATCGGTCCGTTTTAGACGGTCGATTGTCGGATCAAAATGCAAACATCACACATCCTTCTGGCATCCGATTTTCCTTAAAGATGCGATTTAGTCGCATGTGTGTGTACCTTGTAACATCCGATTTTCATCCGACTTGCGAGATTTTCTCGCAGGCTTGCAAAACTGACATATAATGGATCCAAAAGAATAGTATTTCAATCACAAAAAAAAGAATAGATATATACACATAGAACACACATATATATATATATATATACGTCATTGTGACATATATATACATATATTTATAGTTCCTAGACTTCTACATACTGTTATAGCCGCTAATTCAATTGACGGCTTTTGTGAAATCACAGAAGCCGACATGAAATGATACATTGTTTCCACACAGTTAACCATGTCATTTCCTGTATTTTGATATTTGTTTAGAACTTACAATTACATGAGTGTATTTGTGCAAAATTTCAGACATGTAGGGGTTAATTAAAGGTGTAATTTCGTTGAAAAAAAATGCGTGGGCTCCCGCTGTATTTTCTCCACCAGACAGACAAAGCAAGCGAGTGGGGGCAGATAATAACAGCCTAGGGAGGGTACATTTTTTGTGCCCCCCTGGCTACTAACATCTGCCCCCAGACACCCCAGAAAGGGCAAATCTATAATTAAATTCGCCCTTTCTGGCACTTTGCCCGTCTATTCCCATTGTCCTGTAGCGGTGGCGAATGGGTTAATAATCTCACCTTAATGTCACCTTAGTATTGAAAGGTGACCTTAAGGCAGGTTAATAATTGAGAGCTGTCAATTAGACAACTATCAATTATTAATCCTATTGTATGATAGAAAAATCAAACACACACAGTTTAATAAAAAAGAAGTTTAATGAAATAATCACACAGTTTTTGACAATATGTTATTTTTTTGCTAAAACCATTTCTTGTAATAAAAATAAAATAAAAAAGCAAAATGATTCTTACCAATCCGAAGTACAGTCAGGTCCCACGCTGTAATCCATCAGAAAGGGTTAACAGGTTACAGGTCGCAGAGAGCTAATAATGCTGTCTCAGACCTGTATTCCCCTGAATGAATCAGTTACTCTCCCAGCGAAAGAAGAGGAATAGATTCATGAATGGAGCTTAATTGATTTATTGCCACTTTCACTTGAGTGACCTGACCTAAGGTGAAAGTGGATACAATCAATTAAGCTTCATTCATGAATCACATCCTCTCCTGTCGGCAGGAGATAAGCTCATTCATTCAGGAGCTATCAGATGAGCACGCAGGATTACTTGTGCTTCTTATCTGATTGCTAGTTAACCCTTTGTGAAGGATTACATCGTGGGACGTGACAGATTGCCAGATAGGTAAGAATAATGTTGTTTTATTATTTTATATTTATTTTAGAAGAACAAGGGCTTCGAACGGATTAAGACTTAAATAAAAGATGGTCAAAAATATGTGTTTTTATTTCATTAAAATTATTTATTCTTAAAGTGTGTGTGTTTTTTTTTATTTACTTCAATAGGATTAATAATTGATAGTTGTCTAATTGACAGCTCTCAATTATTAACCTGCCTTAAGGTCACCTTTCAATACTAAGGTGACATTAAGGTGAGATTATTAACCCATTCGCCATCGCTACAGGGCAATGGGAATAGACGGGCAAAGTGCCAGAAAGGGCGAATCTAATTATAGATTTGCCCTTTCTGGGGTGTCTGGGGGCAGATGTTAGTAGCCGGGGGGGGCACAAAAAAAAAGTACCCTCCCTAGGCTATTATTATCTGCCCCCACTCGCTTGCTTTGTCTGTCTGGTGGAGAAAATACAGCGGGAGCCCACGCATTTTTTTGTCAACGAATTTACACCTTTAATTAATCCCTACATGTCTGAAATTTAGCACAAATACACTCATGTAATTGTAAGTTCTAAACAAATATCAAAATACAGGAAATGACATGGTTAACTGTGTGGAAACAATGTATCATTTCATGTCGGCTTCTGTGATTTCACAGAAGCCGGCAATTGAATTTGCGGCTATTACAGTATGTAGAAGTCTAGGAAATATAAATATATATATATACATGTCACAATTACATATATATATATAATATATATTATATATATATATATATGTATTCTATCTGTGTATATCTATTCTTTCTAGTCTTTATTAAAGCTGTCAGTGTGATTTTACAGTATAGCCGGGGATGAATTGCCAGCTTTTCTAAAGGACACCGATGCGATTTCATCGCAAGTCACACTGCAGTCCGTTTGTAATCAGATTTTTCATCGCTCCCATAGACTTGCATTGGCGATAGTCGACCCACAATCGGTGACAATCGCAGCATGCTGCGATTGCACACGGACGTTTAAAACGGACCACAAAAAATCTGATACTGGGAGCTGCTCCATAGATTAACATAGGGCAGACTGCAATACGATTTTTCATCGCATTGCAGTCGTCCGATTCTGTCGCCAGTGTGACGCCGGCCTTTCACTTAATCCTGCAAGAAATAAACTTTTCAAAGCTGAATCGTTCCAGCCCACCTGGGTGGACCACCTACGGAAGTGAGTACAATATTTTTCCACATTACCCGATCCCTGTCTCAAACGTCTCAACTCTGTCTCAGCTGATGAAACACGATCCGGATCATCATACAACAACCCCAAAGCAGAAAAAAAAACCATCCACTGATCCAAAGCATGGATCACTAGGCTGCAGAGAAAAGGCCCAGTCCTGAGGTTCTTTGCGCAAAAGTGACATTATAAACCCTATGCGCTGTGATTCATCACCAGAGGATCTGGGTCTCAAACGAAAATACAACAAGCAAGCATTTTTAAAAGAAAAAAAATCTTGTTGTTCACCAAAAAATAAATCAGGCAAACGTACCTTTGGCTCCACGAAATGTGCTCCAGAACAACTACTCACGTGTTGCTGGATTTCAGCCACCTCCAGAGAGAGACCCTGCAGGCGTTCAGCCAAATCCCGAACCGACACCATGATGAAAACAGAAAATCTTTCCTTAGAGATTTTTTTTTTTTTTTTTTTTCTTGGCTGGACTTACTGTTATGAACTGCTACAAGCACTAAGGAAAGATGGGAACTCTGTCCCTACAATAAAACTGAGCTTGATCCCTACGATGTAACGGGGAACCTGATCCTGCGACCAGACCCGCTAAAGTCCTCAGCTAGTCTGAACGAAGACCTATAGTTGCGAGGGAGGAATCCCTACAAGATCTAGGGACTGGGAGAAAAGGTGGACACCTCCTAACAGAAATTGTAGCAGGGAAAATTAAACAGAAAACAAATTACTACGAGATCCTAAGATTAAGCAAAACTGACAGAGTAAGGCACCTAAGCACCCGGCTAGCTTAAGAGTAGATAATACAATATAAGTCCAGCAAAGCCAGAAGGGCGGAGCCAGACTAAATAGGGAAAAAAGGTCATGTGACCAGCAAACTGAAACAAAATCTAACAAGAGGGTTCTAACAGTTACTACCTTATAAAGGAACAGTGGTTAGAATTGTAAAAATTGGCCTGGTCATTAACGTGCAAACCACCCTCGGGGGTAAAGGGGAGAGCGTACACCCCTGCCATTTACTTCATAGGCTAAAGGGCATGCATTAACTTGGAATTCTTGCTTTTGGGAAGGGATATAATAGTTTAACCCAATTTATGAATCTAGATCCAAATCGTATTTTTGCCAGGACAGCCCGTAAATAATTCCATTCCACGCTGTCAAAAGCCTTGGCAGCGTCCCATGCCAAAATTGCCTTCCCTCCTGATCCTCCCTGTGCTAAGCTGGAGACCCCAAAACAGGCGTTTAATATTTATGGATGATGTATATTTATGTGGAATAAATCCATTTTGATTTTCATGACCTACTGATGTTATCACCCATGATAGGCTATTGGCCAATACTTTTGCAAATATTTTAACAGCCACAGAGAGGAGTGAAAAAGGACGATATGACTCAAGTATAGAAGAGTCCTTCCCAAGCTTTAAAATTAGTACTATTATGGCCTTTCTCATAGACATGGGAAGTGATCCCTGCTTCTGTTCTTCCTCAGTCACACTCAACAAGCGGGGCAAAACTATCGGAAGAATACATCCTGAAAAACTCTTCAGGTAATCCATCTGCCATTAGGGCCTGTTCAATTTGCATCTGACTTAACGCCTTCTCTAATTCCTCTAATAGTACAGGTGCGTCTCACTAAATTAGAGTATCATCAAAAAGTTAATTTATTTCAGTTCTTCAATACAAAAAGTGAATCTCATATATTATATAGAGTCATTACAAACAGAGTGATTTATTTCAAGTGTTTATTTCTGTTAATGTTGATGATTATGACTTGCAGCCAATGAAAGCCCAAAAGTCATTATCTCAGTAAATTAGAATAATTAGCAAAAAACACCTGCAAAGGCTTCCTAAGCGTTTAAAAAAAGTCCCTTAGTCTGTTTCAGTAGGCTCCACAATCATGGGGAAGACTGCTGACTTGACAGATGTCCAGAAGGCAGTCATTGACACACTCCACAAGGAGGGTAAGCCGCTAAAGGTCATGGCTGTCTCCGCAAGAGAAATTAGTCTGGAAAGATGCGCCGCATGTCCGTCTCTGCAAGTGGGCCACAGATGTCTGTGGACATGGATTTCTTGAAATCTTATCCACTATGCTGTAACATCTAGCTGCTGCGGATTGATGCTGCATAAGTACGCAGCAACTCTGGATAGTGGGCACATACCCTTATTCTCTAGGTCATCAGCTTTATTTATCAACAGTGAGATGTTATGGACTGCCTTTCCTAGATCCTGGGTCACTGGGGGGAGTTTATCTTCTGTATAGCTTACTCTCCCCTCCAGTTCTCTCGCCCTTTCTTTAACCCCATGCAAATCTTGTTTAATGAAGTATATGGTATTTGTTTTCATATCTCCCATTTGTGTGCTTAGTGTGGCCGGGGTGGAGTTGCCCGCATTCACTGCAGTCAATGCATCGCTGAGTGTGGGTTTAGCCGTCATTGACCCTGTGTTTATAGTGTTCGCCCCTATATTCCCCTCACAGGTACACTGCAAGGGATATTCGTACTGTTGCATGAGGCGGCAGCCATCTTACTTCTATGGTCTTTAGTCGTGGGCTCTGTCTCTGCCTACGGCTCCAGACTGGAGCATTTTCCATCATTGCAGTCATCCGGGGGAGTTTGCTCAGGTGGTATGCGGGCGAATCTTCCTAGCTTTACAGCCACTTCGGATGGCCTGTTGTGGGCGGGGGTGTTCAGTGCCGGCGCCATATTGGATGTGGCACCCTCATGGTCTTTTGATTCCTTCTCCCATCGTTTGCTGTGGGTCATGGTGATATCAGGTTTCCCGGTCAGGGCCTCGGTGTCTCCGGTAAGTATCTGCACTATAGACATTTCCGCAGATGCTAGTTATTGCCGGTATCCTGATTCCAACTTTTAAGTGAAAAAACAAACTTTGCTTGTATCATCTACTGACCCAGTGTTGCAGCTTGTATTGTCACACTTGGCAAACTTCTGCAACTGTAGTCTGCAGCGTATTTCAATAGTAGGATTGTGGATGAGTGGTCATTAAGGCCTGGGTTACACTTGCGAGTACAATGTGAGAACCTCGCACGAGTCTGTCGCCTCAATACCCGGCACTGCCACTGGCACTCAGACCGGAGCGTTCAGCTACATAGAAATACATGCAGCCCCACACTCCGGTCCTGAGTGCCAGTGGCAGTGCTGGGTATTGAGGCGACAGACTCGTACGAGTTTCTCGCATTGTACTTGTAAGTTTGACCCCGGCCTAAAGGGCCCATCTCACATAGCGAGATCGCTGCTAAACAGCGATCTCAGCAGCGATCTCGCTATTTCTGACACGTACCAGCGATCAGGCCCCTGCTGTGAATCGCTGGTCGTGTCAGAAATGTCAGGACATTTTTTTGATCTCTGGTCTCCCGCTGACAGGCACGCATCGCTGCGTGTGACAGGCGGGAGACCAGCGATCCGCTGGTAACCAAGGTACAAAGCGGGTTGCCAGGCGCGGGGCTGTGCCTGGAAACCCGCTGTGTACCTTGGATACCAGCGCCCTGATGCAGGGAGCTGGTAACCAAGGTACACAGCGGGTTTCCAGGCGCTGCGCGGTGCCTGGAAACCCGAAGTGTACCTTGGTTACCAGCTCCCTGCATCAGGGCGCTGGTATCCAAGGTACACTGCGGGTAACTAAGCGATGTTACCCGCAGTGTCCCTGTGCTGATCGCTGCCCTGAGCTGCCTGTGTGGCAGCTCAGCAGCGATCATGTAGCGATACACCAGCGATCCTGATCGTTGTCAGGATCGCTGGTGTATCGCTATGTGAGACCCGGGCTTAACGCTCATTCACACGCTGCAGATAAAATCTGTGATGTTGACATCTGTAACGTGTCAATTTATGCTTCAGATTTTTATCCCAGAAATCACTCTGCTTTTCAAGGGCAAAATCTCTGCTAAATCCACAATATTTCCGCAGGATTTGGTATGGATTTTGCAAGTGCAGATTTTCTGGATATGTCCTGCGAAGTCGTATCCCCAGGGCATATGTAATCGCATGTATTTCACCAAAAATCCATTCCATACATCTCAGTGAGGTTTATTCAGCTGCAAGTGCATGATTTTCTGCAAGCTCCAATTTGGTGGCCAATTAAAGCTGCAGAAATGTGATTGCATCTCTAGGACTGATGCGGGATATGTAAAGCTATGTGTATGAAAATTAATTTGATAAAAGGCTTTGATAACTGAGGGAACAATAAAAATGGAGCTAGAATATTATTTAACCCTACTATTCTATTCGTATTGCTGTACACTTGTACTGTACTGATCTATTAAAGTCTGTTAATTTTGACATTTAGTTACTCTAAGCTAATGGTTGGTCAAAAACAAATGAAAATTGAAAACCAGTGTGCTTTATTTTCTTTAGAAAAATCTTGTACATGTTCATATATTGCTATATTCAGGCATTCTTAGACTGTGTTTCCGCGATCAGGAAACACAGCTCTTTGGACGGAACATTCCTCTGCCAGGCCTGCAGCACCCCACGGTACCCACTACCAGGAGTCCCTTTCTGCCCCAGGCGAGTCTGAGACCCCAGCCCGGGATGGGCTCCCTCTCTGTCGCAGTCTATTGTGGTTTTCACCAGGGTGGCACAGACCCTGGTGTCTGTGATAGACAGATTGCCTCTTCCAGCTTCCACAGTCGCCAGTGGATCACAGGTTTCTCCGCCGGGCCCTTCCAACTCATGCCGCAAGAGGCCCAGACAAGGGCACTTTTTCCGCCCAATCTCACCAGCCGGTCCTTCTCGGCGAGATCCCTCTTCTGGATCCTCCTCTCCTGAATTAGACGAGACATCTTCGGATGCGCCTTAAGAACATGAGTTGGACCTGGATCCAGAACAGGCCTCCAGCATATAGATATGGTGCAGAGCCTGGTTGTAGTGGCCAACCAGTCCTTAGGCCAGGGGTCGACAAAGTTGTTCAGAATCTAGGAGCCATCCAAAAAATTTAGGAGCCAGAATTTTTTTTTTAACAAACTTGGTTTTTAATTTAACAAAAAAACATTACAAACGTTATAAACATTTAACTTCTAAAGATAATAAATATTATATTTTGATATATTAGATTTTAGCCAACATTCTAGTGTTTTTCACTTTGCTTTTTGTGGCCATGAACATGCCTTGTGATTTTAGAGCTGAAGCTGGGAATTGTAGTTTTTTTTAACCTAACAGATAGGAAAATGATGTAAAGAATAAACTACATTTCCCTAAGGTGCTTTGGGGAAGCCTCCCATAACAAACATGCCGCTAGTGGCTAGCGGCAGTAAACAGAATTATGGTGGCAGCCAATCAGCGTGGCGCAGCAGATTCAATCCAGACGGCCAGGGCCGGCTCCAGGTTTTTATGGGCCGAGGGCGAGAGAATCTCAGTGGGCCCCCTTAACACAGACCACGATTCATGATGCACAGATACTGCAGAGAAATATGGTTATAGCACAACGCCAAACACTTCTCTTCTTCCATTACATGACTGATACCTATTGTAAATTGTACAATAGCTCAAAAACCGCCAAATCCTCACAGCGCACAGTACAGACTGGACAGTACAGTCCTCCATACAATATTATAGGCACCACATAGTCTCCCCCTCATCACCCATATAATACCCCATGCAGGATGTCACCCCGCCATCCCCCATATAATGCTCCATACAGAATACTGGACCCAATATAATGCTCCATACAAAATATGGAGCTCTCCTCTACACTGTGCTGCGTTCTGCACTGTTACGGCTCAGGAAAGGGCGCTGTGGAAAGACTCCCCATTATCATCATCATTGCCTGCCCATTATCATCATCATTGCCTCCCCTCATCATCATTGCCTGCCCATCATCATCATCGCCTCCCTATCATCATTGCCTCCCCATTAATATCATCATCATCATCATTGCCTTCCCATTATCATTGCCTACCCATCATCATCATTATCATTGCCTCCCCATTAATATCATCATCATCATTGCCTTCCCATTATCATGGCCTCCCCATCATCATCATTATCATTGCCTCCCCATCATCATCATTATCATTGCCTCCTCACCACCATCCCAGCCTCCCCCCACCACCATCACACATACAGCACCGCAAGCAGCACTCTCTCACATACACACACGCAGGCACACACGCCTCACCTGTCCGGCGTCCGCGCACTCTGCCACAGCCGGCCGCTGAATGATGACGTCATTCAGCGGCGCTGCTGTGAGAGAGGAAGCGCAGGCGCCCCCTGGAGCTCGGAGCTGCGGCAGCGGAGGCACGGGGAGAGATAAGTAGTGCGCCGGCTGCTGCCGGGGCCCTGAGCAAGCGGGGGGGCCCCAGTGGCGGCGCTGACACCGCTAACGGGCGTCGGGGTGCCCGACGGCGAGTGGGCCCCTCGCCTGCTTTAATTCCCTGGGCGCCAGGCATGATTTTCTAGGCGCCACTGGCGACCTGGCGCCTGGGTTTGTCGAACCCTGCCTTAGGCATCAAACATACCTCTACGAATCCCGCAGACGGTCTAAACTACCTTCCAAGGTCTTTGCCCCACACGCTGATACTCAAGAGGGAAAGGGACAATCCGACCAGACGCTTTCAAAGAGGGAAGTGCCTCGGCATCCTATACCCCTTCTCCCCTGAGCTCACCGCTAACTGGACGCCTTTCTCTGCTGTGGACCCGCCAGTCTCCAGACTGTCCACCAACACGGTCCTCCCACCTTCTAATGCAGCTTCCCTCAAGGATTCCAACGATAGAATTACAGGATTGCTGGAAAAATCAGCCTTTGAAACAGCGGCTTCTACATTTACCCGGCATTTGCCTCTGCCAAAGGCCATAGCCAGATGGGCAAAACAACTTCGTGAGAGCATCATTGCGGGAGTTCCACCGAGCGAGCCTGCCGTCCTTGCAGACCAGATTCCCTATGCTGGGACATATTTTGTAATATGGGGGCCATCCGTTGGAACATTTGTCTCAAAGCATGGCAAGCGGACCTTTCATCGAAGTAGTCGCTTACCTGTCTCCCCTTCCAGGGAGACCTGTTGTGAATATGCTGGAGGTAGCTTCTGAGCTGGGACTCCCTCCGGTGGTTGCTGAGGGTAATGAACTGATTAATGAATGGCCTTCAGCTGGCGCTGAACAGTAGGATATAAGTGGCCTGATTTCCCAGCAGCCTTGCCGGTTATCAATTGTTCTTCTGGTCTTGCTTGAAGCACTGCTAGTTTCCTGCTCTCCTTCAGATAAGTGTTTGCTGTTTTTTTTTCTCTGTTTGATTTTCTCTGCTGGTTTGCTGCCTGCAGTGGACTGCAGCCTGGCCCCTTTTGGGGGTCTGGCGCTGCAATTGTGCTCCGTTTGTGTCTACACTTTTGCTTTGCTCTTTTGTTACTTTTAATTTGCTGAATAGCCTTTTGTTACACCAGAAATCTGATTTAGGTGGAAGAGGTCGTGTGATCTCAGGTTTTTTGGCAATCAGAAGTGTTGGTATTTTTATTAGGGTTTTTGTTGGATTGCAGTCAGAATTCTTTCCTGTACTTTTCTGTCTAGACAGATTGGGCCCCAGCGTTTGCTCATTCTATTTTCTGTCTGTGTCCGTGCTTTCTTCTTGTCTAACCGCCATTACATGTTTAGGGGCTTCCTATTTTCTTTGGGGATCTGCTCCGGGGCAGATAACTACACCTAAAGCCGGAAAGATGAAAGCTATCTCTCAGGCTGTGACGAGGCGTCTAGGATCAACGTAGGAACGCTCCACCTCTAGTTGTGTTGTTAGTTCAGGTTACTGCAATCCAATAGGTTCCAGCCTCTCTGGTGTATTACCGCTTTTGCTCCTTTTTGCCATTTCTCCTCAGTTACCGAAACATAACAGTATAACCGGCCAAACTGAAAATTATATGGTACTCAACAGAAGGGAAAAATAGTAAAAAAGGAAAAAGAAAAAGGAGTTGTCAGAATTTTTTTTTTTCTGTTTGTTGCATTTTTTCCCTCTTTTTCTCTGGGTGCTGAGGAGGAATTTTTTTTTTTCTCAATGGAGTTTGCACAGTTGTCTGGCCGTGTGGATCAGCTTGCCACTGAGGTTCGGAGTATTGCTACCTATCTTGCTGGGTTGCCAGTTGTGCAACCTAGGATCCCCATGCCAGATTTGTTTTTGGGGAATCGATCTAAATTTCTGAATTTCAAAAATAACTGTAAGTTGTTTTTTGCCTTAAGGCCTCAGTCCTCAGGGAACGCGGCACAGCAGGTTCAAATTGTCATCTCACTGCTGCGCGGCGATCCTCAGGATTGGGCTTTTTCCCTGACACCTGGGGATCCTGTTTTGAATGATATTGATGTATTTTTTCAGGCTCTGGGGTTATTGTACGATGAACCTAATGTCACTGATCAAGCTGAAAAGACCTTGTTGGCATTAAATCAGGGTCTTGAAGACTCTGAGTTGTACTGTCAGAAATTTTGAAAGTGGGCAGTCCTGACCAAATGGAATGATCATGCTTTGGCAGCCCTTTTTCGAAAAGGTCTGTCAGAAAAAGTAAAGGACGTTATGGTGGGGTTCCCTGTTCCCTCTGGTCTCAATGATTCTTTGGCTATTCAAATTGACAGACGTTTGCGTGAGCGCAGAGGTATGCCTGAGATAGTGTTGCCTTGTGAGTCAGCTCATGAGCCCATGCAGTGTGATGGAGTGACTTCTGGGACTCAGCGTCAAGAGTTTCGTAAGCGCAATGGGTTATGTTTCTACTGTGGTGACGCTTCCCATGCTATCTCTGTCTGCCCTAAGCGGGGAAGACGTTTTGCACGCTCAGTTGTCTTGGGTAGTGTTCAGACTAAATTTCTGTTGACTGTTACCCTGATTTGCTCGCTGTCCACATTTTCTGCTCAAGCTTTTGTTGATTCTGGAGCAGCTATTAACCTGTTGGATTTTGACTTTGCCAAACGTTGTGGGTTTCCCATGATTCCCCTGCGGAAGTCTATTCCCCTACTGGGCATTGATTCTACCCCTTTGGCGGAGAATTAACCCCAGTTTTCTACTCAGGTGATAATGAGGGTTGAACCAGATCATCAGGAGAGTTGCAAATTTCTGGTGCTGCATAATCTGCATGACATTATTGTACTAGGTTTCCCTTGGTTACAGTCTCATAATCCTGTTTTGGATTGGAAATCTGTGTCTGTGACATGTTGGGGCTGCCAATGTGTTAATACTGACACTCCTGTTTTTTCTGCCTCTCCCCAGTCTCAGGAGGTCCCTGACTTTTTAACTGATTTTTCTGATGTGTTTAGTGAAAGTAAATCTGCATCCTTGCCCCCTCAGCTACGATTGCACTATTGAATTAGTGCCTGGTGGTAAATTTCCTAAAGGTCGCCTTTTAATTTATCTGTACCTGAACACGATGCTATGCGATCTTATATCAAGGAGTCATTGGAGAAGGGTCATATCAGACCATCCTCTTCACCCTTGGGCGCCGGTTTTTTCTTTGTGGCCAAAAAGGATGGTTCATTGAGGCCGTGTATTGATTATCGCCTCCTGAATAAGATCACTGTGAAATATCAATATCCGTTACCTTTGATTTCTGTCCTATTTTCCAGAGTGAAAAGTGCTAGTTGGTTTACGAAGCTTGACCTCAGGGGAGCGTATAACCTTATTCGCATTAAGCATGGGGATGAATGGAAGACGGCGTTTAATACCCTAGAGGGGCATTTTGAGTACCTAGTGATGCCTTTTGGGCTTACTAATGCCCCTTCCGTCTTCCAATCCTTCATGAATGATATTTTCAGGGATTTTGTGGATAAATTTCTGATTGTTTATGTGGATGATATCTTGATTTTTTCCAATGACTGGGACTCTCATGTGAAACATGTTCGGACTGTGTTCCAGATTTTGAGAGAGAATGCACTGTATGTGAAGGGATCAAAGTGTCTTTTTGGCGTACAGAAGATCTCATTTCTGGGATTCATTTTGTCTCCATCTGTTATTGAAATGGACCCGGTCAAGGTTCAGGCCATCTGTGATTGGGTTCAACCTACCTCATTGAAGGCTCTTCAGAGATTTTTGGGTTTTGCCAATTTTTATTGTAAATTTATTGATAGTTTCTTTGGTATTGTTAAACCATTGACTGATCTGACCAAAAAGGGTTCCGATATGGTGAATTGGCCTCCTGAGGCAGTTTCTGCATTTCAGGAACTTAACCCCTTAATGACAGAGCCATTTTGCAGCTTAATGACCGGGCCAATTTTTACAATTCTGACCACTGTCACTTTATGAGGTTATAACTCTGGAACGCTTTAACGAATCCAGCTGATTCTGAGATTGTTTTTTCGTGACACATTGTACTTCACGTTAGTGGTAAAAATTTTTATATGACTTGCGCTTATTTATGAAAAAAACGGAAATATGGCGAAAATTTTGAAAATTTCGCAATTTTCAAATTTTCAATTTTTATGCCCTGAAATCAGAGAGATATGTCACACAAATTTCTTAATAAATAACATTTCCCACATGTCTACTTTACATCAGCACAATTTTGGGAACAAAATTTTTTTTTGTTACGAAGTTATAAGGGTTAAAAGTTGACCAGCAATTTCTCATTTTTACAACACCAATTTTTTTTAGGGACCACCTCACATTTGAAGTTACTTTGAGGGGTCTATATGATAGAAAATACCCAAAATGGACACCATTCTAAAAACTGCACCCCTCAAGGTGCTCAAAACCACATTCAATAAGTTTATTAACCCTTTACGTGCTTCACAGGAACTGAAGCAATGTGGAAGGAAAAAATTAACATTTAACTTTTTTTGCAAAAGCTTTACTTCGGAACCAATTTTTTTTATTTCACAAGTGTTAAAAGAAAAAATGAACCACAAAATTTGTTGTGCAATTTCTCCTGAATGCGCTGATACCCCATATTTGGGGGTAAACCACTTTTTTGGCGCACGGCAGAGGTCGCAAGGGATGGAGCGCCGTTTGACTTTTTCAATGCAGAATTGGCTGGACGCCATGTCGCGTTTAGAGAGCCCCTGATGTGCCTAAACAGTGGAAACCCCCAACAAGTGACCCCATTTTGGAAACTAGACCCCTTAAGGAACTTATCTAGATGTGTGGTGAGCACTTTGAATCTCAAGTGCTTCACAGAAGTTTGTAACGTAGAGCCGTGAAAATAAAAAATCATATTTTTTCCACAAACCTGATCGTTTAGTCCCCAATTTTTTATTTTCTCAAGGGTAACAGGAGAAATTAGACCACAAAAGTTGTTGTCCAATTTGTCCTGAGTACGCTGATACCCCATATGTGGGGGGGGGACCACTGTTTGGGCGCACGGCAGGGCTCGGAAGGGAGGGAGCGCCATTTGACTTTTTGAACGCCACGGCGTTTTTGGAGACCCCTGATGTGCCTAAATAGTGGAAACCCCTCAATTCTAGCTCCAACCCTAACTCCAACACACCCCTAATCCCAACCCTAACCCTAATGCCAACCCTAATTCTAACCCTAATTGTAACCCTAACCCTAATTCCAACCCTAACCCTAATTCCAACCCTAACCCTAATTATAACCCTAATTATAACCCTAATCCTAAGGCTAGGTTCATATTGCGTTTTACCAGCCCGTTCAACACATAGCGTTGACGGGCTGGTAACGGTATAGCATAACGCGATCGCGTTATGCTATACCCGCTAGCGCAGAGGAACCAGCAGATGATTCATCTGCGCTAGCGGTGACGGAGCCCAGACGCTGCAGGCCGCGTCCGAGACTCCGTCACTGAATGACGGCACGTCGCAAACGCATGCCGCTTTACGGCATGTGTCGCGATGCGCCCTCAAATGGCGGTGAATGGCAGCGTTAATGGACTGCGTTACACCGCGTTATACCGCGGTGTAACGCAGTCCGTCTATCGGACTGCCATAGCGCAGTATGAACCCAGCCTAACCCTAATGCTAACCCTAATTATAACCCTAACCCTAATTATAACCCTAACCCTAATGGAAAAATGAAAATAAATAAAATTTCTTTATTTTATTATATGTACCTAACCAAGGGGCTGATAAAGGGGGGTTTATGTACTGTTTTTTTTATTTTGATCACTGTGATAGTTTATCACAGTGATCAAAATGTACTTTTAGAGAATGAATGAATAATTTTTTGAATTTGCCGCCAGGCAGATTCGGCGGGCGCACTGCGCATGCGCCCGCTTTTTTTTTTACTGGAAGAAGAAGCCGGCCTGAACGGAGGACAGGGGGAGGACCAGAGGCCAGGGGAGGATCGGACCACACAGAGGGGGGGGATCGGAGGACACGGGACCCCTGCAGGTACAGGGGGGGTGAGATCGGGGGTCCCGGGACACTATTTCTCTCCCCTCTGATGTGCGATCACATCAGAGGGGAGAGAAATTTACAGGCAGGGATCGCGGCTGTGATTTCTCTTTTGCGATCGCCGCTTTATGGCGATCGCAAAAGAGTGGTGACTGGGGGGGCCTCTATTATGTTCTCTGGGGTCTCGGCTACCCCATTTTGAAGCATTGCGCCAGCACCGGGGGACACCGGAGGGCCCTGGGGCCATAAGGAGGGTTCGGGGGCCACAGTGGGGGTCCCGGGGACCCTTTTTCTCTCTCCTCTGATGTCCGATGACATCAGAAGAGAGAGAAATTAAATGGCACATTTTTTTTTTTTTTTTGTTGTTGTTGCGATCGCCGTTATAGGGTTAATAACGGCGATCGCAACATCGGTGTCGGTAAAAACCGACCCGATTCATGTTCTCTGGGGTCTCGGCTACCCCCAGTAGCCGAGACCCCGGAGAAAATGCGCCTCTGGGGGGCGCTATTCACTTTTTTTTTTGGTTTAAGTACCCTTAATGACCGCCGTTAAAAGGCGTATCAGCGGTCGTTAAGGGGTTAAGCAGAGATTAATTTCTGCTCCTGTTCTACGGCAGCCTGATGTTTCTCTGCTGTTTCAGGTGGAGGTTGATGCCTCTGAGATTGGGGCAGGTGCCGTTTTGTCCCAAAGGGATCCAGAGATCTCTAAGAGTAACCCTTGTGCCTTTTTCACTCGAAAATTTTCTCCAACTGAACGTAATTATGACGTGGGTAATCGGGAGTTATTGGCCATGAAGTGGGCCTTTGAAGAGTGGAGACATTGGCTGGAAGGAGCCAAACATCAGGTGGTGGTCCTCACGGACCATAAGAACCTGGTTTATCTTGAATCAGCCAAGCGACTTAATCCTAGACAGGCCAGGTGGGCCTTGTTTTTCACACGTTTTAATTTTGTGTTTTTTTTTCTTCCTGGCACTAAGAATGTCAAGGCGGATGCCCTCTCGAGGAGTTTCTTTGCGGATTCTCCTGAGTTATCTGATTCTGCTGTTATTTTGAAAGAGGGTGTGGCTCTTTCCGCCATTTCGCCCAATTTGAGACTGGCTCTGGAAGGGTGTCAGGAGGATAAACCTGAGCGCTGCCCTGTTGGGAAGTTGTTTGTTCCAGACCAGTGGAAAAAGAGTGTGATGTCTGAGATTCATTGTTCCGCGTTGGCTGGTCATCCCGGGATTTTTGGTACCAGAGACTTGGTGAGTCGCTCCTTTTGGTGGCCTACTTTGTCTCGTGATGTCAGGGACTTTGTGCAGTCCTGTGGGACTTGCTCTCGTTCCAAGCCTTGCTCTCGTTCTAGTGGTTTCTTAATGCCATTACCTGTACCCAAGAGGCCATGGACCCATATTTCTATGGATTTTATTTCTGACCTTCCTGTCTCTCAGAGAATGACCGTTATCTGGGTAATCTGTGATAGGATTTCCAAGATGATACATCTTGTGCCATTGCCTAAGTTGCCTTCCTCCTCCGTGTTTGTGCCTTTGTTCTTTCAGCATGTGGTTCGGTTGCATGGCATTCCGGAGAACATTGTGTTATGATTTGGTAGCTGAGGAGAGCAGGCAAAAAAGGAAATACACCAGAGCAGTTGGAAACTATGAGATTGCAGTACCCTGACTAACCACCACAACTAGAGGCAGCCGTGGAGCGTTCCTACGTTGGTCCTAGACGCCTCGTCACAGCCTGAGAAACTAACTACACCTAAAGATAGAAAGAGGAAAGCTATCTGCCCCGGAGCAGATCCCCAAAGAACATAGAAAGCCCCCAAACATGTAATGGCGGTTAGACAAGAAGAAATACTGACACACACAGAAAATAGTATGAGCAAACGTTGGGGCCCAAACTTACTAAATAGAAAAGGATAGGAAGGGCACTTACTGCAATCCCAAAAAAACCCTGAAAAGCACCAACTCTACTAATTTCAAAAACACCTGAGATCACACGACCTCTACCACCTAAATTAGTTCTCTGGTGTAACCAAAAACAAAACAGCAGCCACTGAAAAAACTGGAAAAAGCAAATGTACAAACATCAGTGGCTGAACTGAACTGAGAGGGCAAAAGCCCCTGAGGGGACCCTGAAGGCCCCCATAGAAGTGCAGGACAAAATGCAAAAATCAAGCACAAAAACAAAAAGAAGAAAATGTCTTATCTGTTAGCAGGAGATTCAGACACGACACAGCAGGCTACCAAGGAAACAGGAATCAAGGATTGAGACCAGAACAATTGATCACCGGCAACTCTGATGGGAAGGCGACTCCCTTATATAAGACCAGTCAGTAACACCTGATTCCCAATCCTCACAATCTTCACTGGACAGTCCAGTACCGTTTGTAACCACCAGAGGGAGCTTCTGCTCAGAACTCATTTCCAGCCTATTCACAACAACATTGTGTCTGACAGAGGAGTCCAGTTTGTTTCCAGATTTTGGAGGACATTTTGTTCTAAACTTGGTGTTCAGTTGTCTTTCTCCTTTGCATTTCACCCTCAGACCAATGGACAAACCGAGAGAACAAACCAGACCTTGGAGACTTATTTGAGATGTTTTGTGTCTGCTGATCAAGTTGACTGGGTCTCTTTTTTGCCTTTGGCTGAGTTTGCTCTTAATAATAGAGCTAGCTCTGCCACCTTGATGTCTCCATTTTTCTGCAATTCCAGGTTTCACCCTCGATTTTCTTCAGGACAGGCGGAGGCTTCTGTCTGTCCGGGGTTGACTCTATTGTGCAGCGTATGCAGCAGATTTGGGACCAGGTGGTGGAGAGGTTGTCTCTCTCCCAGGAGAAGGCCCAGCGGTTTGCCAACTGGCATAGGACTGATGGTCCTCGTTTTAAAGTGGGGGACTTGGTTTGGTTGTCCTCAAGGAATATCCCTATGAAGGTTGCATCTCCTAAATTTAAGCCAAGGTTCATTGGACCTTATAAGATCATGGAAATTATTAATCCGGTTTCCTTCCGTTTGCTTCTTCCAGGGACATTTAAGATCCATAATGTGTTCCACAATTCCTTATTGAAGAGGTTTGTCGAACCAGTGGTTCCTATGGCTGCACCTCCCGACCCTGTTTTGGTTGAGGGCAATTTGGAGTATGTGGTTGAGAAGATATTGGATTCTCGTTTTGCTAGACGGAAACTCCAGTATTTGGTTAAGTGGAGAGGTTATCGTCAGGAGGACAATTCTTGGGTGTTTGCTTCGGACATTCATGCTGAGAGACTTATCTGTGCCTATCATCGAGCCCATCCTGATCGGCCTGGTTGCGCAGGTGAGGGTTCGGTGACCCCTCCTCAAGGGGAGGGTACTGTTGTGAATATGCTGGAGGCGGCTTCTGAGCTGGGGCTCCCTCCGGTGGTTGCTGAAGGTAATGAACTGATTAATGAATGGCCTTCAGCTGGCGCTGAATGGTAGGATATAAGTGGCCTGATTTCCCAGCAGCCTTGCCGGTTATCAATTGTTCTTCTGGTCTTGCTTGAAGCACTGCTAGTTTCCTGCTCTCCTTCAGATAAGTGTTTGCTGTTTTTTTTTCTCTGTTTGATTTTCTCTGCTGGTTTGCTGCCTGCAGTGGACTGCAGCCTGTCCCCTTTTGGGGGTCTGGCGCTGCAATTGTGCTCCGTTTGTGTCTACACTTTTGCTTTGCTCTTTTGTTACTTTTAATTTGCTGAATAGCGTTTTGTTACATCAGAGATCTGATTTAGTTGGAAGAGGTCGTGTGATCTCAGGTTTTTTGGCAATCAGAAGTGTTGGTATTTTTATTAGGGTTTTTGTTGGATTGCAGTCAGAATTCCTTCCTGTACTTTTCTGTCTAGACAGATTGGGCCCCAGCGTTTGCTCATTCTATTTTCTGTCTGTGTCCGTGCTTTCTTCTTGTCTAACCGCCATTACATGTTTGGGGGCTTTCTATTTTCTTTGGGGATCTGCTCCGGGGCAGATAGCATTCATCTTTCTGCCTTTAGGTGTAGTTATCTCTCAGGCTGTGACGAGGCGTCTAGGATCAACGTAGGAACACTCCACGGCTACCTCTAGTTGTGTGGTTAGTTCACGTTACTGCAATCCAATAGGTTCCAGCCTCTCTGGTGTATTACCGCTTTTGCTATTTTTTTCCATTTCTCCTCAGTTATCGAAACATAACAGAGACCGCCTGTTTGGCTCCACGATTGGATTATATTATTAAGGAGACAGCTGGAGACACGAGTTCCCTCAGTCCGAACCTCGCAGGCCTCCTCTGAAACGGCAGTTCGGCTCATTTCGGCTGTTTAACCGTTTTGCGGCGACGGAGAATTCCTCCGGTCAGCGCATGCCGCGGACCTGTCAGGTCAGGAAGAAGTCTTCCTTCAGGCCCACTCCTTCTTGGCATCCTCATAGCTCACTTCGCGCCCCTGAGTTCGGTTATTCGACTCCCGTTCCCCAAAGGATCCCGCTCTGGTGTCGGGTTTCTTGCGTCCATCGCCTCCCTTCTCAGTACGGGGGTTATCGTTCCCGTACCGAAACAAGAATGCTTCACAGGTTTCTATTCAAACCTGTTTGTTGCGCCAAAGAAGGGTGGCGTGGTTCGACCTATTCTGGATCTCTAGTTTCTGAACTCGAGAGTCCGCCTGTGACTTTTCAGGATGGAGTCCCTCCACTTAGTAATTGCTTCCATGGGGAGTCAGGAATTTTCTAAGATCCTCAAAATCAGGGCCATCGTTCTCTACCTCCACCACTGGGAAACCGCTTCTCAGTGTTCTGCCGGTCAGAATTCAGATGGATATTGCCACAGCAGTGGCATACGGGTCATTCCATGTCAAGTGGACCAGTGGTCCCCACTCGACCTTCTCCGATTTTGTTGAAAATTTATAAGGATGTACATGTATGTTTGAAAAGAGGTTCTGTACATTTTTAGGGCCAGATCTCAAATACATTGGGCACTGTTGACCTTTCACTGGAGGTTCCCCCAAGCCTGCGGCTTCAGCTAAGAGGATTTTGCAAACTTTGGCACATAGCCATTAGAGTTCTATACTGGCTATGATGCTGAAATTTGGCATACTAGCTCAACTTTTGCTGCTAAACACGATAAAATTATTACCGGCTATGACAAAACAATATTTTGGCCGCAATTTTGTGTCAAAGTAGCTTGTAAAACGCGTCGCATAAAATTTATGCCAAACTTTGCCCATATATAACTCAAGACCAAAAACCAATAGTAACTGGTGCTTTGCCCTGTACACCAAACATCTACATGACTTTGCATTGCTGCAATATCACGGTCAAACCATATGTATTTGTGGAAATATTCACACCCACATATGATGAAAAACTTAAAAAAAAACGAATTTTACCTAATTTTAGGTCAAATTTCTCAAAAAGGGTACCCCTAAAATATATTAATTCTGATATCATTAGAAAGAGCACATTTTTCTCTTCAAGGATCATTGTTTTGTTTTTTGGAGTCTCTCAGTTTAAGAAAAGAAAAATGCCACTGAACATGGTGTTATTTATTAATAAGCAATGAATGGTAACTGCACTATTCAAACCCTTGCGTTGGTCCATGGTGGTTATACCACAACCAATTCCCTAAGAATTGGTATTATAATCCTATTAAGAATTGTAATAATGCTGTCTTTCGAGAATTGGCAGCCCCATCGCCTAGGTGCCATGGCCGATAGTCGTGCAAGGCCAGGCGCGGGCGGTGTCTTTATCGCAGGTTCTGAAGCCTGAGGGTGGGTGTCTTTGCCTAGGATCCCAAGCCTAATATTGGGTATCTTTTGTTGGTTCCCAAACCATAATGTTCAGTCTAAGTGGTCTGGAATTGTTGCTGAATTTGCAACATAATCGGTTCAGAGAAGCTTTATTGTCGGCCCATTGCTGTTGCAGCTGGTGCTGGAATTATTGCAATGATTGACTGCTCGGGAATCCAGCATGTATCATTTCTCACAGGCCAGTGAAAGAAGCTAGCTGGTCCATGAGGATGCATAAAATTTATCAATGCATCATGGTCGTCGACTGAAATTTCAGAAATATTTCCAATCCACCAGTTCCTATCGTAAATGCAGGCAATGTATTGCCCTGGCTGGAGGTTTGCAATTGGCACAAAAGGCATTTCTGATCTGACAGATCTATCTACATGGGCAATGAAAGATGATGGGTCATTTGACACCCTTGAAATGCGAATCTTTTTGTCATCAATTGGCACAAACTGGTGATTGTCTCTTGTTCCAGCAATTGTATGTCCATCTTTGAACCTTTCCTCTTGAACTACCCGTATTTCGTAAATTTTTTCTTTTGGAACAAAAAAAAATTTGATTCCATGCAGTTGCTCGTTGCAAAAGTTGAATAAATCCACCGGGGTCAGTATTTGGTTTTCAGTTGGGCGTTGAAGACTGGCACGAGCTGCCAACCTCTTTGCTGTCCCTCCAATCCCATCACAGGGCGACTTTCCATGACTGGTACCAAAAAAATTCCATTCAGCGCTGATATTGAAATCAGCATTGTGGTGGCACAAGTTGAGAATATTTTTGAAATTTTTGTACTGGGCTGCAGATCCATCGCTGAAGTAGTGGATATGACGAATCCCATAGATGAGAGTCTTGAGATACTCCACAATTACTGTTAAGAAAGTGTGGACTGCAACTGTGTCATGTCGTGAGCAATCACTGATTATGCACAAGCTGATGTTCTGCGCAGCTTCACCATTTATCTCCTTTAAGTAAATTACAAATGGGTGTACTGTAGCTTGACTATTTTCTCAGTGGAAACCTTGAATGGCATCTTGAACAATAAATGAGTAATTTTCAGCAAAGTCCATAAGGATCACAAGCTCTCCAGGTCTCAGATTTTCCTTCAACGATTTCAAATAGCTACTTTGATGCTTGGCGATGTAGTGATGGCTACAAAGTTTAGAAATTTTCAAAACCAATTCTTCAATGAAATCTTCTATAGTCAGTTGTTTGGTATCAAGCGTGTCTCGATCAGTGTGAATCCATTGTATGAACTCAATAATATCTTCAGGGTCACTGTTGACAAACACATTGACTAGAAATTCTTTTAAAACTTCAGGACCCGGGCATTTATCACAACGGCCAAGCATACAGTCCTTGGATTCAATTCCACAGACCATTTTGCATATGAGCTCTTTGTAGTCATCATTGATTGGGCATGCTGCAAGCATTAGTTTGACATTTTGGTGAATGGTACACACACAAACGGAATGTGTTCCAGCAGATCCAACGGTTACGCACCACTTTGGCCGAAGCTCACAAAACTTGGAAAATCCAATTTCAGGGCCATTCCGATCCCGATAGGCAACAAACATTTCCCTCATGTTGCTCAGTAATAGTCGCTTTTGCATCTGCTTTTTTTCTCCTGCTATTCGCACTGATACATAGTCTTTTTTACCAGGGCACATTCGACTGAATTCATCATCCTCAAAAAATGCCTGCACCTTTTTCTTCACTTCCTCAGAAACTTTCTTGCCACACTTGATTCTAGGTAAGGCTAAAGGTACTGCCACACTAAACAATCCCGCTAGCGATCACGATAACGACGCATACTAATGCGATCGCTAGCGGGATTGTTTCTATATCGCTAAGTGCGGCCACATTTAGCGATATAGTTAACGACGCTATCGCCGTTAGCGATCTTCTTAACGACTTTAGCGGTACAAAAGTACCGCTAAATCGCTAAGAAAAGGTGCCACACTAGCGATATATACTTACCCAGCGGGAGCTCCGACGAGAAAATAGGGTCCGGAACGATTCCAGCGACGAGCGAGATCACGGCAGGAAGCTCATCGCTGGCAGCTGCCGCACTGAACAACATCGCTAACGGGATCGCTAAATAGTGACGTTTTTTAGCGATCCCGTTAGCGATATTGTTCAGTGTGGCATACCCTTTAGCTCCCATGTTCACATTTAAGCTTTCGAGCTTGTTTGACCATTCGTTCAGAGACACCGAATTCGTCTGATATAGCCTTAACGCACCAACTTTTAGGTGCCAATGTCAAGATTTGGACCTTTTCGGCCCGACTGGACACCTGCAGCTTTTGCTTCAAATCTGCCAAAAGGTGATTGTAATCCAGACACATTTTGCACTGTGCTGTTTTTGTTTGCTCAATGTCTTTCGGCTCAAGCCCTCCAATTGAGGCAATCTTGCTAGAAAATGCATTTTGTACCTGGCTTATCTTTCTCCTTGCATATCCAAGTGAATCCCGCTGGCTTACCCGTGGATATTTCAGAGGAGAGATGCCAATGGATGTTAAGCTTGAATTTAGACTTTCAGGAGAACATTCCATTCCATCTGGATCTGATTCAGAGGAAACTGGATCAGCTGATTTTTTCCTGTTAGCAAATTCTTTCCGACATGATGCACACATCTTCTGGCCAGGATTCACATCACTCTTTGTAAATTCGTTCAACTGGTCAGCTGCTAACAAATTGATAGCTCGCAAATTCTTTTTGGTGTTATGACCTTTCTTCCCAAAAGGATTGCAACACGATTTTTGCAAATGCTCATATTTGGTCAAGAATGAAGCTTCATGGTGTAAACAGATTTGTGAATGTTCGTCAAAATTTAGTCCCACTCATCGACACAGCAATTTCTGTTCATCCAATCCAAAGCTTGTAAACAATTTCAACTCATCCTTGCTATGGGTGAATGTCTTAAGGTGGCACTTTGAATTGTTCACAAGACCGATAGAGCACTGGGCCGATTCTTCATCAATTTCATTCTCCATCGCTAAAAAATAAATAATATATTGTAGAGTGGCAAAGGGTTGTGTTGTAGACGGGAGGTATTTGGCCCAGAAATGCCTTATGTAGCCCAGTACACATTAGCCCTGGGTAGTGGCATCACTATAGCAGTGTTTGTGGTAAAAGGACCTGTGATGATGTCACTACCACATGACCAGTCATGTGATCTAGGGAAGCTACGTATCTGGGATATAAATTAAGGGTATGCCACACTAAACAACATCGCTAACGGGATCGCTAAAAAAGTCACTATTTAGCGATCCCGTTAGCGATGTTGTTGTGTGCGGCATCTACCAGCGACGTGGCCCCTGCTGAGATCCTGCTGTGATCTCGCTCGTCGCTGACATCGTTCGGGACCCTATTTTTATCGCCGGCGTCCCGCTGGTAAGTATATATCGCTGAGTGTGGCACCTTTTTTTTTTTTTTAGCGATTTAGCGGTACTCTGTACCGCTAAAGTCGTTAAGGAGATCGCTAACCGCGATAGCGTCCTTAACGACATCGCTAAATTAGGCCACTACTAGCGATATTAAAACGATCCCGCTAGCGATCTCATTAGTATGCGACGCTAACGAGATCGTTAGCGGGATCGTGTAGTGTGGCAGTACCTTTAGGCTCAGGCTGACAACAGGTGTGAGTGGCTGGAGGTGTGGAGACCTCCAGTGTGTGTGCTCTGAGGATACTACTCTGCTAGAGTACCAGGACTGTATATATGCCTTTTTGTTACTTTGTGCCAGAGAAGGCTGTTTTTTGTTTTATGTTATAAGCAGTTTATGAAGTTTGAATAAACTTGCTTGAAGAATCGAGTGAAGTCGCCCTCCTGCTTACCTCCGGTCGCACTCAAGCGAGCCCTAGTCCTTACAATATGCATTAAAATGTAACAATAGTCAATAACTTTTCATAACCAGAAAGGTTTATAGGTTTTTGATTATAATAGACATTGCTAGCAACAATACAACTCTGTAACATGTGATAAGAATCTGAAAATCAAACACAAAATCAATGCATTACGCGCATAAATAACACCATGTTCAGTGGCATTTTTCTTTTCTTAAACTGAGAGACTCCAAAAAAAAACCAATGATCCTTGTAGAGAAAAATGTGCTCTTTCTAATGATATCAGAATTAATATATTTTAGGGGTACCCTTTTTGAGAAATTTGACCTAAAATTAGGTAAAATTCGGTTTTTTTAAGTTTTTCATCATATGTGGGTGTGAATATTTCCACAAATACATATGGTTTGACCGTGATATTGCAGCAATGCAAAGTCATGTAGATGTTTGGTGTACAGGGCAAAGCACCAGTTACTATTGGTTTTTGGTCTTGAGTTATATATGGGCAAAGTTTGGCATAAATTTTATGCGACGCGTTTTACAAGCTACTTTGACACAAAATTGCGGCTGAAATATTGTTTTGTCATAGCCGGTAATAATCTTATCGTGTTTAGCAGCAAAAGTTGAGCTAGTATGCCAAATTTCAGCATCATAGCCAGTATAGAACTCTAATGGCTATGTGCCAAAGTTTGCAAAATCCTCTTAGCTGAAGCCGCAGGCTTGGGGGAACCTCCAGTGAAAGGTCAACAGTGCCCAATGTATTTGAGATCTGGCCCTAAAAATTTACAGAACATCTTTTCAAACATACATGTACATCCTTATAAATTTTCAGCAAAATCGGAGAAGGTCGAGTGGGGACGATTTTTAAAACTGGTCCACTTGACATGGAATGACCCATACGTCAATCACCAAGGAGGGACCAGGAGTCCCCTGGCGATGGTCAAGGTATCCAGGATTCTTCACTGGGCGGAGACGACGTTTCCGACAATATCCGCAGTGCAATTCCCTGGTCGCAATTCGCGTTTCCCTACCTGTTTCCTCTCCTTACCTTCTTCCCAGGCTGTTGAAGATCAAAGCGGAAGGGGTGCCGGTCATTCTGATCGTCAAACTTCTGGCGGGCGCCCCTGGAGGCTCCCTGACAGGCCAGATCTTCTGTCACAAGGACTGATCTTCCACCAGAGTTCTCAGTTGCACATTTGACAGTGTGGCTGTTGAAACCGCAGTTCTAAGAGCGTCCATTTCTCCGATCGGGTGTAACGCACCATGATCCTGGCTAGAAAACCGTCGTTTTCTAGGGTTCATTATCGGACCTGGAAGGCCTATTTCCTCCGGTGTGAGTCCATTGGCTTTTTGCCAATGTCTTTGTCGCTTCCCTCCATTTTGGCTTTTCTCCAAGCAGGACTTGATGCTGGTCTTGCCCTTAGTTCTCTAAAGAGGCAGGTATCAGCTCTCTCTATCCTCTTTCAGAAGTCCTTTGTCCCGTTCTCAAGTCAGAACTTTCCCTCTAGGGTTTTTCACCAGGATAGGGTGGTGTTGCGGCCTCCACCTTCTTTCCTTCCCAAAGTGGTATCCACTTTTCACCTGATTGAGGACTTTGTCCTCCCTTCTTTCTGGTCAGCTCCGACTCATTCTCCGGAGCATTCACTAAACAGGCTAGACCTGGTCAGGGCAGTGAGGATCTATATCACTAAGACCGCTTCCTTTAGGAAGTCGGATCTCCTATTCGTCGTCCAGATGATGCACGCCTCCAAGGCTACAATTGCGCGCTGGATCAGGTCTGCAAATTTGGAGGCTTACTGATTAAGAAGAGAGCGTCCCCCTGGATTAAGGCTCACTCTACCCGGGCAGTGGGCGCCTCCTGGGCGGTACACCATGGGGCATTCGCCCTACAACTTTGCAAAGTGGCAACCCGGTCTTCCATCCACAAGTTTGCAAAATTTTACCGGGTACATACCTACGCTTCGGTGGACGCCAGCCTAGGCAGAAGTATCTTGCAGGCGGCAGTGGTAAGCTCTTTGATCGGAATAGAGTTTTCTGCTGTTTTCCTCCCCATGGACTGCTTTGGGACGTCCCATGGTTCATGTGTCCCCAATGAAGCGATAGAGAAAACAGGATTTTGGTTGCTTACCGTAAAATCCGTTTCTCGGAAGCCTTCATTGGGGGACACAGCACCCTCCCATGTTTTTTTTCTACAACTCCTGTTCTTTCTTCTGTGTGCTATTGTTACAGTTGAGTTGTCTGTTTGTTATTTCTATCATGTTTTTCTCCTACTGCTTTCTCACTAACTGATTAGCTTGTTGCCAGTCGATGGGGTGTGTACTGCAGAGGAGGAGCTATCACAAAGATGGACAAATGCATCTTTTCCTTTTTAGGCTATGTGCACACGTAGTGTTTTTTAAGCGTTTTTGCTGCGTTTTTACGCGGCGTAATAGCTTAAAAAATGGGTACAAAACGCATCCCATGCAATCCTATGGGATTACACATTGCTGTGCACATACTGCGTATTTTTGCGGAGCGTAATTGCTTTGCATAAAATTAAGCAGCAAGTTCATTCTTTAGATGTAATCACGGCGATTACGCCGCCATAGGATTGCATTGAAACTCTCACTTTACGCATGTGGCTATGCCCACCATGCGTGAAATGAGCGCTTCATGTCGCTTGGTACCCAGGGTCTGGAGGAGAGGAGACTCACCTCCAAGCCCTGGGTACCATATTCCTGTCAAAAATAGAATTAAAATAAAAAATATTGATATTTTCACCTTCCGGCGGCCCCTGGAGTCTTCCCACTCCTCAGCGAAGCTGCCGCCAAGTTCCGTTCCCAGGGATGCAATGCGAGAATCACCCAGATGACGTAGCGGTCAAGTGACCGCGACATCGCAAAGGTCATTCTCGCAATGCATCCCTGGGAACAGAACTTGCCACCAGCGTCGCTGAGGATTGGGAAGACTCCGGGGGCCGCCGGAAGGTGAGAATATCAATATTTTTTATTTTTTTTATTATTTTTTACATTACTCATTTAGTAAACAGTTGGTCACACTTGTCAGCACTATGCTTGACAAGTGTGACCAACTTGTCAATCAGTTTTCTGATGCTACAGATTGCTTGGAAAACGCTAGCATTCTGCAAGCTAAAAACGCTTGCAAAATGCCTGCTTTTTGCGGGAAAACGCATACTAATTACGTATGCGTTTTACCCGCTGCGGGTAGTTGGTCAAATGCTCCATAAAATTACGGAGAATTTGCGCAACGTTTGCACATAGCCTTAGCCTTTTTCTAGTGCTGGTGGAGTCCGTGGGTCCGCTTTCTTGAGCATACTGCTGGATACGGTTTACTATTGCTGCTTCTCTTTCATTTCAGGGTTTTACTTTTCTTCCTAAAATAGTATAACAATTTGACTTTCCTAATTCTTCTCAAAAGAGTATTAGTTTATGCAGTTTATTGGCATTCTCAGCCGCCTAGAGTCCCCGCTCCTCCAGGGTCTCCCAGCCAGAAGTGTGCCTCTAATAGCTGCACACCACGTGGCCACTATGAGGCCCCTAAGTAAAAGGTGCCCGGCGCCGCCCCCATCTTTCCCCCCGCATTCAACTTACCAGCATCATAGATGCCAATACAGTTTAAAGTAGTGATGAAGGAGAGAGCGTCATGTGACACTCCCTCTCCCATCACTCCCCCTCTGCTTCTGACTCAGCGTTTGCCAGCAGTGGAGCTGATGAGACGCTCTTCAGAAGCCAGAGCAGGAACAAGGAGGAGGGTAAGTATTGTGTGTGTATGTGCATTATAGTGTGTGTGTCTGCTGCACTATACTGTGTGTGTGTGGGCGGGTTGCATTATACTGTGTGTGGGGAGGCTTCACTATACTGTGTATGTGGGAGTGCTGCATTATATTGTGTGTTTTGTGGGGGGCTGCTTTATACTGTGTGTGTGTGTGGGGCTGCTTTATACTCTGGGGGCTGCATTATACTGTGTGTGTGGGGGGCTCCATTATACTCTGAAGGGGTTGCATTATACTGTGTGTGAGGGGGCTGCACTATATTGTTTGTAGGGGGGGCTGAATTATACTCTGAAAGGGCTACATTATACTCTGAAGGAGCTGCATTATACTCCGAGGGGGCTGCATTATACTCTGAGGGGGGCTGCATTGTGCTCTGAGGGGACTACATTATACTCTATGAGGGGGGCTGCATTATACTTTATCAAGGCATATAATTGATGTAATAGCCTAAGATATCAAGAAGTATTAGCTACCTCTTATATTCCAAATCATAAAAGGGGTCAAATTCTGCAGCAGGATGGTGCTCCATCACATACATCCATCTCTACAACAAAGTTCCATGGGGAGTGCATTTTACTATATGTACTATGTGGGACCTGCATTATACTGTATCGATGACTTTCTGTACCAATCATTCTTCCTCAGGCGGAGTAAGGTAGGGTGCACACGGTCAGTAAACGATGCGTGTTGGACGCTGCGTGCTTGTGCAGCGTCCAGACGTTACAGCACAGTGGATGGGATTTCATGAAATCCCATGCCCACAATGTGTGCACAGACTCCCGCAGCTCACCCACAGAGATGGACATGAGGCGCGTCTCTCCAGACCTCAGCATGTCTATTTATCTTGTGGAGATGCTAGTCTCCGTAAGAGAAATTTCACCCGTACAATGTATTGGACCCGGTGGATCCGCACGATTCAGTGACCACATGCGGATTAACCTGCGTTCAATAGCCAGCAGCGCATTGGACGCAGCGGACATGTGCTGTGTCCAAAGCACTGCCAATTACTGACAATGTGCACATAACTTAAAGAAGAAGGGAAAGAAGCGTTGAACGACTTCGATTGCGCTCGTTTAGGGGCCTCAACTTAGCGCTTGTAAATACAGCATAAATGTTTCTGTGTGATGGTGCAGTATGTTAGCATTTGGGGCTCCACTTAACTT
This sequence comes from Oophaga sylvatica, assembly GCA_033576555.1. Lineage (NCBI taxonomy): Eukaryota > Metazoa > Chordata > Amphibia > Anura > Dendrobatidae > Oophaga > Oophaga sylvatica. The sequence goes on along the minus strand of JARQOD010000004.1, from coordinate 349,638,821 downwards.
TTGCCCAGTGCCCCACTTTGTCTAAAATCGTCCATGGATACATCAGCAATGTTCTAAAATAAAACCATTGGCCACCGATTGGTTTTGTGTTTGCTTGTGTACAAAACTATTAGTTGATCTATTGCATTAACTGCCCCTGGAATTATAATCTGTGTAGTTTACTGTGTTGTCCTGGTGCATCGTGCTCATTAGAATGACCTGTTTGTTTTTTTGGGAAGGTAAGGAACCACCGTCGTATGTCCAGGCAGTAAAGTAAGACTTGGAGCTATGAACATCTCTTTTACCAACGATACCATGCAGCAGTTCAGGCTTGCTTTTTCATATAGTGCCCAGCATTGTAAGTTTTTGTTTTAGCATTAGCTGCCCCAGTTGGGGCGATGTAAAAAAATTGTCACATGTCACATTTTGTCCTTTCGAAATATCAAACAACTACACTCCTTGACAGAAGTTATGTCGCTTATCCATGTTATGTAAATCAAAGCTTATAAGATGACGTTAAATTCATCCATTGGTTGTATAAATTACTCTTTTGAAAGCTGAAACCCTCCCAAATTTGGTTTAGGTTAAGAAAATAAATTGGCATCAATGCTGAAATATTGATCATTAAATGAACACAGAATGGTCAGATTTTGGCAATACAAAAGTTTTGTCACCTGGTCATATAATGCACCCAATCCTAGTTTACATCCTCACCTGTGCTCAGTAAATGATCGGTTAATTAGTGGGTGTGTATAAAAAGAAACCCAGCACCCCAGACCTTCACTTGAACTGCAACTTGAGCTCTGACAACATGCCAAAAATCTACCCTGGTACCAAAGCCTGGATTATCAAGAGGCTGAAGACCAGATCCACTGCAGAGGTGGCTGGCACCTTTAATGTATCTCAGCATCAAGTACAAAGAATTAAAAAAAGATTTGAAGAGACTGGAGATGTGTTTGACAAGCCCAGGTCCGGCAGACCCCGCAAGACAACTGCTCAGGAGGAACGTTTTTTGGTTAGACAATCCAAAGCAAGCCCCTCTTCCACTGCAGCAGAGCTCCAACAGGCCTGGTCACCTCAAGTCCCTGTGTCAACTAGAACAGTTTGTAGGATTCTGTCTCGAAATGGCCTCCATGGTCGAATCCGTGCCCAGAAGCAAGCACTAAACAAAAGGCAAATAATAAAACCGTGTGGCATTTGCAAAGTCCCACAGCCTGCTAAACAGATGGACGCTGGAAAAGTGGCAGAAGGTGGATTTCTCTGATGAATCTTCAGTAGAATTATACCAAAGCCGCCGCAAATACTGCAGGGGACCTACTGGAGCCCGTATGGATCCAAAATGCACCCAGAAAACAGTTAAATTTGGTGGTGGAAAGATCATGGTCTGGGGTTACATTCAGTATGGGGGTATGCGAAATATTTGCAAGGTGGAAGGCATATAATTGATATAATAGCCTAAGATATCAAGAAGTATTAGCTACCTCTTATATTCCAAATCATAAAAGGGGTCAAATTCTGCAGCAGGATGGTGCTCCATCACATACATCCATCTCTACAACAAAGTTCCTCCAGGCAAAAAAGATCAAGGTGCTCAATGACTGGCCAGCCCAGTCACCAGACATGAACATCATTGAGCATGTTTGGGGTAGGATGAAAGAGGAAGCTTGGAAGACAAACCAAAGAATCTAGATGAACTCTGGGAGGCATGTAAGACTGCATTCTTTGCTATTCCTGATGACTTCATTAATAAATTGTATGAATCATTGTTGAACCGCTTGGATGCAGTCCTTCAAGCTCATGGAAGTCACACAAAATATTACCGTATTTTTCGGACTATAAGACGCACTTTTTCCCCAAAAAAATTGTGAGGAAAATGGGAGGTGCGTCTTATAGCCCGAACACAGGCTTACCGAGGGGTTGCGGCAGTGCTGTGGCGGTGGCAGAGGTGCGGCGTTGCAGAGGCGCGGTGGGCGGCGTGCACCTGAGCAGGGTCCCTTCCTCAGGTAATGAGGTGACGCCGCGGCACGGAGAGCAGACAGGAGAGCAGAGCCGGGTTTGTCGGTGGTGGCGGCCATCTTCCTGAGGCGGCACGTGCGCAGATAGAGTACTCTGCTTCCTGTGGCTTCAGGAAAATGGCCGCGGGAGGCCGCGCGTGTGCAGATAGAGATCGCGGCGGGCATTTTCCTGAAGCCCCAGGAAGCAGAGTACTCTATCTGCGCATTCGCCGCCTCAGGAAGATGGCCGCCACCACCGACAAACCTGGCTCTGCTCTCCGTGGACACCGTGCCGCGGCGTCACCTCACCTGAGGAAGGGACCCTGCTCAGGTGCACGCTGCCCACCACGCCTCTGTAATGCCGCACCTCTGCCACCGCCACACACTGTCACCGCCACACCACTGCCGCAACCAACCCCCCGGTAACTTGTGGTTATCCCGGCTTTCCTGCTTGCCTTGGACACCGGGCCGCGGTGTCACCTCATCTGAGGAAGGTGAGTATCAGCATCACCGCACCTCTGCCACACCACTGCCGCAACCCTGCTGTACCACCGCCGGCCCTCAGGTACCTTAAAATTCGGACAATAAGACGGACTCACATATTGTAAAAATCTTTTTTTCTGCTATTTTCACCCCAAAGTTTAGGGTACGTCTTATGGTCCGTTGCGTCTTATAGTCCGAAAAATACGGTAAATATAACTCTAATAGCTCCACAACTTCATTCACCAATGTTATGCAACATATATTTGTATTTTAAGATAATTATTTGTTTGAATATCACATTACTTTCTGTGGGCGACAAAACTTTTGTCTTGCCAAAATCTGACCATTCTGTGTTCATTAACCCGTTAATGTCCAATGACGTGCACAGTCCGTCTTGGCCAGGTGTCAGTTCCGGCACCAGGACGGACTGTGCACGTCATGCCTTTGATCTACCACTGCGTGTAAACACGCAGTGGTAGATCAGTGCCGACAGCTGTCACAGACAGCTGACAGGCACGGCAAGCGGTGCGGGGACCTTTGCCGTCGGTCCCCGCACCTACAGCGCTGTGCTTGGTCAGTCAATCTGACTGACCAAACACAGCAGCGATCGCGCAGGAGAAGCTGAAATTTCAGCTTCTCCAGCGCGATCAGTGCAGGAGCCGGCGCTGCAGTGGCCAGGCTTCCTGCACTGACAGCCAGGAGCGGAGCCCCCACCGCCCCTGGCTGTTAACCCCCTGACTGCTGCGATCGAGCGCGATTGCAGCGCTCAGGGGGGGAGGCAGAGGGTCGGGAGCTCCCTCTGCCTCAGATCGGCGCCCTGCAATGTATTTGCAGGGCCCGATCTCTGCCTTGATGACCCGGGGGTTGTCATGACAACCTCCGGGTCATCTAGCTACGGAAAGCTGCTGTGATCATGCTCACAGCAGCTTTCCCCATAGGTACAATGCATTGCAATGCTGGAGCATTGCAATGCATTGTAACTGCAATAAAAAGTAAAAAAAAAGTGAAAGTCCCATAAAGGGACAAGTTAAAAAAAATCATTTTTTTAAAAAAATTGTAAAAAAAAATATTAAATAATTTAAAAAAATCCCCTAAAAAATACACATTTTTATGTAATAAAAAAAAATAAAAAACAAAAAAAATACACATGTTTGGTATCGCCACGTCCGTAAAAATCCCATCTATAAAAGCGTAACCCTAGTTAACCCCTTCAGTGAAAGCCGTAAAAAAAAACCCACAAAAAAGTAGTAAATTATACTTTTTCCAAGCGGTATCATCATACCGCTTGGAAAAAGTGCAATAACACGCGATCAAAAAGTCAGATATAAATAATCATGGTACCGCTGAAAACGTCATCTTGTCCCGCAAAAACAAGCCGCTATACAGCATCATCAGCGAAAAAATAAAAAAGTTATAGCTCGCGGAATAAACTGATGCAAAAATAATAATTTTTTTCTATAAAATTTTTTTATTGTGTAAAAAAACGCCAAAACATTAAAAAAAAATATATAAATGAGGTATCGCTGTAATCGTAGTAACCCGAAGAATAAAGCTGCTTTATCAATTTTACCACAACGGAACGGAGGGAAAAAAAAAAAAAAAACAATTCCTGAATTGCTGGTTTTTGTTCATTCTGCTTCCACAAAAATCGGAATAGGAAGCGATCAAAAAACGTTATGTGCCCGAATATGGTACTAATAAAAACGTCAGCTCGTCCCGCAAAAAATAAGCCCACAGATAACTCTGTCGGCCGAAATATGGAAAAATTATAGCTCTCAAAATACGGCGATGCAAAAATTTCTTACAAAAAATTATTCCAAAAAAAAGCATCTTTTAGAGTGTGACAGAAGCTAAACATGAAAAAAGGATGTAAATCTGGTATCGCTGTAATCGCATCGATCCGAGGAATAAAGTCGCCTAATCACTAATACCGCACAAGGAACGGCGCAAAAAAGAAAACCAATTCTTCACCTTTTTGTGGATTTGTTCATTGTGCCTCCCAAAGATCGCAGTAAGGCGATCACAGTGGTTCCCCCCCACATATGGGGTATCAGCGTACTCAGGACAAAATGCACAATAGCTTTTGGGGTCCTATTTCTCCTGTTACCCTTATAAAAATAAAAATTTGGGGGCAAAAAGATTATTTTTGTGGAAAAAATATGATTTTTTTATTTTCACGGCTCTACGTTATAAACTTCTGTGAAGCACTTGGGGGTTCAAAGTGCTCACCACACATCTAGATAAGTTCCTTGGGGGGTCTAGTTTCCAAAATGGAGTCACTTGTGGGGGGTTTCTACTGTTTAGGCACATCAGGGGCTCTCCAAACGTGACATGACACCCGCAGACCATTCCATCAAAGTCTGCATTTGAAAAAGGCGCTCCTTCCCTTTCGAGCTCTGCCATGCTTCAAAATAGTGGTTTACCCCCACATATGGGGTATCAGCGTACTCAGGACAAATTGGACAATAACTTTTGGGGTCCTGTTACCCTTTGGAAAATAACAATTGGGGTGGAAAGATAATTTTTGTGGAAAAGATATGATTTTTTATTTTACTGCTCTACGTTATAACCTTCTGTGAAGCCCTTGGGGTTCAAAGCTCTCACAACACATTTAGATAAGTTCCTTGGGGGGTCCAGTTTCCAAAATGGGGTCACTTGTGGAGGGTTTCCACTGTTTAGGCACATCAGGGAGTCTCCAAATACGAGATGGCGTCCAATCTCAATTCCAGCCAAAAAGTCAAATGGCGCTGCTTCCCTTCCAAGCTCTGCCATGCGCCCAAATAGTGGTTTACCCCCACATATGGGGTATCAGCGTACTCAGGACTAATTGCACAATAACTTTTGGGGTCCTTTTATCCTTTGGAAAATAAAAATTGGGATGAAAAGATCATTTTTGTGGAAAAAATATGATTTTTTTAATTTTACGGCTCTACGTTATAACCTTCTGTGAAGCCCTTGGGGGTTCAAAGCTCTCAACACACATTTAGATAAGTTCCTTGGGGGGTCCAGTTTCCAAAATGGGGTCACTTGTGGAGGGTTTCCACTGTTTAGGCACATCAGGGAGTCTCCAAATACGAGATGGCGTCCAATCTCAATTCCAGCCAAAAAAGTCAAATGGCGCTGCTTCCCTTCCAAGCTCTGCCATGCGCCCAAATAGTGGTTTACCCCCACATATGGGGTATCAGCGTACTCAGGACTAATTGCACAGTAACTTTTGGGGTCCTTTTATCCTTTGGAAAATAAAAATTGGGATGAAAAGATCATTTTTGTGGAAAAAATATGATTTTTTTAATTTTACGGCTCTACGTTATAACCTTCTGTGAAGCCCTTGGGGGTTAAAAGCTCTCACAACACATTTAGATAAGTTCCTTGGGGGGTCCAGTTTCCAAAATGGGGTCACTTGTGGGGGGTTTCCACTGTTTAGGCACACAGGGACTCTCCAAATGCGACATGGCGTCCAATCTCAATTCCAGCCAAAAAAGTCAAATGGCGCTGCTTCCTTCCGAGCTCTGCCATGCGCCCAAATAGTGGTTTACCCCCACACATGGGGTATCGGTGTACTCTGGAGAAATTGTACAACAAATATTGTGGTTCATTTTCTCCTGATACCCTTGACAAAATGTAAAAAAATTGTGTCGAAAGAAAAATTTTGGGAAAAAAAGTTAAATGTTTATTTTTTCCTTCCACATTGCTTCAATTCTTGTGAAGTACCTAAAGGGTTAATAAACTTCTTGAATGTGGCTTTGAACACGTTGAGGGGTGCAGTTTTTAGAATGGTGTCACTTTTGGGTATTTTCTGTCATATTGACCCCTCAAATTGACTTCAAATGTGAGGTGGCCTCTAAAAAAAAAAAGGTTTTGTAAATTTTGTTGGAAAAATGAGAAATTGCTGGTCAACTTTTAACACTTATAACTTCCTAACAAAAAAAAATTTTGGTTCCAAAATTGTGCTGATGTAAAGTAGACATGTGGGAAATGTTATTTATTAACTAATTTTTGTGACTTATCTCTCTGATTTAATGGCATAAAAATTAAAAGTTTGAAAATTGCAAAATTTTCAAAATTTTTGCCATATTTCTGTTTTTTCATAAATAAACGCAAGTTATATTGAAGAAATTTTACCACTATCATGAAGTACAATATGTCACGAGAAAACAATCTCAGAATCGCCAAGATCCGTAGACGCGTTCCAGAGTTATAACCTCATAAAGAGACAGTGGTCAGAATTGTAAAAATTGGCCTGGTCTGAATTGTAAAAATTGGCCTGGTCTTTAACCTACAAAATGGCTTGGTCGTTAAGGGGTTAATTGATCAATATTTCAGCATTTATGCCAATTTGTTTTCTTAACCTAAACCAAATTTGCGAGGGTTTCAGCTTTCAAAAGAGTAATTTATACAACCAATGGATGAATTTAACGTCAGGTTATAAGCTTTGATTTACATAACATGGATAAGCGACATAACATTTGTCAGGGAGTGTAGCATAGCCGGAATCTTTTCAGGTATGTCTCCAGGCTTTTTTTCTATATATACCTGAGCGTTTAGAGCGCATGAACTGCTGCTATCGCAAAGTATCCATATCTTTATGCTGTACTTTGCTGGCTTACTCGGTATGTATTGTTTGAACAGGCACCAACCTCAGAATGCCAAAAGTTGTTCATCCACAGTGACATTTTCACCAGTATTGTATAATCTTGGAAGAATATCCATTTATTCCATACGTCTCTAATAGCAGCTAGTTATTAGAGAATTATCTGATGTTAGCATAGGAGAATTTTCCTGCTTGGACAGAAGTCTGCAAGTTCCAAATTACATGTTTGTTTTTAGATTGAATTGCTTGCATCGGACTAGTTGTCTGGGTATCTTGTGCTTAATCAGATCCAACTTCAGAATCAGAATTCTCATAATCACTTTCCTCCACACTCATGTAGTCATCATCCTCAGACACTTGTCCAGTTGGATATCTTCTTCAGAATCTGAAGCGTTGGCGAGCTTTTACAATTCAGCTTCACTCGATGGACGTCTTCGCCACATTTTTATGCAACTTTCCAAATAATGGACACTCTCAACTTTCATGGGTTAAAATCAGCATTGCAGAACAAATAGCACTATATAAATAAACAATAATAATAAAATAGCAGCAAACACTAACTAGTTTAGCAGCAATAAGAGCTTATATACTACAGCGAAACAGACTGGCACAGACCTGTACTCAAACCCTATCCATCTGTAGAAACTTGCACATGTATCGAGCGCACGGACCTACATGATCTGGAGAAAACGATAAACAATAGTAGATGTAATAGATCATCCACAATGATATTACAAATCATTTACGTGGCTAAAAGTATGGCGTGAGATCTGTATAAATCCTTAGTGGGTCATACTACCTTGAACAGTACATTTGTAATAATCATTATTTCATACAAAAAAAAGTAAAAAAAAAAAAAAAAACGCAAAAACCCCACTCCTAATAATACCTACCCATAAACAAGCTCGCCCAATTACGATTTGCAGATCCTCATAATAAATAGTTTGCAGCTTCACAAGTTTTTTTTCAGGACAAATAGTTCCAAACAGTACAGCAGGGTTAATCGATTATGATAGCAAGGAAACAAAGGATTACGGACACATGGTTATTACCATAGATTGCTTGTAGGAAAGTTGTATGCAGGTTTCTGAGGGTATCTGTAAAGGGTTAACAAGCGAAGGTCTTCGATAAATAGAATATCTTTATGGATCTTTTCATTGTATATTTGGCACTATGTTTGCCAAAAAAAATGACCTGTCCGGTGTTGTGACCTTCTTTTTCTTTACTTTTCAGGATGAAGTGGGATCTCCAGGAATAGTGGTGGGTGTTTCTGTAGATGGAATAACTGTTTGGACAGAAGGTAAGTTTTCCTGAAATCTCATCATGACTATAAGAGAACTATCATTTCATAGTAAATTACATTGTACAGACGAAATAACGGAGACCGAGCACTGCGACCTATCTGTTTTGGTGTTTCACAATTAGGACGACTTACTGTTATGAGGACAAAACGCTCTTTTATGTCACACAGGTGTGTTTTTGGTCTCCTGATCAAATATTATTGTGTCTACAAAAAAGCAAGAAGCCAAGTTTTGTGTGGTCTTTTTATCTACTTGTACGTTTCCTGTTTTAGTGAAATGTAACATCTTTAAAGGAAACCTGTCGTGAAAAAATGTTATTAACTTGCAGATATGGGGTTAATCTGCAAGTTAATAGTGTTCTGAATTTGTCCCGTGCCCACACTAAAAGCCCAGCTACCAGGAGGAAAGTAACTTTAATCCTCCCAGCAGCCTCAGGTTTTCATTCATAGAGGTGTGGTTGGTGCATCTTCAGTCACTGCTCAGTACATAGTGGCAGCTGCAAGCACTCCCTGACCCTGACTGACAGTCAGCTCTACAGTGTACTAGTGCGGAGTCAGTCAGTGCAGGGGGCGTAGTTACAGGTGACGTTCACTATATACTGTTCCTCTGATTGAAAGCTGGAGGCTGCCAGCAGGATTAAAGTTAATTTCCTCCCAGCAGCCGGGCTTTCAGTGTGAGCCCTGGGCAGCTTTGGAGTGCTATTAACCTGCAGATTAACCCCAAATTTACAGATTAAGAGTGTTTTTTCACATGACAGGGTAGTCCATATTCATGCTCATGAACATGAAAGAGCCATGTAAACGTGTTTTCTGTTCTGATTTACTCAGCCAGTCCATACAATATATTGCCAGCCATACTTCTTTTTGACCAGTGTGCAAAGCAGTATTTATCGCTTCATTGGGGGACACAGGAAACCATGGGGTGTATGCTGCTGCACTAGGAGGCTGACACTATGCAGAAAAAAAGTTAGCTCCTCGCAGTGTACACCCCACCGACCAGAACTAGGATATTCAGTTAGCTTAGTGTCAGTAGGAGGTGGACACAGGTCTTTTATTGGACCCATATCTACCTCAGTGTGCGTTGTTTCTTTCCAGATGGATCTTCTTACTCTGGAGGGATACAGTGTGAACGGTCACAACTGTACTCCCACGTAGAAACTGAGTACGGCTTGTACTGCCACCACGTATCCTCATACGTCTAGTTCGGCAGTACCCTAACCCCTAACACAGAAGCGTGTTTAGGTGATCCTTATATGGTCCTAGCCCCCGTCTCCTACCCACTCACCACCAGAGCCTGATGGTTTTAGGAGGCACGGTCGCAACTTCTGGAAAGGTACATCTCCTTTCTCCACAGGTTTTTCCAGAGGTGGTATAGGAGAAGATATTGGAAAAGAAAAGAAGTTTCAAGAAGAAGATAAAGAAAGAAATTACCTCAAGGGTAAATATGGAGAATGGTAGTAAGCAGAAGATCTCTCTATTCCAAAAGATCTCCTTTTATTCTTTAGCTCTCTGCATAGACCTATTTTGTTTTATATGAGACCTGTTCCCTTTTATTTCCTACCTTTTTGGGGGCTCAGGGTTACCTTACAGGTCATTTCTTGGCCTCCGCGCTATCCCCTGCTCGGTGGCCGCTGTTTCTAAATTTAGGCCCCGGCTTCAGTGCGGCCTAGTTTTGAATTTTTAGCTCCGCCCCCTTCATATCGGCGGGTTTTTCTCCCGTCCGTCACAGGTACGCCCCCTCTTCTTTCACCGGCTGGTGACTCCGCCTCCCTCACCTCAGCAATTTCGGCGGGCTTTCTCCCGCCGCCACTGGCCTGCTTCCCACCTTTGTCTCTGGCAGTTAACTCCGCCTCCTCCCGGCAGCATCAGGCGGGTTCCTACTCCCGACCATCGCTGTCATGCTCTTAGCTCCGGCAGTTAGCCCTGCCCCCGGCAGCCTCCTCAAGTTGGCCTTTTTGGGTAACGCCCCCTTCTCTCTTCAGCGTCGTGTATTCTGCGCGCACCTTTTCCTCGGTGGCCCCTCCTGTTCCTCCCTGCGGTCACCATTTTCCGGCATCTGATCCCGGAAGATGGCACCTTTCTGTAGGAAACCTAACATCTCCTGCAATCGCTCTGTTTGTTCGGTCCTCCTAGAGGTAGGCTTCAGAACCTGCATCTTCATGTAAGTAACTCTGCTCTGGGTACGCTCTCCCCTAGCCCTCCTTTCCCTGCTCATGTCAGGTACCTTCTTGGTTCTTTAAAAGGAATCTGTCACCCCATTTTGGCTATATCAGATAAAGATATGACTAAATAGTGCTTCCCATAAGTAACCTATCGGTATCTATCATATATCCTGACACCCCAGTTTTCATGCCAAAATACCTTTTGTAAAGTTCGGACTTCGTTATGTAAATCCTGGCGGTCCGGAGGGCGGTGGTTTTCCTCCCCCCGCCCCGCTCCTCGGCTTCTCTTGCTAGGTCTGTCTGTGCATAGCACAGACGGCGTAGTGTTCCCACGATTGCGCGTTTTAAAACCCCCTGCGCAGTGTGCTTTGCCCAACAGTGGTCAAAGCATAAAATCATTACAGTGCATGCGCAACTATTTTCGGTCACTTTCCTTGCCCCGGAAGTCGTCCAAGGCAAGCAGTCATTTCCGGGGCAAGGAACCGTTCCAGAGTTAAAGCACATAAAGTGACAGTGGTCAGAATTGTAAAAATAGGCCTGGTCCTTAGCCTACAAAATGGCTTGGTCCTTAAAAGGTTAAAGAAGTGAGGTAAAGGAATACATTTAAAAAATGCAAATTTTATTGATTATCAATTTTAAAACAACAATTAAATAAAATTAAAAAGACAGGGCAATTTGGTCTCCAACATAAAGGGGATGAATGACACCAGCAAAAAAAATTTAATTAAATCTTTCAAATGTCAATAAAGTGCATTTGTGCATAAGTACGGTAATCAAAAAAGGAATACACCGAAAGTCCACAATGCTTATGAAAAACCCTTTACAATCTGGCTTTACTCCGACAGCAATTGCAATTTCTCGATCGCTCTAATTGGGGGACACAGGAAACCATGGGTGTATGCTGCTGCCACTAGGAGGCTGACACTATGCATATGAAAAAAGGGTTGGCTCCTCCTCTGCAGTATACACCCCACCGACTGGCATCTTCTAATCAGTTTTAGCTTAGTGTCAGTAGGAGGTGGACACGGGTCTCTCCGGAGACCCATATCTACCTATTGTGCGTAGTTCCTTTTCAGGTTTTTCCGGAGGGATACAGTGTGAACAGTCACTACTGTAGTCCCACGCAGAGACTATGAGTACGGCGTGTACTGTCACCCCGTATCCTCATATGTATGTTCATTCGGCAGGACCCCAAAGAGGATTCCTGACACGGACGGGTGTTCAGGTGATCCGGAAAAGGGAAGAATATCCGGGCCTGCCTCCGTCTCACAACCACTCGCCCACCAGAGCCTGCGGTTGAGGAGACACGGACGTCAAACGGATGACGGACGTCCGACTCGCCACTGAGGTACTGTCCCGCTTCCCCCAGTTAGGAGAGAAGACTTATTTAACATTAGAGGGTCCACAGTCTCCCCTTCTTTGGGGCCACCTAGCAGCTCCAAGTGCCCGGTCGCGCCGCTGCGCCCCTTGTGAGGGGACTCTTGCGTGGCAGTTCCCTGTGTGGGATCCTTAGAGGGCAATGGGTGACCTCCGCGCCCCCCCCCTCCGTTGGCGGCTGCGCCTTCTAATTGAGGCCCCGGCTTCCCCTCGGCCTACCTTCTTCTTTTTGGGAGTCTCCCCTTCCTTGGGACCACCTGGCGGCTCCGGCTGCCCGGTCGCACCGCTGCGGCCCCTTGGGAAGGGGCTCTTGAGAGGCGTTTTCCTTGGGGGACTCATTAGTGGCCAATGGGTGACCTCCGCGCCGCCCCCCCCTTCATCGTCGGCTGCGCTTCCTAATTTAGTCCCCGGCTTCATTTTGGGCCTACTTTTCTGCTGGCTCCGCCCCCTTCCCCTCGAGTTTCCGGACGGGCTTTTCTCCCGCCCGTCTTTACTCCTCAGTGCTGCCTGGGCTCCGCCCACCCTTCCAGCGTTACTGGGCTGGAGCCGCAGCCATATTGCCCAAAACAACGGCGCTTGCTCCGCCCTCTTCATCCACTGAGAGCGCGCGCTTTCCACTGCCGGGTCTCCTGCTGGACGCCATCTTCGGCTGGGGCACAAGTCGTCTCACAGCCGCTTCGTAGTACCTGTGGAGTAGCACATAAGGACACCGTGAGTTGCTCTGCCCTGCAGAGCTGACACTCTCCTCTCTCTCCCTTCTGTCCCCCAACCCTCTGGCATCAGTTAGTGGGACTGTTCACCATGCCTAAGCTCAAGGCAGAGCCTGCTCGCCCTCTACCTTCCTCTTCCTCCGCCGCTCTGGTCATGCACTTTGTGTGCTCTTCTTGTAATGGCAGACTCCCTTCAGGTCAGTCGTCTCCCCTCTGCCAGGCCTGCAGCGACCCCACGTTGCCCACCCAGGAACCCCCTCCTGCTCCTGGCGGTTCTGACCCTCCTGCCCTGCGGTTGACCCTCCTGCCGATGGGCTACTTCTCTGTCGCAATCTGTGGCGGACCTCACCAAGGTCTCACAGACCCTAGTGTCCGTTTTGGACAGATTGCCCCTTTCTGCACCCGCGGTCGCCAGCGGGTCACAAGACTCGCAGCCCGGTCCTTCTAACACAGGCCGTAAGAGACCTAGATTGGAGCACCGCTCTGGGTCCTCTTCCCGCTCCGCTACACCAGATGACCTTTCACGGCGCGATTCTCCTCTAGCGCCCTCCTCTCCGGAGTCAGGCGAAGCGTCTTCGGACGCGCTTTCGGAAGATGGGTCGGACCTAGATTCAGAACAGGCCTCCACCATGACGGACACGGTGCAGAGCCTGATCGTGGCAGTCAACCAGACCTTAGGCATCAAAGATACCACTACGGAATCCGCAGATCAGGCAGTTTCGTTCAGACGGTCCAAGCCACCGGCCAATGTCTTTGCCTCGCATACTGAGTTCATGGAGATTCTCAAGAGGGAGAGGGAAGATCCAACCAGGCGCTTTCAAAGAGGGAAGCGCCTCGGTATCCTATATCCCTTCCCTCCGGATCTTACCACTAACTGGACGATTTCTCCTATGGTGGACCCTCCGGTCTCCAGACTCTCCACCAATACGGTCCTTCCACTCTCTATTGCAGCTTCCCTCAAGGATGTCAACGATAGAATTTTAGAATCGCTGGCAAAATCAGCCTTTGAAGCGGCTGCTTCTGCTTTTATGCCCGGCCTTTGCCTCAACTTGGGTATCAAGGGCCTTAGCCCGTTGGGCAAAACAGCTCCGCAAGGGCATCATGGCTGGAGCCCCTCCGAGAGAGCTGGCGGAGCTTGCAGATCAAATTTCCCGTGCTGGGCAATATTTGGTTTCAGCCTCCCTGGACACCGCATCTTGCGCTGCTCAGGCGTCCAGCAATTCTGTAGCCGTTCGGAGGAATATTTGGCTCAAAGCATGGCAAGCGGATCCTTCTTCAAAGAAGTCGCTCACAGGCCTCCCCTTCCAGGGAGATCGTCTGCTCGGCTCTAGGTTGGATCAGATCATTAAGGAGGCAAGGGAGGCACAAGTTCCTCCCTCAGTCCAAGCCTCGCAGTCCCGTTCAAAGGCGGCAGTTCCGCTCCTTTCGGCCTTTTCGCACCTCCCCGGAGTCGGACGATTCTTCAGGTCGGCACAGGCCGCAGAATCGCCAGACCAGGAAGAAGGCTTCCTTCAGGCCCACTCCTTCCTGGCGTTCCCATAAGTCCCAGGGTAGATCTTCCAGGTCAAGACCTGGCAGATCCTCCTCGGCTTGACTCGTATCCAGAGCCCAGCGTTTCTCCCAGGCCGGGTGGTCGTCTCCTCCTGTTCAGAGGCGTCTGGCTCGTCCTGGTAGAAGACGCGTGGGTCAGAGAGGTTGTATCCTCTGGATACAAAATAGAGTGCGTTTTCTGGCCCCGAGATCGGGCCTTCGTTTCTCGCCCCCAGGGCCCCTTCCTTGGGCTCGAGTTCTCGGTCACTCTATTTGACGACGCGGCTCTTGAGACCGCGGTATTGAGAGCATCCGGTTTTCTCCGATCGGGTGATTCACACCACGATCCAGGCCAGGAAAACCGTCGTCCTCCAGATTCTACTACCAAACCAGGAAGGCCTTATTTCGCTGGTGGGAGTCTAACGTCAACCACCAATGAGGTTGTCGTTCCCAGCTATCTTGGGTTCTTCTCCAAGTGGTATTGGATTCTGGCTCTCGCTCGCTATCTCTCTCTCTCAAGGAGCAGGTGCCAATTTTTTCTGTCCTCTTTTAGAAATCCTTGGCATCTCGTTCTCTTCTTCCCAAGGTGATTTCCACCTTTCATTTGAATGAGGATATTGTCCTACTTTCTTTCTCTCAGCTCCGACTCATACTCTGGAGCGTTCACTGAACAGGCCGGACCTGGTCCGGGTAGTAAGGACCTGCCTAGAGAGGACTGCTTCCTTCAGGAAGTCGAATCTTCTGTTCGTCATTCCAGTCGGAGCGCGGAGAGGCCTGCCGGCCTTGTTAGTTGGATAGGACTGCATATTGCAGGCTTCCGGGTTAACAACAGTGTGCCTCCCTTTGGGATTAAAGCTCACTACACCCGGACAGTAGGCGCCTCCTGGGCGGTTCACCATGGGCATCCGCCCTACAACTTTGAAAAGCGACAAACCGGTCTTCCTTCCGCACGTTTGCCAAAAATTTTACAAGGTCCATGCCTGCGCTTCGGCGGACGCCAGCTTAGGCAGAAGGATCTTGCAGGCGGCATTGGGGACTTTGCCGACCTGAATGGAGTTTTCTGCCAATTTTCTTCCCACCCCATGGACTGCTTTGGGACGTCCCATGATTTCCTGTGTCCCCCAATTAGAGCGATCGAGAAAACAGGATTTTGGTTGCTTACCGTAAAATCTGTTTCTCGGAGCGCTCATTGGGGGACACAGCACCCTCCCATGGGTTTACTACTCTCGTCCTTTCTTCTGTTTGTTAGGGTTATGTTTGAGTTGTCTGTTCTGTTTGATTCTCTCATGTTCTTCTCCTACTGCTTTCTCACTAACTGATTAGATGATGCCAGTCGGAGGGGTGTATACTGCAGAGGAGGAGCCAACCCTTTTTTCATATGCATAGTGTCAGCCTCCTAGTGGCAGCAGCATACACCCATGGTTTCCTGTGTCCCCAATGAGCGCTCTGAGAAACAGATTTTACGGTAAGCAACCAAAATTAGCCGAACAAAGTGCTGCAAGCACTACAGAGATATTGCCTATTTTTGATGTAAGGGAAAGGAGGGACCAGGAAATAGCACCATAGAATTTTAGTGAGATGAAATTCAGTTGTCCCATGTATATACAGTACAGACCAAAAGTTTGGACACACCTTCTCATTCAAAGATTTTTCTGTATTTTCATGACTATGAAAATTGTAGAATCACACTGAAGGCATCAAAACTATGAAGTAACACATTTGGAATTATACATTACACTACCTACAAGGCCATCTATAACCTGTCTCCCCCAAATGTCTCTGAACTAATCTCCCGATACCTTCCCTCACGTAATCTCCGGTCCTCCCAAGACCTCCTTCTCTCCTCCACAGTTATTCGCTCCTCACCCAACCGCCTCCAAGACTTCTCCCGAATATCCCCCATCCTCTGGAATTCTTTGCCCCAACACATCCGACTATCAACCACTCTCGGATCCTTCAGACGTAACCTGAAAACCCATCTCTTCAGGAAAGCTTACAGCCTGCAATGACCCCGCTGCCTCCTCACCACTACCGGAGATATCGCCTCAACCAACACCGGAACTGCTGCAACCCCCCGACCTGCTGTCTCCTGCCTCACAATCCTGTAGAATGTAAGCCCGAAAGGGCAGGGTCCTCTCCCCTCTGTACCAGTCTGTGATTGTTAGTTTACTGTGATACCTGTAATCTGTATGTAACCCCTTCTCATGTACAGCACCATGGAATCAATGGTGCTATAGAAATAAATAATAATAAATAATAATAATTACACTTTACAAAAAAGTGTGAAACAACTGAAAATATGTCTTATATTCTAGGTTCTTCAAAGTAGCCACCTTTTGCTTTGATTACTGCTTTGCACGCAGAAAAGGTGAACGGATGGACTCTACATGCCTGGTTCCCACCGTGAAGCATGGAGGATCAGGTGTGATGGTGTGAGGGTGCTTTGCTGGTGACACTGTTGGGGATTTATTCAAAATTGAAGGCATACCACAGCAACATGCAGCAGCATGTTATTCCATCTGGTTTGCGTTTAGTTGGACCATCATTTATTTTTCAATGACAAAGGACAATGACCCCAAACACACCTCCAGTCTGTGTAAGGGCTATTTGACCAAGAAGGAGAGTGTTGGGGTGCTACGCCAGATGACCTGGCCTCCACAGTCACCAGACCTGAACCCAATCGAGATGGTTTGGGGTGAGCTGGACTGCTCACCGCTTAGTAACTGGTCAAAGGGGCGTCTCAGCGTTCCTTCTGGCGAGAACAGCTTCTTCGGACACTCAGATTCCTGCTTGTGTTCCGACAGTCATCATCGCTTTTCTACCTTACTTCTCTCAGCATCTGGACGAACGGCCTCTGGCAACATTCTTTCCCAGGTTCCTAATAGCAGCTCTCAAAGCTGTCTCTTATATTTTTGCCTTTCCTTCTCCCTGCCTGGCGTTTTTTCGCCTTGGTAGTAAGATCTTCCATGTATTACAGAGGCCGGTCTCCGTCCCGCAATTCTCGCCTCTGCTTCTGTTTTTGACTAGTTCTTGTAGTCTTCCCACCCTTGCGTACGTACTGCTTTGGGATGTCCCATGGTTTCCTGTGTCCCCCAATGAAGCGATAGAGAAAACAGGATTTTTGGTTGCTTACCATAAAATCTGTTTCTCGGAGCCTTCATTGGGGGACACAGCACCCTCCCAAGTTTAACAGCTCTGTTTATTGTATTTTATTGTTATAGTTGAAGTTTCTGTGTTTTCCTTTCTCTTTGACATGTTGCTTCTCCTGCTTTCTCACTAAGGCCGGCGTCACACTGGCGACAGAATCGGACGACTGCAATGCGATGAAAAATCGTATTGCAGTCTGCCCTATGTTAATCTATGGAGCAGCTCCCAGTATCAGATTTTTTGTGGTCCGTTTTAAACGTCCGTGTGCAATCGCAGCATGCTGCGATTGTCACCGATTGTGGGGTGACTATCGCCAATGCAAGTCTATGGGAGCGATGAAAAATCTGATTACAAACGGACTGCATGTGTGACTTGCGATGAAATCGCATCGGTGTCCTTTAGAAAAGCCGGCAATTCATCCCCGGCTATACTGTAAAATCACACTGACAGCTTTAATAAAGACTAGAAATAATAGATATACACACATAGAATACATATATATATATATTAATTGTAAGTATGTATGTAGTGTTATATATTTATATATATATTTATATTTCCTAGACTTCTACATACTGTAATAGCCTCAAATTCAATTGCCGGCTTCTGTGAAATCACAGAAGCTGACATGAAATGATACATTGTTTCCACACAGTTAACCATGTCATTTCCTGTATTTTGATATTTGTTTAGAACTTACAATTACATGAGTGTATTTGTGCTAAATTTCAGACATGTAGGGGTTAATTAAAGGTGTAAATTCGTTGACAAAAAAATGCGTGGGCTCCCGCTGTATTTTCTCCACCAGACAGACAAAGCAAGCGAGTGGGGGCAGATAATAATAGCCTAGGGAGGGTACTTTTTTTTTGTGCCCCCCCTGGCTACTAACATCTGCCCCCAGACACCCCAGAAAGGGCAAATCTATAATTAGATTCGCCCTTTCTGGCACTTTGCCCGTCTATTCCCATTGCCCTGTAGCGGTGGCGAATGGGTTAATAATCTCACCTTAATGTCACCTTAGTATTGAAAGGTGACCTTAAGGCAGGTTAATAATTGAGAGCTGTCAATTAGACAACTATCAATTATTAATCCTATTGAAGTAAATAAAAAAACACACACACACTTTAAGAATAAATAATTTTAATGAAATAAAAACACATATTTTTGACCATCTTTTATTTAAGTCTTAATCCGTTCGAAGCCCTTGTTCTTCTAAAATAAATATAAAATAATAAAACAACATTATTCTTACCTATCTGGCAATCTGTCACGTCCCACGATGTAATCCTTCACAAAGGGTTAACTAGCAATCAGATAAGCAGCGCAAGTAATCCTGCGTGCTCATCTGATAGCTCCTGAATGAATGAGCTTATCTCCTGCCGACAGGAGAGGATGTGATTCATGAATGAAGCTTAATTGATTGTATCCACTTTCACCTTAGGTCAGGTCACTCAAGTGAAAGTGGCAATAAATCAATTAAGCTCCATTCATGAATCTATTCCTCTCCTTTCGCTGGGAGAGTAACTGATTCATTCAGGGGAATACAGGTCTGAGACAGAATTATTAGCTCTCTGCGACCTGTAACCTGTTAACCCTTTCTGATGGATTACAGCGTGGGACCTGACTGTACTTCGGATTGGTAAGAATCATTTTGCTTTTTTATTTTATTTTTATTACAGGAAATGGTTTTAGCAAGAAAATAAAATATTGTCAAAAACTGTGTGATTATTTCATTAAACTTCTTTTTTATTAAACTGTGTGTGTTTGATTTTTCTATCATACAATAGGATTAATAATTGATAGTTGTCTAATTGACAGCTCTCAATTATTAACCTGCCTTAAGGTCACCTTTCAATACTAAGGTGACATTAAGGTGAGATTATTAACCCATTCGCCACCGCTACAGGGCAATGGGAATAGACGGGCAAAGTGCCAGAAAGGGCAAATCTAATTATAGATTTGCCCTTTCTGGGTGTCTGGGGGCAGATGTTAGTAGCCAGGGGGGGCACAAAAAAAAAGTACCCTCCCTAGGCTATTATTATCTGCCCCCACTCGCTTGCTTTGTCTGTCTGGTGGAGAAAATACAGCGGGAGCCCACGCATTTTTTTGTCAACGAAATTACACCTTTAATTAACCCCTACATGTCTGAAATTTTGCACAAATACACTCATGTAATTGTAAGTTCTAAACAAATATCAAAATACAGGAAATGACATGGTTAACTGTGTGGAAACAATGTATCATTTCATGTCGGCTTCTGTGATTTCACAAAAGCCGGCAATTGAATTAGCGGCTATAACAGTATGTAGAAGTCTAGGAACTATAAATATATGTATATATATGTCACAATGACATGGATGTGTATGTATGTATATATATATATAATATATATATATGTGTTCTATGTGTATATATCTATTCTTTTTTTTGTGATTGAAATACTATTCTTTTGGATCCATTATATGTCAGTTTTGCAAGCCTGCGAGAAAATCTCGCAAGTCGGATGAAAATCGGATGTTACAAGGTACACCACATGCGACTAAATCGCATCTTTGAAGGAAAATCGGATGCCAGAAGGATGTGTGATGTTTGCATTTTGATCCGACAATCGACCGTCTAAAACGGACCGATTTTTTGTCGTTGTGTGTGACGCCGGCCTAACTGATTATCCAAGTGCCAGTCGGTGGGGTGTACACTGCGGAGGAGGAGCTAACTTTTTTTCTGCATAGTGTCAGCCTCCTAGTGGCAGCAGCATACGCCCCCATGGTTTCCTGTGTCCCCAATGAAGGCTCCGAGAAACAGATTTTACGATAAGCAACTAAAAATCCTGTTTTTCCCTGCTATAAAAAATCTACAGGAAGTGCTAAATTTGGGAAACAGTGGGGAATTTGATCAAATGTCCAATGGTAGTGTTGGAAGAGCTGTCCACAGACGTTATTTTTAATACACTTGTTATTTAATGGTAGTACACTGTGACAAAAGAAATTTCACTATTTTGGTGTTTTTGATATGTATGCTGTCCATGTACTATATTGCATCCAAAAAGGAACCGACCTATGTCAACAGCACTTTCAAGGACTATAACAATATCATAAAGAAAAAAGAAGCATAAAGCTGTATGTTCAAAAAGGTATAATTTTTATTCTAACAAATCAATCTTTAAAAATTACAATAAAAGCAAAAACAGGGAGAAAGTGGCAAAGAAACTTTGCATAACCAGACTGCAAAAAGTATCTATAACCCAAAACATGTAAAAATTGCACTGTTGGGTACACTGAAGCTCATAAAATAAATAAAGCGTTGGTTTCCAGACCAAACTCTATTTTAATCAGAAAAAATAGCTATGTTCCCAAGTGGGAAGGTCAGAAACCAAAGAAAAAAATAGGATGAGCTGCAGTTATTAACATGAGCTGGGAGTACTATATGTTGAATTTTACATCACATATGATCCATTAAATATTTAAATTAGTCCAAAACTGAAATTTGTCAGGTCTTTTATTGTTTTAATAATGATGATTTTGGCATACAACTCCTGATAACCCAAAAAACCTGTCTCAAAAAATTAACATATTTCAACCATCCAATAAAATAAAAGTGTTTTTTAAAAACAAACAAAAAAACCATCAAATAATAAAGTTCAGTTATGCACTCAATACTTGGTCGGGAATCCTTTTGCAGAAATGACTGCTTCAATGCGGCGTGGCATGGAGGCAATCAGCCTGTGACACTGCTGAGGTGTTATGGAGGCCCAGGATGCTTCGATAGCGGCCTTAAGCTCATCCAGAGTGTTGGGTCTTGCGTCTCTCAACTTTCTCTTCACAATATCCCACAGATTCTCTATGGGGTTCAGGTCAGGAGAGTTGGCAGGCCAATTGAGCACAGTAATACCATGGTCAGTAAACCATTTACCAGTGGTTTTGGCACTGTGAGCAGGTGCCAGGTCGTGCTGAAAAATGAAATCTTCATCTCCATAAAGCATTTCAGCCGATGGAAGCATGAAGTGCTCCAAAATCTCCTGATAGCTAGCTGCATTGACCCTGCCCTTGATGAAACACAGTGGACCAACACCAGCAGCTGACATGGCACCCCACACCATCACTGACTGTGGGTACTTGACACTGGACTTCAGGCATTTTGGCATTTCCTTCTCCCCAGTCTTCCTCCAGACTCTGGCACCTTGATTTCCGAATGACATGCAAAATTTGCTTTCATCAGAAAAAAGTACTTGGGACCACTTAGCAACAGTCCAGTGCTGCTTCTCTGTAGCCCAGGTCAGGCGCTTCTGCCGCTGTTTATGGTTCAAAAGTGGCTTTACCTGGGGAATGCGGCACCTGTAGCCCATTTCCTGCACACGCCTGTGCACGGTGGCTCTGGATGTTTCTACACCAGACTCAGTCCACTGCTTCCTCAGGTCCCCCAAGGTCTGGAATCGGTCCTTCTCCACAATCTTCCTCAGGGTCCGGTCACCTCTTCTCGTTGTACAGCGTTTTCTGCCACATTGTTTCCTTCCAACAGACTTCCCATTGAGGTGCCTTGATACAGCACTCTGGGAACAGCCTATTTGTTGAGAAATTTCTTTCTGCGTCTTACCCTCTTGCTTGAGGGTGTCAATGATGGCCTTCTTGACATCAGTCAGGTCGCTAGTCTTACCCATGATGGGGGTTTTGAGTAATGAACCAGGCAGGGAGTTTTTAAAAGCCTCAGGAATCTTTTGCATGTGTTTAGAGTTAATTAGTTGATTCAGAAGATTAGGGTAATAGGTCGTTTAGAGAACCTTTTCTTGATATGCTAATTTTTTGAGACAGGTTTTTTGGGTTATCAGGAGTTGTATGCCAAAATCATCAGTATTAAAACAATAAAAGACCTGACAAATTTCAGTTGGTGTGTAATGAATCTAAAATATATGAAAGTTTAATTGTAATCATTACATTATGGAAAATAATGAAATTTAGCACTATATGCTAATTTTTTGAGAAGGACCTGTATAACGTTACAGTGATATCTAATAGTAATAAAAAAGGCTTGATCACATGTGAAACATCAAGTTCAAGTATACTCATCTGTACAACCTGGGTGTGTCACATACAGTGTAGGAAAGGCTAAGTGCAACGCGAAGGGATAAAGGAAAGGGAACCAAACACTAGGGAAGGGGGGAGTAGAGACTCCTAGACAGATCTAATGTCACCCTGTCTGCCCTATCGTTCCTATATAGGTTCCGCACCTATCGCCGAGCAGGATGCCAAATCCCTGCCTGACCCTGGCGATAAGCCCTGCATCAGGTAGGACAGGATAAGCGCTAGTCTATCCCCACTACCACTGAAGACTGATGGGATACACAAACAAGGGGGAACACTTAGCCTGAGTAGACTCGGAGAGAAATACAGACGTCCTCCAGCAACACCAAGGAAGAAGATAGCCGACTGCAATAGCTCCAAATCGCAACAGGGAACTGGAAATAGAAATATCAACTGCCAGCAGCAAGCTGCAAGTTATATACACCCCATTACAGGTGTGTCAACTGGAGCCGGGGGAGGTTTCCACTGGGTCCTAAAGTCAGAAGGACTAGGAAGGAGACCTTCTGCACCTAAATGCAGTGCGACTTTCCGCAGCCTCTGAAACACCCATGACTGGATGCTGGGAGGATGGGTTCTCTGCTCATGTTAATACCTGCAGCATATCTTATTTTTTCCTTTGTTTTCTGAATATATGGGAATGGGAATATAACTATTTATTCTGATTTAAAATCGAATTTTGTCATGTACTATTTTGGTAAGATAATTTTAGGCACATTCAAATGGGCAAGAGAAGGGCTGTGGGAGTTGGAGTAAAAAGAATTCTGGAATCTTGTAATTATTATTGCTGGATTTATTACTTTGCTGTAATTTCTGAACTAACTAATCTGTAAGAACTGTTTCTGTTTAATAAAAAATGTTTTGATTTAAAAAAAAAAAATCTACAGGCAGACGAGAAAGTTAGAGAATTTGGACCCGCACAACATCACTAATCAGCGACCTGACTTCTAATTTATAAGGCAAAATAAAGTGCAGAAAAATCCGTTAGAATGCAAATGCAGAAATGAATTAATTAAAAACACACCATTTTTTCCCAAAAGGTTGTTTTCATTGACAGCAAAATATAGTAGCAGGAAAGACTAAGAACAAGCATGATGTTGTACAGGTTTTCCTTTAACCCCTTTCCACTGAAGTCTGTTATCACCTTCCTGGCCAGGTCTAATATTCGTATCTGATATGTGTCACTTCGTGGTAATAATAATTCTCAAACTTTGAAATTTTAAGGCTTGGTAGTAGATAGTTATACCTCACAAAATAGTAAAAACATAACATTTAGCACTTGTCTACATTATAGCACCATCATTTTTAAAGTCTCATTCTCGTTAGTAAGTCAGAAGAGTTAAAAGTTAAGCAGCATTATTTTTTTTCAACAATATTTACATCAGGTAGTTCCAGACCTGGAGATAGCAAAATATGTTTTACTTTTTTTGTTTGTTTTTACATAAAAATGCGTTATTTGCTTCACATTTTTCCTTTACTTTGTCCCTCTGAGTCTTGGTATGTTTGATCAGTGGTGTAATACTCTTCAAAACTTACATATTGTAGTGTATTAGACCTGTCAGTAGGCTGATTTATTGAAAGAGGGAGCACATTTTAAAGCCGCGGTCACTATTGATAATGGCATATGGAGGATCCAACAGCCAGCAGGAGCTTAGCAGCCGGGTAAACAGTGCTTCCGTAGTGATTGTGTCGGTCATGATCACCATGACGTACCAGTACATCCAGTTGAAGCCACTGTGTGTAATAAAATATGGAGAATGGACACCATGTCATGTTAAATGGTGCCTAGTAAAAAAAATGGGTGACCAAATTAATACATAGACAAGCTCACTCCTCCAATGTATGCGCTGAATCTGTACATTTTGACATCAGGAGATTTTGCTGAATATAAGGGTTAAGCATGATGATGGCGGAGCTCCTAATGACCTAGTGATTTGCTTCATAAATGCAAATTTCAGCAGCAGATGAAGGAAGGGAGACACACTAGTCATTACTAGTGGGTAGGCGGAGCCCACATAGGATAGAACACCTCAGATTAAAAAAAAAGTGTTGACTGGCCCCTCCAGCTTGGGCTCCTCCTACTCCAGCTCTCCAGTCTAAAATTTGAGGTCACAGAGGATAGTCGCTGCTGAAGCAGCTCCTCAGAAGATTTTTTTATTTTTATCGGACAGGGACTTGGACCCCTGTGGTCTTGAGGTCTCAGGGGTCTCAGCGCTGCTGGACCCCCACCTCTCCCTTGGCGGATCTGTATTACCCTGTAAGGTGGTCCTGCAGAACCCTGCCGGCCCTGGGGGATGAGGATTGCTTCCCTGGCGGGGACGCAAACCGCGCTTCTGGGGTCACTGCGTTCCTCGCCCTGGGGGAAGCTACGGGCACAGCCCACAAATCCCTGGGGGTCCCTGTGGCGCTCAGCTGGGTGAGTACTCAACATTTTATTGATGTGTTTGAGTGCTCAGCGGCTGCTGCGGCAGCCGCTATTACAGTCTTCAGGTGGTGATTGTGTCCTTTTGTCCGCAGGTTGATGCCTGCAGGACATGGGAGCGGGGAGCAGAGTGAGTCGCGTGCCATTTTTTTGAGCCAGCGGGGGGCGTGGCTTCATGTTTTCCCGTCTTTCGCGGGCAGGAAGCGCTCTGAGCGCGCGCTTTACCTGCCTCTTCTCTTCCGGCTCCTCTCCTCAAGCGCGGCGGCCATTACTGACGGCCTCCTCGGGCTCCTCTCTCTCTCCACTCCCCCCGACCGACCGAAAGGAACAAACTGCACCGCGGCCAGCTGGGTGAGTCGCTTCTACCTTTCTGAGGGCAGAAGCTTGACCCCTTCACCCCCACAGCGCAGGGCACCTTTCTGAAGGTGCTGCCAACTGAACGCTCCCGCTCACGATCACAATAACGACGCATACTAATGCGATCGTTTTTTTTGTGATCGTTTTAATGTCGCTAGTAGCTGCCACAGTGGGCGATCTCATTGACGACGCATAAGTGGTTAGCGATCTATTTAGCGACTTGGGCGGTCATTGCGATGTACAAATCAGCGCAATATGTTAGCGATCTCGTAGGCGTTCTTGTTTAATGTGGCACATTGTCCTGCAGCTGCTACCTCATAAGAGGCACCTGGGGCTCGCACACCCTTTTCATTAAACAAGGGTTGTGGGGAGTCTGCGACATTAACCCTTCTTTGGCGGTTAACCCTTTATTGGGAGACAGCTGGGGTAGCTCTCTCTTTAAGAGCTTTAACCCTTCAGCGTTCGTTTTGCCTTTGAAAACCACACTGTTCTAGTTGCTGACAGGTTTTGACCTGCCATATACTGTGTGAGGGCATGTCAGATCAGGGTCCAGGTGCGGACCGTCTCCCAGATCCGCTACAGGATCAGTCTCGCGTATCTGACACGCAGACCTCCACGGCGTCAAGCGCAGCGGTCGGAGGTGTCAGTGATGTCAAAATGGAGGCCCTCGCTCGTTCTATTGATGGCCTGTCTGAACTTCTAGGTCATTGGGTGTCAGCTAGATCCTCTCATGGCAGGAAGCGACACAGGCCGGTGCCATCTTGTCCGCGTAGCGACTCGGAGATTTCGGGCATGGAGGGTTCCCCTTCAAGCTCGGATGGGGAGATGTCCGATTCGGATAAGGAGGATCGGCAGGTTCACTCTGCCTCTCTTTTGAGCCGTACAGAGGCTTTTATTGGAGCCATGAGGGAGGCGTTAGTTACCGGAGGAGGTAACTAGACGTCCTGGTAAGTCGGCCCGGATGTTTTAGGAGTCGCATAGGTCGCGATCAGCCTTACCATCTCTGGATGAGCTTAATGGGGCAGTGGAGAAGGAACGCCTGTGTCAGATAAACGTTTTCAGGGGACACGGTTTTTTGAGACGCTGTATCCGTGTACTACGGTGTTGATTGATAATTGGATTCCTTCTCCTGAAGTGGATGTCCCTTTATCCCAGCTTAGCAAATCCTCATTACTTCCTGTTAAAGGGAAGGCGAGTCTGCATGATCCACTGGACAGAAAAACGGAGATGGCAGCGAAATCCATCTACGAGGCCGCGGGTCATGGATTCAGAGCAGTGCTAGGATCCATGTGTGCTTGTAAAGCTTCCCTGAGCTGATTAGACCGTCTACGGACGGCGTGGCAAGATGGATCCCCACTATCCGAGGTAGAGGGGCTTTTCAAATCATTGGAGGATGCAGCCCGATATGGCAGTGATGCAGGTTTGGATGCTGCCTCAATGCTGTCCAGGGCACAATCCTCGGCGATCACAGTCAGGAGAGCACTGTGGCTTAGACAGTGGACCGGAGACGCGGTTTCCAAGCAAGGTTTGCTTTCTTTAGCTTACAAGGGTGGTCAGCTATTTGGATCTGACCTCACGGAGCTGATTGCCAAGGCAAAGGCAAAAGAAACGGCTTTACCGCAGCGAAGAGCTGTGACTTCTGCGTCTGGCAGGCATAGTGCCGGTAGTAGTCGGCGGTCCTTTCGGTCCAGGGGACGGTTCAGTCAGCCCTCTTGGGGATCGGGTTGTCCCTCTTTTTCAGGAAAAAAGAACGCTCAGAAATCCCGCACTCCCTGGAAACAGAGCTTCCGCCAAGACAAGCGGGAAGCTGACAAAAAGCCCGCTAAGGCGGACTGACGCCAGGGTCTCACTCGAGGGCTCTCGAGTGGGAGGTCGCCTGCTCCAATTCGAACCGACTTGGGCTTCCCGCGTGTCGGACGCCTGGGTGATGCGGGTTGTGTCGGCAGGCTACTTCATAGAGTTTCTTTCTCGACCTCCAGACAGTTTTTGCCAATCCCGCATTCCGTCAGAGCCCGAGCTATTTGCCGCTCTACTGCGGGAGGTCGATTCCCTTCTGCAGAAGGGTGTGGTGGTACCAGTTCCACCGGAGGACCGGGGAAGAGGGTTTTATTCCAACCTCTTTGTGGTCCCCAAAAAGGAGGACAAATTTCGCCCCATTCTGGATCTCAAAAGATTGAATCGGCATGTCCGCACCCGGAAATTCCGCATGGAGTCACTTCGCTCCGTTGTGGCGGCCTTGTCGCAAAACGATTTTTTGGTGTCAATCGACATTCGCGACGCTTATTTGCATGTCCCCATCGGAAGGGCCCACCAACGCTTCCTTCGTTTTGCCATAGGTCAGGACCATTACCAGTTTGTGGCCCTGCCATTCGGGTTGGCCTCAGCACCCAGAGTTTTTACAAAAATTCTGGCTCCTCTCATGGCGATTCTGCGAAGACAGGGGGTTACAATTCTTCCCTATCTGGACGACCTTTTGATTGTGGCGTCCTCAAAGGAGGAGGCGGTGACGGCTCGCAATCTATCCCTTCAGCTCCTGGAGGACTTCGGGTGGCTGGTCAATTGGGAGAAGTCGTCTCTGGAAACCGTCGCAGTCAATCCTGTTTTTGGGAATGCATTTCGACACGGTACGAGCAGTGGTGTCTCTGCCTCCAGACAAGCAAGCGAGTCTTCTTCGTCATGTGCAGGTAATGAAGTCTGCGACAGCAATGTCCCTTCGAAGGTGTATGCGCCTTCTGGGGTTTTATGGTGGCGTCAATGGAAGCAATTCCGTTTGCCCAATTTCATTCCAGGGCTCTCCAAATGCTCATCTTGAACCGTTGGGATCGATCGCAGTTTTCACTGGATTGCAGTGTCATCATCTCCCACAGGGTGAGAGAGTCTCTAGAATGGTGGTTACGTCCGGAAGCGTTATCCCTGGGGAAGTCCTTCCTTCCTCCGAGGTGGTCGATCATAACCACCGATGCCAGCCTGACAGGCTGGGGGGGCGTCTGGAACGATCTCTGGATTCAGGGAGTATGGTCGTTGGAAGAGTCTGTCCTGCCGATCAACATCCTGGAATTGAGGGCAATTTTCCTTTGCCTCCAACACTGGACGGTCCCTTTAAGCGGTCTACCATCCGAGTGCAGACAGACAACGCGACGGCGGTCGCGTATATCAACCATCAAGGTGGGACGAGGAGCTTCAGGCTCATGATGGAAGTGTCTCGAATTCTGGTATGGGCCGAGGCCAGAGTGCCAGCCATCTCTGCGATTCACATTCCAGGAGTTCAGAATATCACAGCGGACTTCCTCAGTCGCGAAAAGATGGATCCCGGAGAATGGAGTCTTCATCCGGAAATTTTTGCACTGCTGTGCTCCCGTTGGGAACTCCCCAAGTGGATTTGATGGCATCCAGGTTCAATGCCAAGTTACCGACGTTCATGTCCAGGTACAAGGACCCGAAGGCTGTGGCGGTAGATGCTCTGGTGGCTCCTTGGGACCAATTCGAGCTAATCTATGTGTTCCCGCCGATATCCTTACTTCCTCTGGTGTTGCGTCGGATCAGACTGGAGAGAGTCCCGGCTATGTTGATAGCCCCAGATTGGCCAAGGAGGACATGGTTCTCGACACTGGTGTCGCTTCTGGCAGCGCCTCCACTTCCACTCCCTCTTCGCCCGGACCTGTTAACCCAAGGGCCCGTTCGTCACCCGGACCTGAAGTCTCTGCGTTTGACGGCGTGGCCCTTGAGACCGAAATCTTGACCCGTCAAGGTTTTTCAGCCGAAGTCATTGCCACTCTGCGAGCTGCCAGAGGTCCGGCTACTACTAGAATTTATCACAAGACTTGGGAAGCCTTCTTTTCGTGGTGTTCGGGTTCTTCTAGGAACCCGAGGATTTTTTCCATTCCCAATTTGTTGGCCTTTTTGCAGTGCGGGCTGGACAAGGGTTTGGCAGTTAGCACTCTGAAAGGGCAGGTTTCTGCTCTGTCCTTGCTGTTTCGGAAGGCTATCGCCTCGCGTAGGGACGTACGTTCCTTTTTTCGCGGGGTAACCCGTCAATTTCCCCCTGCGGAAGGCGCTTGTGTCTCCTTGGCGGCTCAATCTTGTCTTGGAGGCTCTTCAACATGGGCCTTTTGAGCCTATGGACTGTGTTAATCTTTCCTTTCTCTCTTGGAAGGTTGCCTTCCTAGTGGCGGTCACTTCTTTGAGAAGGGTTTCTGAGTTGGCGGCTCTTTCCTGCTCGCCTCCTTTTCTGGAGTTTCACCCAGATCGCGTAGTGCTTCGCACACGGGGCAATTTTCTACCTAAAGTGGTGTCACAGTTTCATGTTAACCAGGATATTGTGTTGCCCTCGCTTTGTCCGGAGCCAAGGAATGCGAAGGAACGGGCCTTGCACTCATTGGATTTGGTGCGGGCTTTGAAGTTCTATTTGTCTATTACTCAAAGTTTTCGGAAGTCGGATTCTCTGTTTGTGATTCCAGCAGGTCGTCGACGTGGGCAACGAGCTTCCAAGGATTCTATAGCTCGTTGGATTCGGTCGGCCATTTTGGAGGCTTACCGACTTAAGGGCGAACCTTGCCCGATTAAGATTCAAGCTCACTCCACGAGGGCTGTGGGTTCATCGTGGGCTTTTCATCAAGGAGCCTCGGCAGCTCAGCTCTGCCGGGCGGCGACCTGGCGCTCCGTCCACACATTTATGAAATTTTATAAGGTGGACGTCAGTGCTTCCGCTGATGCGGCCTTAGGACGTAGGGTCCTGCAGGCGGCTGTAGTTTAAAGTTCTTGTGAACTTGTATTTAGCGCTAGTTGCGCATTTATTTAGGTTGTTGGGTATCTGCCTCTGTGTGTTTTTTTTTTGCCCACCCTTATTTTTGGACTGTTTGGGACGTCCCACTAGTAATGACTAGTGTGTCCCCCTTCCTTCATCTGCTGCTGAAAGACGGATTTTGGTAAGAACTTACCTGTAAAATCCTTTTCAGCGAAGAAGGAAGGGAGACACACATCCCTCCCATGGCAGAAGTGTGTTGTTGTGTTTTCAGATGCGGCGTGACCCTTCTCTGATAGCGATTATCTGGGCTGAGGTCGGCGCGCTAAGGCTCTTTTCCAGCATTGCCAGCTCATCGCAGTGGTCAGGTTCAGTGAGTAGTACCTGGGACTGTGTGGTTTTTTTCGGCTATATGCATAACCTGTCTTCTTGTTTTTTTTCTCTGAAGTCCTTCAGAAGGGGTTATGTTGCTACGCTGGTGATATTTGCTCTTCCTTAGCTTGTGTACGGACTGGAGAGCTGGAGTAGGAGGAGCCCAAGCTGGAGGGGCCGGTCAACACTCTTTTTTAATCTGAGGTGTTCTATCCTATGTGGGCTCCGCCTACCCACTAGTAATGACTAGTGTGTCTCCCTTCCTTCTTCGCTGAAAAGGATTTTACAGGTAAGTTCTTACCAAAATCCGTTTTTTAGGGAATAGCACTCGTAGCTGGTAAATTAAAAACTATGCATATTTATTAATGTATTTATTGTGCTTTCTAATATAGCACCAACATATTCCAAAGCACTTTCTAGACATTTTTTCATCACTTCGCATCGTCTCAATGTTTCATTGGGTCTCACAATCTAAATTCTCTTTTGGTATGTCGGAGGAAATCCATGCAAACACAGGGTCCTATCATTGCAAGGCTACTGTGTTAACCACTGAGCCACCGTTCTGCCCACACTACATAGATTATTGCAACTGTGTAGGAAGGTTAATAGCTAGTTTGCAAGAATATAGTAAAGGGCTGTAGAGGAGTTAAGATCGCTCTAAGATTTACAGGGATGGCATTCAAATTGTGTGCTAAATCCAAATAATAACTTAAGCAGTCTTGAATGCTGTGCTTCTTTTCTATAGGACTTGGGTTTGCTGATGTGGAGAACCGGATTCCATGTTCACCAGACAGTGTCATGCGTGTGGCCAGTATCAGCAAATCCTTTACTATGGCAGCACTGGCCAAACTGTGGCAGGAGGGATGTCTAGATCTAGATGCACCAGTGCAGAAGTACGTACCGGAGTTTCCAGAAAAGGAGTTTGAAGGTGAAAAGGTGTGGACGGTGCCAATATGAGTATTCCTTTACGTTTAGAAAATTAGAAACAAAGCAATGTGGTGGTAATAACATCAGTGATAATGTGGCAGAAGTATTGTGTTACTCTGCCAAAAAAGTCCCCATGTTTTAATCTTTGTACACAAAGATGCTGCTCTCCTCCCACTGTCCAATTATATTTGCTTAGATTAACATTAAAGGGGTATGCCCATCTCCAAGATCATATCCCAATATGTAGTAGGTGTAATTAAAATAATTTTAGCAAATACCCCCAATTAGAAATGTAGTATAGTTTTTTCTGATTCACTATGTCTGTTTCCTCATGTGCAGGCATTGCAGGACCTTGAGTATCCATGGTTACGTCCACTGATTGACAGATAGTTGCTAGTGGTTACTTAAGTTCCTGCGATGCCTGGACAAGAGGAAAGAGACATAGCGAATCAGAAAAACTGTACTACATTTCTATTATGAGGTATTTGCTAATATTATCATTATTCCACCTACTGCTGGTGTAAGGTGTAATATACACCTACTATGGGAAAGGATCTTGGAGATGGGAATAACCCTTTAACATATTCTTAGCCCATTGGCAGCGTTTCATGCCCACTGATACCTCTCGGGAGGCTTGCAATTGTTCTTTCCTGGCCTGCGATTTAGTGAGAGGAAATTCTCCCTCTTTGTTGGAGAAGCTGAATTGTTTATAACACTGGCTTCCTCAAATTAATGAGGGCAAGGTCATAAATGGGCAGGTTTTTTTTTTTTGCTGCGCTCTAGTATTCTGTTTTTTTTTCCTTTATAAAATCCACAATACTGTTGAGAAATGTGGGCCTTTTTATGGAGTGCTAATTTTTATGGTCTTTATCGGGGGGGCGTGGCTCACATGAATTTCTGAGGTGTGTCTTTAAGCTGCTCTGCATAATTACCCTGTGAGCCACACCCCCTTGATGATGACCATAAAAAATAGCACTAAATGAAAAGTCCCATATATCTAGAACCATATTACAGTTAAAAAAAAAAAAAGCAGAAAAGACCGACTACTCAGATGAGCATCAAGAAAATAACTGGTTATAGCTCACCTTGTAACATGTCCTCTTAAATATGGATCTATAGCTTTTTTTTACAATATATACATATTGAACCTGGGTTAAAAGGACTTTTTACTGTACAAGATGGCGGCCGCTGTTATGCTATAAATGCAATCCTTTTCATGAGGAAATATGTCTAGGGTGCCTGAGCCGGATGAATAACATCCACTTTGGTATATTCAGTAAAATGGTATTCCTGCAGCAAGTTTGTAACATTGATTATCCCTAAGTACCATTGTAATTCTGTTTTCCCATCTGACTTAAAGGGAATTTATGTGCAAGATTTCAGCCCCCAAACTATTTATATGTGCATGTAGCGCTTTCAAATACAAGTCCAGCAATAACTTTACATGGCCAGCCGCTTCTTCCGTTACTAAGAAATCAATGTTTTAACCCCTTCATGACCTTGCCATTTTTTGAAATTCTGACCAGTGTCTCTTTATGAGGTAATAACTCAGGAACGCTTCAACGGATCCTAGCGATTCTAAGATTGTTTTTTCGTGACATATTGGGCTTCATGTTAGTGGTAAATTTAGTTCGATAATTCTTGCATTTATTTGTGAAAAAAATGGAAATTTGGCGAAAATTTTGAAAATTTCGTAATTTTCAAATTTTGAATTTTTATTCTGTTAAACCAGAGAGTTATGTGACACAAAATAGTTAATAAAGAACATTTCCCACTTGTCTTCTTTGCATCAGCACAATTTGGAAGCAAAAATTTTTTTTTTTTAGGAAGTTATAAGGGTTCAAAGTTGACCAGCAATTTCTCATTTTTACAGCAAAATTTACAAAACCATTTTTTTTTGGGACCACCTCACATTTGAAGACACTTTGAGGGGTCTATATGGTAGAAAATACCCAAAAGTGACACCATTATAAAAACTGCACCCCTTAAGCTACTCAAAACTACATTCAAGAAGATTGTTAACCCTTCAGGTGCTTCACAGGAACTAAAGCAACGTGGAAGGAAAAAATGGACATTTTAATTTTTCCAACAAAAATTTTATTTTAGCATCAATTTTTTCATTTTTGCATGGGCAACAGGATAAAATGGATCCTAAAATTTGTTGGGCAATTTCTCCTGAGTACACAGATACCTCATATGTGGTCATAAACCACTGTTTGGGCGCACAGCAGGGCTCAGAAGGGAAGGAGCGCCATTTGACTTTTTGAATGGAAAATTAGCTCCAATCATTAGCGGACACCATGACGCGTTTGGAGAGCCCCTGTGTGCCTAAACAATGAAAAAAACCCACATGTGACACCATTTTGGAAACTAGACCTCTTATGGAACTTATCTAGATGTGTTGTGAGCACTCTGAACCCCCAAGTGCTTCACAGAAGTTTATAACGCAGAGCAGTGAAAATAAAAAAATCATTTTTTTTTCCTCAAAAATGATTTTTTAGCCCGCTATTTTTTATTTTCACAAGGGTAACAGGAGAAATTGTACCACAAAAGTTGTGCAATTTGTCCTGAGTAGTCCAATACCCCATATGTGGGGGGGAACCACTGTTTTGGCGCATGGGAGCTCAGAAGGGAAGTAGTGACGTTTTGGATTGCAGACTTTGATGGAATGGTCTGGGGGCGTCATGTTGCGTTTGCAGAGCCCCTGATGTGCCTAAACAGTAGAAACTCCCCACAAGTGACCCCATTTTGGAAACTAGACCCCCAAGGAGCTTATCTAGATGTGTAGTGAGCACTTTGAACCCCCAAGTTCTTCACAGAAGTTTATAAACGCAGAGCAGTGAAAATAAGTCATTTTTGTTTCTCAAAAATGATTTTTTAGCCTATTTTTTTATTTTCCCAAGTGTAACAGGATAAATTGGACACCAAAAGTTGTTATCCAGTTTTTCCTGAGTACGCTGGTGTCCCATATGAGGGGGGAACCACTGTTTGGGTGCACAGCAGGGCTCAGAATGGAAGGAGCGCCATTTGACTTTAATGGAAAATTAGCTCCAATCGTTAGCGGACACCATGTCGTGTTTGGAGAGCCCCTGTGTGCCTAAACTTTGGAGCTCCCCCACAAATGACCCCATTTTGGAAACAAGACCCCCTAAGGAACTTATTTAGATGCACAGTGAGCACTTTGAACCCCCAGGTGCTATACAGAAGTTTATAACGCACAGCCCTGAAAATAAAAAATCATTTTTTTTCTCAAAAAATGATTTTTTAGCCCCCTATTTTTTTTTCACAATGGTTACAGGAGAAATTGGACCCCAAAAGTTGTTGTCCAGTTTGTCCTGAGTACGCTGGTACCCCATATGTGGGGGGTAACCACTGTTTGGGCACACGTCAGTGCTCGGAAGGGATGTAGTGACGCTTTGAAATGCCAACTTGATGGAATGGTCTGCGGGCATCTTGTTACGTTTGCAGAGCCCCTGATGTGCCCAAACAGTAGAAACCAACCACAAGTGACCACATTTTGTAAACTAGACCCCCCAAGGAACTTATCCAGATGTGTGGTGAGCACCTTGAACCCCCCGTGCTTCACAGAAGTTTATAATGCAGAGCTGTAAAAACAAAAAATCATTTTTTTTTCTCAAAAAATGATTTTTTAGCCCCCTATTTTTTTTTCACAAGGGTAACAGGAGAAATTGGACCCCAAAAGTTGTTGTACAGTTTGTCCTGAGTACACTGGTACCCCATATGTGGGAGAAAACTACTGTATGGGCACACGTCGGGGCTCGGAAGGGAAGTAATGATGTTCTGAAATGCCGACATGATGGAATGGTCTGCGGGCGTCATGTTATGTTTGCAGAGCCCATGATGTGCCTAAACAGTAGAAACCCCCCCAAGTGACCCCATTTTGGAAACTAGATCCCCAAGGAACTTATCTAGATGTGTGGTGAGCACTTTGAATCTCCAAGTTCTTCACAGAAGTTTATAACGCAGAGCTGTGAAAATAAAAAATCTTTTTTTTTTCCACAAAATAATTTTTTTAGTCCCCAATTTTTTTTTCCAAGAGTAACAGGAGAAATTAGACCCCAAAGTTGTTGTGCAATTTTTACTGAGTACGCTGATACCCCATATGTGGGGGTAAACCACTGTTTGGGCACACGTCGGGGCTCGGAATAAAGGGAGCACTGTTTCACTTTTAACAGCCAATCAGAGCGATCGTAGCCACGTAGGGGTTAAGCCAACCCCCCTGTGGTGAAGCACAAAGGGTCTTGTGCCTGCGTGTTGGGTGACCTTTCAGTGACCCCGGTCACCCGACCCGCAGGAACGCGATCGTTTCATGACACATATGCTGTGTCACAGGTCATGAAGGGGTTAATATGTTACTGAGGTTTTAGATGTAAAGTCTCTGTCACTCAAGCTCTATTCTTCTTCCAACGCCGCCTTCCCTTCTTAACTGATGGCTTCTTTGACTGAAGTCCTACAGCATAGAGGCTGACAATCAGGTAGGAGGATGTGGCTCTGGGCGGGGAATAGAGCTGGAGTGACAGAGGCTTCAGATCTAAAATTTCTCTTAGCCTCATTTCCATATCAATTCAACCACCGATTTCTCAGTAACAGAAAGGAACTGGCATTGTTCAGGCTGGACTTTAACCCCTTTCTGTCATTGGACGTACTATCCCGTCCATGTGCCCTGGGACTTAATTCCCAAGGACGGGATAGTACGTCATAGGCGATCAGCTGCGCTCCCGGGGGGAGCACAGCTGATCGCGGCCGGATGTCAGCTGATTATCACAGCTGACACCCGGCACTATGTGCTGACAGGGGTTAATGTGCTGACACCCGGCACATTAACCCCTGGCACACTACGATCAAAGATGATCGCAGTGTTCCAGCGGTACAGGGAAGCATCGCACACGGAGGGGGCTCCCTGCGTGTTTCCCTGAGACCCTCAGAACAGCGCGATGTATTGCGCTGTTCCGAGGGACCCTCCTCCCTGCAGGACCCCTTATCCAAGATGGCCGCGCGGTTCCTTCCGGGTCCTGCAGGGAGGCGGCTTCCTCATTGCCTGCTGAGAGCAGGCGCTGAGAAAGCCTGCAGCAGTGCCAGTGAGATCGCTGGTCTGACAGAGTGCTCTGCACACTGTCAGACCAGCGATCTGATATTATACAGTGATGTCCCACCCTGGGACAAAGTAAAATTGTAAAAAAAAAAAAAAATTAACGTGTAAATAATGAAAAAAAAATAATTTCCCAATAAATTCATTTCTTTAATGTAAAAAAAAAAAAAACAACAATAAAAGTGCACATATTTAGTATCGCTGCGTCCGTAACGACCCGCCCTATAAAACTGTCCACTAGTTAACCCCTTTAGTGAACCCCTTAAAAAAAAACAAGGGAATAAAATGCTTTATCATCATACCGCCGAACAAAAAGTGGAATAACACGCGATCAAAAAGACGGATATAAATAAACATGATACCGCTGAAAACGTCATCTTGGCACGCAAAAAACGAACCGCCATACAGCATTATCAGCGAAAAAATAAAAAAGTTATAGCTCGCAGAATAAAGCGATGCAAAAATAATTATTTTTTATATATACCGTATATACTCATGTATAAGCCGACCCGTGTATAAGCCGACTGTTGTGAATGGGTTTGAGATGAGTTCTGAGCAGAGGCTCCCTCTGGTGGTTACAAGCGGTACTAGTGAGGATTGGGAATCAGGTGTTACTGATTGGTCTTATTTAAGGGAATCATTTTCCCATCAGGGTTGCCGGTGATCAATTGTTCTGGTCTGAATCCTTCTTTCCAGTTTCCCTTGTAGCCTGCTGTGTCGTGTCTGCATCTCCTGCTATCAGATAAGACAATTTCTTATTTTGTGTTTTTGCTATATTTTTGCATTTTGTCCTGCACTTCTGTGGGGGCCTTCTGGGTCCCCTCCGGGGGCTTTTGCCCTCTCAGTTTTAGTCCAGCCACTGTGTTTTGTACTTTTGCTTTTTGCAGTTTTTTCAGTGGCTGCTGTTTTTGTTACACCAGAGAACTAATTTAGGTGGTAGAGGTCGTGTGATCTCAGGTGATTTTGAAATTAGTAGAGTTGGTGTTTTTCAGGGTTTTCTGGGATTGCAGTAAGTACCCTTCCTGTCCTTTTCTATTTAGATAGTTTGGGCCCCAGCGTTTGCTCATACTATTTTCTTTCTGTGTCAGTATTTCCTCTTGTCTAACCGCCATTACATGTTTGGGGCTTTCTATTATCTTTGGGGTTCTGCTCCGGGGCAGATAGCTTTCCTATATCTATCTTTAGGTGTAGTTAGTTTCTCAGGCTGTGACGAGGCGTCTAGGACCAACGTAGGAACGCTCCACGGCTGCCTCTAGTTGTGGTGGTTAGTCAGGGTACTGCAATCTCATAGATTCCAACTGCTCTGGTGTATTTCCTTTTTTACCTGCACTCCTCAGCTACCGTAACATAACAGTATCACCGGCCATAAAAATTGTATGGTACTCACAGAAGGGAAAAAATATTTTGAAGGAAGAAAAGTTGTCAGAGATATTTTTCTGTTTGTTGCATTTTTTTTTTTTTTTCCCTCTGTATCTCTGGGTGCTGGGGAGGATCTTTTCTCCCAATGGAGTTTGCACAGTTGTCTGGCCGTGTGGATCAGCTTGCCACTGAGGTTCGGAGTATTGCTATCTATCTTGCTGGGTTGCCTGTTGTGGAACCTAGGATCCCCATGCCAGATTTGTTTTTAGGGGATCGAGCTAAGTTTCAGAATTTCAAAAATAATTGTAAATTGTTTCTTGCCTTAAAATCTAAGTCCTCAGGAAACGCAGCGCAGCAGGTTCAAATTGTCATCTCTCTCCTGCGCGGCGATCCTCAGGATTGGGCTTTTTCCCTCACACCTGGGGATCCTGTTTTGAGTGATGTTGATGCATTTTTTCAGGCTTTGGGGTTATTGTACGATGAGCCTAATGTCACTGATCAAGCTGAAAAAGCCTTGTTGGCATTAAATCAGGGGCTTGATGACGCTGAGTTATACTGTCAGAGATTCCGTAGGTGGGCAGTCCTGACCAAATGGAATGACGACGCTTTGGCGGCCCTTTTCCGGAAGGGTCTGTCGGATAATGTAAAGGATGTTATGGTGGGATTCCCTGTCCCCTCTGGTCTCAATGATTCTATGTCATTAGCGATTCAAATTGACAGACGTTTGCGTGAGCGGAGAAGTATGCGTGGAGTGGTGTTGCCTTGTGAGCCAGCTGCTGAGCCCATGCAGTGTGATGGAGTGGTGTCTGGGGCACAGCGTCATGAGTTTCGAAAGCGCAATGGGTTATGTTTCTACTGTGGTGATGCCTCTCATGCTATTTCAGTCTGCCCTAAGCGGGGAAGACGTTTTGCACGCTCAGTTGTCTTGGGTAGTGTTCAGACTAAGTTTTTATTAACTGTCACTCTGATATGCTCTCTGTCCTCATTTTCTGCTCAGGCTTTCGTTGATTCTGGAGCAGCTATTAACCTGATGGATTATGATTTTGCTAAACGTTGTGGATTTCCCTTGATACCCCTACAGAAGTCTATTCCCCTACTGGGATCGATTCTACCCTTTGGCTGAGAATAAACCCCAGTTTTCTACTCAGGTGATAATGAGGGTTG
The DNA here is from genome assembly GCA_033576555.1 of Oophaga sylvatica. Taxonomy (NCBI): domain Eukaryota; kingdom Metazoa; phylum Chordata; class Amphibia; order Anura; family Dendrobatidae; genus Oophaga; species Oophaga sylvatica. Next base: position 349,600,024 of record JARQOD010000004.1, on the reverse strand, counting down.
AACCTGATCACCAGGAGTGCTGCAAATTTTTGGTTCTATATAATCTGCATGACATTATCGTGCTGGGTTTCCCTTGGTTACAGTCTCATAATCCTGTTTTGGATTGGAAATCTGTGTCTGTAACCAGTTGGGGCTGCCAATGTGTTAATACCAACACTCCTGTTTTTTCTGCCTCCCCCAGGCTGAGGATGTCCTGACTTTTTGTTTGATTTTTCTGATGTGTTTAGCGAAAGTAAATCTGCATCCTTACCTCCCCATAGGAGCTATGACTGCGCTATTGAATTAGTGCCAGGTAGTAAATTCCCTAAGGGTCGCCTTTTAACTTGTCTGTACCTGAACATGACGCTATGCGGTCTTATATCAAGGAATCATTGGAGAAGGGTCATATCAGACCATCCTCTTCACCCTTAGTGCCGTTTTTTCTTTGTGGCCAAAAAAGATGGTTCATTAAGGCCGTGTATTGATTATCGTCTCTTGAACAATATTACTGTGAAATATCAATACCCGTTACCCTTGATTTCTGACCTGTTTTCCAGGGTGAAAAACGCTACTTGGTTTACCAAGCTTGACCTCAGGGGGCGTATAACCTTATTCGCATTAAGCACGGGGATGAATGGAAGACGGCATTTAACACCCCTGAAGGGCATTTTGAGTACCTTGTGATGCCCTTTGGGCTCACTAATGCTCCTTCCGTCTTCCAGTCCTTCATGAATGACATTTTCAGGGATTTTGTGGACAAGTTTCTGATTGTTTATTTGGATGATATCTTGATTTTTTCTAATGACTGGGACTCTCATGTGAAACATGTTCGAACTGTATTCCAGATTTTGAGAGAGAATGCTCTGTATGTGAAGGATCAAAGTGTCTTTTTGGCGTACAGAAGATCTCATTTCTGGATTCATTTTGTCCCCATCTGTTATTGAAATGGACCCGGTCAAGGTTCAGGCCATCTGTGATTGGGTCCAACCTACTTCATTAAAGGCTCTTCAGAGATTTTTGGTTTTGCCAATTTTTATCGTAAATTTATTGGTAATTTCTCTGTTATTGTTAAACCATTAACTGATTTGACCAGAAAGGGTTCTGATGTGGTGAATTGGCCTCCTGAGGCAGTCTCTGCGTTTCAGGAACTTAAGCAGAGATTCACTTCTGCTCCTGTTCTACGGCAGCCTGATGTTTCTCTGCCATTTCAGGTGGAGGTTGATGCCTCTGAAATTGGGGCAGGTGCCGTTTTGTCCCAAAAAGATCCAGAGACCTCTAAAAGTAACCTTGTGCCTTTTTCTCTCGAAAATTTTCTCCTACTGAACGTAATTATGACGTGGGTAATCGGAGTTATTGGCCATGAAGTGGGCTTTTGAAGAGTGGAGACATTGGCTGGAGGGAGCCAAACATCAGGTGGTGGTCCTTACGGACCATAAGAATCTGGTCTATCTGGAATCTGCCAAGCGACTCAATCCTAGACAGGCCAGGTGGGCCTTGTTTTTCACAACGTTTTAATTTTGTGGTTTCCTTTCTTCCTGGCACTAAGAATGTTAAGGCGGATGCCCTCTCGAGGAGTTTCCTTGCGGACTCTCCTGAGCTATCTGATCCCTCTGTTATTTTGAAGGAGGGTGTAGTTCTTTCCGCCATCTCGCCTAATTTGAGACTTGCTCTGGAGGGGTGTCAGGAGGATAGGCCCGAGCGCTGCCCTGTTGGAAAATTGTTTGTCCCGGACCAATGGAAAAAGAGTGTGATGTCTGAGATTCATTGTTCCGCATTGGCTGGGCATCCCGGAATTTTTGGTACCAGAGACTTGGTTAGTCGGTCCTTTTGGTGGCCTACCTTGTCTCGCGATGTCAGGGAATTTGTGCAGTCCTGCGGGACTTGCTCTCGCTCCAAGCCTTGCTCTCGCTCTAGTGGTTTGTTGATGCCATTGCCTGTGCCCAAGAGACCTTGGACCCATATCTCTATGGATTTCATTTCCGATCTTCCTGTTTCTCAGAGAATGACCACCATCTGGGTAATTTGTGATAGGTTTTCCAAAATGATACATCTTGTGCCATTACCTAAGTTGCCTTCCTCCTCTGAATTGGTGCCGTTGTTCCTTCAGCACGTGGTTCGTTTACACGGCATTCCTGAGAACATTGTGTCTGACAGAGGAGTCCAGTTTGTTTCCAGATTTTGGAGGACTTTTTGTTCTAAACTGGGTGTTCAATTGTCTTTCTCCTCGGCATTTCATCCTCAGACCAATGGTCAAACTGAGAGAACAAACCAGACATTGGAGACTTATCTAAGATGCTTTGTGTCTGCTGATCAGGATGACTGGGTCTCTTTTTTGCCTTTGGCTGAGTTTGCTCTTAATAATAGGGCTAGCTCTGCCACTTTGATGTCTCCGTTTTTCTGTAATTCTGGGTTTCACCCTCGATTTTCTTCAGGACAGACGGAGGCTTCTGTCTGTCCAGGTGTTGACTCTGTTGTTGAGCGTATGCAGCAGATTTGGGACCAGGTAGTGGAGAGGTTGTCCCTCTCTCAGGAGAAGGCCCAGCGGTTTGCTAACCGGCATAGGACTGATGGTCCTCGGTTTAAAGTGGGGGACTTGGTCTGGTTGTCCTCAAAGAATATTCCTATGAGAGTAGCATCTCCTAAATTTAAGCCTAGGTTCATTGGACCTTATAAGATCATGGAGATTATTAATCCTGTTTCTTTTCGTTTGCTTCTTCCAGGGACATTTAAGATCCATAACGTGTTCCACAAGTCCTTGTTGAAGAGGTTTGTTGAGCCAGTGGTTCCTGCTGCTGTGTGCCTCCTGACCCTGTTTTGGTTGAGGGCAATCTGGAGTATGTGGTTGAGAAAATATTGGATTCTCGTTTTTCTAGACGAAGACTCCAGTATTTGGTTAAATGGAGAGGTTATGGTCAGGAAGATAATTCTTGGGTGTTTGCTTCGGACATCCATGCTAGGAGACTTATCCGTGCGTATCATAGAACTCATCCTGACCGACCTGGTTGCTCAAATGAGGGTTCGGTGACCCCTCCTCAAGGGGGGGTACTGTTGTGAATGGGTTTGAGATGAGTTCTGAGCAGAGGCTCCCTCTGGTGGTTACAAGCGGTACTAGTGAGGATTGGGAATCAGGTGTTACTGATTGGTCTTATTTAAGGGAATCATTTTCCCATCAGGGTTGCCGGTGATCAATTGTTCTGGTCTGAATCCTTCTTTCCAGTTTCCCTTGTTAGCCTGCTGTGTCGTGTCTGCATCTCCTGCTATCAGATAAGACAATTTCTTATTTTGTGTTTTTGCTATATTTTTGCATTTTGTCCTGCACTTCTGTGGGGGCCTTCTGGGTCCCCTCCGGGGGCTTTTGCCCTCTCAGTTTAGTCCAGCCACTGTGTTTTGTACTTTTGCTTTTTGCAGTTTTTTCAGTGGCTGCTGTTTTTGTTACACCAGAGAACTAATTTAGGTGGTAGAGGTCGTGTGATCTCAGGTGATTTTGAAATTAGTAGAGTTGGTGTTTTTCAGGGTTTTCTGGGATTGCAGTAAGTACCCTTCCTGTCCTTTTCTATTTAGATAGTTTGGGCCCAGCGTTTGCTCATACTATTTTCTTTCTGTGTCAGTATTTCCTCTTGTCTAACCGCCATTACATGTTTGGGGGCTTTCTATTATCTTTGGGGTTCTGCTCCGGGGCAGATAGCTTTCCTATATCTATCTTTAGGTGTAGTTAGTTTCTCAGGCTGTGACGAGGCGTCTAGGACCAACGTAGGAACGCTCCACGGCTGCCTCTAGTTGTGGTGGTTAGTCAGGGTACTGCAATCTCATAGATTCCAACTGCTCTGGTGTATTTCCTTTTTTACCTGCACTCCTCAGCTACCGTAACATAACAGCCGACCCCCCTAATTTTGCCACAAAAAACTGGGAAAACGTATTGACTCGCGTATAAGCCTAGGGTGAAAAATGATTATGCCCCCATATGATGCTCCACAGATTATGCCCCCATATGCTCCACAGATTATGCCCAATATGCTCCACAGATTATGCCCCCATATGCTCCAGATTATGCCCCCATATATTCCACAGATTATGCCCCCGTATGATCAACAGATTATGCCCCCATATGTCCCAGATTATGCCCCATATGCTCCATATTATGCCCAATATGCTCCACAGATTATGCCCCATATGCTCCATATTATGCCCCCATATGTTCCACAGATTATGCCCCCATATGCTCCAGATTATGCCCCATATGTTCCACAGTTTATGCTTCCATATGCTCCAGATTATGCCCCATATGTTCCACAGCTTATGCCCCCATATGCTCCAGATTATGCCCCATATGTTCCAGATTATGCCCCCATATGCTCCATATTATGCCCCATATGTTCCACAGCTTATGCCCCCATATGCTCCATATTATGCCCCATATGTTCCACAGCTTATGCCCCCATATGCTCCATATTATGCCCCCATATGTTCCACAGCTTATGCCCCCATATGCTCCATATTATGCCCCATATGTTTCCACAGCTTATGCCCCCATATGCTCCATATTATGCCCCCATACGTTCCACAGCTAATGCCCCCATATGCTGCACAATTATGCCCCATAGTATAGGCCTCATATGCTGCTGCAAAAAAAAAAAAAAAAGACATACTCACCTCTCGTTGCTGGGGGCCAGGTGCCGGGGTCCTGAGCAGGCGGTGACACCGGCGCGCTATGGGGGACAGGTGCCGGTGTCACCGCTCGCTCAGGACACCGGCACCTGAGATATTTACCTGTCCTCTCTGCACCGCAGCGCTGCTCCCTCGGTCCGACTCCTCTGGCTGTGAATGATTAGGCAGGGGGCGGGGCGCGCACTAACAACGTCATCGCGCCCTCTGCCTGATCATTCACAGCCAGAGGAGTCGGACCGAGGGAGCAGTGCGCTGCGGTGGACCGAGGGACAAGTAAATATAGCTATACTCACCCCTCCGCCGCGCGTCCCTGCAGCCTCTCCTCTTCTCCCGGCGCTCTCCGCAGTGCTTCAGTCCCGCAGCGGTCACGTGCTACCGCTCATTAAAGTCATGAATATGTGCATATTCATGACTTTAATGAGCGGTGCCATGTGACCACTGCAGAAGGAGCCGGAGATCGTGGGAGAAGCAGGGGGGCTGCAGAGACCGCGCCGGCGGAGGGGTGAGTATGATCCGACACCCCCGCTCCCCCTTCCCCCGCCGACCCCCATATATGCCCCACGTATAAACCGAGAGGGGACTTTCAGCCCTAAAAAATGGGCTGAAAATCTCGGCTTATACATGGGTATATACGGTAATTTTTTTATTGTATAAAAACGCCAAAACATAAAAAAATGATATAAATTAGGTATCGCCGTAATCGTACTAACCCAAAGAATAAAATCGCTTTATCGATTTTTATCACACGCGGAACCGTATAAACGCCCCCCCCCAAAAGAAATTCATGAATTGCTGGTTTTTGTTCATTCTGCCTTCCAAAAATCGTAATAAAAAGTGATCAAAAAATGTCGTGCCCAAAAATGGTACCAATAAAAACGTCAACTCGTCCTGCAAAAAATAAGACCTCAAATGACTCTGTAGGCCAAAAGGTGGAAAAATTATAGCTCTCAAAATGTGATGATGCAAAAACTATTTTTTGCAATATAAAGCGTCTTTTAGCGTGTGACAGCTGCCAAACATAAAATCCTGCTATAAATAGTAAATCAAACCCCCTTTATCACCCCCTTAGTTAGGGAAAAATAATAAAATTAAAAAAATGTATTTATTTCCATTTTCCCATTAGGGTTAGGGTTGGGGCTAAAGTTAGGATTGGAGTTGGGGCTAAAGTTAGGATTAGGGTTAGGGGTGTGTTAGGGTTAGGTTTGTAGTAAGGGTTATGGTTAGGTTTGGGACTAGGGTTAAGGGTGTGTTGGGGTTAGGGTTGGAGTTAGAATTGGGGGGTTTCCACTGTTTAAGCACATCAGGGGCTCTCCAGACGTGATATGGCGTCTGATCTCAATTCCAGCCAATTCTGCGTTGAAAAAGTCAAACAGTGCTCCTTCCCTTCTGAGCTCTGCCGTGCGCCCAAACAGTAGTTTACCCCCCAAAATGGGATATTAGTGTACTCAGGACAAATTGCACAATAACTCTTGGGGTCCAATTTCTTCTGTTACCCTTGGGAAAATAAAAAATTGGGGCGAAAATATTATTTTTATGGAAAAAAATGATTTTTTATTTTTATGGCTCTACATTATAAACTTGTGTGAAGCACTTGGGGGCTCAAAGTTCTCACCACACATCTAGATAAGTTCCTTGGGGTTCTAGTTTCCAAAATGGGGTCACTTGGGGTTTCCACTGTTTAGGCATATCAGGGGCTCTCCAAACGGACATGACGCCCGCAGACTATTCCATCAAAGTCTGCAATGCAATATGTCACTACTTCCCTTCTGAGCCCCGACGTGTGCCCATACAGTAGTTTTCTCCCACATATGGGGTATCAGCGTACTCAGGACAAATTGAACAACAACTTTTGGGGTCCAATTTCTCCTGTTACCCTTGGGAAAATAAAAAACTGGGACTAAAAGATCATGTTTGTGGAAAAAATATGATTTTTGTATTTTCACACCCGGGCGTTATAAGCTTCTGTGAAGCACTTGGGGTTCAAAGTGCTCACCACAGGTCTAGATAAGTTCCTTAGGGGGTCTAATTTCCAAAATGGGGTCACTTGTGGGAGTTTCCACTGTTTAGGCACATCAGGGGCTCTGCAAACTGAACATGACACCCATCAAAGTCTGCATTCCGAAACGTCATTACTTCCTTTCCCAGCCCTGCCATGCGCCCATACAATATTTCCCCCCCACATATGGGGTATCAGAGTACTCAGGACAAATTGGACAACTATTGGGGTCCAATTTCCTTGGGAAAAATCAAAAATTGGGGACTCAAAAACCATTTTTTTCACACCCAAGCATTATAAACTTTAATGAAACACTTGGGGTTCAAAGTGCTCACAACAAATCTAGATAAGTTCCTTAGGGGGTCTAGTTTCCAAATGGTGTCACTTGTGGGGGAGTTTCCACTGTTTAGGCACATCAGGGGCTCTTCAAATGCGACATGGCGTCCAGCCAATTCTGCGTTGAAAAAGTCAAACGGTGCTCCTTCCCTTCCAAGCTCTGCCCTGCACCCAAACAGTGGTTTACCTCCACATATTGGGTATTGGCGTACTCAGGACAAATTGCACAATAACTTTTGAGGTCTTGTTACCCTTGGGAAGATAAAAATTGGGGTGAAAAGATCATTTTTGTGGAAAAAATATGATTTTTTTAATTTTACGGCTCTACGTTATAAACTTGTATGAAGCACTTGGGGTTCAAAGTGGTCACCACAGATCTAGATAAGTTCCTTATGGGGTCTAGTTTCTAAAATGGGGTCACTTTTGGGGTGTTTCAACTTTTTAGGCACATCAGGAGCTATCCAAACCCGACATGGCATCTAATCTCGATTCCAGCCAATTTTGGTTTAAAAAAGTCAAATGGCGCTCCTTCCCTTCCAAGCTCTGCCATGCGCCCAAACAGTGATTCCCCCCAACATATGGGGTATCAGCATATTTAGGGCAAATTGGACAACAACTTTTGCGGTCCAATTTCTTCTGTTACCCTTGGGAAAATAAAAAATTGGTGACTGAAAGATTTTTTTTTTGTGGGACTAAATAGGATTTTTTTTTTCATGCCCGGGCATTATAAACTTGTGTGAAGCACTTTGGGGTTCAAAGTGCTCACCACAGATATAGATAAGTCCTTTAGGGGTCTAGTTTCCAAAATGGGGTCACTTGTGGGGTTTCCACTGTTTAGGCACATCAGGGGCTCTTCAAACTGAACATGACACCCATTAAAGTCTGCATTCCAAAACTTCATTACTTCCTTTCCCAGCCCTGCCGTGCGCCCTAACAGTTTCCCCACCCATATATGGGGTATCAGCGTACTCAGGACAAATTGGACAACAACTTTTGGAGTCCAATTTCCTTGGAAAAAATCAAAAATTGGGAACTAAAAAATCATTTTTGTGGAATTTTTTTTTTTTTTTTTCACACCCAGGCATTATAACTTTAGTGAAACACTTGGGGGTTCAAAGTGCTCACAACAGATCTAGATAAGTTCCTTAGGGGTCTAGTTTCCAAAATGGTGTCACTTGTGGGGGGTTTCCACTGTTTAGGCGCATCAGGGGCTCTCCAAACGCGACATGGCATCCAATCTCAATTCCAGCCAATTTTGGTTTGAAAAAGTCAAACGGCGCTCCTTCCCTTCTGAGCCCTGCCGTGCGCCCAGACAGTAGTTTTTCCCCACATATGGGTATCTGCGTACTCAAGAGGAATTGCACACCAACTTTATTTGTCCATTTTCTTCTTTTACCCTTGTTAAAATAAAAAAAAGTTTGTAAAAGATCATTTTTGTGACTAAAAAGTTAAATGTTCATTTTTTCCTTCCGTGTTAATAAACTTCTTGAATGTGGTTTTGAGTACCTTGAGGGGTGCAGTTTTTAGAATGGTGTCACTTTTGGGTATTTTATGCCATATAGACCCCTCAAAGTGACTTCAAATGTGAGGTGGTTCCTAAAAAAAATGGTTTTGTACATTTTGTTGTAAAAATGAGAAATCGCTGGTCAACTTTTAACCCTTATAACTTCCTAACAAAAAAAAAAAAAATTAGTTCCAAAATTGTGCTGATGTAAAGTAGACATGTGGGAAATGTTATTTATTAACTATTTTGTGTGACATATTTCTCTGTTTTAAGGGAATAAAAATTCAAAGTTTGAAAATTGTAAAATTTTCGCCATATTTCCATTTTTTTCATAAATAAACGAAGTAATATCAAAGAAATTTTACAACTATCATGAAGTACAATATGTCTCGAGAAAACAGTCTCAGAGTCGCGAAGATCCATTGAATCGTTCCAGAGTTATAGTCTCATAAAGAGACAGTGGTCAGAATTGTAAAAATTGGCCCGGTCATTAACGTGCAAACCATACTTGGGGTTAAGGGTTTAAAAGAGCTCCATGTGCATATAAATAGCTTGGGGTGAGATATCCTGCTGACGGATTCCCTGTAAGGCAGGCAGCACGCTGGGCAGTCTGACTGCTGTTCCTATATAGTTTATTTAGTGATCTCTAATGTTATGTGCAGACTATCAGGAATTAGCAGCTGCCGTCTATTGAACGCAGGTGAATCCATATGTGTTCACTGAACCGTGCGGAATCACTGCGTCCAATACATTCTATGGGTGAAATTTGTGAGTCTCCACAAGATAAATAGACATGCTGCGGTCTAGAAAGATGCACCACATGTCAGTCTCCGCAGGTGAGCCGAGGGCATTTTTGGACGCATAGTGGGCATGGGATTTCTTGAAATCCCATCCACTATCCTGTAACATCTAGATGCTGCAGGTTGCACGCTGCACAAGCTTCCAGCGTTCAACCCACAGTGTTTACTGATCGAATGTGTGCAAATACTCTAAGACTATATTCACATATCTGTTATTAATCATCCATTAGAACAGATTTAGTAGCAATCCATTGACAAAAAAATTGTTGAGATACAACTTTCTTTTCAGGCTAAAAAAAAAACTTATTTCACCTGGATTTTTTTTTTTTAACATTGAAGCCTATGGAAAATTGATCCATTAATTGGCCTTCTGTTTATTTTTCATTTGAAAAGGATCCTTTTTTTGCTTACTGGATCAGTTTCAGATGGAAGAAAATGGATGGCTATTTAACATATCCGTTTTCCATAGACTTCTTCAATATTGAAAAAACGTATCCAGTTGAAATCAGTTTGTTTTTTTTTTTAGCTGCACAAATAATGGCTGATCACTGGACATGTGAACATAGCCTAACACGGCAGTGTAGTTTTCTGAATATTTGCTTAAATATTCAAGAAAAGAACGATTATTCTTTTGTTTCTATTTCCCAGGTCAAAAGACAAGAGATAGAAGGATATTTTTTTAACATCTCTGCATGGTTAGTAGACTGGTAGATAGATTGCATACTAGTATAGTATTGTTTTTGTGTTCAGTCATTCCAATAATAGGTTTCTCAAACTGCGATTATTTCACTTCCAGGTAACAATAACAACCAGGTTGTTGGTGTCACACATAAGTGGAATTAGGCATTATGAAAAGGATATCCAGAAAATCAGGAAAAAAATTGGAAAGAAATCTTCAGAAATGCCTTTGGACGATACTGAATCAACGAAAATATCAGAGCAGCGCAAGTCAAAACCAGATACTGCAAAAACCCAGAAAAATGCACCATTGGAACCGGAAGAGTTTTACATCAAGGACAAGTTCAGCAGCGTGATTGAAGCTTTAGAACTGTTTAAGAATGATCCTTTGGTGTTTAAACCTGGTAGGTAACGTAACATTATGGCGTACACGGGGCATTGATGTTTTGTTTCTTTTCTTCTTTTTTAAGTATACACATATATACCATATATACTCATGTATAAGCCGACCCACCTAATTTTGCCACAAAAAACTGGGAAAACTTATTGACTCGTGTATAAGCCTAGGGTGGAAAATGATTATGCCCCCATATGCTCCATAGATTATGCCCCATATGCTCCATAGATTATGCCCCCATATGCTGCACAGATTATGCCCCCATATGCTGCACAGATTATGCCCCCATATGCTGCACAGATTATGCCCCCATATGCTGCACAGATTATGCCCCCATATGCTGCACAGATTATGCCCCCATATGCTGCACAGATTATGCCCCCATATGCTGCACAGATTATGCCCATATGGTGCACAGATTATGCCCCCATATGCTGCACCGATTATGCCCATATGCTGCACAGATTATGCCCATATACTGCACAGATTATGCCCATATGCTGCACAGATTATGCCCCCATATGCTGCACAGATTATGCCCCCATATGCTGCACAGATTATGCCCCCATATGCTGCACAGATTATGCCCATATGCTGCACAGATTATGCCCCATATGCTCCACAGATTATGCCCCATATGCTGCAAAGATTATGCCCCATATGGTGCACAGATTATGCCCCCATATGTTCCACAGATTATGCCCCATATGCTGCACAGATTATGCCCTCATATGCTGCACAGATTATGCCCCCATATGCTGCACAGATTATGCCCCATATGCTGCACAGATTATGCCACCATATGCTGCACAGATTATGCCCATATGCTGTAGATTATGCCCCATATGCTTCACAGATTATGCCCCCATATGCTGCACAGATTATGCCCATATGCTGCACAGATTATGCCCCATATGCTCCACAGATTATGCCCCCATATGCTGCACAGATTATGCCCCCATATGCTGCACAGATTGTGCCCCCATATGCTGCACAGATTATGCCCCCATATGCTGCACAGATTAAGCCCCCATATGCTGCACAGATTATGTCCCATATGCTCCACAGATTATGCCCCCATATGCTGCACAAATTATGCCCCCATATGCTGCACAGATTATGCCCATATGTTCCACAGATTATGCCCCATATGTTCCACAGATTATGCCCCCATATGTTCAACAGATTATGCCCCCATATGTCAACAGATTATGCCCCCATATGTTCCACAGATTATGCCCCATATGCTCCATAGATTATGCCGCATAGTATAGGTCCCTTATGCTGCCGCTGCAAAAGAAAGAAAAAATGACATACTCACCTCTTGTCGCTGGGGGCCAGGTGCCGGTGTCCTGAGCAGGCGGTGACACCGGCGCGCTATGGGGGACAGGTGCCGGTGTCACGGCTCGCTCAGGACCCCGGCACCTGAGATATTTACCTGTCACCGGACCGGTCCACCGCTGCACGTTGCTCCGTCTTCCGGGTCCTCGACAGTGAATGATCAGGCAGAGGGCGCTGCGCGCACTAACGATGTCATCGCGCCCTCTGCCTGAACATTCACAGCCAGAGGAGTCGGACGAGGAGGTCGGAGCAGCGTGCAGCGGTGGACCGGGGGACAGGTGACTATAGCATATACTCACCCCCGTCATCGCGTCACTCTCTGCTGCCTCTCCTCTTCTCCCGGCGGTCTCCGCAGCTCTCTCTCCTACAGCGGTCACGTGGTACCACTCATTAAAGTCATGAATATGTGCATATTCATGACTTTAATGAGTGGTACCATGTGACCGCTGCAGGAAGGAGCCAGAGATCGTGGGAGAAGCAGGGGGGCTGCAGAGATGCGCCGGCGGAGGGGTGAGTATGATCCGACACCCCCGCTCCTATCCCCCGGCGACCCCCCGGTATATGACCCGCGTATAAGCCGAGAGGGGGACTTTCAGCCCTAAAAAATTGGCTGAAAATCTCGGCTTATACGCGAGTATATACGGTATGTATTTAGGGTTTGTGTAGAATTGCATGTGTCTGCCATTGTTTTTTACTGTAAGGTAATCCATACATGAATATATCCTTCTTTTAGGGGCATTGATCAGTGTATTAGGGGCATTGATCAGTGTAGCTGGAGGCAAGAAAATGTGCAAACAGTATGTTTTCAGCCCAGGCACTTAGGAGACAAGGTGCTGGCTAATACAGGGAGAATCCTGAGAGTGGAAAGCCCTTTTAAAGAGTAACTAAATTTTTTTTCTCATATTAATGCTGATTGTGTAAATTGCAACTATATTGTAATAGGGTTTATTACCTTATTTTGCTGCCTTCTTGCATAGCGCAGATGCTGAGCTGCACTGTAACAGCTGCTTAGATCTGTACACCATATCTGGCCAACGAGTCTACCAAATGTGAGTGGGCGAAGAGAACAGCCACAGTGAGAGAAGGTCAGGCGTGGAGTCTGCACAACACTCCCTGGTAATATAATGAGCACTTGTTATTGGGTAAAGGCTGAGTGCTCTCTGTGTGCTCTGCCTTTGTAGTGGTGACAGTGAGAGCAGGAGTGAAGTCTGCACCGTGCTGTCACGTCAATATAATGATGCAGCAGTGACCGAGCTGTGCAGACTCTGCTCCTGTTCTCACTGTCACTGCTACCAGAGGCTGAACACACCGTGGGAACTCTCAATATCCATTGCTCTACAATCCACTCCTGTTGTGAATGTGCTAGAAATGAATTCTGAGCAGAAGCTCCCTCTGGTGGTTACAAACAGTACTGAACTATCCAATGAAGATTGTGAAGATTGGAGATCAGGTGTTACTGACTGGTCTTATATAAGGGAGGTTCCCTCCCATCAGGGTTGCCGGTGATCAATTGTTCTGGTCTCCTCTTTGATTCCTGTTCACTTTGTAGCCTGCTGTTTCGTTCCTGCATCTTCTGCTAACAGATAAGACATTTTTTCTTTTTGTTTTTTGTGCTTGCTTTTTGCATTTTGTCCTGCACTTCTGTGGGGGTCTGCCGGGTCCCCTCCGGGGGCTTGTGCTCCTCTCAGTTTAGTTCAGCCACTGTTGTTTGTTCTTTTGCCTTTTCCAGTTTTTTCAGTGGCTTCTGTTTAGATTTTGTTACACCAGAGAACTAATTTAGGTGGTAGAGGTCGTGTGATCTCAGGTGTTTTTGTAATTAGTAGAGTTGGTACTTTTCAGGGTTTTTTGGGTTGCAGTAAGTGTCCTTCCTATCCTTTTCTATTTAGGAAGTTTGGGCCCCAACGTTTGCTCATACTATTTTCTGTCTGTGTCTGTATTTCCTCTTGTCTAACCGCCATTACATGCTTGGGGGCTTTCTATGTTCTTTGGGGATCTGCTCCGGGGCAGATAGTTTTCCTCTTTCTGTCTTTAGGTGTAGTTAGCTTCTCAGGCTGTGACGAGGCGTCTAGGACCAACGTAGGAACGCTCCACGGCTGCCTTTAGTTGTGGTGGTTAGTCAGGGTACTGCAATCCCATAGATTCCAACCTCTCTGGTGTATTTCCTTTTTTGCTTGCTCTCCTCAGCTACCAAATCATAACACACTCCTGTTACTGGAGCAGCACCAGCAAAGTGCGCTGGTATCATTGTCATCCTAGTGAGTGTTCTGCAGACTCCTCTCACCGCGGCTGCGAGGAGTCAGAGCACACAGTGTTCTCTCTCCCTGCTGTAGATCCATACACCAAATATGTTACAGCACAGTACAGCATCTGTTTTCTGCAGGAAGATAGGGTAATTAAACCTATCATAATATTTTCACAAATTACATAACGAGTATTAAAATGAAAAAAAGTTTAGTTACTCTTTATTAGTTCAAATCATCTTACCCTGACATACAGTGTAAAAGAACAAATCTATGATAAATGATTCCATAAGTAAAACATGTCTCTTGTCTGGTTAAATTCTCATCACCATATTAAAGCTGTATTTCATTACATTTTACTCATTTTTATACGATCTACAGGCGATGTATTATTTAGTAAAATAGCTAAAAGCAGTAGTAGTATTCGTTTTTTCATTGTTGTTGTGGGGGAAAACTACTGTTTAGACTCATGGCAGGGCTCGGAAGGGAAGGAGCATCGTTTTAACTTTTTTAATGCAAAAATTGTTGGGAACGAGAGCTGACGCCATGTTGTGTTTGGAGAGCCCCTGATGTGCCTAAACAGTGGAAAATCCCCCACAAGTGACCTCATTTTGAAACTGATCTACTGTTTCCTGGTATGTGAATTTTATAATGTAGTGGAAGGTACACTCCTCAAGGACTTCATCCAGAGGTATAGCGAGGCTTTTTAATCCAAAGGTACTACACAGAATTTAATAACATTAGGTCGTCATATTGAATATGTCGTCATTAGTGTGAGCACAAGTTCTCGCTATTCGAGTTGCAAACTCGAGCAGTGAGCACTTCCGCTCAACACTAATTGTCATACTGTCGTCATTTTGTTTCTTTTAACTTTTGAAAAAACCCTAGCGCAATCCTAATCCTAACCCTAGGCTAACCTTAACTCTAATGGCAAAGAATGAAAAAATAAAATTTTTTTTTTAATTTTTATCTAAGGGGATGACACAGGGAAGATGACCTACTAATTATTGGCTTTTGATCACTGTGACAGGGTCTATGATAATGATCAAAGTGAATAGGTAAAAATCCATACTGTTGCAGGTTGCAGGCGGCGGCCGTACTGCTCATGCACCCACCATTTTTTGTCAGGAAGAGGAGGCGGAGGGCCGGGGATCAGAGTTGGAGGGACAAGGGACATGGCGGAGGTAGCGGGAGGCCTTGGGGACCTCATTTCTCCGTCCTCTGACATGTATGTCATGTAAGGAGAGAGAAATGTTTTTAATAGCTAGCACACTTTTTTTTAAGTGATCTCTGGTAAAAATAGCCCTGATCGTGTTCTCCAGGGTCTCCAGGTAGCTGAAACCCTGGAGATTTTCTGACGCTGGGGGGATGCGATAACCTTATTCTCGATCACTGTTTTAAAACGGCAATGAGGAAATAAGGCCCCTTAATGGCTGCCTGCCTTTTTAATGTGTATCAGAGGTCGTTAAGAGGTTAAAGCATTATGGTGTTGATGTTTGAGTTGTAATAACCATAGGATGTCCTGTCTTTCTCTGTAATCCAACTGGAGGGAGGGAGAGCTACCGTCCTTTTATTCTGTAGGTTTTCTGTCCTTGAAGGGTGTATCCCATCTATCCGTGGTGCTATCATGGATTCAGAAAAATCCCATCACCTTGAAGTAATTACGTCTGTCTCAGACCATAGACCAGTCTATAGAAAAATATTGCAGATCTACACTTCCCCATCGTATAACACTGGTCTGAGTGCTATCCGATAAACCATCTAATAACATTTGGCCATGTTATACACTCGTGTGAACCCTTGATCCATGATAAAGTTGCATTGATTGTTGGTTGTTTTACATTAGGATTTTTGTGTTAAAATCTGTTGGAGTCTGTATATAACTGTAGTTTTAATACTGCTTTATAATGTAAAGCCTTTTCTTTTTTTCCTTCTAGGGTCACAGTTCCTATATTCTACCCATGCATGGACATTATTAAGTGCTGTAGTAGAGCGTGCCTCGGGACGCAAGTTCCTGGACTATATGCAGCAGATGTTCAGAGATCTGGCCATGATAAACACGCTTCCAGAGGAACATGAACCGATTGTATACAATAGAGCAAGGTATGTGCAGCTGAAACTGAATAGGTTTAAATAGATGCATCCTAATCTCTAGGTCAGAGGGTTTTTCACACCCCAAATCATTTATTTTCCTAATCACTGAATGTCCAGCCGTCCCTCTACATTGTTATTGGAACAGACACACATTTCCAGACATTGAAATGTCAGCTTATGAACTAATTGTATATATATATAGTGTGTGACAGTTAGGCTTATAAAAAAAAAACTTCCTTCTCACCCCCACTGGGGTGGTCTTTGTTGTCCTTTCTCATTCTTGGGTCCTCTACCAGAGGCCTGGGAGTTTGACAGTTCTGCTCAGGATCTTAGTTGTTCCCAGCATTGCACTTTTCTGGACAGAGAGCTCAGATGTTGCTTCTGGGGTCTGTTGCAGCCATTCTTCCAACTTAGCAGTCACTGCTCCAAGTGCTTCTATCACCACTGGAATCTCTGTTGCCTTCACCTTCCACACCTTCTCCAGTTCTCCTTTGAGGCCCTGTTATTTCTCCAGCTTCTCATATTCCTTCTTTCTGATGTTCCTGTCACTTGGCACTGCCACATCTATTATCATTGCTGTCTTCTGGTCCTTGTCTACTATGACCATGTCTGGTTGGTTAGCCATCACCTGCTTATCCGTCTGGATCTTGAAGTCCCACAGGATTTTAGCCTTTTCTTTCGCCACCACTTTTTCTGGTGTCTCTCACCTGGACTTAGGGGGACTTAGCTCATATGCTGTGCAGATGTTCCTGTATGCAATTCCCGCTACTTGGTTGTGGCGTTCGATATACGCTGTTCCTGCTTGCATTTTGCATCCTGCCACTATGTGTTGGATGGTTTCTGAGGTTTCTTTGCATAGTCTGCACCTCGGGTCTTGTCTTGTGTGGTAGATTCCTGCTTCTATGGATCTGGTACTTAGTGCTTCTTCTTGTGCCGCTATGATTAGTGCCTCTGTGCTGTCTTGGAGTCCAGCTTTCTACAGCCATTGGTAGGATTTCTCCATGTCAGCCACCTCCATTATCTGTTGATGGTACATCCCATGCATCGGCTTGTCTTACCATGGCACTTCATATTCCTGTTCTTCCTTCCAGATCTATTGTTGCTGCCTTTAGGCTTTCTCTCAGCATCTCATCTTTTGGCGCCATTCTTCTGATGTATTCCTGGATACTCCTTGTTTCATCCGTGATGATGGCTTGTATGCTTATTAAGCCTCGACCACCCACCTTTCTGTTGGTGTACGATCTTTGGGTATTAGACTTAGGGTGGAGACCTCCATGCATTGTGAGGAGCTTTCGTGTCTTCACATTTGCAGCTTCCATCTCTTCTTTTGGCCAAGCTGGGTGGTGGCCTTCTTCTAGCAGTTGGTTCATCTGCTTTGCCATGCATTCAGAGAGAAGGTGAAGTGTGTGTATGTATATGTATGTGTTATATATATATATATATATATATATATATATATATATACACACGTACACGATGTTCCAAATTATTATGCAAATGATATTTTTCTCTGATTTTCCTAAGTGGTCAGTGCAAATGACAGTCAGTCTAATAAGTCATCCACCGTTAGAGTATACATCACATCAAATTTTATTGAAGAAACCTCCCAATGATAACCGTATAATCTCCAAAATGAATAAAAACTCAAAATGCACTGTTCCAAATTATTAGGCACAGTAGAATTTCTAAACATTTAATATGTTTTTAACGCCTTTCTGCCATCCGACGTACTATCCCGTCCATGGTACCTGGGCCCGTATGACCATGGACGGGATAGTACGTCCCATGCGATCGGACGCTTATTATCACAGCTGACACCCGGCACTATGTGCCAGGAGCGGTCACGGACCGCTCCCGGCACATTAACCCCTGGCACACTGCGATCAAACATGATCGCGGTGTACCGGGGGCACAGGGAAGCATTGCGCAGGGAGGGGGCTCCTTGCGTGCTCCCTGAGACCCTCAGAACAGCGCGATGTGATCGCGCTGTTCTGAGGCCTTCCTCCCTGCAAAACCCCGGATCTAAGATGGCCGCCGGGTCCTGCAGGGAGGCGGCTTCCTCAGTGCCTGCTGTGAGCAGGCGCTGAGGAAGCCTGCAGCAGTGCCTGTGAGATCGCTGGTCCCACAGAGTGCTGTGCACACAGTGAGACCAGCGATCTGATATAATACAGTAATGTCCCACCCTGGGACAAAGTAAAAAAGTTAAAAAAATGAAAATAACGTTTAAAAAAAATTCCAAAATAAAATAAAAAAAAAAAATATTCCCCAATAAATTCATTTCTTCATGTAAATAAAAAACACAAAACAATAAAAGAACACATATTTGGTATCGCCGCGTCTGTAACGCCTGCCCTATAGAACTGTCCCACTAGTTAACCCCTTTAGTGAACCCCTTAAAAAAAAAAAAAAAAATCAATGCTTTATCATCATACCGCCGAGCAAAAAGTGGAATAAAACGCTATAAAAAAGACCGATATAAATAAACATGGTACCGCTGAAAACGTCATCTTGTCCCGCAAAAAACGAGCCGCCATACAGCATCATCAGCGAAAAAATAAAAAAGTTATAGCTCGCCGAATAAAGCGATGCAAAAATAATTCTTTTTTATATAAAATTGTTTTTATTGTATAAAAGCGCCAAAACATAAAAAAATTAATTAAATGAGGTATCGCCGTAATCATACTGACCCGAGAATAAAACCGCTTTATCGATTTTATCACACACGGAACGGTATAAACGCCCCCCCAAAAGAAATTCATGAATTGCTGATTTTTGTTAATTCTAACCTCCCAAAAATCGAATTAGAAAGCGATCAAAAATGTCACATGCTCAAAAATGGTACCAATAAAAACGTCAACTCGTACTTCAAAAAATAAGACCTCACATGACTCTGTGGGCCAAAATGTGCAAAAATTATAGCTCTCAAAATGTGGTGTTGCAAAAACTATTTTTTGCAATAAAAAGCATCTTTTAGCGTGACAGCTGCCAATCCTAAAAACTTGCTATAAATAGTAAATCAAACCCCCCTTTATCACCCCCTTAGTTAGGGAAAAATAATAAAATTTAAAAAATTTATTTATTTCCATTTTCGGTTAGGGTTAGGGTTGGGGCTAAAGTTAGGGTTAGGGTTGGGATTAGGGTTAGGGGTGTGTTAGGGTTAGGTTTGTGGTTAGGGTTATGGTTAGGGTTGGGACTAGGGTTAGGGCTGTGTTTGGGTTAGGGTTGGAGTTAGAATTGGGGGGTTTCCACTGTTTAGGCACATCAGGGGGTCTCCAAATGTGACATGACGTCTGATCTCAATTCCAGCCAATTCTGCGTTGAAAAAGTCAAACGGTGCTCCTTCACTTCTGAGCTCTGCCATGCGCCCAAACAGTAGTTTACCCCCACATATGGGATATCAGCGTATTCAGGACAAATTGCACAATAACTCTTGGGGTCCAATTTCTTCTGTTATCCTTGGGAAAAGAAAAAATTGGGGCAAAAATATTTTGGTTAAAAAAAAAATGATTTTTTTGTTTTTACGGCTGTTGTTATGATTTGGTAGCTGAGGAGAGCAGGCAAAAACGGCAGTACACCAGAGAGGTTGGAATCTACTGGATTGCAGTACCCTGACTAACCACCACAACTAAAGGCAGCCGTGGAGCGTACCTACGTTGGTCCTAGACGCCTCGTCACAGCCTGAGAGGCTAACTACACCTAAAGATAGAAAGAGGAAAGCTATCTGCCCCGGAGCAGATCCCCAAAGAACATAGGAAGCCCCCAAACATGTAATGGCGGTTAGACAAGAGGAAATACAGACACAGACAGAAAATAGTATGAGCAAACGTTGGGGCCCAATCTTCCTAGAAAGAAAAGGATAGGAAGGACACTTACTGCAATCCAAAAAAACCCTAAGAAAATACCAACTCTACTAATTGCAAAAACACCTGAGATCACACGACCTCTACCACCTAAATTAGTTCTCTGGTGTAACAAAACTAAGCCGCAGCCACTGAAAAAACTGGAAAAGGCAAATGAACAAATAACAGTGGCTCAGATAAACTGAGAGGAGCACAAGCCCCCGGAGGGGACCTGGCTGACCTCCACAGAAGTGCAGGAAAAAATGCAAAAAGCAAGCACAAAAATAAAAGCAGAAAATATCTTATCTGTTAGCAGAAGATGCAGGCAAAACACCGCAAGCTTCCAAGTGAACCAGGAACCAAAGTTGAGACAAGAACAATTGATCACCGGCAACCCTGATGGGAGGGAACCTCCCTTATATAAGACCAGTCTGTAACTCCTGATTGCCAATCTTCACAATCTTCATTGAATGGTTCAGTACTGTTTGTAACCACCAGAGGGAGCTTCTGCTCAGAATTCATTTCTAACACATTCACAACAGGCTGTACGTTATAAACTTCTGTGAAGCACTTGGGGCTTCATAGCGCCCACCACACATCTAGATAAGTTCCTTGTGTGGTCTATTTTCCAAAATGGGGTCACTTGGGGTTTCCACTGTTTAGGCACATCAGGGGCTCTCCAAACGGACATGACGCCCGCAGACTATTCCATCAAAGTCTGCAATGCAAAACGTCACTACTTCCCTTCCGAGCACCGACGTGTGCCCATACAGTAGTTTTGTCCCACATATGGTTTATCAGCGTACTCAAGACAAATTGGACAACAACTTTTGGGGTCCAATTCCTCCTGTTACTCTTGGGAAAATAAAAAGTTGGGGACTAAAAGATCATGTTTGTGGAAAAAATATGATATTTTTATTTTCATGCTTGGGCGTTATAAACTTTAGTGAAACACCTGAGGGTTCAAAGTTCTCACCACACATCTAGATAAGTTCCTTGAGGGATCTAGTTTCCAAAATGGTGTCATTTGTGGGGGGTTTCCACTGTTTTGGCACATCAGGAGCTCTCCAAACACAACATGGCGTCCAGCCAATTCTGCGTTGAAAAAGTCAAACTGCGCTCCTTCCCTTCCGAGCTCTGTCATGCACCCAAACAGTGGTTTACCCCCACATCAGGACAAATTGCACAATAACTTTTGGGGTCTTGTTACCCTTGGGAAAATAAAAATTGGGGTGAAAACATCATTTTTGTGGAAAAAATATGATTTTTTTAATTTTACGGCTCTACGTTATAAACTTGTGTGAAGCACTTGGGAGTTCAAATTGCTCACCACAGATCTAGATAAGTTCCTTAGGGGGTCTAGTTTCCAAAATGGGGTCACTTGTGGGGGGTTTCCACTGTTTAGGCGCATCAGGGGCTCTCCAAACGCGACATGGCATCCAATCTCAATTCCAGCCAATTTTGGTTTGAAAAAGTCAAACGGCGCTCCTTCCCTTCCGAGCCCTGCCGTGCGCCCAGACAGTAGTTTTTCCCCACATATGGGGTATCTGCGTACTCAGGAGGAATTGCACAACAACTTTATTTGTCCATTTTCTCCTTTTACCCTTGTTAAAATAAAAAAAATAGTTTGTAAAAGATCATTTTTGTGACTAAAAAGTTAAATGTTCATTTTTTCCTTCCGTGTTAATAAACTTCTTGAATGTGGTTTTGGGTACCTTGAGGGGTGCAGTTTTTAGAATGTTGTCATTTTTGGGTATTTTCTGCCATATAGACCCCTCAAAGTGACTTCAAATGTGAGGTGGTCCCTAAAAAAATGGCTTTGTGAATTTTGTTGTAAAAATGAGAAATCGCTGGTCAACTTTTAACCCTTATAATTTCCTAACAAAAAAAAATTTTGGTTCTAAAATTGTGCTGATGTAAAGTAGATATGTGGGAAATGTTATTTATTAACTATTTTGTGTGACATATTTCTCTGTTTTAAGGGAATAAAAATTCAAAGTTTGAAAATTACAAAATTTTCACCATATTTGCGTTTTTTTAAAAAATATACGCAAGTTATATCGAAGAAATTTTACCACTAACGTGAAGTACAATATGTCACGAGAAAACAGTCTCAGAATCGCTAAGATCCGTTGAAGCGTTCCAGAGTTATAACCTCATAAAGAGACAGTGGTCAGAATTGTAAAAATTGGCCCGGTCATTAACGTGCAAACCACCCTTGGGGGTGAAGGGTTTAAAGAACTGAAAATGCTCATTTGTGGAATTTGCAGCATTAGGAGGTCACATTCACTGAACAAAAAAGCTATTTAACTCCAAAACATCCTAACAGGCCAAGTTACATGTTAACATAGGAACCCTTCTTTGATATCACCTTCACAATTCTTGCATCCATTGAACTTGTGAGTTTTTGGAAAGTTTCTGCTTGTATTTCTTTGCATGAAGTCAGAATAGCCTCCCAGAGCTGCTGTTTTGATGTGAACTGCCTCCCACCCTCATAGATCTTTTGGTTGATGATACTCCAGAGGTTCTCTATAGGGTTGAGGTCAGTGGAAGATGGTGGCCACACCATGAGTTTATCTCATTTTATGCCCATAGCAGCCAATGACTCAGAGGTATTCTTTGCAGCATGAGATGGTGCATTGTCATGCATGAAGATGATTTTGCTCCTGAAGGTTCACCACTTGTACCGAAGCGTCGCACTTATGGGCTAAATAAACAGCTCTTATTTATCAAGAAAAAACGGTGTGCTGTTTCTGCTTTTTGGATTCTTGTATTGAATATTCTTGTATTTTTTGGTTCATGCCTTTGGGAGCTTTGCACCTGGACTCTCTTTCTCTCTTTTTGTATCTTTTGTGCTGCTCTATTTTTTTTATTATATAAAACCTCTCATGTCCCCACAACTTTCGGTAGTGGATAATTGTTAACTTAAGCTTTTATAAGACTTCTCTTTCAATTTTGCGGTGATATTTCAGCCACTACTGGAAAGTATGGAGCTTCTGAACACAAGCTGTGTAAGACATTTAGGAGAAGTCTTTCTGCAGTTTGTGTAAAAATGCAGAGCCATCCCATACTAAGCTAAGCCAAACACTGGACTGGAAGAGTGATTACTGGTCTGTCTGAGGGACGCGAGCCATATTGTTTTAATTAGAGCCAGACTGCTATTCAAAGATCCTCTGGTGTATTATATGGTCTGCACACTGACCTTTTTATAATAGAACACTTCTACTTTAGGAATGCTGTGCACATTGCGAGATCCAGCTTTGTGGCCGGAAGTCTCGGTGCACACACTAGGACGTTTTAAGTTTTTGTAATAAGAGATTTGCGTTTCTAGATCCGAGTCTGTGCCTCACTATCCACTCACAAATTCAGATTTTTGTTGACTCAGCTGTTGGAAGTAAAGGAGGGCTGGAAATAACTCAAGCCTAAAGCTTTCCATTTCTGATATGGTGGAAATAAAAGTCCAGGAGGAATTATTCATTTTCTTCTGCTGGAAAACCTGCATTGTACACCTTTTTAGAGTATGTTCACACACAGTTTTTTTCAGGCAGGTTCGGAGTGGTTCCGTTGAAAAAACGACTAAAGAAAAAGCGCTAACAAAATTATCAAAATAAAGAGCATAGTCATGTCTGTGTAAAAATGACTTTCTGTTCATATGTTCAGGCTTTTGATTGTCTTTTAACCATTTAATGCTTTCAAATATTCCGAGCTGTTAAAAGAAGTGACTTGACCATTCTTCAGATTTTTTCCACTCTGAAGACGCTCCATCATTATAATACATGTCAATAGAAAGGGTTGTTTTAAAAAATTTTTGAATGCCATAAATAGAAATAAATAAAAAAATGTCCGGAAAATTTTAATACACACGATGCCTGAAAATCTCTCAAAAAAAGTGCTGGCTGTCGAAAATGTTGGAAAAGTGCCCAGAAAACAACAAAAAAAATGCTAAGAGTCTTCAGCTTTCGAAAACACCTGAGAAAAGGGGAATTTCCTGCAGCATCGGCTTGAAAAAGGAATGTTTTTGGCCTGAAAAAGACAACTTCATGTTCACATACCCTTATCAACCAATCTATCTTCCTCGGCTTCCCAATAGACACGAACACTTGGCTCAGCCAAGAGTTTGTGCTTGCAATGGGGAGAAAAGAGAGCAAGGATCTGGTACCCAATAACATTTTTTGGGGGGGGGGGGGAGTCAGGAAAGTCCCCTTAATACATTAATTGGTCAGCCAATTGTATAAAACTTGTAGAATACCGGTTACACTACCTATTCTGCCTGTTATGATCTGCTACAAGCACTAAGGAAAGGTGGGATTCTGTCCCTACAATAGGACTGAGCTGGATCCCTACGATGTAACGGGGGACCTGATCCTGCAACCAGACCCGCTAAAGTCCTCAACTAGTCTGAACGAAGACCTATAGTTGCGAGGAAGGAATCCCTACAAGATCTAGGGACTGGGTGAAAAGGTGGACACCTCCTAACAGAAAGTGTAGCAGGGAATATAAAACAGAAAACAAATACTAAGAGATCCTAAGATCAAGCAAAACTGACAGAGTAAGGCACCTAAGCACCCGGCTACCTTAAGAGTAGATAATACAATGAAGTCCAGCAAAGCCAGAAGGGCGGAGCCAGACTAAATAGGGAAAAAAAAGGTCATGTGACCAGCAAACTGAAACAAAATCTAACAAGAGGGTTCTAACAGTACCCTCCCTTCTAAGAGGATCCTCCGGATCCCCTAGGACTTAAGCTTATCCGGAAACCTCTTGTGAAACGCTCTGACAAGTCTAGACGCAGAAACATCATCCGCCCTCACACATGAGTTATCCTCGGGTCCATAACCCTTCCAAGCGACGAGGTACTGCAAACTCCCTCTATACCGTCTAGAATTTAGGATGCGGGAAATCTCATATTGCCCGTCCTCCACCACCAGGGGAACAGTGGCCGAGACGTCTCCATCTGAAACCTCAGCTTTTTTCAAGAGAGAAACATGAAACACCGGATTAATCTTCCAGGAGGTAGGAAGCTCCAACTTAACAGCAGATTGGTTAATAACCTGAAGCACCTTAAAGGGCCCTACAAACTTGGGACCCAATTTCTTAGACGGAATCCTCAAGCGCAGATTCTTAGAGGACAACCAAACCATGTCACCAATAGCAAACAAAACCTCTTGTCGTTTTCTATCAAAATACACTTTGGATCTTTTGTTAGCCTCCTGAAGATTACCACGCACATCAGTCCAAACTCTCTCCAACACACCAGAAAAATTCTCCTCTTCAGGTACAGCCGATCCCAACTTGGAAAATGACCCAAAATGATGTCTCCCAGTACAACAAAAAAAAGGCGAACAACCAGCAGAAGCGGATGTATGATTGTTAAGAGCAAACTCAGCAAGTGGCAGAAACTCAGACCACCCCCAGAGAGAGTCGCTGCAGGTGTTGAGCCAAATCCTGAACCGACACCATAATAGAAACTGAAAATCTTTCCTTAGAGATTTTCTTTTTTTTTTTTTTTTCTTTTCTTTGGGCTGGACTTACTGTTATGATCTGCTACAAGCACTAAGGAAAGGTGGGAATTCTGTCCCTACAATAGGACTGAGCTGGATCCCTACGATGTAACGGGGGACCTGATCCTGCAACCAGACCCGCTAAAGTCCTCAACTAGTCTGAACGAAGACCTATAGTTGCGAGGAAGGAATCCCTACAAGATCTAGGGACTGGGTGAAAAGGTGGACACCTCCTAACAGAAAGTGTAGCAGGGAATATAAAACAGAAAACAAATACTAAAAGATCCTAAGATCAAGCAAAACTGACAGAGTAAGGCACCTAAGCACCCGGCTAGCTTAAGAGTAGATAATACAATGAAGTCCAGCAAAGCCAGAAGGGCGGAGCCAGACTAAATAGGGAAAAAAGGTCATGTGACCAGCAAACTGAAACAAAATCTAACAAGAGGGTTCTAACACTGCCTTTGTCAAGAGGCAATGCCTAATAATTACAGTGCATAGCATAATTGAGTATTGATAGTTTAATCAAAATCTCTCTTTTGACACATGAACAATTACTAAAATTTTAACAAGGCTGAGCTTCATAAAACATTTTTGTTAACCCATAACATGAAAGTAAGGATGATATAACTTTCATTACAAAATCTTACGTTTTACTCAAGTTACTAAAAAAATGATAGCTCTCAGAATAAAGTGATGCTAAAATAATTTTTTCTATAAAATAGTTTTTATTGTGTAAAAGCGACAAAACATATTGCTGTAATTATACTGACCCAAAGAATTAAGCTGCCTTATCAATTTTACCACATGCAGAGCGGCATGCTTCGGCGCTGCCGCTCCCCCTCCATTTTCTGGGACGCTCACTCGCGAGGGGGGCTTCTTGAGCACAAAAAAACTTGTTGAAAAACTCTGCTTATACTCGAGTATATATGGTAAGTCAAAAACTAAAAGAAAGGTTGGAAAAAAATAGTTTATTATATATATATATATATAATATATATATATATATATATTTATATACATACATACATACACAGTTGTGCTCAAAAGTTTTTATACCACGGCAGAATTTTGCTTTCTTGGACTTTATTCAGAGAATATGAATGATAACCCCAAAGCTTTTTCTCCAGTCATGGTTAGCGGTTGGGTGAGGCCATTTATTGTCAAAATACTGTGTTTTATCTTTTTAAATCATAATGACAACCCAAAACATCCAAATGACCATGATCAAAAGTTCACAAACCCTGGTGATTTTGGCCTGATAACATGCACAGAAGTTGGCACAAATGGGTTTGTATGGCTACTTAAGGTAACATCCTCACTTGTGAGCTCTTTGCTTGTAATCAGTGTGTGTTCGTAAAAGCTGAGTGAGTTTCTGGGATTCAGACAGACTCTTGCATCTTTCATCCAGCCATTGAGGTTTCTGGATTGCGAGTCATGGGGAAAGCAAAAGAGTTGTCAATGGATCTACGGGAAAAGGTATTTGCACTGTATAAAACAGGAAAGGTATACAAAAAGATATCCAAGGAATTTGATAATGCCAGTCAGCAGCGTTCAAACTGTGATGAACAAATAGAAAATCAAGGGCTGTGAAAAAACAAAACCACGGTCAGGTAGACCAATAAGAATTTTGTCCACAACTGCTAGGAAAATTGTTCAGGAGAAAAACCCACAAATAACATCAGCTGAAATACTGGACTCTCTGAAAACTAGCGGTGTGACTGTTTCAAGATGCGCAATAAGGTTGCACTTGAAGAAAAATGGCTGCATGGTCGAGTCACCAGAAGAAAGTCATTACTGCGCAAATGCCACAAAGAATCTCGCCTACAATATGCAAAACAGCACAGCGACAAGCCTCAAAACTTCTGTAACAAGGTAATTTTGAGTGATGAGACCAAAATTGAACTGGGAGCCTAATACCCTAAGGTACAAAAACCCTATGGATGTGTTATCACTATGGAAAGCCCTATAGTAATATGGTGTTTACACTATATTATAAAGATATATAATACACATCTTTGAGAATTTCAAGCATTGGAAGAGAATGGAGAGTGATAGGGTAATTAATATATATGACCCCTCCAATAAGATAAAGTTTTGAGGTGAATCGCTTATACCTGAAACAATTGAACATCTTGCCACATACAAGATGGCGTTTTGACCAGGACAAAGTGCTGGTGCGCATGCGCGGCTACAAAGATGATGCACATACGATCTAACTGGCTGAGAACCCTCTGATGCTGCTATGACGCATAGGGACATGCGCAGTAGCTCCTAACACACATTGTTTTCAGCGTCCATGGCGTCCTCCACATGTGGTGCTGTTACACCTGCTGAGTGAGTGTCTTTACATAAAAGATTTTTTGTCACAGCTGCTTTGATTATGGGAGGATTGCAAATTAAGTGTATATAAGATGTTTAGTGTAACGGGTCTGGGAGGCGGAACCTCTGAGCTACTATACAAGGGGACGGTCCTTGTAAGGGAGCGGGTGGCGACCAGGGTAGACGGGCAGACAGTCACAGCAGGTAACCGGGGCAGTCTCTGGAAGAACGGGCAGGAGGTCACGGCAAGTAACCGGGGCAGTCTCTGGGTAAAGGTAGATACGACCTGTGATGGCTGAGCCTCCCGGTAGGCTAGCAGGCAGATAGCAGATGAGCGCTCCCAGGTGAGCGGGCGAGAGTCTCTGGAATAGCAGGTGATCACAGCACGTGACGGCAGGGCCTCCAGGTAGGCTAGCAGGCAGGTAGCAGATGAGCGCTCCCAGGTGAGCGGGCGAGAGTCTCTGGAATAGCAGGTGATCACAGCACGTGACGGCAGGGCCTCCAGGTAGGCTAGCAGGCAGGTAACAGATGAACGCTCCCAGGTGAGCGGGCGAGAGTCACTGGAAATAGCAGAAGGTCACAACTCGTGACGGCAGAGCCTCCAGGTAGGCTGACGGACAGGTAACAGGCAGGAACGGACAGCAAACTGGCAGGAATCTGGCAGGTAACTGGCAATGGACCCTGAGGACTGAAGCAGAGTAGTGATCAGTGCAACAACATTGCTCGGGCACCTCCATTTTGGAGGAAGTGCCTTATATAAGGTAAAGTCCTCCGGCCATTGGCCGGGGACTCTTTAGGATGGCACGCGCGGCCCCTTTAAGAGAGGGGGAGCGCGCGCGACCTAAGCACCGTGGCCGGAAAGGAGCGCGCGCTGCCAGCAGGACGGGAGGAGGACGCCGACCCCGGAGCAGAGGAACGCGAGCAGCCAGGAGAGCGGGAGGAGGACGCCAGCCCCGAAGCAGAGGAGCGCGCGCTGCCAGCAGGACGGGAGGAGGACGCCGACCCCGGAGCTGAGGAACACGAGCAGCCAGGAGAGCGGGAGGAGGACGCCAGCCCCGAAGCAGAGGAGCGCGCGCAGCCAGGAGAGCGGGAGGAGGACGCCGACCCTGCAGCAGAGAGGTGAGTGGAACAGCGTCCCTGCCTGGCAGAGGGCAGGGACGCCTGCGCTACAGTACCCCCCCTTTAGGTCCCCCCTTTTTTAGGCCAGAGAGAAATTTAGCTAAGATGAGAGGGGCATGGATGTTCTCCCGCGGCTCCCACGTTCTCTCCTCAGGACCAAACCCCTTCCAATCCACCAAAAAATAGGTTTTCCTTCTTACCCTTTTGGTGGCCAAAATATTCTCTACCTCAAATTCGTTTTCAGCAGAAACCGGAGCAGGAGGCGTGCCTATAGACTTAGAAAAAGAATTAAGTACCACCGGTTTGAGGAGAGATACATGGAAGGAGTTGGGGATCCGCAAGTTGGCCGGGAGTTTCAATTTATAGGCCACCGGGTTGATCTGACTGATGACCTCCAAAGGACCGATGAACCGAGGACCTAACTTATACGAAGGAATCTTGAGCCGAACATACTTGGACGAGAGCCAGACCTTATCCCCAGGACGGAATTGAGGAGGATCCAGACGTTTTTTGTCAGCATGTCTTTTCATACGCTCGGAAGACAGAAGAAGTGCAGACCGGGTACTCTCCCATATGGAGGAAAATTTGTTAACAAGAGATTCTGCAGCCGGATTGTCCACTGTGGTGGAGACGGGAAAAGGGATCCGAGGATGCTGACCGAAGACTACAAAAAACGGGGATTTGGAGGAAGATTCGCTCTCGTGATTGTTGTAAGAAAATTCGGCCCATGGCAGGAGATCCACCCAATCAGAATGGTGGGCATTAACAAAGTGCCGGAGGTAACTGGTCAGGATCTGGTTGATCCGCTCCACTTGACCATTGGACTGTGGGTGGTAAGCGGAGGAGAAGTCCAGGGTGACGTCCAATAATTTACAAATGGCTCTCCAGAAACGTGAGGTGAACTGTACCCCTCAATCCGACACGATGTGATGGGGCAGACCATGGAGTCGCAAGATGTGGCGGATAAAGTCTTTAGCCAGCTCGGATGCAGACGGGAGGCCTGGCAGGGAATAAAGTGAGCCATCTTGGAAAAGCGGTCAGCGACCACCCAAATGACCGTAAAACCGGCAGAGACAGGGAGATCCGTTATGAAGTCCATGGCTATATGCTGCCAGGGGGCAGTGGGTACCGGAAGCGGAAGAAGGCGACCGGCAGGCAGATGTCTCGGAACTTTGTTGCGACCACAGGAGGCACAGGCAGCAACAAAAGCTATTACGTCCTTGTGCAGGGTAGGCCACCAGTAATGCCGAGAAATAAGTTGGAGGGTCTTTCTCTGGCCGGCGTGGCCAGCAAGTTTAGACGAATGACCCCAGTGTAGGATCCTCTCCCGATCGGTTACCGATACGAACGTCTTACCGGGAGGAGGACGGTTCAGACTCACGGGAGCCACCTGCATGACTCTGGCGG
Organism: Oophaga sylvatica; assembly: GCA_033576555.1. NCBI lineage: Eukaryota > Metazoa > Chordata > Amphibia > Anura > Dendrobatidae > Oophaga > Oophaga sylvatica. The sequence continues at coordinate 349,569,812 of JARQOD010000004.1, read as the reverse complement.
GATCGATAATATGTTTAGGTTCCTCCTCGAGATCCGACACCAGGAAAGATCGGGACAAGGCGTCCGCCTTGATGTTCTTGTCCGCCGGGCGAAAATGTAGAATAAAGTCAAAGCGAGCAAAAAAACAAGGACCACCGGGCTTGACGGGGGTTAAGCCTCTGAGCATGCTGGAGGTAAGCCAAGTTTTTGTGGTCAGTGTAAATAATTACCGGATGAAGAGCCCCCTCGAGTAGGTAACGCCACTCCTCCAATGCCAGTTTGATGGCCAATAACTCACGGTCTCCTATGGAATAATTGCGCTCAGAAGAGGAGAAGAGTTTGGAGAAGAAGCCACAAGTTACCATCCTCCCGGAAGATGATTTCTGAGTAAGCACCGCTCCGGCTCCAGAGGAAGAAGCGTCAACCTCCAGGAAGAACTGCTTGTTGCCATCCGGGCGATGCAGCACCGAGGCGGAAGAGAAAGCCTGTTTTAAGGAAAGAAAGGCCTCCTCTGCTTCGGGAGTCCACACCTTGGGGTTAGTGCCCTTACGGGTGAGCGCGGAAATTGGGGCGGTCCGGGAAGAGAAGTGCGGTATGAAGAGACGGTAATAGTTAGCAAAGCCCAGAAACTGCTGAATGGCCTTCAATCCCTCCGGTCGGGGCCATTTCTCGATGGCAGACAGTTTCTCTGGATCCATTCGTAAACCGGTCTGAGAAATAATGTAGCCCAAAAACGGAAGCGAGGTCTGCTCAAAGAGGCACTTCTCGTATTTAGCGAAGAGGTGATTCTGCCTGAGCAGAACCTGACGAACGTCCCTCCGGTGAGTCTGGAGATCCGGAGAGAAGACCAAGATGTCGTCCAGGTACACCACTACGCAGGAGTAGAGAAGATCCCGGAAGATGTCATTGACTAGCTCTTGAAAGACGGCGGGAGCATTACAGAGACCAAAGGGCATCACTAGGTATTCATAGTGGCCGTCCCGGGTGTTAAAGGCAGTCTTCCATTCATCCCCTTGACGGATACGGACTAGGTTGTACGCCCCACGGAGGTCCAGTTTGGTGAAGATTCTAGCCCCCCGCAGACGATCAAATAATTCAGGAATGAGCGGAAGGGGATACTTATTCTTCACCGTGATCTGGTTGAGTCCTCTATAGTCTATACAGGGACGGAGAGAGCCGTCCTTCTTTTTTTACGAAAAAGAAGCCTGCTCCCGCCGGAGAAGTTGATTTCCGGATGAATCCCCTGGCCAAATTCTTCTCGATATATTCGGACATCGACCGGGTCTCAGCAGCAGACAATGGGTAAATACTCCCACGGGGAGGCGTAGTACCAGGTAACAGGTCGATAGGACAATCGTATGGTCTGTGAGGAGGTAATGTTTCCGCCTCTTTCTTATTAAAGACATCAGAAAATGACCAATAGGGAATCGGAAGTCCAGGTAGATTAGTTGGGGTAGGAGAAGGACAGACGGGATGAACAGGAACCAAACACGTCTTATGACAATCCTGTCCCCAGCGAAGGACCTCTCCGGTCTGCCAGTCGAGTACGGGTGCATGTCTCTGGAGCCAAGGTAGACCTAGTAAGAGTGCGTGAGAGAGTCCAGGCAGAACATGAAAAGAGATGCTCTCAGAATGCAGCATTCCCACTTGTAGAGTTATGGATTCGGTGATGAGTTGGATGGGGCATGATAACAGACCCCCATCCACAGCCGCGACCGATAAGGGTACCGCCAGGGGTTTGGTGGGAATGTGATATTTTTCTACCAGGGACTGTGAAATAAGATTCCCGGCTGCTCCAGAATCAAGTTGGGCAAGTTCGAAATAACGATTCTCCCGCAGAGAATGGAGACTGACAGCAGCAGAGATGGAGAGGCTTTCTCCGTGTCTAGGTCGACCTCTCTGAGCGAACCTAGACAGAAGCGTTTCCCGACCTCTCCGGACAGGTACGAATCCGGTGCTCCTTACTGCCACAGTAGAAGCAACTCCCTTCGGCACGACGTAAGTCCTGACGGGTTTTGACCATCTTGGTCTGGTCGACCTGCATAGGCTCAGGAGAGTGTAATTGGGGAGAAACAGAGGGAGTGACGGGTTTCTGAAACGTAGGAGCTAGACGTGGAAACCTCCTTTCACGGGTGACCTCTTTGGCACGCTCCTGAAATCGTAGGTCAATCTGAGTGGCAAGAGTGATTAGGTCATCGAGAGTGGTAGGGATGTCCCGACCGGCGAGTTCATCTTTAATACGGCCGGACAGACCCTCCCAGAAGACAGATACTAGAGCGTCGTTATCCCAGGCCAGCTCCGAGGCAAGGGTACGGAACCGTATGGCATATTGGCCCACGGTGAGACTTCCCTGACGGAGGCGTAGCAGAGATGATGCGGATGAGATCTTCCGTCCGGGTTCGTCGAAGACTTTCCGGAAAGCCGCGAGAAAGGCAGACAGGTCGGACACCAGGGGGTCTCCTCTCTCCCAAAGAGGATTCAGCCAGGCCAGGGCCTCCCCAGTGAGATGAGACATGATGAAGGCAATTTTGCCCGGTAGGAGTTAAACTGGTGGGAGAGAAGTTCAAAGTGCAGGGTGCACTGGTTAATGAAGCCCCGAGCCTGAGCGGAGTCACCTCCGAAGCGAGGAGGTGCGGAAAGGCGGGGTCCGTGACAGGAAACCATGGAATTGGGGAGCATAGGAGCTGCCGGATTGCGTGTCGTGGCACCAGCTGAGGTTGCTGGTGGAGCTGTCAGAGTGTCCAGGCGAGAATTGACATTCTGCAGGTGACCCAGGATGGACTCCTGTTGGGACCTCTGACGGGACAGTTCATGACACAGGTCCGAGATGGAGGGAGCTTGGGAGCCACCGGGTTCCATGGCCCGAGCAAACTGTAACGGGTCTGGGAGGCGGAACCTCTGAGCTACTATACAAGGGGACGGTCCTTGTAAGGGAGCGGGTGGCGACCAGGGTAGACGGGCAGACAGTCACAGCAGGTAACCGGGGCAGTCTCTGGATGAACGGGCAGGAGGTCACGGCAAGTGACCGGGGCAGTCTCTGAATGAACGGGCAGGAGATCACGGCAAGTAACCGGGGCAGTCTCTGGGTAAAGGTAGATACGACCTGTGATGGCTGAGCCTCCCGGTAGGCTAGCAGGCAGATAGCAGATGAGCGCTCCCAGGTGAGCGGGCGAGAGTCTCTGGAATAGCAGGTGATCACAGCGCGTGACGGCAGGGCCTCCAGGTAGGCTAGCAGGCAGGTAGCAGATGAGCGCTCCCAGGTGAGCGGGCGAGAGTCTCTGGAATAGCAGGTGATCACAGCACGTGACGGCAGGGCCTCCAGGTAGGCTAGCAGGCAGGTAACAGATGAACGCTCCCAGGTGAGCGGGCGAGAGTCACTGGAAATAGCAGAAGGTCACAACTCGTGACGGCAGAGCCTCCAGGTAGGCTGACGGACAGGTAACAGGCAGGAACGGACAGCAAACTGGCAGGAATCTGGCAGGTAACTGGCAATGGACCCTGAGGACTGAAGCAGAGTTGTGAACAGTGCAACAACATTGCTCGGGCACCTCCATTTTGGAGGAAGTGCCTTATATAAGGTAAAGTCCCCCGGCCATTGGCCGGGGACTCTTTAGGATGGCGCGCGCGGCCCCTTTAAGAGAGGGGGAGCGCACGCGCGCGCGACCTAAGCACCGTGGCCGGAAAGGAGCGCGCGCTGCCAGCAGGACGGGAGGAGGACGCCGACCCCGGAGCAGAGGAACGCGAGCAGCCAGGAGAGCGGGAGGAGGACGCCAGCCCCGAAGCAGAGGAGCGCGCGCTGCCAGCAGGACGGGAGGAGGACGCTGACCCCGGAGCAGAGGAACGCGAGCAGCCAGGAGAGCGGGAGGAGGACGCCAGCCCCGAAGCAGAGGAGCGCGCGCAGCCAGGAGAGCGGGAGGAGGACGCCGACCCTGCAGCAGAGAGGTGAGTGGAACAGCGTCCCTGCCTGGCAGAGGGCAGGGACGCCTGCGCTACATTTAGTACAGTATAAGAAGCATTATAACTGTGAAATGTGGTATTTGACGGGAATATGAGGCTATTATGTATATGGATACAATTTGGTGAAGGAATTGTATAATATATGAAGTGATATTCTATATTGAAATATAATTGGAGTTAATGAGTTATTGTTTAACACTGACCCTATAAATACATGCATAGAAGTGCTAGTCAGTGCTTGAGAAAGGCTCATGGAGCCGAAACGTTGCCATTTTATGTGGGTTTAATAAAACATCCACTATCTGCATTATCTATGGAGTGCTGCCTATTTTTTGGATATTGAAGTTGGCAAGTATTGGATTATTGCTGAAGAGGATTGCACCCAATTGTTATTTTTCTATGCTGCTCCAGTCTTTGTTATTTATATATATATATATATATATATATATATATATATATATATATACACAGTTGTGCTCAAAAGTTTCCATACCCCGGCAGAATTTTGCTTTCTTGGACTTTTTTCAGAGAATATGAATGATAACCCCAAAACTTTTTCTCCTGTCATGGTTAGTGGTTGGGTGAAGCCATTTATTGTCAAACTACTGTGTTTTATCTTTTTAAATCATTATGACAACCCAAAACATCCAAATGACCATGATCAAAAGTTCACAAACCCTGGTGATTTTGACCTGATGACATGCACAGAAGTTGACACAAATGGGTTTGTATGGCTACTTAAGGTAACATCCTCACTTGTGACCTGTTTGCTTGTAATCAGTGTGTGTTCGTAAAAGCTGAGTGAGCTTCTGGGATTCAGACAGACTCTTGCATCTTTCATCCAGCCATTGAGGTTTCTGGATTGCGAGTCATGGGGAAAGCAAAAGAATTGTCAACGTATCTACGGGAAAAGGTATTTGCGCTGTATAAAACAGGAAAGGTATACAAAAAGATATCCAGGGAATTGATAATGCCAGTCACCAGCGTTCAAACTGTGATGAACAAATAGAAAATCAAGGGCTGTGAAAAAACAAAACCACGGTCAGGTAGACCAGCAAAAATTTTGTCCACAACTGCTAGGAAAATTGTTCAGGAGAAAAACCCACAAATAACATCAGCTGAAATACTGGACTCTCTGAAAACTAGCGGTGTGACTGTTTCAAGATGCGCAATAAGGAGGCACTTAAAGAAAAATGGCTGCATGGTCGAGTCACCAGAAGAAAGCCATTACTGCGCAAATGCCACAAAGAATCTCGCCTACAATACGCAGAACAGCACAGCGACAAGCCTCAAAACTTCTGTAACAAGGTAATTTGGAGTGATGAGACCAAAATTGAACTTCTTGGCCACAACCATAAATGTTGCATAGAGAGAGATGTCAACAAGGCCTATGATGAAAGGAACACCATTCCTACTGTAAAGCACGGAGGTGGATTACTGATGTTTTGGGGATGTGCGAGCTACAAAGGCACAGGAAACTTTGTCAAAGTTGAAGGAAAGATGAATGCAGAACGTTATCAGCAAATACTGGAGGCAAATTTGCAATCATCAGCTCGGAAGCTGCGCATGGTACGTACTTGGACGTTCCAATATGACAACGTTCCAAAACACAAGGCCAAGTCGACCTATCATTGGCTACAGCAGAACAAAGTGAAGGTTCTGGAGTGGCCATCTCAGTCTCTTACTGTGGGAAGCTATCAATTAAGCTTCACACATTAATCACTTCCTCTCCTGTCGCCGGGAGAGGAACTTATTCTTTCAGGGGGTAACCCCTGTTAACCCTTTCTGATAGATTACAGCGTGGGACCTGACTGTGCATCGGATAGGTAAGGATCATTTTGCTTTTTTATTTTATTTTTATTATAGGAAATGGTTTTAGCAGGAAAATAAAATATGGTCAAAAACTGTTTGCTTATTTCATTAAAATGATTTTGTATTAAAGTGTGTGTTTGATTTTTCTTTCATACAATAGGATTAATAATTGATAGTTGTCTAATTGACAGCTCTCAATTATTAACCTGGCTTAAAGTTACCTTTCAATAGCAAGGTGGCTTTAACCCCTTATTAACCCATTCGCCACCGCTACAGGGCAATGGGAATAGATGGGCAAAGTGCCAGAAAGGGCTAATCTAATTATAGATTTGCCTTTTCTGGGGTGTCTGGGGGCAGATGTTAGTAGCCAGTGGGGGCACAAAATAAATGTACCCTCCCTAGGCTATTATTATCTGCCCCCACTCGCTGGCTTTGTCTGTCTGGTGGAGAAAATACAGTGGGAGCCCATGCATTTTTTTTCAACGAATTTATACCTTTAATTAACCCCTACATGTCTGCAATTTTGCACACATACACTCATGTAGTTGTAAGTTTAAACCAGATATAAAACTACATGAAATGACATGGTTAACTGTATGTAAACCATGTGTCATTTCATGTCAGGTCTGTACTTTCACAAAAGCCAGCAATTGAATTAGCAGCTATTACAGTATGTAGAAGTGTATGAACTATAAATATATGTGTATATATATATATATATGTCACAATGACATGTATTCTATGTGTGTATATGTATTCTTTACATTCTTTATTAAAGCTGTCAGTGTGCTTTTACAGTATAGCCGGGGATGAATTGCCGGCTTTTCTAAAGGACACCGGTGCGATTTAATCGCAAGTCACACGTGCGGTCCGTTTGTAATCTGATTTTTCAGCGCTCCCATTGACTTGCATTGGCGATAGGTGACCCACAATCGGTGACAAGATTGCACTCGCACGTTTAAAACGGACCACAAAAAATCTGATACTGGGAGCTGCTCCATAGATTAACATTGATCCGACTGCAATGCGATATTTCATCGCATTGCAGTCGTCCGATTTTGTCGCCAGTGTGACCCCGGCCTTACTCTGTCTCCCAAAAATCACAGTAAGGCTTGGCTCACATTTATCATGCGCTGAGCGCTTACACCTGGGTTTCTGTGTAAATCTCTGAAATACGGGTTTGTGACGGAAACCCATGTTGGAAGATTCCCTATAATGAGGCAGATGAAAGCACTGTGGATGCCGTCTGGCCCATGATCCGGCGGTGTCTGTCTTTTTAGGCATGCATAAAAGAACGCGTCCGCCACAGTTTTGTGCACTTCTGAAAAGGACAACGCTGAATAGAGGCCAGATGGCGTCTCATTATAGTAAATGGATCTCTCGGGGGTTTCATCTGAATCATGTCACTTGGAATCCCCAATGTTGGGGGGTTTCCACTGTTTAGGCACATCAGGAGCTCTCTAAACCAGGGTTCCCCAACTCCAGTCCTCAAGACCCACCAACAGGTCATGTTTTCAGGATTTCCTTTGTATTGCACAGGTGATGCAATTATCACCTGGGCAATACTAAGGATATCCTGAAAGCATGACCTGTTGGTGGGCCTTGAGGACTGGAGTTGGGGAACCCTGCTCTAAACGCAATATGATACACGCAGACCATTCCTTCAAAGTCTGCTTTCTAAAACGTCACTCTTTTCTTTGAGTCCTGCCGTTAGCCCAAACAGTAGGTTTTCCCCGCATATGAGTTATCTGCACACCCAGGAGAAATTGCCAAACATATTTTGGGGTCCATTTTCTCCTATTACCCTAGTGAAAAAAAAATTGGGTCTTAAGTAAAATTTTTGTGACAAAAAGTTAAATGTTCATTTTTTTTCTTCCACATTCTTCTATTAATTCCTGTGAAGCATCTGAAGGGTTAATAAGCTTCTTGAATGTGGTTTTGAGCATGTTAAGGAGTGCTGTTTTTAGAAAGGTGTCACTTTTGCATATTTTCAGGTCCGATGAGTGTCACAGGTCTGGGTCCAGCGCCTCCCATCTTCATGCGATGTCGTCATCCTCCTTGCTTTGTGTCGTGCTCCTGTGCAGGCGTACTGAACTGCCCTGTTGAGAGCAGAGCAAAGTACTGCAGTGCGCAGGCGCTGGGCCTCTCTGACCTTTCCCAGCGCTTGCGCACTGCAGTACTCCTGCGCAGGAGCGTAACACGAAGCTAGCAGGAGGACAGCATCGCATGAAGATGGGAGGCGCCAGACCAGGACCTGCGACACACATCGGACTGGACCGCATCAGACTGCCCCTCCCGGGTGAGCATAATAAAACCTCTTTTTTTACCTTTCAGGTCGGACCCGGGGCTTATCTACAGCATTATAGAATGCTGTAGATAACCCCCGAAAGGCAGTGGCCGCATCTTATAGTGGGAAAACTAGGTGACAGGTTTCATTTAAGATTGGATGGTTTGAATCTAGCCAGCCAGTGATATGCCAGCAGTTTACACGCCTGCAAAAGAATCCTTGAGATGTTCAGAGCTATTAGAGAGTATACATCTATATTTTCCCACAATAGACCCAGTATATATTTTCTGGACTCCGATTCCAGTTTCACCTGAATTACCGTCCACCAGATCCAATATTCCCCTCCAAAACACTTCTATTTCTCTTGAAACGCACTCCCACATCATGTGCATTAGGTGACCATTCTCACTACTACACCCAGGGAATTTTGAGTTTGGGTGAACACCTATTTGAAAAGGAAACTTGGTTTAGTGTACACCATGCTGACCAGATATAATTGTGATAGTCTTTGGGATTCACAAGGAGATAACCTTGGGATTAGTTCAAGGATCTCTCTCCATTGTTCAAAGAAATATCTCTCCACTCTGCTTCCCACTTAAGGTACTGCCACACTAAACGCTCCCGCTAGCGATCACGATAACGACGCATACTAATGCGATCGCTAGCGGGATCGTTTTAATATCGCTAGTTACTGCCTAATTTAGCGATGTCGTTAAGGACGCTATCGCGGTTAGCGATCTCCTTAACGACTTTAGCGGTACAAAAACACCGCACATCGCTAACAAAAAGGTGCCACACTCAGCGATATATACTCACCAGCGGGACGCCAACGATAAAAATAGGGTCCGGAACGATGAGAACGATGAACGAGATCACAGCAGGATCACAGCAGGGGCCACGTCGTTAGTACATGCCACACACAACAACGTCACTAACGAGATCGCTAAATAGTGACGTTTTTTAGCGATCTCGTTAGCGACGCTGTTTAGTGTGGCATACCCTTTAGAACCTCCATTGTATTTGTCTCCGTCTGAATCAACAATAGTTGTTTATAGATAAGTGAAATTAGCCCTGTAGTAGAGTCCAAGGAGGCGATGTCGTAAATGAGTGTTCACAAATTATTATAGGTGATAGTTTATTTTGAGAGTAATTGCAGGCATTGATAGAAAAGTTTGTGGGATAGCCCACACTCCAGTTGAAATTGTTCAAAGCTTTTAAAGATATCAGGTTGGCATTCCACTTTTTTAGCTAATTGCAGTAAACTTTCATGTCGATTTTCTTCAACCCTTCTCATAAGAAAACTCTCCTGTTTAGGTGTTAACGTCTGTGACTGGCCTAGATGTCACTGTAATGTGGCTGCAGTTCCATTTTTGTTATTTTTTTTAATCACTTTTGCTAAAGTATTTTGACTAAAGGCTCATACTCACGTGCGTGGAAATCGTCCGATGCTCGCATCTGAAATCCATACAGCTGCGCACTCCACTCCCGTGTGCCGGCGCCAGAGCTGGGATTTTACATGCGAGCATCGGACGATTTCCACGCATGTGAGTGTGAGCCCTAATAGGTAAAACTGTGCTGATCTTCTTTCACCTTTCTTGTGTAAAGAAATAATTTTCTTTCTAAGACCTTGTGACATTTCTCTTCCATGCAGTGCCATTGCTGAGAGCATTAAATAGGAAGGGGGTTTCTTAAGTAATGCCCTTTTATAGTCCGCTGTCTGCTGGACAATTATTTAAAGGGAATCTGTCACCCCAAAATTGCCATATCAGATAAAGATATGGCTGAATAGTGCGTCCCATAACAAAGCTAACGGCAATTCAAATTCGGGCGGCGCATGCGCAGTGTGTTTTGCCCGACAGTGGGCAAAGCATAAAATCAGTTCAGCGCATGCGCTTCTCTTTCCTTGCCCCGGAAGTCGTCCAAGGCAAGCAGACAAGGGCAAGGAAAGAGCAGCACATGCGCTGTACTGATTTTATGCTTTGCCCACTGTTGGGCAAAGCACACTGCGCATGCGCCGCCCAAATTTGAATTGCGCAATTGCGGGAAGCTGAACGCCGTCTGTGGGATTCACAGACAGCCATACGCAACGGATGCTGAGGAGCAGGGGGGTGAGGACATGGAAACCGCCGTCCTCCTGACCTGACTGCCATGATTGACAGGGAAAAAAAACGAAGTTTGCAAAGGTATTTTGATCTGAAAACGGGGGTATCAGGATATATGATACCTACCGTTAGCTTTGTTATGGGACGCACTATTCAGCCATATCTTTATCTGATATGGCAATTTTGGGGTGACAGATTCCCTTTAATGAATAAGACTTGGGGTACCTGTGTTGAATTCTGGTTAATTAGAATTTTGTTGCCTACACTTTGACTTTGCTCCTAAGACTTTAATTGGGGTATGCTCATTTTTGCAACATGGTCTTGAATTAATTTATTAAGAAAATTACTTTTTTGTGTATGTCTATAGCAAATCTTGTTTGAAATCATTGGCCCACATCTGTGGGAGTGTCCTTTTGTATGTTATCCCATATAAAATGTTGATTCTGAATGAATACCCCCATCTGTTGGGGGGTATTAATTTATGCTGAGCAAAGTCATCACTGAATTTACTATTTCTGGTAAAGCTCACTACTGTTATAATAAAGCGTCATTCAGACACGAGTCCGTTCATGGACTGTGCTGCACAGATTGGCAGCAGGTCTGCTGACCTGAACATGCCAGCCTTATATATTCTCATGAGGCTTTCAAGTTTGGGTCAGGAGACCTGCTGCCAATCTGTGCATCACTGACCGTGTTACACTGACGTCTGCATGAGGCTTTAAGAAACGTTTTCTGGGTGGAAAAGCCACTATATATAACTTATCAACAAGCCGCATAGAAAACCCACAGAGTAAATTGACTATCACTGCAGATTTCATTTATGCAACATATGAATGAATGCTGCAGATGATGCAAAATTCTCCCGTTTGCAATCCAAAGGAGAAATTCCTCAGCAGGTTTCCATGCATAAAGAAGCATGTTTTTTCTGACTTTATATAGTTTTGATGTTCAGCCTTCTATAAGTGACCCACCCTACCTATCCCCCCACACACACACATCAGTGTGCCACAAAAGTGGTCAGATATTTATAAGGGCAATATTAGTATTGGACCACCTCTATAAGCGACTTATAGCAGTACTTGTAGAGTACGATATGTTTCACGTTTGTATTGGTTAATCATTTGCCATTAGTTTATCTTTGCTGCTCTGAGATGTAATTTCTGTAGCTTTCAGTAAAGCAGCTGACGCCCGAGGCTGAGATGTATGTGGAATCCGTCAGCATGAAGGAATGCTAGGAGCAGTGGTCAAGAAACCACAAAAACACGCCACAATGATGAATTTTTCTCCAAATGTGCACATAATTGTGTGTCCCGGAGTGACCCTCCCAACAAAGAGCACTCCTACTGCTGTTACTGTAGTCCTACTACATGATGGAGAATCATACACTGGGGAGATGGATCAAAAACTGTTCCCCTTCCAAATCATAGTGCATTTTACCTTTTATTTTTGGAGGCAGTCACTTTTCCTTGGCACAATTTTCCTAATATCTCTTTTGTGACAAATAGTTGAAAAACAGGAACTTACATGAATGTGTTTAAAGCCATTGAGAAACCTTTTGCAGGTTGTGCACTGTTTTCACTTTCCAGGTGCTATACATGAACACAAGGATCTGCAGCTACCAACAGCTGAGATTCCTTATGTTGAGGGCCAAAAACCTCCAAAAAGCACAAGTGTGTAATAAGCCACTTTCATTCTTTCTGCTTCAGGTCAGCCAGGAGATAATTTTTCTTTTTTCACTTTCATAGTTTCACTTCTACAATATTTAAATTTATGATGATATCACCCCTGCTGGTGATCCTCTGCATCTACACGTTAGTCTCCAGCCCAGCTTGTAGATGATGGCACATTTTGTCTAATTATTATCTATTTATAGTAAAGTCGTTGAGATGTATAGTTATTATGTGAAAAACCAACATGTATTACAAGAGGAAATAACATTAAGTATTTTGTATGAACTTGTAATTTGGCTTCTGCTATTCACAATGTGAATGTAACCTTCCTCTATAGACATTCACCTGTACTGCATGGAAAAGTCTAACTAATTTAGGTAAATGGTGTAAATTGCACAATATTGTCCACTGAGCAATATACAGCTTTTTCTCCATACACAAGAGCATGCCTGTGTTTTCTATGCGAGAGTCATTGATAGACATCTCCTGCAGAGCAAAAGCTCATTGGAAAGCCGGATCCTTCTGTCTCCCGACATCATCTGGCGAGAGTCCTAATACACGTTATACTATTGGCCAATCCCACTAATGTTACTCTGATGTGTATGGTGGCCTGAAAGGGGCTGTCCACCCTTACAGAAAATGTCCCAAGGGCTGGATTCACACATTACTACTCCACTTCTGCATTGGAATTGAATGATGTAGATGACATTACAGCCTGCACACCTTCCAAGACGTGTGCATGATGGGTAGGTATTGTACAGGTGTCCTATTCTCACTAATGACAATCCTCCCAATTTAAAGGGGTTGTCTGATCTTCTGATACAGTCAGGTGTGCATGCGGTCAGAATTCATCAGTATTCATGGTGAGAGTGGACGGTTACATGACTGCCAGTATGTGATTTGCATACATGCAGCCACATGCTAACTAGATGTGTGTGGCTTTTCTCAATTCACGTATAGTGAGAGTAGCCAGGCACGTCTAGTGGGAATGTGGCCAGAAGTATGCAAATCGTATGTTTGCTGTTACGTGATCACCAACTCTAACTGGCAATACTAAAGAATCCTAACAAAATGTGTACTTGCATGCTGTCAGGATTCAGAAGTCTGATCACATGATGACTGCAGACCTTTATCAGAAGACTGGATCACCCTTTTAACCCGCATTAGTTTTATTATTCAAACCTCTAAATTGCTTTTAGTAGAGCATAGTCTGGCATCTTTCTGCATGCAGCAGTGTCCAACGATCACACTTCATTACCTGAAAATATAATGCCAAATATACAGGTCCAAGGGTGAGTAAAGGTTGTGGACTATGTCATAGAATTATGTGTCGTTACTGTGCTTACAGAGTACCCCAGAAGGATAGGTGTGAAATTGATGGTTCTTTGTCAGATACAATGACATCAGAAAATACAGATCTGTGAAGGTCACAAAGCATATGTCTGGGTTGTTCACACATTTTGCCTGATACTTTATTTTTCAGGTGGTTACACACAAAACAGCCACATCAGCCCTCACGTGAGAAATGATATGGGTTCAGTGCAGTGTTGTAATGTGTGACACTAGTATAAGACCACATGGTTCTGTGTTTCATGTCAGGAAACTGTGGTAAAACAGTGTGTGGTGTCATTGTTTGTTAGGTTTACAACCTATATATGAATTTCATATGACATCTCATCACCATTAAAAAGATATGTTTGGAGTAAACTTATTTCAAGTCATCTCACAATACATTCATTCTACTTCAAGGAGAACCTGTCAATATTAAAGGACTGCCCACTACTCGGACAACCTCTTCTTAATTACCATATTCTGCCATGTAAATTAAAAGCACTCCCCTCTAGTGCTGGGTCTACTGTGATGGTCCCGTGAGTCCTGCACCCAGTCAGCTGCTGCTAATGGCAGTTTCATGCACTTCGTTCAGATGAAATGGACGTCTAGAGGAAGTGAGAGCAGCAGCAGTTCTGGCTCCTCCGGATGTCAGTTTTGTCCAAAGGAAGCGAGTGAACCCTATTAGTGGTCGCTCATTAGTTACAGAGCTCAAGTGAGCACCAGTGTGACATAGCTAGACCAGCACCGGAGGGGCGTGCAGGCAGTTTTTCTTTTACATGGCGGACTAAGGTGTTGTCCTTGTAGACTACCAGTGATGAGCGAGCACGGATATTGTGTTATCAGAACATGCTCGGGTGTAAATAGAGTATTTCGGACGTGCTCGAGTGATATGTTGGAGACCCGCGACTGCATGATTCGCGGCTGTTGGCAATCCCCGCATGTGTTGTGACTGTCTAACGCTCGAGCATGCTCGGATAACACGATATAGGAGCACGCCTGCTCATCACTATAGACAACCTTTAAATCTGAGCTGTCAGCAACATGTTATAGGGGAGGAGGAGATTAATATATAGATTTGTGTAAAAAGACATAGTATAACATGTATTTTATTGAGCTCCTTACTCATTTTTGGCTTAAGAGTCCAGTGCGTGGGCCTTAATCAGTGACTGACTGATGGCCATCTCTGTATGGACACTTATACAGAGAAACCTGTCATAGTAGCACCACTCCCTTATTGTTCTGAATCTTTTCCAACAAAACTACGAATCTGTTACTCAGGAGTTGCACAGCATTATCAAAGTGACAGGTTCCTGTAAGCTTGGCATGTATCATCGTGGTCATGGAGATGCTTAGATTACCATATCCTAAATTTTGTCTCCTACAGATTTTACAGTTTTAGCGACAAGAAGCGTTTAATAAACTGTCCATACGTCGACAACTCCTGTAAATGGGCAGGTGGAGGATTCCTATCTACTGTGAATGATCTCCTGAGGTTTGGAAATGTCCTCCTGTATAGCTACCAAGCCAAGGAAACAGCCACAACGTTGCCTGGATATCTAAAAGCAGACACAGTTTCCATGATGTGGAAACAAGTCCCTAATACTGAAATGTCCTGGGATAGAGACGGAAAGTATGCCATGGGATGGGGAACGGTGGAAAGAAAGCAGGATTTTGGGCAGTGTAAGTGCCAGAAGCATTACATATCGCACACAGGAGGAGCGGTCGGAGCTAGCAGTGTCTTGCTTATCCTGCCTGGGAAGACAATCAGACGATGACTCCGCCAAGTGGAGTTGTGGTGACTATAATAGCCAATATGCAAGGTACAGGGCTCAACACCACGGCCTTAAAAATTGCTCTGGAATTTGAGAAAGTCAAGTCAGCCCAGGCATAAGCTGCCATTTTCTTGGTGCCATATTTTAAATGGAGTGATTTTATAACCTTATACAAAAACTAAAAATCTTAAAAGTAAATATAACTGGTATAATTTACTATTAAAATCTACTAAATGTTTTCAAAACATTTTTACATTAACCCTTAAATCATTTACTACTGTTTTTTTTTTTTTTATTGCTGCATTTAAAGAGCCATACTTGTATTTTCCAAAAGCACTATTGCCTGTCTGTGTTAAACTGATGGTGTATTAGGCCTGGGCTGTGGCAGTTCTGGGGGTCACTTGGGTTTCAGCTTCTGAGGTCACCTATAGGCACCTTATGCAGAATGCTTATGGTGAAGCATCCTCCCCAGTGTCAAACACCTTAGATACCCAGTCACTATTTACCATGGCATCTAGCGGGTTTATCTGCCGACGTCAGAGGGAATTTGTTATTAGCAGTTATGACAGGAGCCTGGCAGTGTATTAGCCACTATCCTAGGAATACAGTGGGCAGTACCTACAAGATCATTACAGTGGATGCAGGGACAGCACCCCACTCACTACAGATGTCTGTTATAATGCCACGTAACATCCAAGTACGGACTGATTCACAGACCGGCAGTGGGATCCTGATCTAAGGCTTAAGACAGCACAATATGAATCATGTAAATGCAATTTACATTAATTTATTACACATTTTTTCAGTCCTGTGTTTTACAATGTCATCACATTCCAGTGCTTAGGCTCCACTCTCTGAATGTATTAATGGTCTTCACTTATCACTGCACTACATTACCTAACTGCCTTTACACTGTGATTTTAGTGCTTATGAATGAACTGTTTAAAAGGGTGTGTATCTGGTGGCTTCTGAAACTACAAATCCCAGCAAATTAGGACTTTCTACAGCTTCCACATTGTGCTGGAACTTGTAGGCAAGAGGATTTCCCCACATATAGCACCTGTGGTTGCCTGAGTAATTGCCAGTTAGTAGCTGCTTTTTGACAAAATCAAGCAGGTTTTACTGAGATTTTTCAATGCCGTTTGAAACTAGTGAATAAAAACTGACTGTGTCTGACTGTGAAACCCTGTGGTAATGCATAGTAAAACGTGTGGTTGTGTTGTGGCACACTACTACCATCATGGGTGAAAAGAACCTTCATATGATCTCTTCTTTTTACTGTAAGGCCTCTTTCACACATCAGTTTTTTTGTGTCAGGCATGATCTGGCGAACACCTGAAGGGACGGATCCGGCGCTGAAATGAAAAAACTGATGCAACGGATCGTTTTTTTTGCTGGATCCAACCTGAACTTTTGAACCCGGAAAAAGAGGGTTTTGGTAGTAGTAGCAGTCCCTAATTTCCAGAATCAGGATCAGACTTTTGAGGGATTGCACAAAAGTCTAATCCGGTTCCATTCACTTGTATTATTTCCGGCCGCCTGATGCGCCGCTTCAGGCACTATCAGGCGGCTCCGGTAAACAAAAAAACCTTGCATGCACCGTTTTGTCTGGCCGCCGGAATGTACATTTCCGCCGGATCCGGACAAAAACGGATACAACGCAATGACATCAGGCACGATCCGGCGCTAATGAAAGTCAATGGTAAAAAAAACACGCCGGATCATGCTTGAAGTCAAATAACGGATGTGTGAAAGAGGCCTTAGTCAGTTTTTTCTGGGTGGTATTTTTTACCGCTGCTTAGTGCAAACTTTGGATACAGCACACAAAGAAAATCTGCTAATTTATGCCAAAATAAATTTTCACTAGCAATAAAGTTCTTCTATCAAAATATAATATTGCTTTCACACCTTCATTAACTACACCATGTTCCAAATTATTATGCAAATGATATTTTACTCTGATTTTCCTAAGTGGTCGGTGCAAATGACAGTCAGTCTAATAAAAGTCATCACCCGTTAGAGTATACATCCAATTTTATTGAAGAAACCTCCCAATGATAACAGTATAATCTCCAAAATGAATAAAAACTCAAAATGCACTGTTCCAAATTGTTAGGCACAGTAGAATTTCTAAACATTTGATATGTTTTAAAGAACTAAAAATGCTCATTTGTGGAATTTGCAGCATTAGGAGGTCACATTCACTGAAAAAAAAGCTATTTAACTCCAAAACATCCTAACAGGCCAAGTTACATGTTAACATAGGAACCCTTCTTTGATATCACCTTCACAATTCTTGCATCCATTGAACTTGTGAGTTTTTGGAGAGTTTCTGCTTGTATTTCTTTGATGAAGTCAGAATAGCCTCCCAGAGCTGCTGTTTTGATGTGAACTGCCTCCCACCCTCATAGATCTTTTGCTTGATGCTACTCCAAAGGTTCTCTATAGGGTTGAGGTCAGGGGAAGATGGTGGCCACACCATGAGTTTATCTCCTTTTATGCCCATAGCAGACAATGACTCAGAGGTATTCTTTAAAAACAAGAACTAGGAATATGCCAGCACAAAAGTGAAAATGTAAAAATAAATAATAAAATATAATCAATCTGCCAGCAGAACTTGGACTAGTATAATGGACAG
Organism: Oophaga sylvatica; assembly: GCA_033576555.1. Lineage (NCBI taxonomy): Eukaryota > Metazoa > Chordata > Amphibia > Anura > Dendrobatidae > Oophaga > Oophaga sylvatica. The sequence continues at coordinate 349,552,263 of JARQOD010000004.1, read as the reverse complement.
TCGCATATACAGAAAAAGCAACACCAAAGAGACACAAAACGACCATTATGTCCAATAAATATATATTTTATTATGTTAAATCATACACAGGAATTGGAGTTAAAAGTATGCTGAAATATACATCATAAATACAAAAATTAGCAGCAAGAGCAGTAACATAAGGGTTATGAACATGCAGAAATCCACAGTGCCAAAAACATCTCAGTGAAAATAAAATAATATAAATATAATCCGTGCACAATATAATATATGAATCAAAGTGCAAGTGTGCTGGTGCATAAAAAGACACCACAAGGTGTCAGTATGATCCAATAGACTTACGGCTAATACTGGGGGCAACGAAGGCAACGTGCCGAAACGCGCGTTGGGGAGGGCGTTCGTTTGGGTCCCCAGGAGCAGTATTAGCCATAAGTCATTACGATTATTTGTCCATTATTATTTCGCATTGTTAGTGGTTCTGTGTATGTCCTGGGTTCATGAATTTAATATCCACACACTATTTTTCTATTGGATCATACTGACACCTTGTGGTGTCTTTTTATGCACCAGCACACTTGCACTTTGATTCATATATTATATTGTGCACGGATTATATTTTATATTATATTTTATTTTCACAGATGTTTTTAGCACTGTGGATTTCTGCATGTTCATAACCCTTATGTTACTGCCCTTGCTGCTAATTTTTGTATTTATGATGTATATTTCAGCATACTTTTAACTCCAATTCCTGTGTATTATTTAACATAATAAAATATATATATTTTTATTGGACATATGGTCGTTTTGTGTCTCTTTGGTGTTGCTTTTTCAGAGGTATTCTTTGCAGCATGAGATGGTGCATTGTCATGCATGAAGATGATTTTGCTCCTGAAGGCACGTTTCTGCTTTTTATACCATGGAAGAAAGTTGTCAGTCAGAAACTCTACATACTTTGCAGAGGTCATTTTCACACCTTCAGGAACCTTAAAAGGGCCCCACCAGCTGTTTCCCCATGATTCCGGCCCAAAACATGACTCCTCCACCTCCTTGCTGATGTTGCAGCCTTGTTGGGACATGGTGGCCATCCACTACTCCATCCATCTGGACCACCCAGGGGTGCTCGACACTCATCAGTAAACAAGATTGTTTTAAAATTAGTTTTCATGTATGTCTGGGCCCACTGCAACCATTTCTGCTTGTGCGCACTGTTCACGGTGACCGAATAGTAGGTTTATGCACCACAGCAAGCCTTTGAAGGATACTACACCTTGAGGTTCGAGGGACCCCAGAGGCACCAGCAGCTTCAAATATCTGTGTGCTGGTTTGTAATGGCTTTTTAGCAGCTGCTCTCTTAATCCGATGAACTTGCCTGGCAGAAACCTTCCTCTTTCTGCCTTTATCAGCACGAACACGTCTGTGCTCAGAATCAGCCACAAATCTCTTAACAGTACTATGATCAAGCTTAAGTTTTCGGGAAATATCTAATGTTTTCATCCCTTGACCAAGGCATTACACTGTTTGATGCTTTTCAGCAGCAGAGAGATCCTTTTTCTTTCCCATGTTACTTGAAAACTCTGGCCTGCTTAATAGTGTGGAACATCCAGTTTTCCTTTTATTGGGCTCACATAGCAAACTAATTCTCACAGGTGTTTGAGATTGATTTCAATGATCCAAAGAAACCTGAGACACAATACCATCAATGGGTTTCATTTACAAAAAAAAAACAAAAAACGCTATGACACTTAAAACCAATTTGCATAATAATTTGGAACATGGTGTAAAGTGATTGTCCACTTTTAGAAAATTACGGTCTACAGGTGCAGTTTGTTATGTAAAAACCACGCACTTTTTTCAGTCTTCAGGTCCTACCACCAAGTTTCCACCGCTGCTCCTGGTGTCTATTGGATGCAGCGCTAATGTAACGGTAACAGCCCGTCAGCCAATAACAGTGTGGTGTTCTGTCTACACCGAAGGGCTGCTGAGCCCAGGGCGTGACTAGTGACGTGACCTTGGTGCCACAGCCAAAAGACAGTGATGGGGATGGTGAATAAAGTTTTTGTTAGAAGCAAAAACAAACTGCATACGGGAACCTGGGATTTTCTGAAAGGAGACGAACCCTTTAAAATATACAAGCACAAATGTACTGCAGTTTACAGTAGCGAAGTGAATCTAGTTTTCAAAGCCCTATTCACACGTTACAGACAAAATGAGATGCTCATTTTTGTACAATGATGAGTAGTGGAGTAAGGTGAAAGTAACAGATGAGGACAAACCGGTCAATTGCAATTCTGCATTTATTTAGGAAATGGTTTGCACATATTCAAAGTCCAACTGCAAAAAAAAATCTCCCTGAATTACAAAAGACAACGAGATTTTGCACAATACCACAGCAAACACAGTGGTGCATGAAACCAGACATAAGGCAAATCATCCTGAGGGGCAAGATACAAGGTGTGGCAGAATTCTCTTCTGCTATGAAGAAAAACTTCAGTGTTGCTTTCGCCTGAAGGAACAACCTGTGAACAGAGAATGCAGTGTTTAGGCTTATGAGACGGACATCTTACAGAGGAAGGTCGCTATTAGATGACAAAACAACTTCTGAACAGAAGACTGCAGCCTGGAGTCTTATGGTAAATAACAAAATCGCAAATCATTTTATCAATGCAAAGGAGCACGGAAGGTACTCAGTCACTACACTACGCAAGATCCCGATACAAGGTCTAGGCCCACTACAGAGAAAAATTAAGTTACTCTTTATTTCATAAAGCAATAGTACATATGAAAATAGACAACTTAAATACATTTTATCAGAAAAATTAGCTTCTTTCTCTGCCAGAATTGATCATTCAGTCTCAAAATCTGTCTGAAAAATTGACCTGCAAAGCAGATTGTTAATGTTCTTATTAATCTTTACTACGGACTTTACCAATTATAATGTCGAAGAATAAAATCCACATTATATTCAGCAGAAATATCCACCCTGTGTGCAGGTAACCTAGACATGCTGAAATATTACATTGTGGGTTTACACTTATTATATTACCAGCTGTGTGGATGAGACCTGTATAAAATCGCTTCCACAGGTTGCAAAAAATTTTACACATGGAAAGTGGCATTAAAATTCTCCACTACAGGTCATGTCGGTTTCTGGTGCAGATTAGTATAAAGACATAAAAAATCCACAACCCATAAATAGAAAAAAAAAACATTTCCAATAAAAATCCTTTTGCATACATTACCTTCTGTGAGCCTTGCTTTTCCACCTGTGGGCTGACACAGAACAGTAGAACAACCTACACAAAGGACAACCGTTTGTGCGTGGCTGAAAACTGTAGTGATCTTATAGCAGCCTAGAGAGAAAAGGACAAAGATTACACGTGGGTCAGCAGGCCAGAATGTGGGGATGCACTGGATTAGAAGCCCATGTTACTTTTTTGAACAGTCACTCTCCTATTTGAGAATGATTGGACAGGCAACATAAGTCACACACGATTCTATAGGATTAAGCATAGTCGAAAAAAAAACAGGCTTTAGATTGAACATTATATAAATAAAAGTAACGAAAAAATAGAGGGGATACTCACTAGTTATGCGGGTGCTCAGGAGAACAAGTCATATAATTCCAATAATATAATCCGGCACACCAATAGCTTATAGGATGCAAAAAAATCCGTCTTTATTGAAGACAATATTAGCTCATTTGAAAAAAATGCATATCCAGAGAACAATCATGAATACAGGTACATTACAGGTACATCATTTCTCAACGTTTCGGCATTTCACGCCTTTTTCAAGAGGTACCTTTTACTGTATAGAAAGGAAAAAACAATAAAACACAAATAAATAAAACACAGGTACTATGTACACAAAGGAAAAAAACAAAACAAAAAAATGAGCATATAGACAAATGTATGTGAAAACAACCAAAATTGAAACACAAGAAACAGAGCACACTGAGGAAAAACAATAAGTAATATCAAGAAAACGAAAAGAGAAACCTAACACATTTATGTGTTCAAAAAACATGTTAATATATAGTTATATCCATCTTTATATGGTCATATTGACTCCATATTAATATATAGGTATATCCACCTTTAGATGGACATATAAATGAAAAAACTATGTCGATCATATAATCAAGTAAATTCTTATATAGAATGTCATCTGAAGCCGGTAGTATTAAGCTGATAATATTAAACAGACCAGTGGTCAATGTGACTGATAAGTCTATAGAGTTTCGGTCAGCAATTATAAGGTTAAAATGCTCTGTTTAACACACACCCCTCCTCCCTCTTCTTTTTTCTTTAACCTTATAATTGCTGTACTCTTGATAACATACAAAATACCACATGTGTGGACTCCTTTTCCTTTTAGGTTGTTTACGGGGATTTGTTTCATATGCTGGTCTGTTTTAGTGCTCTTTTCAACACACCCCTCCTCCCCTCTTCTTTTTCCTTTAACCTATAATTGCTGACCAAAACTCTATAGACTTATCAGTCACATTGACCACTGGTCTGTTTAATATTATCAGCTTAATACTACCGGCTTCAGATGACATTCTATATAAGAATTTACTTGATTATATGATCGACATAGTCTTTTTCATTTATATGTCCATCTAAAGGTGGATATACCTATATATTAATATGGAGTCAATATGACCATATAAAGATGGATATAACTATATATTAACATGTTTTTTGAACACATAAATGTGTTAGGTTTCTCTTTTCGTTTTCTTGATATTACTTATTGTTTTTTCCTCAGTGTGCTCTGTTTCTTGTGTTTCAATTTTGGTTGTTTTCACATACATTTGTCTATATGCTCATTTTTTTGTTTTGTTTTTTTCCTTTGTGTACATAGTACCTGTGTTTTATTTATTTGTGTTTTATTGTTTTTTCCTTTCTATACAGTAAAAGGTACCTCTTGAAAAAGGCGTGAAATGCCGAAACGTTGAGAAATGATGTACCTGTAATGTACCTGTATTCATGATTGTTCTCTGGATATGCATTTTTTTCAAATGAGCTAATATTGTCTTCAATAAAGACGGATTTTTTTGCATCCTATAAGCTATTGGTGTGCCGGATTATATTATTGGAATAAATAAAAGTAACAACATACAGATTAGAGTTAACACTTAAGGGCCCGTCTCACATAGCGATATCGCTAGCGAGATCGGTGCTGAGTCACTAGTTTTGTGACGCAGCAGTGAGCTCACCAGCGATATCGCTGTGTGTGACATTCAGCGACGATCAGCCCCCCTGCCGGGTATCGCTGATCGTCGCTGAAATGTCTGGACATTTTTTTGATCGCTGGTCTCCCGCTGACAGGCACGCATCGCTGCGTGTGACAGGCGGGAGACCAGCGATCCGCTGGTAACCAAGGTACACAGCGGGTTTCCAGGCGCGGGGCTGTGCCTAGAAACCCGCTGTGTACCTTGGATACCAGCGCCCTGATGCAGGGAGCTGGTATCCAAGGTACACAGCGGGTTTCCAGGCACCGCGCAGCGCTTGGAAACCCGCTGTGTACCTTGGATACCAGCTCCCTGCATCAGGGCACTGGTATCCAAGGTACACTGCGGGTAACTAAGCGATGTTACCCGCAGTGTCGCTGTCCCAGATCGCTGCTGAGCTGCGTTTGACAGCTCAGCAGCGATAATGTAGCGATACACCAGCGATCCTGACAAGTGCATATCGTTGTCGGGATCGCTGGTGTATCGCTATGTGAGACCCAGCCTTAACTCTATTGAACTAAACCTTAGAAGGGTTGTCCAGTGAAAAGCGCTGGGACCTGCACTGATCGGCAAAATGGGGAACTTTAATCCCCGTTAGAATGGAGTGTCCGTGCACATGCTCGACCACTGTTACACTCATTCCCTATAGGAAAGCCGAGCATTGCGCTCGTCTTTTTACAGCAGCCGCACAGAGAGTTAATAAGACAGCAGAAAGGCATCCGACCTGCTTCGCTATTTTGACTATGTTCACATGTCCAGTCGTGATCAGTTAGAACGGATCCAGCAGCAATCCGCTCGTTTTTAAATAACTGATCTCTGCTGGATCCGTTTTTTTTTTAACATTGAAATCTGGAAAACGGATCCGTTATTCAGCAATTCGTTTTTCCTTCATTTGTAACATCTTTTTTTTGCTTACTGTATCCCGCAAGCAAAAAACAGATCCATTACAAATGAAAGAAAAACGGATGGCTATAATTAATAGATCTGTTTTGCATAGACTTCAATGTTTAAAAAATGGATCCAGCAGGCATCAGTTATTTAAAAACAGACTTAAAATGTGTGTCTGCACAACAGATTGCTGCTGGATCTGTTCTAACTAGAGATGGGCGACCCGAACAGTAAAGTTTAGGATCCGTGTATGGACCCCGAACACTGACTTCTCTTGGAAGTCCATGTTACTGTTTCGGTTCAGCAACCCGAACAAAGCATATTGAAAGGTGTCAGTGCAACCAATCAACAAGGTTTTCCTGTGTGGGCAGTTCTGGCCCCATCACAGCGATGTAAAGTATTGGCATGGCTGTGATTGGCCGGCACACTGTGTAAAATTCTTAATAACTAGTGCAGGTAAAGCTGACAGCTGTCTGCTTTAAATAAATAATTTAAAAAATGTTGTGGGGACCCCACACATTTGATAACCAGCCAAGCTAAAGCAGACAGTTGGGGACTGGTATTCTCAGGATGGAAAGGGGCCATGGATATTGGCCCTCCCCAGCCTAAGAATAGCAGCCCGCAGTCGCCCCTGAAAAGGCACATACATTAGATGCGCCTAGTCTGGCATTTTGCCCGGCTTTCCCCATTTTCCCTGGTGCGTAATAGTTTTGGGGTTGATGTCAGCTGTTTTATGTCCTCTGACACCAAGCCCAGGGGTTAGTAATGGAAATAAGTCTATAAGACACCCCCATAACTAACCCCGTAATCAAAAGTAAGAAAGATGCACAGAAAAAAGTCCTTTAATTGAACGAGACAGCCCAACAATAACCCATTTATTAATGTAACAAAAAAAATGTTATACTCCTCTGTTCGCCAATAATCCATAATGCCGATGTCCCATGACAATCCCCAACTCTGCTATATCTGGTTGCATTGTTGAGCAATGTTACCGCTCAGCCGGGTAACCAACTCACACTGAGCTGAGTGTGTGAACATGCCTGCATATGATTGGTGGTGATGTCATTAAGGTTCCCACGGTCACACACAAGCCATGTGCTCACGCTCAGTGTGATCTGGCTGTCTTGCTGAGCGATAACATTACTGATCCGTCACCACTCAGCAACCAGATGTAGCAGAGTTGGGGATAGACGTGTGACATCATCATTAAGGATTATCGGTGGACATGGGGGATTACTAAGGAGCACACTCGGACTGGGTCACGGTTAGCAGTGGGGTACCACAGGGGTCAGTATTGGGGCCTCTTCTCTTTAACATATTTATTAATGACCTTGTAGGGGGCATACAGAGTAGTATTTCAATATTTGCAGATGACACTAAACTCTGCAGGGTAATAAATACAGAGGAGGATAATTTTATATTACAGGAGGATTTATGTAAACTAGAAGCTTGGGCTGATAAATGGCAAATGAGCTTTAATGGGGATAAATGTAAGGTCATGCACTTGGGTAGAACAAATAAGATGTATAATTATGTGCTTAATTGTAAAACACTGGGCAAAACTGTCACTGAAAAAGACCTGGGTGTATGGGTGGACGACAAACTCACATTTAGTGGCCAATGTCAGGCAGCTGCTGCCAAGGCAAATAAAATAATGGGATGCATTAAAAGAGGCATAGATGCTCATGAGGAAAACATAATTTTACCTCTATACAAGTCACTGGTGCGACCACACTTAGAATACTGTGTACAGTTCTGGTCTCCAGTGTATAAGAAAGACATAGCTGAACTGGAGCGTGTGCAGAGAAGAGCGACCAAGGTTATTAGAGAACTGGGGGGTCTGCAATACCAAGACAGGTTATTACACTTAGGGTTATTTAGTTTGGAAAAACGAAGGCTTAGGGGTGATCTTATTACAATGTATAAATATATGAGGGGACAGTACAAAGACCTTTCTAATGATCTTTTTACTCTTAGACCTGTGACGGGGACAAGGGGGCATCCTCTACGTCTGGAGGAAAGAAGGTTTAGCCATAATCACAGACGCAGATTCTTTACTGTAAGAGCAGTGAGACTATGGAACTCTCTGCCGTCTAATGTTGTAATGAGTGAATCCTTACTAAAATTTAAGAAGGCACTGGACGCCTTTCTTGAAAAGTATAATATTACAGGCTATATTCACTAGTTTCCTAGATACTGCGTTGATCCAGGGAGCTAGTCTGATTGTCGTATGTGGAGTCGGGAAGGAATTTTTTTCCCCAATGTGAAGCTTACTGTTTGCCACTTGGGTTTTTTTTGCCTTCCTCTGGATCAACATGTTAGAGCAGGTTAGGATAGGATATGGGTTGAACTAGATGGACTTAAGTCTTCCTTCAACCTTAATAACTATGTTACTTTGATTTTTTATTTTTATGTTAATCAATGGGAAAGAGGGGAATTGTCAGGGAGTGTTTTGTTCAATTAAAAGACTTTTGCCTACGGGGTTAGTAATGGGAGTGTCTGATAAGACTCCTCTCCATTACTAACCCCTGGGGCTTGATGTCAGCGGACATAAAACAGCTGACATCAACCTCAAAACCATTACCCCACTTGTCAACACACCAAGGGAAGTGGGAAGAGCCAAGGCTAAGCACCAGAAATGGCGCATCTAAAGGATGTGCTATTTCTGGGGCGGCTGACGGCTGATATTTTTAGTCTGGGAGGGGGCCAATATCCATGGCCCCTTCCTAGCCTTTTAATATTAACCTGCAGCAGTTTTAACTTTGACTGTTTATTGAATATTGGAGGGACCCACGTCTTTTTGGGGCCCGCCCATTTTAATAACCAGTAAAGACAACGGAGCAGATGTGAGATGATATTAATAGGCGGGAACCTTTATGGATATTGGCCCCTTCACAGAATAATAACACCAGACCCCAGCTGTTCACTTCCCCTCAGCTGGTTAGTAGAAATAAGGAGGACCAAACGCCATTTTTTTCTTTTATTAGCTAAATACATA
>JARQOD010000004.1:349452997-349543059 GCA_033576555.1 Oophaga sylvatica | reverse complement strand
CAAGCAAGATGTCTCCTTCGACATGCACGGGTTATGAAGTCTTCGACAGCAATGTCCCTGCGAAGCTGTATGCGTCTTCTGGGGTTGATGGTGGCGTCCATGGAAGCACTTCCGTTTGCCCGGTTTCATTCCAGGGCCCTCCAAAGGTTCATTCTGAGCCGTTGGGATCGATCGCAGGTTTCACTGGATTACAGTGTCATCATCCCCCACAGGGTACGAGAGTCTCTAGGATGGTGGATACGTCCGAAAGAGTTATCCCTGGGAAAGTCCTTCCTCCCTCCGAAGTGGTCGGTCATAACCACCGATGCCAGCCTGACAGGCTGGGGGGGTGTCTGGAACGATCTCTGGACTCAGGGAGTATGGTCGTCGGAAGAGTCTGTCTTGCCGATCAACATCCTCGAATTGAGGGTGATTTTCCTTTGCCTCCAACACTGGACGGTCCCTTTAAGCGGTCTGCCTGTCCGAGTGCAGACAGACAATGCGACGGCGGTCGCATATATCAATTACCAAGGCGGGACAAGGAGTTCCAGACTCATGGTGGAGGTATCTCGGATCCTGATATGGGCAGAGACCAGAGTTCCAGCCATCTCTGCGATCCACATTCCAGGAGTTCAGAATATCACGGCGGACTTTCTAAGTCGCGAAAATTTTTGCACTACTGTGCTCCCGTTGGGGAACTCCTCAAGTGGATTTGATGGCATCCAGGTTCAATGCCAAGTTACCGACATTCATGTCCAGGTACAAGGATCTGAAGGCTGTAGCGGTGGATGCTCTAGTGGCTCCGTTGGACCGATTCACACTAATCTATGTGTTCCCGCCGATTTCTTTGCTACCTCTGGTACTCCGTCGGATCAGACTAGAGAGAATCTCGGCTATAGTGATAGCCCCAGATTGGCCAAGGAGAACGTGGTTCTCGACACTGGTGTCACTCCTGGCGGCACCGCCATTTCCACTTCCTCTTTGCCTGGACCTGTTAACCCAAGGGCCCGTTCGTCATCCGGACCTGAAGTCTCTGCGTTTGAAGGCGTGGCTCTTGAGACCGAAATATTGACTCGTCGAGGTTTTTCAGCCGAAGTCATTGCCACTTTGCGAGCGGCCAGAGGTCCGGCTACTACTAGAATTTACCACAAGACTTGGGAAGCCTTCTTTTCGTGGTGTTCGGTTTCTTTAAGGAACCCGAGGATTTTTTCCATTCCCAATTTGTTGGCCTTCCTGCAATTCGGGCTGGACAAGGGTTTGGCAGTGAGCACCCTGAGGGGTCAGGTTTCTGCTCTGTCCTTGCTGTTCCGAAAGGCTATCGCCTCGCATAAGGACGTGCGTTCCTTTTTTCGCGGAGTAACCCGCCAGTTTCCACCGCGGAAGGCGTCTGTGTCTCCTTGGCGTCTCAACCTTGTTTTGGAGGCTCTTCAACATGGGTCTTTTTGAGCCTATGGACTCTGTTAGTCTTTCTTTGCTCTCTTGGAAGGTTGCCTTCCTAGTGGCGGTCACCTCTTTGAGAAGGGTTTCTGAGTTGGCGGCTCTTTCTTGCTCGCCTCCCTTCCTGAAGTTTTCACCCGGATCGTGTAGTGCTACGCACACGGAGCGACTTCCTACCTAAGGTGGTGTCGCAATTTCATGTTAACCAGGATATTGTGTTGCCCTCTCTTTGTCCGAGGCCAAGAAATGCGAAGGAACGGGCCTTGCACGCATTGGATTTGGTGCGGGCTTTGAAGTTCTATTTGACTGTTACTCAAGGTTTTCGGAAGTAAAACTCTCTGTTTGTGATTCCAGCAGGTCGTTGGCGTGGTAAACGAGCTTCCAAGGACTCTATAGCTCGTTGGATTCGGTCGGCCTTTTTGGAGGCTTACCGACTTAAAAGCGAACCTTGCCCGATTAAGATTCGAGCTCACTCCACGAGGGCTATGGCTTCCTCGTGGGCCTTTCATCAAGGGGCTTCGGCAGCTCAGCTCTGCTGAGCGGCGACCTGGCGTTCTGTCCACACGTTTATAAAGTTTTATAAGGTGGACGTCAGTGCTTCCGCTGATGCGGCCTTAGGACGTAGGGTCCTGCAGGCGGCCGTAGTTTAAAGTTCTAGTTAACTTGTATTTGGCGCCTGTTGCGCATTTATCTAGGTTGTTGGGATTCTGCCTCTTTTGGTTTTTTTCCCACCCTAGTTTTTGGACTGCTTTGGGACGTCCCACTAGTTATGACTAGTGTGTCTCCTTTCCTTCCGTTCTGCTGCTGAAATACGGATTTTGGTAAGAACTTACCTGTAAAATCCTTTTCAGCGAAGGAAGGAAAGGAGACACAGCTCCCTCCCATGGCAGAAGTGTGCTGATGTGTTTTCAGATGCGGCGTGACCCTCTTCTGATAGCGATTATCTGGGCTTAGGTCGACGCGCTAAGGCTCTATTCCAGCATTGCCAGCTCATCGCAGTGGTCAGGTCCAGTGAGTAATACCTGGAACTGTGTGGTTTTTGCCTACATGCATGCATAACCTGTATTCTTGTGTTTTTTCCTCTGAAGTCCTTCAGAAGGGGTTATGTTGCTCCGCTGGTGATATTGCTCTTCCTTAAGCTTGTGTACAACTGGAGAGCTGAGTAGGAGGAGCCCGAGCTGGAGGGGCCGGTCAACACTCTTTTTAATCTGAGGTGTCTATCTCGTCTGGGCTCCGCCTACCCACTAGTTATGACTAGTGTGTCTCCTTTCCTTCCTTCGCTGAAAAGGATTTTACAGGTAAGTTCTTACCAAAATCTGTCTTTTACTTTTTCAGCAGCAGATGGAAGGAAGGGAGACACAGTCATTACTAGTGGGTAGGCGGAGCCCACACAGGATAGAACACCTCAGATTAAAAAGTGTTGACCGGCCCCTCCAGCTTGGGCTCCTCCTACTCCAGCTCTCCAGTCTAAAATTTGAGGTCACAGAGGATAGTCGCTGCAGGAGCAGCTCCTCAGAAATTTTTTTTATTTTTATCGGACAGAGACTTGGACCCCCGTGGTCTAGAGGTCTCAGCGCTGCTGGACCCCCACCTCTCCCTTGGCAGATCTGTATTACCCTTTAAGGAGGTCCCTGCAGAACCCTGCCGGCCCCGGGGGATGAGGGTTGCTTCCCTGGCGGGGACGCAAACCGCGCTTCTGGGGTCACTGCGTTCTCCGCCCTGGGGGGAAGCTACGGGCACAGCGCCACAAATCCCTGGGGGTCCCTGTGGCGCTCAGCTGGGTGAGTACTCAACATTTTAATATGTGTTTTGAGTGCTTCAGCGACTGCTGCGGCAGCCGCTGCTACATTTTTCATGTTGGTGATGTGTGTTTTTTGTCCGTAGGTGGATGCCTGCAGGACATGGGACGGGGGAGAGCGGAGGAGTCGCGCGCGTTTTTTTTTAAGCCGGCGGGGGGCGTGGCTTCGCGCCTTCCCCGTCTTTTGCGGGCAGGAAGCGCTCAGAGCGCGCGATTTCTCCCTGCCTCTCTTCTTCCGGCGTTCTCTCTCCAGCGCAGCGGCCATTACTGAAGGCTGCCTCGGGCTCCTCACTCTCCTCTCCTCCCGACAACCGAAGGAACACTGCACCGCGGCCAGCTGGGTGAGTCGCTTCTGTCTGTCAGGTCAGAAGCTTAACCCCCTCACCCTCACAGTGCAGGGCACCTTTCTGAGGCACAATTTGGTGGCAGACTGCGCTATCCTGCAGCTGTTACCTCATATAGAGGTCCTTTTTCAGTCTGGGGCTCGCACACCCTGTTCATTTAACAGAGGTTGTAGGGAGTCTGCGACATTAACCCCTTGATAGGAGGTTAACCTTTAATTGGGGGACAGCTGGGGCAGCTCTCGCCTTAAGAGCTTTAACCCTTCAGCGTTCGTTTTCCTTTCCCTTAAGAAGCCACACTGTTCCAGTTACTGACAGGTTTAACCTGCCATATACTGTGTGAGGGCATGTCAGAGCAGGGCCCAGGAGGTGCGGACCATCTCCCAGGTCCGCTACAGGATCAGTCTCGCGTATCTGACACGCAGGAGTCCTCGACGGCGTCAAGCGCAGCGGTCGGAGGTCTCAGTGATGTCAAAATGGAGGCCCTCACTCGTTCTATTGATGGCCTGTCTGACCTTCTAGGTTATTGGGTGTCAGCTAGATCCTCTCATGGCAGGAAGCGCCACAGGCCGGTACTATCCTTCCCGCGTAGCGACTCGGAGATCTCTGGTATGGAAAGGAGGCGTTACAGTTCCCCTTCAAGCTCGGATGGGGAGATGTCCGATTCGGATAAGGAGGATCGGCAGGGACACTCTGCCTCTCTTTTGGGCCGTACATAGGCTTTTATTGGAGCCATGAGAGAGGCGTTACAGTTACCGGAGGAGGTAACTAGACGTCCTGGTAAGTCGGCCCGGATGTTTCAGGAGTCGCATAGGTCGCGATCAGCATTGCCATCTCTGGATGAGCTTAATGGGGCAGTGGAGAAGGAACGCCTGTGTCCAGATAAGCGTTTTCAGGGGACACGGTTTTTTGAGACACTGTATCCGTGTTCGACGGAGTTGATTGATAATTGGATTCCTTCTCCTGAAGTGGATGTCCCTTTATCCCAGCTTAGCAAATCCTCTTTACTTCCTGTTAAAGGGAAGGCGAGTCTGCAGGATCCGCTGGACAGAAAAACGGAGATGGCAGCGAAATCCATCTACGAGGCCGCGGGTCATGGATTCAGAGCGGTGCTAGGATCCATGTGTGCTTGTAAGGCTTCCCTGAGCTGGTTGGACCGTCTACGGACGGCGTGGCAAGATGGATCCCCGCTATCCGAGGTAGATGAACTTTTCAAGTTGTTGGAGGATGCAGTCCGATATGGCAGTGATGCAGGTTTGGATACTGCCTCACTGCTGTCCAGGGCGCAATCCTCGGCGGTCAGTCAGAAGAGCACTGTGGCTTAGACAGTGGACCGGGGACGCGGTTTCCAAGCAAGGTTTGCTATCTTTAGCTTACAAGGGTGGTCAGCTATTTGGATCTGACCTCACGGAGCTGATTGCCAAGGCAGAGGCAAAAGAAACGGCGTTACCGCAGCGAAGAGCTATGACTTCTGCGTCTGGCAGGCCTAGTGCCGGTAGTAGTTGACGGTCCTTTCGGTCCAGGGGACGGTTCGGTCAGCCCTCTTGGGGATCGGGTCGTCCCTCTTTTTCAGGAAAAAAGACACTCAGAAATCCCGCACTCCCTGGAAACAGAGCTTCCGTCAAGACAAGCGGGAATCTGACAAAAAGCCCGCTAAGGCGGACTGACGCCAGGGTCTCACTCGAGGGCTCTCGGTCGTTTACTCCAATTCGAACCGACTTGGGCTTCCCGCGTGTCGGACGCCTGGGTGACGCGGGTTGTATCGGCAGGCTACTTCATAGAGTTTCTTTCTCGAACCCCAGACAGTTTTTGTCAATCTCGCATTCCGTCAGAGCCCGAACTATTTGCCGCTTTACTGCGGGAGGTAGATTCCCTTCTGCAGAAGGGTGTGGTGGTACCGGTTCCGCCGGAGGACCGGGGAAGAGGGTTTTATTCCAACCTCTTTGTGGTCCCCAAAAAGGAGGAGAAATTTCGCCCCATTCTGGATCTCAAAAGATTGGATCGGCATGTCCGCACCCGGAAATTCTGCATGGAGTCGCTTCGCTCAGTTGTGGCGGCCCTGTCGCAGAACGACTTTTTGGTGTCAATCGACATTCGCGACGCTTATTTGCATGTTCCCGTCGGAAGGGCCCACCAACGCTTCCTTCGTTTTGCCATAGGTCAGGACCATTACCAGTTTGTGGCCCTGCCATTCGGGTTGGCCTCAGCTCCCAGAGTTTTCACGAAAATTCTGGCACCTCTCATGGCGATCCTTCGAAGACAGGGGGTTACGATTCTTCCCTACCTGGACGACCTTTTGATTGTGGCGTCCTCAAAGGAGGAGGCGGTGACGGCTCGCAATCTATCCCTTCAGCTCCTGGAGGACTTCGGGTGGCTGGTCAATTGGGAGAAGTCGTCTCTGGAACCGTCGCAGTCAATACTTTTTTGGGGATGCATTTCGACATGGTACGAGCAGTGGTGTCTCTGCCCCCAGACAAGCAAAAAGAAGAAAAGATGATGATACGTGTGCCACAAAAATAATACTAATGAAAGTGCACCGAAAACACGGATTTTGGTAAAGACTTACCTGTAAAATCCTTTTCAGCGAAGGAAGGAAGAGAGACACAGTAATTCATTACTGATGGGTAGGCGGAGCCCCAGATCAGGATGTTACCTCAGATCAAAAGAGTGATGACTGGCTGGCCCCTCCAGCTCGGGCTCCTCCTACTCAGCTCCAGTCGTATCAAAGCTTTTAGGAAAAGAGCCAAGATCACCAGCGGAGCAACATAACCCCTTCTGAAGGAACTTCAGAGAAAAAACACAAGGATACAGGTTATGCATGCAAAGAAAGCCAAAAACCACAGAGTTCCAGGTACTACTCACGGAACCTGACTACTGCGATGAGCTGGCGATGCTGGAACAGAGCCTTAGCGCGCTGACCTCAGCCCAGATAATCGCTATCAGATAAGGGTCGCGCTGCATCTGAAAACATCAACACACTTCTGCCGTGGGAGGGTGCTGTGTCTCTCTTCCTTCCTTCGCTGAAAAGGATTTTACAGGTAAGTCTTTACCAAAATCCGTGTTTCAGCTGCAGATGAAGGAAGAGAGCCACAGTAATTCATTACTGATGGGACGTCCCAAAGCAGTTCAAAAATAAGGGTGGGAAAAAACCAACAAAAGGCAGAAACCCAACAACCTTAACAACAAAGCGCAACCAGCGCTAAACACAAGTTCATCCAGAACTTTAAACTACAGCTGCCTGCAGGACCCTACGTCCGAGGGCTGCATCAGCGGAAGCACTGACGTCCACTTTATAAAATCTTGTAAACGTGTGGACAGAGCGCCAAGTCGCCGCTCGGCAAAGCTGCACTGCCGAAGCACCTTGATGAAAAGCCCACGATGAAGCCACAGCTCTCGTGGAATGGGCTCGAATCTTAACCGGGCAAGATTCACCCCGAAGACGGTAAGCTTCCAAAATAGCTGACCGGATCCAACGAGCTATAGAACCCTTGGAAGCTCGTTGACCACGCCGACGACCTGCCGGAACCACAAACAGGGAGTCCGTCTTACGAAAACCTTGAGTAATAGATAGATAAAACTTCAAGGCCCGCACTAAATCCAATGTGTGTAAATCTCGCTCTTTCGTATTCTTCGGATCCGGACAGAGTGAAGGCAACACAATATCCTGGTTAACATGAAATTGTGACACCACTTTAGGCAAAAAATCACCCCGAGTGCGAAGCACTACACGATCCGGAAAAAACTCCAGAAAAGGAGGCGAGCAAGAAAGAGCTGCCAATTCAGAAACTCTCCTCAAGGAAGTGACTGCAACAAGGAAAGCCACCTTCCAAGAAAGTAAAGAAAGGCTAGCAGAAACCATAGGTTCAAAAGGTTTATGCTGAAGAGCCTCCAAAACAAGGTTGAGCCGCCAAGGAGACACGGGTGCCTTCCGCGGCGGAAACTTACGAGAGATACCTCGGAAAAAAGAGATCACGTCTCTATTTGAAGCAATGGTTCTCCGGAACAATAAGGACAGAGCAGAAATCTGACCTTTCAGAGTGCTAACTGCCAAACCCTTGTCTAGCCCATGCTGCAGAAAAGCCAACAGTTGGGAATGGAAAATTTTCTCGGGTTCCGAGAAGACCCCAAACACCACGAAAAGAAGGTTTCCCAAATTTTGTGGTAAATCCTAGAAGTAGCCGGACATCTTGCAGCACGAAGGGTAGCAATGACCTCGGCTGAAAAACCTCTACGGGTCAAGATCTCGGTCTCAAGAGCCACGCCGTCAAACGCAGGGACATCAAGTCCGGATGACAAATGGGCCCCTGAGTCAACAAGTCCGGTTGAAGAGGGAGTGGAAACGGAGGTGCCGCCAACAGCGACATTATTGTCGAGAACCACACCCTTCTTGGCCAGTCTGGAGCTATCAGAATAGCTGGAATTCTCTCTAGTCTGATCCGACGCAGCACTAGAGGAAGTAAGGATATCGGCGGGAATACATAGATCAGCTTGAACTGATCCCACTGAGCCACTAAAGCATCCACCGCCACCGCCTTCGGGTCTTTGAACCTGGACATGAATGTCGGTAACTTGGCATTGGACCTGGAAGCCATCAAATCCACTTGGGGGGTTCCCCAGCGAGAGCACAGTAGTGCAAAGACTTCCGGGTGGAGGCTCCATTCCCCGGGATCCATCCTTCTGCGACTGAGAAAGTCCGCTGTAATATTCTGAACCCCTGGAATGTGAATCGCCGAAATGGCTGGTACATTGGCCTCTGCCCAAATCAGAATTCGGGACACCTCTACCATGAGTCTGGAACTCCTTGTCCCACCTTGGTGATTGATATACGCGACAGCCGTCGCATTGTCTGTCTGCACACGGACTGGCAGACCGCTCAAAGGGACCGTCCAATGTTGGAGGCAAAGAAAAATCGCCCTCAATTCCAGGATGTTGATCGGAAGCACAGACTCTTCCGGTGACCATACCCCCTGAATCCAGAGATTGTTCCAAACACCCCCCCAGCCCGTCAGGCTGGCATCGGTGGTTATGACTGACCACTTCAGAGGGAGGAAAGACTTCCCCAGGGAGAATGCCCCTGGACGTAACCACCATTCTAGAGAATCCCGCACCGCGCGAGAAATGGTGACACTGCAATCCAGCGATTGCGACTGATTCCATCGACTCAAGATGAACCTTTGAAGAGTCCTGGAGTGGAACTGGGCAAAAGGAATTGCCTCCATGGACGCCACCATCAGTCCCAGAAGACGCATACACTTCCGTAGGGACATTGCCATTGAGGATGTCATAATCTGTACATGTCGAAGAAGACATGACTGTTTGTCTGGTGGTAGGGAAACTACCGACCGAAACGTGTCGAGATGCATTCCCAAAAAGAGAATTGTCCTCGATGGTTCCAGGGACGACTTCTCCCAATTGACCAGCCAACCGAAGTCTTTCAGAAACTGAAGAGACAAATCCCGAGCCGTCAATGCCTCCTCCTCCGAGGAAGCCACGATCAAAAGATCGTCCAGATAAGGGAGAATCGTAATCCCCTGTCTTCGAAGGAGTGCCATGAGGGGCGCCAGAATTTTTGTAAAGACCCTTGGCGCTGAGGCTAAGCCGAACGGCAGAGCCACGAACTGGTAATGATTCTGACCTATGGCAAATCGAAGAAAGCGCTGATGAGCCTTTCCGATGGGAATATGCAAATAGGCGTCGCGAATGTCGATTGACACCAGAAAATCATTCTGTGACAGGGCTGCCACAACGGAACGAAGCGACTCCATGCGAAATTTCCGGGCATGGACATGCCGGTTCAATCGCTTGAGATCCAGAATCGGGCGAAATTTGTTCTCCTTTTTGGGAACTATAAAAAGGTTGGAATAAAAACCTTTTCCTCGGTCCTCTGACGGAACCGGTATCACTACACCCTTTTGTAGTAGCGATTCGACCTCTCGCTGTAGAGCGACAACAAGCTCGGGTTCCGACGGAACGCGAGATTGACAAAAAACATTTGGGGGTTGAGAAGCAAACTCTATGAAATAGCCTGCCGACACTATCCGCGTTACCCAGGAATCTGGAACGCGAGCCATCCAAGTCTCCTTGAAAAGAAGCAGGCGACCCCCCACTCGAGAATCCTCGAGTGGACCCCTGGCGTCAATCCGACTTTGCGGTTTTCTTGTCAAGTTCCCGCTTGTTCTGGCGGAAACTCTGCTTCCAGGGAGTACGAGTTTTCTGAGAGGATTTCTTTCCTGAGAAAGAAGGACGACCCGATCCCCACGAGGAGTGACTAGATCGCCCTCGGCCCCGAAAGGACCGCCGACCACTATAAACACCAGGCTTACTGGACACCGAGGCCATGGCCCTTCGCTGTGGTAATGCTGATTCCTTCGCCTTAGCCCTGGAAATCAGCTCTGTGAGGTCGGATCCAAAAGATGGCCACCCTTGTAAGGTAAGGCCAACAACCCTTGTTTGGAAACTGCGTCCCCGGCCCACTGTCTGAGCCATAAAGCTCTTCTGACTGTGACCGCTGAAGCTTGCGCTTTGGCCAGCAGAGATGCCGTATCCAGACCGGCATCAAAGATATAACAGGCTGCCGTTTCTAACCATTCACAAGTTTCCCGTATCTCAGATAACGGAGATTCATTTTGCAACTCCGTCTTCAGACGTGCCAACCAGCTTAGAGAAGCTCTAGCAGCACACATGGATCCTAGCACTGCTCGAAATCCATGACCCGCAGCCTCATAGCTTGCTTTTGCCGCCAATTCTGCCTTTCTATCCAAAGGCTCCTGTAAGCTCGCTTTTCCCTTAATAGGGAGTAGTGAGGATTTACTAAGCTGAGACAAAGACACATCCACTTCAGGAGCAGAAGTCCAATTAGCCTTTAACTCCGTAGAGCAAGGATAAAGTGTATCAAAGAAATGCGTTCCATGAAAACGCTTATCTGGACATAGACGTTCCTCCTCTATTACACCATTAAGCTCATCCAGAGCTGGCAATGTTGTGCGCGAAGCACGGGACTCCTGGAACATGCGTGCTGATTTACCAGGACGACTAGTAACCTCCTCCGGTAACTGTAGTATATCTCTCATGGCTTCAATTAATGCCTCCGTACGCTTCGCCATAGAGGAACGCCCCTGCGGCTCGTCCGCATCAGAATCGGATATTTCTCCATCCGAATATAAAGGGGAACTCTGCCCAATATCAGATACATCTGACTCGCTCCGTGTAGAGGCCGGTAACGGCCTGCGTCGCTTCCTCTGAGAGGAATTAGCAGACACATATTGACCTAAAAGGTCAGATAAGTTATTAATCGATCGAGCGATATCATCCAATTTTCCACCGCTGTCGACCGCAGTGCTAGACGCTGTGGAGGTCTGCGTATCTGATTGCCGCAATGGCACTGGGACGTGATCCGCGGCATCTGAACTCTGTTCAGACATGTCTCACCTGTATGAACAGGTCAAAGCGGTAATACCAGCAAAAAACTATGCGGTTTTTTTTTTTTTTTTTTTTTTCAAACGCTGAAGGGTTAACGCTCCACCAAGCAGAGTTACCCCAGCGGTTATTCAGTCAGCAAATTTAGCAGGTAGAAATAACCCTCAAAGGGGTTAATATTGCAAACTCACCAAAATATATATATATTTGTGAGCCCCAGCCAATTTTTATGTCTCTGATGAGACTGCAGCTGCAGGATAGCGATCGCTGCGCTGCGGGGTGAGGAATCCACACTCACCCAGCTGGCCGTGGTGTTATACGAGGAGGGGAGCGGTCCGAGGAGCCCAGGAGCCTGAGTAATGGCCGCCACAGTGAGGGGGTCGCAGGAGAAAAGCCAGAGCGCGCGTCTTCCTGCTCAAAAGACCGGGATAGATAGGCCACGCCCCCTGCTAGCTCAAATAATGAGCGCGAACTCTCCCCGCTCCTGCTCCCTCTCTGTCCTGCAGGTATCTGCCTGCGGACAAAAAATCACCACATCTTCATGTAGTAGCGCTGTCACAGCAGCGCTGAAGCATACTGACTTTACATGTAGTAGCGCTGTCACAGCAGCGTTCATACTGACATTACATGTAGTAGCGCTGTCACAGCAGCGCTGAAGCTTACTGACATTTACATGTAGTAGCGCTGTCACAGCAGCGCTGAAGCATACTGACATTACATGTATTAGCGCTGTCACAGCAGCGCTGACGCATACTGACATAGTAACGCTGACATTAGTAATAGCGCTGCTCATTCAGACGCTAAAGCACTCACACATAATTATCATTAAAATTTTGTGTGGAGTACTCACCAGCCAAGGCGCCACAGGGACCCTCAGGGGTTTCTGGCGCAGTGCCCATGCTTCCCCCCAGGGCGAAGAACGCAGTGACCGCACGTGTGGTTTGCGTCCCGCCAGGGAAGCTCTCCTCATCCCCCAGGGCCGGCAAGGATTCTGCAGGGACTTTGAGTAAATACAGATCCGCCAAGGGAGAGGTTGGGGTACAGCAGCGCTGATACCCCTGAGACCTCTAGACCAACTAGTGATCCAAGTCTCCTGTCCGAATATTAAAAATAATAAAATTTTCTGAGGAGCTGCATTAGCAGCGACCATCCTCTGGACCTCAAATCTTAGACTGGAGCTGAGTAGGAGGAGCCCGAGCTGGAGGGGCCAGCCAGTCATCACTCTTTTGATCTGAGGTAACATCCTGATCTGGGGCTCCGCCTACCCATCAGTAATGAATTACTGTGGCTCTCTTCCTTCATCTGCAGCTGAAATATATTTTCTGAATTAATACATATAATTAATTGTGACAGTACCACCATAAGTGTGGATGGCAGACCATCCGGAAATGTGAATGACAATACCCAGAAGTAAAGGAAGAGGAGCACCAGTGGCAGAACCAGTAACAAAGAATCAGATGCAACACAGTGTGAATCATAAAATGTAATTTTTAATTTTTATTTAATCAAACTAGCACAAATAAAAACAGCATAAATTGTATATGTACCAAAATTACAAAAACATGTATCAAAATGTATCATAAAAAGAGGCAATGACCCTTGACTGTGAGATAGCTCAATGAGGTATGAGTACACCACTATATATATATATAGAAACCCTATATGCCTAATAAATCTCAATGGGAAAAAATGTATGGCAGGCGTACTATAATATATATAGAAAAGTGTAATATATATATATATATATATATATATATATATATATATATATATATATATATATATATATGTATAATTGCTCAGGGAATAACCAGGTAGAAGATATATGATAAACACGTGATAAAAATAAAATAAAATAATGAAACTAATAATAATAAACACCGCGGCAAAACGTAATGTGTAGCCTTGTGTGAAAAATGGGAAAAATCAAAATATCGTGCAGCGTATCACAGCTACTGATAATATGTGATCACTGGACTACAAATCCAATAGAAAAAGAACCACAAATCATGGTGCCAAGTGCAAGTGAATAACACTAACAAGGGTAAAAAACTCGTGCATACACAAGTGTAAAGTAAGGAATTTTGCGCACCAGTGAATATAAATAAAATCCAAAATACCACCAACCTAATGATAATTACCTGGGAGCAAACAAAAAGGGTTAATGGCCTCAAAAGAAAGCGCCCCGACGCGCGTTTCGGAAGTGTTTTCCTTCGTCAGGGGGATGTAAGTAAACGCCAGCAATCAATGGCTTTATATAGAGAAGTAAAGTCGAGCAAGTATATGAGCGGCGCATGCGCGAGTCACGCAACCCGGAAGTGACCATTGCAGCCCGCGTCATGTGATCTAACACATCCGGGCCAAGTCCGGAGCGCAGACCACATGGAGACGCCGTTGCCATGTACACATCGGGCGCCAGACCCCGCGCATGCGCACTACTTGATCGGCTATGGTGAGTAAAAATAAATATGAGAGCATATATTTTTGGCCGCCAGAAGTTTGAAAAATCTATATAGAGAGGTAAATCTACAAAGCATAGTAATGCCTATACATATATGCATAGTGGATGGAAGAAAAATATACACTTGACAACCATACAAAAAATCATCTCCATGCCATGGAAAAACATATAAATAAATATGCACAATATAATCATGTCAATACATAATCATAAATAAATGTTCACAATATAAATCATATATAATGCATGGAATCATGACTTATGCAAATATGCAATCATATATAATCACAACAATATGCATACATGGCATAGAAAAAAAGTGTGTATATATATATATATATATATATATATATATAAACAATATACGCGTTATATACTCCGACGACCGATGATCATGTATAAAAGAATGTGGAAAAAAGGTTCATAGATGGACTTTCCACGCACAAGGATTCATCTCAAATAAGCCAAAAAATTCAAAGAATGCTGGAAATAAATAAAAAATGAAATAAGTAAAAACAAAGTAAAACATACACAATTATAAAAACGGGACAAAAGAACAATTCTCGTTCAAACCCAATGGGGAGACAGTTTGTAGCGTCCAGATCCATTTTGTTTCTAATTGGGCAAGCCGTTTGCTAATGTTGCCACCCCGAACTCCACTGTCTAGTAGATCAATGCCAAAAACCTTCAATAATGTGGAGTCGCAGTTGTGGTGCAACTTAAAATGTCTGGGCAGAGTCTTAAGGGAAGAAACATCAGTCACATCTTTGGCTGCCTTGATGCCCAACACATGTTCTCGCACCCTGATCTTAAGTTGCCTGGTGGTCAAACCCACATAAATGAGTGAACATGGACAGATGGCATAATACACAACGGCAGAAGATGTACAAGTGATGTGATGTTTGATGATAAAAGAACGAGATTTGTCGGAATTTAAAAAACTTTGTGTTTTAGTAATATTAGGGCATGCTACACAAGAACCGCATGGTTTGCACCCATGCGTGGACATGGTGGAAGATAGAAAGTTGGGAATATCGGCCGTAGGTATACCTGTGTATAAACTTTTGACCAACCGATCTCCCAAATTTTTAGATCTTCTAAAGGCAATGGAAGGTCTATCACCTATGTACCTTGAGATAATGGGGTCCGATTTCAAAATAGGCCAGTGTTTAGTAAGGAGATTCCTAAAGAGGTCACTCTGGCCGTTGAACTGGGTAATAAAGCGAATCACATTGTTGTTCTTATGAGGTTTAGAGGCATTACCATATAACGCCTCATGTCTGACAATGTGCCTCGCCCTGTTATATGCCCGCTTGATGGACCTTCGACTGTAACCACGTTCAAGAAATCTGACACCCATTAATTCTGATTGTTTGTCAAAGTCATTCTCGGTGGAACAGATACGTCTGAGACGTAGAAATTGTCCAAAAGGGATAGACTTAATGAGTGCTTTTGGATGTGAAGATGTTGCATGGACCAAGGCATTGACTGCCGTAGACTTTCTAAACAGGTCAGACTGGAGGCAATTATTGGAATCCCTACTAACACAAACGTCCAGAAACTCGATGGAATTCATGTGGTGGCAGAAAGTCAAGCGTACATTGATACAATTGTTGTTTAAAGTATCAATGAACTCAGATAACGCTTCAGCTGACTCCTGCCAAATAAAAAAGACATCGTCTATATAACGTGTCCACAAGGGTACATGCTCTATAGACCCTATATTGTCAGTTGAAAAGAGGTCCCTCTCCCAAAATCCAAGGAACAGGTTGGCGTAAGATGGAGCAAAGGAAGCTCCCATCGCTGTTCCTTGGATTTGAAGGAAGAAGGACCCCTTGAAAATAAAAAAATTATGTGATAAAGTGAATTCCAACAAATTAATAAAAAACACAATGAAGGCCCGTGAAAATGAAGAGTGTTGTAAAAAATATGAGACTGCTGCCAGTCCATCATTATGACGTATACTAGTGTACAGTGACTCAACGTCACAGGTCACCAGTATAGAATTTTGATCAATGTATAGGCCATCTATTTTTTTGAGGAAATCGTTTGTGTCCTTTATAAATGAAGGGAGTGCTGTGACAAAAGGTTGCAAGATGGAATCTATATATTTGTTCACATTCTCCAAATAATTGCCTCTGCCCGATACAATGGGTCTACCAGGAGGGTTCTTTGGGTTTTTGTGTACCTTGGGTAGTAGATATAGGGTGGGAACCGTGGGCTCGTGAACCTGAAGGGCTAAAAATAGTTCATTAGTAATGATGCCTTCATCTTTGGCATCGTATAGGAGGGTTCTGAGTTGTGATTGGAATTTGGATGATGGATTGAAAGTTAACCTCTTATAGCATTCAGCATCATCCAATTGCCGGAACACCTCAGCTTCGTACATAACCTTAGGCCATACCACAATGTTCCCACCCTTATCAGCTGGTTTGTACACTACGTCATTCAACTCAGTCAATCTTTTGAGTCCCATCTTTTCCTCATGACTAAAATTACTGGCTTGAGGATGGAGGGGAATGTTGATAAGTTCTTTACTGACAGTGCGAACAAATACATCGATAGCTGGACAGGAGGACAACGGGGAAATTTATTGGAAGGTTTTTTGATAACATCAGGGACCTACACATTACGTTTTGCAGCGGTGTTTATTATTATTAGTTTCATTATTTTATTTTATTTTTATCACGTGTTTATCATATATCTTCTACCTGGTTATTCCCTGAGCAATTATACATATATATATATACTTTTCTATATATATTATAGTACGCCTGCCATACATTTTTTCCCATTGAGATTTATTAGGCATATAGGGTTTTATATATATATATATATATATATAGTGGTGTACTCATACCTCATTGAGCTATCTCACAGTCAAGGGTCATTGCCTCTTTTTATGATACATTTTGATACATGTTTTTGTAATTTTGGTACATATACAATTTATGCTGTTTTTATTTGTGCTAGTTTGATTAAATAAAAATTAAAAATTACATTTTATGATTCACACTGTGTTGCATCTGATTCTTTGTTACTGGTTCTGCCACTGGTGCTCCTCTTCCTTTACTTCTGGGTATTGTCATTCCCCAGACAAGCAAGCAAGTCTTCTTCGACATGTACAGGTTATGATGTCTTCGACAGCAATGTCCCTTCGAAGGTGTATGCGCCTTCTGGGTTTGATGGTGGCGTCAATGGAGGCAATTCCGTTTGCCCAATTTCATTCCAGGGCTCTCCAAATGCTCATTTTGAACCGTTGGGATCGATCGCAGGTTTCGCTGGATTGCAGTGTCATCATCTCCCACAGGGTGCGAGAGTCTCTAGGATGGTGGTTACGTCCGGAAGTGTTATCCCTGGGGAAGTCCTTCCTCCCTCCGAGGTGGTCGGTCATAACCACCGATGCCAGCCTGACGGGCTGGGGGGGTGTCTGGAACGATCTCTGGATTCAGGGAGTATGGTCATCGGAAGAGTCTGTCCTGCCGATCAACATTCTGGAATTGAGGGCAATTTTCCTTTGCCTCCAACACTGGACGGTCCCTTTAAGCGGTCTACCAGTCCGAGTGCAGACAGACAACGCGACGGCGGTCGCATATATCAACCATCAAGGTGGGACGAGGAGCTTCAAGCTCATGATGGAGGTGTCTCGGATCCTGGTATGGGCCGAGGCCAGGGTGCCAGCCATCTCTGCGATTCACATTCCAGGAGTTCAGAATGTCACGGCGGACTTCCTCAGTCGCGAAAAGATGGATCCCGGAGAATGGAGTCTTCATCCGGAAATTTTTGCACTGCTGTGCTCCCGTTGGGGAACTCCCCAAGTGGATTTGATGGCATCCAGGTTCAATGCCAAGTTACCAACGTTCATGTCCAGGTACAAGGACCCGAAGGCTGTGGCGGTGGATGCTCTGGTGGCTCCGTGGGACCAATTCGAGCTAATCTATGTGTTCCAGCCGATATCCTTACTTCCTCTGGTGTTGCGTCGGATCAGACTGGAGAGAGTCCCGGCTATGTTGATAGCCCCAGATTGGCCGAGGAGGACGTGGTTCTCGACGCTGGTGTCGCTTCTGGCAGCGCCTCCACTTCCACTCCCTCTTCGCCCGGACCTGTTAACCCAAGGGCCCGTTCGTCACCCGGACCTGAAGTCTCTGTGTTTGACGGCGTGGCTCTCGAGACCGAAATCTTGAGCCGTCAAGGTTTTTCAGCCGAAGTCATTGCTACTCTGCGAGCTGCCAGAGGTCCGGCTACTACTAGGATTTATCACAAGACTTGGGAAGCCTTCTTTTCGTGGTGTTCGGGTTCTTCAAGGAACCCGAGGATTTTTTCCATTCCCAATTTGTTGGCCTTTTTGCAGTACGGGCTGGACAAGGGTTTGGCAGTTAGCACTCTGAAGGGGCAGGTTTCTGCTTTGTCCTTGCTGTTTCGGAAGGCTATCGCTTCGCGTAGGGACGTACGTTCCTTTTTCGCGGAGTAACCCGTCAGTTTCCGCCGCGGAAGGCGTTTGTGTCTCCTTGGCGGCTCAATCTTGTCTTAGAGGCTCTTCAACATGGGCCTTTTGAGCCTATGGACTCTGTTAGCCTTTCTTTGCTCTCTTGGAAGGTTGCCTTCCTAGTGGCGGTCACTTCTTTGAGAAGGGTTTCTGAGTTGGCGGCTCTTTCTTGCTCGCCTCCTTTTCTGGAGTTTCACCCGGATCGAGTAGTGCTTCGCACACGGGACGACCTTCTACCTAAGGTGGTGTCACAATTTCATGTTAACCAGGATATTGTGTTGCCCTCGCTCTGTCCGGAGCCGAGGAATGCGAAGGAACGGGCTTTGCACACTTTGGATTTAGTGCGGGCTTTGAAGTTCTATTTGTCTATTACTCAAAGTTTTCGGAAGTCGGATTCTCTGTTTGTGATTCCAGCAGGTCGTCGACGTGGTCAACGAGCTTCCAAGGACTCTATAGCTCGTTGGATTCGGTCGGCCATTTTAGAGGCTTACCGACTTAAGGGCGAACCTTGCCCGGTTAAGATTCGAGCTCACTCCACGAGGGCTGTGGGTTCATTGTGGGCCTTTCACCAAGGAGCCTCGGCAGCTCAGCTCTGCCGGGCGGCGACCTGGCGCTCCGTCCACACGTTTACGAAATTTTATAAGGTGGACGTCAGTGCTTCCGCTGATGCGGCCTTAGGACGTAGGGTCCTGCAGGCGGCTGTAGTTTAAAGTTCTTGTTAACTTGTATTTAGCACTAGTTGCGCATTTATCTAAGTTGTGGGGAATCAGCCTCTGTTGGTTTTTTGCCCACCCTTAATTTCTGGACTGCTTTGGGACGTCCCACTAGTAATGACTGTGTCTCCCTTCCTTCCATCTGCTGCTGAAAGACGGATTTTGGTAAGACCTTACCTGTAAAATCCTTTTCAGCGAAGGAAGGAAGGGAGACACAGATCCCTCCCATGGCAGAAGTGTGTTGTTGTGTTTTCAGATGCGGCGTGACCCTTCTCTGATAGCGATTATCTGGGCTGAGGTCGGCGCGCTAAGGCTCTGTTCCAGCATTGCCAGCTCATCACAGTGGTCAGGTTCAGTGAGTAGTACCTGGGACTGTGTGGTTTTTTCTGTTATATGCATAACCTGTCTTCTTGTTTTTTTCTGTGAAGTTATTCAGAAGGGGTTATGTTGCTCCGCTGGTGATATTTGCTCTTCCTTAGCTTGTGTACGGACTGGAGAGCTGGAGTAGGAGGAGCCCAAGCTGGAGGGGCCGGTCAACACTCTTTTTAATCTGAGGTGTTCTATCCTGTGTGGGCTCCGCCTACCCACTAGTAATGACTGTGTCTCCCTTCCTTCCTTCGCTGAAAAGGATTTTACAGGTAAGGTCTTACCAAAATCCGTCTTTTTCCGTTATCAAGGGCAGGATTTCAATGAAAGATCACGCCTATGTAAAGATAATACAGGATTACACCATTTGCAGTAGGTGATGTCACAGCTCCCCTCCCTACTTGCTTCCTTGCACTATGACCTCAGCCCAGATTACAGAGCATGCCTTAAAATTCTCCTAAAGAAGTCAATGCATCAGCTCCATACTAATACTAAAAAAATTAGAATCAAAAGAAAATCAGATCATAAAAATACTAGCTTGGCCCGTGCAAAATTTTCGCACATTGGTTGTCGGGGGCGCAGGCAATTTCAGAAAAATCAAGCTGGTCAAATGTAAATGTATTTCATGAGATGATGAACACAGACAGGTATTTATATATGTAGATTGGTAATACAATAAATTGGTTTGATAAGTAGAGGCCAAAAAATGTCTTCCGGTTGAGGTGCCACCCGCAGGTCATTGTTTCTTTCTGCAGGTTTATGAAAATTAATGTTTAAACTGTTTAGTGATAAAATCGTGAATGTGTGGTTTGTTTGGCTCTTTTCTTGCTGAAAGGAACAAGTTTACCTTTCAAATGTGTATCATTTGTGTGTGTGGGTCGAAGTAATCAGCGAAAAAGCAGTACATGTTTACAAATGTGTTTGCATATGTGACTCACCTGCAGTGAAGTGTGCAATACTCCAATTTGGCTAAAATAGGCTGGGCAAGTACTTGGGCAAGCTGGAAAGACCCCAAGGCAAATGTTTGGATTTGTTTGTGATGTCTGTAAGCAGTTTTGTGGTAGTGTGCTTTGGGGTACTGTGGTGCCACCTGCAGGTCATTTTTCCTTACTGCAGGTTTATGAAAATTAATGTTTAAACTGTATTTTGTGATGAAATTGTGGATGTGTGGTTTGTTTGGCTATTTTCTTGCTGAAGGGGGCAAGTTTATCTTTCAAATGGTGTATCATTTGTGTGTGTGGGCGCAGTATGAACGGAGATACAAAGTAATCACCGAAAAAAAGTGTTTAGAAATAATAGAATAGATGTATCAGTGTTAATTAGTAAGAAAACAGATCTAGGTGATACATTACCTTTAATAATGCCTTCACAAAATATTAATGTCTTGCCACAGTTTTCACATGACATTACTAAGACAAGCCCTTCTTAAAGGAAATCTGTAGGCAAGATTTTTAGATCTGAAGCCTCTGTCACTCCAGTTCTATTACCCACCTGTGCCACCTTCTCTGCTTGGCAGCCTCTATGCTGTGTGACTTCAGACAGTGAAGTAGGAGGTGGTGCAGTGCAGGAAATAGAGCTGGAGTGACAGAAGCTTCAGATCTACAGCCTCAATTGCAGATTAGTTCAAACACTGATTTCTCAGTAATAGAGGAATGGACTTCCATGTAAATATATTGCTGTTCTGGACACGTCTGGACGTCTACAGACACGTCTATATAATTTAGGTGGAGAAATCCTGCTGACAGATTTCCTTTAAATGCTATATTCCTTAATGTAGAATAATAACACCCTATACTCGCCTCCCGCAATGAATGCCACACAAGTTGAGACCCCGCTGCCATTCTAGCAATGTATGGGAGAGGAAAATAGGGTGGTTTCATTTTACATTAGGGAATATAGTAATTTGGAAGTGGCTGTCATAGTAGTGGGTAACCCCTTTAAATATGACGGCTCCATGTAAATACACCATGATTACATATTATTAGTAACATGGCATTGTACAATCCCAAGCACCACAACTCAACACAGCAGCCTTAATGAAGAACCAAACTTCCATCACCATCCAGTCCTTACCTGGACATTTCACGTCCATGAAGTAGGAATTTGGGCTCTGGACTAACCGCTTTTTCTTATGCCTAGTCCTTTCCTCATCAGAGGACGGATGCAACAGATCTTTTGCCAACTGAAAAAAAAATCAAGATTTCAATGATCAGTTTCATTAATACAAAGAAATATAATTATTCCAAATGCAGAATGTAATGTACAGGCAAAAACAAGGACAATGACAAAAGGCAGGTGTCGTACCATAGTGTCTGCTAGAACAGGAGCCCGTGTGCCGCTATATCGCTCCCTGGGTTATACTGCAATCACATCGAACTGTTCACTGACTAAATAGGCAGCGCAGACAAGTACAGACATGTTATTCAGCCCTGTAACCATTGCAGTGCCGGGGCTGGCTGCGATAACACGGATAATTAACCTTTGTGTTCACTTTGCTGCTAAATGACTAAGTCATGTGGAAATGCGAGTGAAAAACACCCAAAAAGTTTTTATAGTAAAGGGGGGCATGTTTACATGACACTTCAAAAAAATCTCTGTTACACACTGAGGAAACAAAAAAAAACAAAACAAAAAATATATATAAAGTTTTGAGCAATTCCAAGACATAATGACCTTAAGGCTATGTGCACACATTTGGGAATTGATGCAGAAATCCCGCACCTCCCTGCCGAGGGAAATACGCATTTTATAGGTATGCGTATTCCCGCTAAAAACTAGCGTTTTGCAAGCGTAATTAGCTTGCAGAATGCTAGCGTTTTCCAAGCGATCTGTAGCATCGCTTGGAAAACTGATTGACAGGTTGGTCACACGAGTGAAACATAGTGTTTGACAAGTGTGAGCAACTTTTTACTATTGATGTCTTCTATGCCGCATCAATAGTAAAAAGATCTAATGTTAAAAATAAAAAAAATTAAAAATAAATCTTTACATTCTCACCTTCCGGCGGCCCCCGCAGCCTTGCTAGTCCTTAGCGACGCTCCCGGCAACTCCCGTTCCCAGGGATGCTTAGCGACAATGAACCCAGATGACGTAGCATGACGCGAGACCGCTACGTCATCTGGGGTGATTCTCGCAAGGCATCACTGGGAACGGGATTGGCCAGGAGCGTCGCTGAGAGGCGGGAAAGCTGCGGGGCCGCCAGAAGGTGAGAATATCAGGATTTTTTATTTTAATTATTGTTTTACCAGGGATATAGTACCCAGGGCCTGGAGGAGAGTCTTCTCTCCTCCAGACCCCGGGTACTATCCGCACTTGAACCGCTTACTTTGCGCATGGGGGGGCCTAGCCACATGCGGAAAGTAAGCGGTTCAATGCATTCCTATGGCGGCGGAATCGCCGCGATTCCAGAAAAATAATGAACATGCTGCGTTTTTTTCCGCGGAAAAAAACGCAGCATGTGCACAAAAAAATGCCTTAAGGGATGTTTCGATTTCATAAAGTGGGGGATTTTACCTAGGAATTACCTTACGATTGGTCTGGACACCACCAGCCCTGAGAATAAATAGGACATGGTGCATATAAATTGCAGCATTCACTTGCATGGAGCTGTGCTGTAGTTCCCCTGCACAGTACAGTCATGGCCAAAAGTTTTGAGAATGACACAAATATTATATTTTCACATGATCTGCTGCCCTCTGGTTTTTATGTGTGTTTGACAGATGTTTTTTTTTATCACAGACAGAAATATAATAATTGCAAACATATGAGTAACAAAAGCTTATATTGACAGTTAGAATGAGTTAATGCAGCAAGTCAATATTTGCAGTGTTGACCCTTCTTCTTCAGGACCTCTGCAATTCTCCCTGGCATGCTCTCAATCAACTTCTGGACCAAATCCTGACTGATAGCAGTCCATTCTTGCACAATCAATGATTTCATTTTGTCAGAATTTTTAGGTTTTTGTTTGTCCACCCGTCTCTTGATGATTGAACACAAGTTCTCAATGGGATTAAGATCTGGGGAGTTTCCAGGCCATGGACCCAAAATATCTATGTTTTGTTCCCTGAGCCATTTAGTTATCACCTTTGCTTTATGGCAAGGTGCTCCATCATGCTGGAAAAGGCATTGTTGATCGCCAAACTGCTCTTGGAGGGTTGGGAGAAGTTGCTCTTGGAGGACATTCTGGTACCATTCTTTATTCATGGCTGTGTTTTTAGGCAAGACTGTGAGAGAGCCGATTCCCTTGGCTGAGAAGCAACCCCACACATGAATGGTTTCAGGATGCTTAACAGTTGGCATGAGACAAGACTGGTGGTAGCGCTCACCTTGTCTTCTCTGAATGAGGCGTTTCCTGATGTCCCAAACAATCGAAAAGGGGATTCATCAGAGAAAATAACTTTACCCCAGTCCTCAGCAGTCCACTGCCTGTACCTTTTGCAGAATATCAGTCTGTCCATGATGTTTTTTCTGGAGAGAAGTGGCTTCTTTGCTGCCCTCCTTGAGACCAGGCCTTGCTCCAAGAGTCTCCGCCTCACAGTGCATGCAGATGCACTCATACCTGCCTGCTGCCATTCCTGAACAAGCTCTGCCCTGCTAGTAGCCCGATCCCGCAGCTGAAACACTTTGAAGAGATGGTCCTGGCGCTTGCTGGTCTTTCTTGGGCGCCCTGGAGCCTTTTTGGCAACAATGGAACCTCTGTCCTTGAAGTTCTTGATGATGCGATAGATTGTTGACTGAGGTGCAATCTTTCTAGCTGCGATACTCTTCCCTGTTAGGCCATTTTTGTGCATTGCAATGATGACTGCACGTGTTTCTTTAGAGATAACCATGGTTAACAGAAGAGAAACAATGATGCCAAGCACCAGCCTCCTTTTAAAGTGTCCAGTGGTGTCATTCTTACTTAATCATGACAGATTGATCTCCAGCCATGTCCTCATCAACACCCACACCTGTGTTAATGGAGCAATCACTGAAAAGAGGTTAGCTGGTCCTTTTAAGGCCGGGCTGCAATGATGTTGAAATGTGTTTTGGGGAATAAAGTTCATTTTCTAGCCAAATATTGACTTTGCAAGTAATTGCTGTTAAGCTGATCACTCTTTATAACATTCTGGAGTATATGCAAATTGCCATTAGAAAAAGTGAAGCAGTAGACTTTGTAAAAATTAGTATTTGTGTCATTCTCAAAACTTTTGTCCATGACTGTAGTTGGCCAGAGCTCTACTAAGCAGGACAAGACTGTGAAGGGGCAACAGTGCTAAGTAAAGCTCTACGACCCCCAAAGACGCCATTGTTCACGAATGAATGGCAAATCCTCTCACTATACCATCAATTAACTGGTCAACAAAACAGCAGTACTTAATAGACAGAGAAAACACTCTAGTTTGGATATACTGGAAGAGAATTATGTATAAGAGCACTGTGATAGTCACACACAGGTTCCCTAACAAGGACCTAATATTAGGCAGAGAACACTCCCTGTACCAGCATAATAGTGGGGAGCTAGTGTGGGGAACTGAACCCTTAGATATAAAGGAATTAACGTTAACACTGCAGGGACCGCAACCTCCCAACACATAGGTACGGTACATATCCAGAAGCCCCCGTCATAATCCACCAGAGGACAAGAGAAAGTGGTCTCCATAGGGCTAGCATACTTTAACCCCTTAACTCCCGGAGGTATTTTTGTTTTTCGCTCCCCTTCTTCCCAGAGCCATAACTTTTTTATTTTTCCATCAATATGGCCGTGTGAGGGCTTGTTTTTTGAGGGACGAGTTGTCCTTGTGAACGACACCATTGGTTTTACCCCGTTGTGTAGTAGAAAACGGGAAAAAAATTCCAAGTGTGGTGAAATTGCAAAAATAGTACAATCCCACACTTGTTTTTTGGTTGGCTTTTTTACTAGGTTCACTAAATGCTAAAACTGACCTGCCATTATAATTCTCCAGGTCATTACGAGTTCATAGACACCAAACATGTCTAGGTCCTTAGATAAATAAGTGGTCAAAAAAAATTCCAAACTTTGTTAAAATAAAAAAAAAATTGCGCAATTTTCTGATACCCGTAGCGTCTCCATTTTTCAAGATCTCGGGTTGGTGAGGGCTTATTTTTTGCACACCGAGCTATTGATTTTAATGATACCATTTTGGTGCAGATATGATCCTTTGATCGCCCGTTATGTCACAGCGACCAAAAAAAAACGTAATTCTGGCGTTTTGACCTTTTTTCTCACTACGCCGTTTAGCGATCAAGTTATTCCTTTTTTTATCGATAGATCGGGTAATTCTGAACGCAGCAATACCAAATATGTGTATGTTTGAATTTTTTTTGTTTTATTTTGAAAGGGGCAAAAGGGAAGTGATTTGAACTTTTATATTTTTTTTAGATTTTTAAAAACTTTTTTTTTTTTTTTTTTTTTTACTTTTGGCATGCTTCAATAGGCTCCATGGGAGACTAGAAGTTGCCATAACTCGATCGGCTCTGCTACATAGAGGCGTTGGTAAGTTCACCTATATGTAGCTGAATTACTCACATGCTATGAGCACCGACCACCAGGTGGCGCTCACAGCAAGCCGGCAGTGACAACCATAGAGGTCTCTGTCATGCCAATCTATCGGTGACCAGCGATCATGTCACGGGGGTCACTGGTGGGCGGATTTCCGGCATGATTGCTGGAAGTGCATGTTAAATGCTGCTGTCAGCATTTGACAGCGGCATTTAACGAGTTAATAGCTGTGGGTGGATCGCGATTCCACCCGCGGCTGTTCCAGGCACATGCTAGCTGTTCAAAACAGCTGCCTTGTGCCGGGAAAGATGTGGGCTCACCGCCATGACCTAATAAAAAAAGGGAGGGAGTCCAACATCGGCGTACTATTACGCCCGATGTCGGAAAGGGGTTGATGCTGCATGGAATCCCGCTTCAGTATATGCTTTCCACAGTAACGTCAAAACCATTGCATATTTCCAACAGATCTAGTGAAGATTTGCCACAGTGGAGAGAATTACAGTATGTCCGTGGCGAGGCTTGCTACCGACAGTCCAGTTAAAAATTTCCCCCGCAGAAGCCGATAGCAAATTTCACACCCAGACAATGGCCCACAGTACCCCCACAGGCAGTATTGCAGAGTACACACAGTGGCTTTTGGCAAACTACTCCCACAGACACCGATTCAAGAATACACAGCGCCTTTTGCCACAGTACTATGACAGACATGATTGCCTCAGAGTGGAAAAAATTTTGACACACATTATACCCACCGACTCAGTTAAAGATTCAAAAAAGTTTTGGGTACACAAGGTACTATCAAAGAGAGTGCAGGGTACACACAGAGTGTTTTGTAAAACTGCGCACACGCAAAACCTAATACTGTCCCTCACTACAGCTGCGTCCTGTACCTACGCTAAGCAGAGCAGAAATAAAAAGTAAGAATCTTGAACCAGGAGGAACAGGTCCAAGTGGAAGATGAGGTGGAAGAGGAGGTAGCCAACACAAATGTTTGTGCTTTTTTATTTGTGAAGGAGGCCCCCAAATAAAACGAATGGCAAATAGGGTTGAGGCTGTTATAGTGGTCTAGTCATCGACAGGTAACAAGTCGTTTGGGATCCACTCATGGTTCATTTTAAGGAATGTTAGGTTACCCACGTTGGATGTGTACAGGCGGATGCGCCCGTCTATGATGACCCATGCAGTGCTAAACACTCGTTCCAACAGTACACTTGCTGCAGGGCAGGCCACCACCTCCAAAGCACCATGTGTTCAATTTGGAGACCCAGAAGTTAAATGGGGCAGACCCATCTGTTAGTACGTGGAAATGTGTGGACAGGTAGTTTTCTTCCATGTTGTTGTATTGCTGCCTCCTGCTAATATTAGGATGCTGGTGCTGGATGTTGTGGTGTGCTCAAAGTTTTTTCACATTTCGGCCATGCTAACCCTGGCTTCCGAGGTACTGGCGGTGCCCCAGCTGTGTTAGCAACTTCATCCTCCACCATGTTGTTCCACTGAGCCCGTGCTGTAAGGTGGGATAGCCATTAATAGTTATTCTACCAGCCTGTGCTTGTATTCACGCATTTTGCGATCCTTCTCCAGTGACGGAAGGAATGATGGTTGTCCTTGTAGCGGGGATCAAGCAAGGAAGTCACCCAGTAATCCGCACTGGTAACAATATGTGCAACTTGGCGGTCATGCTGCAGGCACAGCAGCATGTATTGGCTCATGTGTGCCAGGCTGCCCAGAGACAATGAGAAGCTGTCCTCATTGGGAGATATCGTCTGGTTACTCTGCGTCTCTCCAGCCATGCTCCAGTGATGCCCGTGAGCTGATCTGAGTGCCACCCTGCTGCGAGAACAGTTGTTCCTCCTCCTCTTCCTGAACTGTCCCCTGCATTTACAGTTGGCTTCTTGGTCGATGTTGGGACAGTAACCCACCCTCCGAGCCATGTGTGGATGACTGGCCTGATAACTGTATGAATTGGCTCTGCTCCTCTTGTGCCTCCACCTCATTCATCATGGCCTGAATTGTTTGTTCCAGCAGGCATATAAGTGGTATAGTAACGCTGATGATGGTGTCATCAGCGCTGGCCATATTGGTAGAATATTCAAAAGCAGTGCAAAATGTCACACATCCCGTATGGAGGTCCACTCATTGGTGGTGTTCCACAGTGCAACTCAGCTGGGCATGCTGCACCTGAAACTCAACTATTGCATGCAGGTGCTCAGTTCTCCAGCATATGCAAGGTGGAGTTTCACCTTGTTGCTACATCGCATATCAGCCGGTGAGCAGGAAGGCAGAAGTGAT
This sequence comes from Oophaga sylvatica, assembly GCA_033576555.1. Lineage (NCBI taxonomy): Eukaryota > Metazoa > Chordata > Amphibia > Anura > Dendrobatidae > Oophaga > Oophaga sylvatica. The sequence continues at coordinate 349,515,271 of JARQOD010000004.1, read as the reverse complement.
GCTGCAGCACAGACAAGCGAGCAGCAGCAGGGTGAGAACACTGAAAGCGCGCGCACACTGCCCGCACTTTAAGCAGCAGCTCCGCCATATGTGAGTAGTTTTTTTTAGGAAGCTCTGCACCACCAAGTTTAGCATGTGAGCCAGGTAAAGCATGCGAGTAAAACCAGCTAGACCCGGAGCTGCTATAAGATTTTGCTCGTTATCGCACAGCACCAGGTAGAGCAAAAGGTTTGCCGTCGGCAACCACTATCTGCCAGTCCACAACTCCTGTATGTTGTGGGATTTGTCCCCCAAACAGAAGAGTTTAAGAACAGCCTGCTGTCGTTTCCCCCTGGCTGTGCTCAAGTTGGTGGTGCAGGTCTTCCTGTGACCGAATGCGAAGGAAGAAGAGTAGGAAGAAGGAGCCTGGACAGATAAACGTCCAGCAATATTAGGTGGTGGTAGGACATGAGCTAGAATCCTTCCGCCTCTGTCCCAGCCGCCACTACATTTACCCAGTAGGCAGTTAGGGAGATGTAACATCACTGGCTATGCTTACTGGCCCACGTACCGGAGGTTATGTGGACCTTTCCATTGATGGTGTTGTGCAGTGCACACTTGATTTGGTCCGCAACATAGGGCAGAGAAGGCCCGTATGGAAAAACAATTCCACCAGCCGAAATGGCAGCATTTCAAAGGCCAGTAATTTTGAAATGCTGTCAGTCATGACCGTGGCTCGGGTCGTATCTCTTCTTTCTTTTGAGGATTTTGGGGGATGGAAAGATGAACACTTCTATGCAACAGTGTGGAGATGCTGTCACATCCTCTGAATGCAGGGAGGCAGGTAGCCCTGTTGATAGTGAGCTGGAGGAAGAGGCTGACACTCCAGCAGAAGGCTTAGATATGCCTTGGTTTTTAAGGTGTGTGTACTCCACAGCACCTAATGCTTGGAATTCTGATGCCTCGTCATACAGGTGGTGCTCAGGTTCAGAACATTTATGCCTCGCTTCAGGGTCTGACGGCACAAAGTGCAAACCACTTGTCGCTAGCAAATTCTCTGAAGAAATGCCATGCCAGGGAGCTCTTTTGAGCTGACTTTGGTATGCTTATAACAGCAGCGTGGTGGGCAGGAGCAGCTGATGTACTGGATAGGGACTGCCCACTGTGCCTTTGCACCCTGTTCCCTCTTTTGCTGTACTGTTGTGGCAGCGTGGCGGCCTCCTCTTCCTCCGAACTGCTCTCATGACTAGGATGACCTCAGCTCCATGTGGGGTCTAGGACGTAATCATTCCTCCAGTCATCTTCCACGGACTCCTTAACCATGCCCTCCTTGCCAATCTGCACACTGCAAAAAGACGCTGTAGTTGACAACTGAGTTTCATCATCATTTGACATGTGCTGCGATGGTCCACTGATCGTGTGCACTAGCCCTTCCACATACTCATCATCCAACCTAACAAGTGGTTGGGCATCAGAGCACTTCTGGGACAGGGCCAAGTGGATGGACCACAGAACCCCAGCCAGCAGAGTCATCAAAAAGCAGAAAAAAATGCTGCATGACTTGGGGCTCAGACTGCTTGACAGATTTGCAAGGGAGTTAGGTGGAAGCCTGATGACCATGGTCCTTCTTTTGTGGCAACTGTGCACTTTCTGTACTAGACCGGGTGGAAGATAATATGAAGGAACTGGAGCCACTCTCAGCCATCCAATCTAGCACCTTTTCAACATCTTGCGCCTCACCATTCAGGCTACGAAAGGGCGCATTACGTCCAGTCGCATGCGTGCAAAAGAGGAAGGTGTTCTAATAGTGCACGTAGCAGGTACAAAACAACCACGCCCTCTAGGCATCAGAAACACCATCAGCAGCTACACCAGCACCATTTGATGCTCTCATTTTTAGAAATTGATTTTGTAAACACTACTCGCAAAGAGATGGCTGAAGAGTAGATTTATTTATTTGCAACAATACTAGAAAAAACACAGCAGTCCTGAAAACTGCAAGTAGAAGGCTGATTCCAATTACTTATTTCCCAGACTCGTATTAATCACACACCAGCCCTGAAAAATTAGTTTTGGGGCCTAGAAATGGCAACGACACAGCTGGGTCATTGCATGGTAACTTACGTTACAGTCACAAGCCAATAACTGGCTACAGATTGTTCTTTGAAGGCAGCCAAAAAAATGAGTGAATGTATATTGTATATTAAACTATTCTCAATAGATTTCAACACAGTTTGATTTTTCAGCAATAAAAGTAAATACAAAATACAGTGTTATTACTTGGTAACTTACGTTACAAAAAAAGGAAAGGCAATTGTCCATCATGAGACCGCCAAATTATCTGTTCTGGTAAACAGGGGAGAAGCACTATTTTTATTGTATTAAAACACCATAGTCCAAGCAACTTTAACAAATTTATTTTAACCTCTCAAGTTAAATGCAACAGTTTTTATAACAAGAAATGTTGATAACTTACATTACAACGTAATATAGTAACTTCCGTTACATAGCTGATGGTAACTTACGTTACCATCATAGGAAAAACTGTTTGTAACGTAAGTTACCATCATTGTAACGCAAGTTACTATATTATGTTGTAACGTAAGCTACCATGGAATGACCCAGCTGTGATATATTGATTTGCAAAACTACTAGAAAACAGAACCAGGCCTTAAAAATTATGTTTGGGGCTTACAAATGGCAAAGACACTGCTGATGCGATATATTGATTTGCAAAACTACTAGAACACACACACATTAGGCCTGAAAAATATTTTTGGGGTCTACTAACAGCAATGAGACAACTGATGCCAATTATTTATTTCTCAGACTAATAGAAAACACACAGCAGCTTCAAGGACAGTACTCCCACAGGCGAGGGTGCAGAGTACACACAGCATTGTGTTTACAGAGCACGCAGTCAGTATCTGTCCCTCACTCCAAATGTGTCCTATCCATACACTAATAAGAGCATAATGGCGGCGGCACTGGTGATCCGGCCTTTATACAGCCAATCACAGACATGACAATACTTGGCATGGAAGTGAATGGTCCAAAAGTAACCCGCAGTCTAAAAGCTTGTTGATTGGCTGTGCTGCAGCCTTTCAACAAGATTAGACTGCAGTAAACCGGACATAACGTAAAATGTCCGCGTTCGGTACCAGACACGAGGTGTCCGCTACGAACTTTCCGGTTCGTTTGCTCATCCCTACTTATTTTATTAAACATAATAGAGACATTCAAAAGGAGTTGTGCAGTTGTAGACAATGTTAACTCTTTTAACCATAAAGTAAAAGGATTGTCTAAGATATTTCATCCAGAATGACTCCACCAATATAATCTAGCAAATCACTGCTCCCCTCACACTACAATCACTTTCTCAAAGCAAGATATATATATATGTACATATATATATATATATATCCCACCCATCGGCTCTCCACTTTTATGTAGTAACATCTAGTGTAGGTTCCCCCATTTCTACCCTTAAGTATAATGACTTCTATGAGTTCTCTCAATATTCCACTTTGGTATAATTACTTCAGTAGGCTTCCCCAATTTTCCCCTTCACATCTTTAGGCCTCCGCAATTCTCCCCTTTGGTACAATGACATCTACTCCACGCAGAAGAGCGGCCGTACCGTACCCCACTCCACGCAGAAGAGCGGCCGTACCACACCCCACTCCATGCAGAAGAGCCGCCGTACCGTACTCCATGCAGAAGAGCGGCCGTACCGTACTCCACTCCATGCAGAAGAGCTGCCGTACCGTACCTCACTCCACGCAGAAGAGCTGCCGTACCGTACCTCACTCCACGCAGAAGAGCTGCCGTACCGTACTCACCACGCAGAAGAGCTGCCGTACCGTACTCCACGCAGAAGAGCTGCCGTACCGTACTCCACCAGAAGAGCTGCCGTACCTATCTACCCACTCATGCAGAAGAGCCGCCGTACCGTACTCCACGCAGAAGAGCCGCCGTACCGTACTCCACCAGAACAGCTGCCATACCGTACTCCACGCAGAAGAGCCGCCGTACCGTACTCCACGCAGATGAGCCGCCGTACTGTACTCCACTCCATGCAGAAGAGTGGCCGTACCGTACTCCACGCAGAAGAGCGGCCGAACCATACCACACTCCACGCAGAGGAGTGCCGTACCGTACTCCATGCAGAAGAGCGGCCGTACCATACCCCACTCCACGCAGAAGAGCCGCCGTACCGTACCCCACTCCACGCAGAAGAGCGGCCGTACCATACCCCACTCCACGCAGAAGAGCCGCCGTACCGTACCCCACTCCACGCAGAAGAGCGGCCGTACCATACCCCACTCCACGCAGAAGAGCCGCCGTACCGTACCCCACTCCACGCAGAAGAGCGGCCATACCATACCCCACTCCACGCAGAAGAGCCGCCGTACCGTACTCCACGCAGAAAAGCCGCCGTACCGTACTCCATGCAGAAGAGCCGCCGTACCGTACTCCATGCAGAAGAGCTGCCGTACCGTACTCCATGCAGAAGAGCTGCCGACCGTATCACCAGAGAGCCTACCGTACTCCACGCAGAAGAGCGGCCGTACCGTACCCCACTCCACGCAGAACAGCCGCCGTACCGTACTCCACGCAGAAGAGCTGCCGTACCGTACTCCATGCAGAAGAGCTGCCGTACCGTACCCCACTCCACGCAGAAGAGCCGCCGTACCGTACTCCACGCAGAAGAGCGCCGTACCGTACTCCACGCAGAAGAGCAGCCGTACCGTACTCCACGCAGAAGAGCCGCCGAATTGTACCCATCCCGCATAAGACGCCGTACCGTACCCACCCAAGAAGAGCGCCGTACCTACCCCACTCCACGCAAAGAGCCGCCTACCCCCACTCACGAAGAGCGCGCCGTACTACACTGGGAAGACCCCGTACTACTCCACGCAGAAGAGCGCCGTACCGTACCCCACTCCACGCAGAAGAGCGCCGTACCGTACTCCACTCACGAGAAGAGCCGCCGTACCGTACCCCACTCCCGCAGAAGAGCGCCGTACCGTACCCACTCCACGCAGAAGAGCCGCCGTACCGTACCCCACGCAGAAGAGCCGCGTACCGTACTCCACGCAGAAGAGCCGCCGTACCGTACTCACTCCACGCAGAAGAGCGCCGTACTCCGTACCCCGACATCCACGCAGAAGAGCGCCGTAACCGTACCCCACTCCACGCAGAGAGCCGCCGTACCGTACTCCACGCAGAAGAGCGCCGTACCGTACCCACTCCACGCAGAAAGAGCGCCGTAACCGAACCTACGTACCCACGCAGAAGAGCGCCGTACCGTACCCACCCACGCAGAAGAGCCGTACCGTACTCACTCCACGCAGAAGAGCTGCCGTACCGTACCCACTCCATGGAGAAGAGCTGCCGTACCGTACCCCACTCCACGCAGAAGAGCTGCCTACCGTACTCCCTCCACGCAGAGAGCTGCCGTACGTACTCCACCGAAACGCCACCGACTCCACGCAGAAGAGCCGCCGTACCGTACCCACTCCATGGAGAAGAGCTGCCGTACCGTACCCCACTCCACGCAGAAGAGCGCCGTACCGTACCCCACTCCATGGAGAAGAGCGCCGTACCGTCCACTCCACGCAGAAGAGCGCCGTACTGTACCCCACTCCATGGAGAAGAGCCGCCGTACCGTACCCACTCCATGGAGAAGACGGCCGTACCGTACCCACTCCAGAGAAGAGCTGCCGTACCTACCCACTCCATGGAGAAGAGCCGCCGTACCGTACCCCACTCCATGGAGAAGAGCCGCCGTACCGTACCCCACTCCATGGAGAAGAAACGGCCGTACCGTACCCCACTCCATGGAGAAGAGCGCCGTACCGTACCCCACCCATGGAGAAGAGCCGCCGTACCGTACCCCACTCCATGGAGAGAGCCGCCGTACCCTACCCCACTCCATGGAGAAGAGCTGCCGTACCGTACCCCACTCCATGGAGAACGGCCATACCGTACCCCACCCATGAGAAGAGCCGCCGTACCGTACCCACTCCATGAAGAGCCGCCGTACCGTACCCCACTCCATGGAGAAGAGCGCTACGTACCCACTCCATGCAGAGACGCCGTACGTACCACTCCATGGAGAAGAGCGCCGTACCGTACCCCACCATGAAGAGCCGCCGTACCGTACCCACCAGGAGAGAGCGCCGTACGTACCTCATCCATGAGAAGGCCTACCTCACTACCACCCATGGAGAAGAGCCGCCGTACCGTACCCCACCCATGGAGAAGAGCCGCCGTACTGTACCCCACTCCAGGAGAACGGCCATACCGTACCCCACCCCATGGAGAAGAGCCGCCGTACCGTACCCCACGGAGAAGAGCCGCCGTACTGTACCCCACTCCACGGAGAACGGCCATACCGTACCCACCCATGGAGAAGAGCCGCCGTACCGTACCCCACCCATGGAGAAGAGCCGCCGTACTGTACCCCACTCCATGGAGAAGAGCAGCCGTACCGTACCCCACTCCATGGAGAAGAGCACGCCAACAGGTTCCTTTTACCTGGCATCCGCACTATAAATGTGCAGCAGATGCTGTCGGTGATATAAACGCACATCACTTGTACAGAAGAGATAGGAGGTACTGTAGATGCGAAGAACTAGGGCTGTAAAAAAAGTAAAAATCTGATTTTTCTTAATGCAGCTCAAATGTATGGTGCAATCAGCTTCAATAAATAGAAAACCCCCGCAGACATCATGTGTAATTATTAACACGTTGCGCCAATGGCGCTGTGCGGGTGCATTTACGCTGCCACGTTGGTGCAGAGAGCACGCATTAAAGAAGGTACCACTAGGGGCGGTGTCACAGCTGGACACGTGCTCCCTGTGCACCCATCACGTGACCGCACCATATGCTCATTACTGCGCCTTTTCTCACGCCTGCCGCAGCTTCTACACTTATGACACAAGTCACACTGGAAGGGCTTGTTAGCGTAATAACGTGCGCCACATTACCAGACCATGTCCCACAGCTCAAGTGCCCGGCGGGCACCGCACAGACGCCTGCTACACGTCTCCTCACAGCAGTGCAGGACTGGCCGCCCGTATCACCGGCCCCAGCAGCTGTCACTTACAGGCATGACTGTCCCGTGCGCACATCCACAACACACTCCACGCAGCACAGCTTCCAGTTCCGGGCAAGGGGGCGGGGCGAGCCTGCGGAGGAGCTTACTGAAGGGCGCGGCGGCGGCGGCGGCCATGCTGTTTTGGGCAGCTACTAGCAGCTCGGCTTCAGCGGGAATGGTTTCCCGTTCCCGTATACATGGCTGCCACCAGCCAGCGGTGTACGTCTGAGCAGCCATTACTATTCCATATCAGGACATGAAGCATAATTTTTCTAGGGTGCAAATCTGTGTAAGAAATGGTAATTATGGTTGCCCATGGCAACTAAGTTTGTGACTAAAGATGGACGCAACAGCCAGCTGTTTATGTGCTGTAGCCTGATGTCACTAACATTCATGGGTCATTCACCCAGTTTTATGATTACAAGGTCTTATGGCCTTCCCTTTAGTCTGTGATGGGCAAGTGATGTTTGCAGGCAATCAAGGGCCACATGGGTGAACAATGCGTCTCCACTGAAGCCAGTGATTGGCTGCAGCGGTCTCACGTTGGTCCGTCTCTGTAGATCCTGTTCTGGCTGTACAGACATTTTTAGACCATACTAGATCCCTTTTAATCATAGAGGGATGGACAATCCCTTTAATAAAGAACATTTAACAGATTTTCATGTGCCATAGATGCCTGCTGTTAGTGACTCCCAGGGATCGTTTTGGGCGCTACACATTTGTAGTGGTGTTCCTCTTAGTAGCTCATATAGTAATAATGCTCCCCACACAATAACTCACCCCGGCCCTTACAAGGTAATAATAAACACAGTAGTAATGTTCCATCTTTGTGCCCTCACCCACTAGGTGCTCTCTATGGTCCCGCCATCATTGAGTTATGTCTTTAGTGGAGATGCACAATAAAAGTGCTCCTTTTGCACAAATTAAAGGGAACCTGTCAGCACTTTTGGCCGCTATAAGATGCGGCCACTGCCTTTCAGGGCTTATCTACAGCATTAGTAGCTTGAACGCTACTACAGGTGTCTGTCCGCCTACACATCTCTCTTCTGGAGCATCAGCCGGTATAGCGGTGGATACTGCAGTTTGAGGCACGTTCTGCCCATCTGGCTGCACTACTGAGTCTTATTTTCATATGCTACATTATCTTCTATGCTTAAAACGGACTGTGGGCACTCGTTATTTAGGAGCCTTTTCTTTTTTACATATAAGTTACTGATGAAGGTCCACCAGACCGAAACGTTTTTTGGATATACTACTAATAATTACCCTCACTTAAGTTGAGTGCTTAGTCTTTTCTATTTATTATCACTCGTTATTAATTGGACTGCGTCGGACGGAGTATACAGTTGGTTTATTATTTTACTTTTTATTACAGGAGACTGAGGGCGTCGCATGGATTAGGCGTGCAATAAAAATATGAAAACCGTGTTGTGTTTTATTTCATTAAAATACTTTATTCTTATATGTGTGTTTTTTTAACCATTTCATACTATACGATTAATAATGGATAGGTGTCTTATTTATGCCTCTCCATTATTAACCTGGCTTAATGTCACCTTACAATACAAAGGTGACATTAACCCCTTATTACCCCATATGCCACCGCTTCACAGCAGTGGAAAGAGAGAGGGGCTAAGTGCCGGAATTGGCGCAACTTACAGATGCGCCATTTCTGGGGTGGCTGCGGGCTGGTGTTTTAAGCCAGGGAGGGGAAAATATCCATGGCCCCTTCCTAGGCTATGAATATCAGCCCGCAGCTATCTGCGTAACCTTTCTGGTTATTAATTATAGGGGAACCCCATGTCATTTTTTTTGGGGGGCCCCCTATTTTAATAGCCAGTAAAGGCTATGCAGACAGCTGCGGGCTGATATTCATAGCCTAGGAAAGGGCCATGGGTATTACCCCCTTCCCTGGCTATAAACATCGGCCCCCAGTTGCTGGCTTTCCCTCTCTGGACTTGAAAATAGCGCGGGAGAGGACGCAATTTTTTTAAAATGAATCAGATATTGCGTTTAAGGCCGGGGTCACACTTTATGAGAAACTCACACGAGTCACGCACCTCAATACTCGCACTGCGCTGGCACTAGGGACCGGAGTGTGCGGCTGCATGTATTTCTATGCAGCTGAACACTCCAGTCCGAGTGCCGGTGGCAGTGCTGGGTATTGATGAGCGAGTTTCTCGCATTGCACTCGCAAGTGTGACCCCGGCCTTACACTGATCTGGGCCCATTAAGATTACCTTATTTTAGTAACAGAGAACCACTTTAAAAAAAACTGAAATTCACCTGTCCTCTTTCTATCTTTGCAGTCTGCCTTCCACTGGAAGCGTCACAATACAGTGATATCCTTGCACCATCCGCATCAGAGCATTGATGTCCCCTCGTAGGCAGCATGGATTAGGCTATGTCCACACTCATTTTTGCAGCTTTTTTGCTTATTTTATTTTTTTTGCAGACAAGCTGCATTTTATAATACCAGCTAAAGCTATGAGATCTCAGAAATCTCGTGCACACGCTTGGTTTTTTTTCCTGACGGAATTTGGGAACTGCATTGTTTTTTGGCAACCTGCAAGTCACTTCTTTTAGAGTTTTCCACCCATAGAAAGCAATGAGAACGTGCAAAAATGCTGCAAACAGCACAACAGACAGGCTTTTCTGTGTTTTTGCAGCATTTTTAGTGAATAAAACTAACAATATTAAATATGTACTGTAGACAAATCACACATGTAATCCTCTCTGAAAAAAGCAGCAAAACCTGCAGCACTTTTACTACCAAGAGAGCAGGTTTGGTTGCAGAAAAAACCTGTGTGAACAGAGCCTAAATCAGACTGTGGCATGGTAGGGAGACAATGGTTCTCTGCCCTGCCAAAGTTTTCTAATGGATCACCACCATGAGGATGTGTATACAGTTCTAGTGGAATCCCAGGCATGTACCCTGAATGCTAGTGCTAGTAATGAAATTGGCAAGCCCATTCAACACCCTGTCCCCCCGCCTCGAGCCTGGTTGTGTTTGCACCCCTTCTACCATAGTTATTATGCCATTGCTTATTGGAGGGTGCAGAGGTACCAATCTCAGTCATGTTCTGGGCCTGTGAGGGCTAAAATGCCCGTCTGCTGATTAGAAACACACCACTCACAGACTTTCCATGGGGGAACAGGAGCATTTTTGATAAATTTCCATCAAAGTGTTTCTACTCCTGCTGTCTCAGCTCTGATGTATAAGGGATGAATGACAATGTACGCTGTGTGCGTAATGTGCCCCCTGCTGGATTTCCAGGAATGTTCTATGAACAATGATGTTATTCATAAATACTTGTCCACAGTTCACAATATTAACCTCTAGATTAAAGGCCGTGCCAATCTGTGGGCCAAAAATACCCCTGTGTGAACACAAGGATATGAATGCTAAACTGAATTTCCTCTGGCATGTACAGCATTATGTGATGAGGATGGTCCTGAAGAAGCCATAATCTGAAAGGTTTCAGATTCAGTCAGACTGTGATGCATGAATCGGTCTCGGGCCTCCTGACCTCAGTGTGACACTCTCATAGGGATATCTGAGGCTGTCAAGTTCAGGTAAGGAGACCCGAGTTCAGGCCGTACATCGCAGTCTATACTCTAAGGGTACATGGACATCTGAATGTGGCGTTAGGGTAAAGTCAAATGGTGCTGTGACTCGGCAGGGCAATGGCTGAACAATTGTCCCAGTGCCATGTTTAGAGAAAGATCATCTAAACCGTAGGGACAATCCCCATCCTCCCTACTATAAAGTGGTATAAAAAAAACACAAAGCACTGGCAGCAAATGGGAGCCAGACCTCATTGCATTTCCAAGCCCACTGCCGCAAGTACTAGACCTCACAGGCTGGCACTGGTAGAGCTGGATGGTCACTTGACCCCCAGGCACAATATCTTCACATGCCAGGAGGCCACTGCCATCTTAGCCACCACTGCAGGCAGTCCTAACTTTCCAATGCTAGGGAATTATGCATTAACATACGGCCTCTTGGCCAGAGCTTCTTCCCTTGCCACTCATCTTAGTTGCTGGAAGTCTGCTAGACCAACATTTGCACAACTAAGTGGAGGAGAAGCATTAAAATAACAGAACTATAGCTGTATTGTATGGTTGACAGGTTGTGGCCCCCACACATTGGGGTGCAGAGTGCCCACTGCACTTACCAACTAACAGTCAGTAGTGCATGTTTTTTTCCCCCAACCAAACATTTTTTTTGCCAGATTCGACTTAACCTGGGAACCTGCTGCACAGTGTGTGCCCCCAACTGGCAAGACAACCTGTCACTCAGGGCTCATGTAGACCTCAATTTTTCATGTACATGTTCTATGTTTTCTACAGAGAGAACATGTGCATGCTATAGAGACTATGGGATTTTGTTCTTTTTTTGCAGGCTGTGTCTGGAAAAAAGAGACAGCTTCATTTTTGAACTGAGTCATGAATCAAACGGGCCCATATAAGTCAGTGGGTCTGTGAAAAAACACAATACAAATTCGAGTGCTGTCCATTTTTAACTGTCGCATGTGTAGGAGGAACATGGACATTTAACTATTTTTCTCTGTATGCAAGAAAATCCAATGGCTGGCCATGGCCTTCCTAGATTGTAAGCTTGTGAGCATGGCCCTCATCCTGATACTATTGAATTATGTGTTATTCTGTAATGTCTTTATTGTCTGTGCAAGTCCCTGGTGAGTTGTTAAAGGGAATCTGTCACCCCAATTTTGCCATATCAACTAAAGATATGGCTGAATAGTGCGTCCCATAACAAAGCTAATGGTAGGTATCATATATCCTGATACCCCCGTTTTCATATCAAAATACCTTTGTAAAGTTGGTTATTTTTGCTGTCAATCACGGCAGTCAGGTCAGGAGGGCGGCGTTTTCTCTGTCCTCCCGCCCCCCTGCTCCTCATCAGTTGCGTATCGCCGTCTGTGAATCCCACAGATGGCGTTCGGCTTCCCGCAATTGCGCATTTCAAAATCCGGCCCCGCACATGCGCAGTGTGCTTTGCCCAACAGTGGGCAAAGCATAAAATCACTACAGCGCATGCGCCACTCTTTCCTTGCCCCGGAAGTCGTCCAAGGCAAGCAGTCATTTCTGGGGCAAGGAAAGAGTAGCGCATGCGTTGTAATGATTTTATGCTTTGCCCACTGTTGGGCAAAGCACACTGCGCATGTGCGGGGCCGGATTTTGAAATGCGCAATTGCGGGAAGCCAAACGCAGTCTGTGGGATTCACAGACGGCGATACGCAACTGATGACGAGGAGCAGGGGGGCGGGAGGACAGAAAACGCCGCCCTCCTGACCTGACTGCCGTGATTGACAGCAAAAATAACCAACTTTACAAAGGTATTTTGATATGAAAACGGGGGTATCAGGATATATGATACCTACCGTTAGCTTTGTTATGGGACACACTATTCAGCCATATCTTTAGTTGATATGGCAAAATTGGGGTGACAGATTCCCTTTAAAGAGAATCTGTCACCTACTGAGACGTTTTTAAGCTATTACTATGGGCATACAGGTCATAGAATAGTTAAAATTGCCCTAGGTGTATGCCTCATAGCTGTATTGTTGCTGAGAAATAAACTTTTATGTTAATGAGTTCTTCTGGGGCGTGCTGTGCCTGCAAGAAAACTCTGCCTCCGGTGTTAGTTGGCATACCACCCCCCTCCCATGCACATCACAGTGCCATGTGACATGCAGCTGTGGCACCGGAATCCCGCACCTGCTCTCCCACTATTCTGTGAACCTTTCTGCTGTTCTATGGTCAGTGTCTTCATCATTCTTCTGAAGAACGGGTTGGAAAGGGTTCACAGAATTGTGCGAGTGCAGGTGTGGGATTCCGGCACCACATCTGTGTAGCCCTGGTGTTAGGCACACGCAGTACCCTGGAGAGTGTGTGGCGAGACAGCAGTTTAATGCTAAATATTCATTCACTCAACATATACTAGACACACCCTTAGGGTAGTGTAGTTTACTCTAGAGGGAGTGGTCAAGGTATGTGTTAGAGTGATGTAGTGAGTCTAGTTCCTGTCTTCGGACAGTGAAGACGTCTGGAGTCGGTGTTGAGACTTCAGAGAGAGAAGACGTCTGGAGGGAGGAAGCAGTCCAGATTGCTCTATCACCAGTTCGGAAAGTGGAGTCTAGTATAGGTGCTTTAATTCACCTTAGCCTAGTCAGAGCTGTACCTCATCAGCATACACTGGAAGGAAAGAAGAAGTTTAGTGCAGAAAGTCTTCAGCATCCTGTCTAAAGGACGGTATAAGGTTCAGAGACGTGCTCCTGCCTATTGATAACTGAGCATCTGTAACTAACTTTGAAGTGAAGGAAAAGAAAGAAGTGACTGCTCGACCCTTGGCTAGTTTGAGTGCTTATGTTACCAGCGTGGACAAGGCGAAAGGCACAGTGGTTTTATTGGAATAGTGCTTACGGATTGAAGAAGTCCTGCACATTGCTACCGGTCACTGGGGACCGAAGGATCACTACTGTTTCAAGCATAGTGATAAGAAAACCAGGAATTTACCGGACCTTAGGTCGCGGCAAACAAGCCCCTTATAGTCAGTACGTAACTGGGGTCAGGGGAAGTGAAGACTTTGAGTCAGTGCACGACAAGATAAGAATTCAGCTTCTTCGCAGGAAGGCTCCTAACACAAAGCTGACTGGGCGGTACAGCTATAGATTAGCTGGAGATATTGAGGGAACTACGCTTCAGGCTGGTTGTACTCATTGTATTGGAAGTAGAGGAGGCCCCTAACTTGTCCAGCTGCTGTCTCAAGATACACTCTCCTTGGATCAGCCTCCCTGGGACCTGCCTGAACATCTTACAAGTAAAGGTATGGAAAGACGCTGACCGTGTGAGACTGTGTTATTTACCTGCACCCGACTTCACTGACTTCATAGACTTTGAGGGACAGTCCCACCTGTAGGGGACCCGACATCTAGCTGCCTCACCATCCCCTCAGAGATCTACAGCAGCGCTGGTACAATTACCAGAAGACTACAGGTGGCGTCACGAACTGTATATAAACCTATCCCCTGTAAATATATCCCCAACATACGCCAGACCGCCCGGGCCACAGACCGAGCCACAGCTACCTGTGACAAAACCCCCATAGACTTCCATGGGCTCGGCTCTGAGTACCCCATTGCCCTGGTAATCCACAATTGTGGTGGCGGGTCGACACACATCTGCATGTCACATGGCGTGCTATGCTAATTAACACCGGAGGCAGAGTTTTCTTCCAGGCAACGCACGCCCCAGAGCCTGGAAGAACGCATTAACAGAAAGGATTAAAAGATGATTTCTCAGCAACTATGAGGCAAACAGGTCTATTTTATCATCTCTTACCTGTATGCCCATAGTAATAGCTTATACACGTCCCAGGGGGTGACCGATTCCCTCAGTGCTGCGGAATATGTTGGCGCTATAGAAATACAAATGACCATTGACCTCTGGTACCAACTTTCTTCACCCTGTATATAAAACACCACATACAGGGAGACCCATGCGGTGGTCCGATGCTGGTCACTTCTGTGGGGGTGACACCGCGGACCCATGGCATCCTTCTGTGTCACTACGCTCGGTATCTCCTATGTGTCCCCCCCATGTTTGCAGCCTAATCCAGGGACCCTCATATGCTGTGTGCCCGGGCTACCTGGTGCCCCCTCAGCCGCTCCTTGCACCGTTACGACCCTGATTTGATAAGTTGAGGGTCTTCCCCCGTTTCCTTCCCGAATCCCAGAGCTTTCACCGTGACCTCGGCCCGTGTGCCTGCCAGACCCCGAGACACTACCCGGTGAATGGCGGCCTGTGGAAATATCAGTCCCTCAAATATCCCACTGTGAAGGAAAACCAATGTGACCAGTCCCGGCAGTGTGAATTCAGCACCTAGAAACAATCGTCTCCACGCGCGACGTTACGGGCTAGAACGCGGCACATTCGGTCTAGGCTTCACCACCTAACCAGACCGGCACAGTCCCCATGTGAGCACGGCCACACGCAGAAGACTACATATCCCATGAAGCTGCTCGAACGCCTCACCATAGCCGCCCGGTAGTGGCTCCGCCCCACTACAGGCACAGACTACATTTCCCATGATCCTTTTCGAACGAATTAGGAGAGAGGCGAGGATAGTATGGGCGCGTCACCCGTCTCCGGGGTGACAAGGCTCGTGGAGTCCTGCCCCTACGCCGTCATTGGTCGTCAGGTGGAAGAAAAGGTGACGTCACGGGCAAAGGGTGCCCAGTCTTCGCATCCGATTGGTGTAAACCGTCCCCGCGGGCCGGCGGTTGCTCCTGTTCTCTGGGAGGAAAGTGTGAAGATGGCGAAGACGTACGACTACCTGTTCAAACTGCTGCTGATCGGGGACAGCGGGGTCGGGAAGACGTGCCTGCTTTTCAGGTTCAGCGAGGACGCCTTCAACACCACCTTTATCTCCACCATCGGTCAGTGCTCTCACCACACCCACTGCTCGCAGCCTAGAGCCACACTGTCACCTTGTGCCACTGCTGAGCCATGCAAGCCCCATCTACAGCTGCGTGCACAGATCTTACCCTGCGTGCCCTCTGCCAGCTGTGGGAGCAGTCAGTCTGGGCTGCTGGGGCTGGGTGGGAAACTTCCTGTATGGAGCTGAGTACCACTATGCCAGCTGATGCCCGGGAGATGGGCAGCTGGCCTGCAGAGGGTGTAGAGCATGCCCACACCCCACCTATAGCACTACACCAGCTTGTAGGAAGGCATTACTGCTGGCACGTGGAAAGGGCTTCTAGCAATAGCGCACACTGCTATTCCCAGACCCCTGTGCCCCCGTGGGGTGCTGTTCCGAGGTGCAGTTGTCCTCTCACATTGGCTGCCTGTGAGATTGATACTGAAGAAGTATTCGTTTTAGTCAGGCACTGCTCTCCAGCTGAACTGACAGCAGAAGAGGAGAGCTGCATCTGCAAATGTTTGTAATGAGGCAATGCTTAGCTCTGCTGTACTGTACCGTAATCACACTCAGCTCTGCAGTGAGATCAGGAGAGAGGACTCTAATCACATCTCACTGCTAACTCTCCCTTTCATTAATAATACAGCGGGAGTACCACCTCTTACCTGACAACATCCGCTGCTCTTCTTTTGATTAGCCAGCCTGCAGATTGTTATGGACTACATATGACGTCAGACTAGCTAATCAATGGAAGAACTGCGGATGTCCGCAGGTAAGAGGTGGTAACTCCCCCAGCCCTGCCCACTCATGTGCAGTGGCACAAGGAATGGGACATGTGACCAAGAAGGTGATGGAAGGAGGAGGAATCAATAATTGGAATATTGTATTACTGCACATTCACGTGGATTTATTTGGATGTTATTTTTAATTACGGTAATCCACTGAAGTAAAGTTTTCAGGGGATATTCATGTTAATCATGGCATGTGAATCACACCAACTCTAATATATGGTTATACTTTTTCTTTCCATTTTTTTTGAGAATGATGAGATGTTGAATAACTTTAGTGAGATTTGTGTTAATGGTAAAATCCTGATTTGTCAGAAAAGCCGTTGATGAAGTGGCACATCGTTTATCCTCCGCATATGAGATCAGTCTGTGTACATTTGGCAAATCTCAGTGCTGGATTTGCTCACTTCCATCTTTTTGGCTAAGTCTAGAAAAGCGTTGTTTGTCACATGACGCTGATATCGCAGTGTCACATTGCGGCATCACAGCTAATGATTTCCTGTGGTGCCGCGCTGCAATTTGCGACAGTCGCAAATGTTTCCGAATGAGTTGTACTTTCTGTTGCTAGTCGCTTCACTTGCCATAGACTTTAATGCCCGTCACATGCAAATTGGCGGTTTTATTTTTCAACGTAATCAGAGCTCTAAAGTTGCTCAACAGCAATTCTCAGAAAAGTAGCGTGCCAAATGCTGCCAGGTAGCCCTAGCCTAAATGTATCTCAGCTTGTACTGAACTCCCTCGTAAGTGTGTGCGGGGCCTGTGCACCAAGGATGAATGGAGCGGCGCACAGGACCCCGAATCTGAGCCTGGAGGTGTGTATCGGAATCCGCCTGGCTATCCGCGCGGCTGTCGGAATCCGCCTGGCTATCCGCGCGGCTGTCGGAATCCGCCTGGCTATCCGCGCGGCTGTCGGAATCCGCCTGGCTATCCGCGCGGCTGTCGGAATCCGCCTGGCTATCCGCGCGGCTGTCGGAATCCGCCTGGCTATCCGCGCGGCTGTCGGAATCCGCCTGCTTCCGGCTCGAATCCGCCGGCACCGGGGCTGTCGGAGTCCGCCTGGCTTTCCGCCGGCTGAGCTCCAGTCTGATCAGTGTGGCCTAAGACAGCAGGTATTCTTATTGTGATAAGTGAAGGCTTTGCATCACTGAGCGGTGGGGGTAGGACCAATAACTGATTAGGAAGAGAACTTTGAGCTTGTACGAGGCCACGCTGCTGTTCTTTGCATACCTAGGTGCCTCTTTGTGACTGGCTACTGTGGCTTGTATGGCATCATAGGAGTCGTGCTGGGTGTGAGAAAAGCCAGATACAAGGTCGTCTCCTAAGATCAGACACGTGCATCACATCGTACAGTGGTCAGACTGTGCCAAATCTCCTGCAATGCTTACACTACGCGAGGCCCGTGGTTCTGTCGTAAATACGGTCAGTCCAGGACTTCTTTGCCATACAACACCGCTCATTTCCTCTGTGACATTTCAGTTTCTTTCCCTTCGCTGCACCACTGGTACGCAGAACTTCTTTCACCGTGGATCACAGATGTGTGTTTTGTGTATATAGATACACAATAATTGTGACTGACTCCTTTTCCGAGCTCACTGACGCCAGCGTGGAGGCGTTTAAGAACCCCAGCATCTGTGACATTAAGTAGAAACCAAGTAAAGTTACAGATCGGGGTCACGAAGTGCTGAGGTGCACAGTGTATATGTCACCAATGTCCTGCTGTCTCAATAACTACCCAACTCCAATACTCTGCCATTAACATCAGCAGCTTCATGGCATGGGTTTGCATGGCTGAACAGCTACTTGTAAACCTTACATCACCAAGCACAATGCCAAGTGTCGGCTGTAGTGGTGTAAAACTGATGTAAGACTACTGGATGAGGCTGGCTTTGGCGAATGCCGAGATAATGTTATGTTCCTGACTGCACTGTGCCTGCTGTGAAGTTTGGAGGAGAGATAATATATGGTGGTTGTTCAGGTTTGGCCCCTCAGTTCCAATGAAGGGAAATCTTTATACTACAGAATGACAAGACAATTGTATTCTCTCAACTTTTTTTGGAACTTGGAAGTCCCTTTTCTGTTCCCCAGTACACAAAGCAAGGTCCATAAAGCCTTGCCAGGGTGCCTACACAGAGCATTGACTTTGGTTAAGAACTAGAATGAAGATTTCTATCCCGTCCCTCTAATCAGACATCATTGTCTGACCTCACATATGCCCTTCTGGATGAATGGGCAAAAACCTCCACAGACTCCCACCAAAATCTTGTGGAATTGGTTATAGTTGTAACATGGGGACAAGCTCCATATTTATACCTATAGAATGCTCTAAAAACTCTTGTAGTGGTAATGTGGAGGTTTTCATATTCTTTCATCCATATAGTGTATTTCTCACCTATAAAACGTGTCCATTATGTTTAATCTAAAATGTCAAAACCTGACATTTTTTCACTTTGCTCTGTGACCATTAAGTAATTATGGTCCAGATGAGCTATGTTTGGTGGTGTGCTCAGACGGGTGGGCGTGAAACAGTCCCAAATACCTGCTGCGTGGGACATCGGGTAGCTTCGTAGGTTGCTGAAGACCTTTTAGGGTACATGCGCACGTTGAGTATTTGCTTTCTGCAGGTTTCTGCATCTCTTGGCAGCAGGGTGGATTTGATTTAAATCAAACTGATTTAAATCACGATTTAAATCACTAGTCAGTAAGGCTTGATTTAAATCAGTGATTTAAATCAAAGTTTCTACCTAAACTAGTTCTTGCTACTTTAACATGCAAGTAGATGAAGATTTTTAGAATCACTTTTTATATTACTTTTTTCTCCCCAGTTTAATGGGTTAATCATTCATATTTGGACACCACTGTTCTGTTGTACTTAGGAAGGAGAAAAATAATCCTGACCTAACAATTTAAATAATTTATTCAACTGAAACAATAACAACATTACAGCATAAGTTATTTGCTTAAACAAACATCCATGTTTGTTAACTAATTTGGCTAAACAAAATATATATACAGTTAGGTCCATAAATATTTGGACAGAGACAACATTTATCTAATTTTGGTTCTAGACATTACCACAATGAATTTGAAACAAAACAAATCAGATGCAGTTGAAGTTCAGACTTTCAGCTTTCATTTGAGGGTATCCACATTAAAATTGGATGAAGGGTTTAGGAGTTTCAGCTCCTTAACATGTGCCACACTGTTTTTAAAGGGACCAAAAGTAATTGGACAAATGACTCAAAGGCTATTTCATGGACAGGTGTGGGCAATCCCTTTGTTATGTCATTCTCAATTAAGCAGATGAAAGGGCCGGAGTTGATTTGAGGTGTGGTGTTTGCATTTGGAAGGTTTTGCTGTGAAGGAAACATGTGGTCACAGGAGCTCTCCATGCAGGTGAAACAAGCTATCCTTAAGCTGCAAGAACAGAAAAAAAACCATCCAAGAAATTGCTACAACATTAGAAGTGGCAAAATCTACAATTTGGTACATCCTGAGAAAGAAAGAAAGCACTGGTGAACTCATCAATGCAAAAAGACCTGGGAGCCCACGGAAGACAACAGTGGTGGATGATCGCCGCATACTTTCTTTGGTGAAGAAGAACCCGTTCACAACATCAACTGAAGTCCAGAACACTCTCAGTGAAGTAGGTGTATCTGTCTCTAAGTCAACAGTAAAGAGAAGACTCCATGAAAGTAAATACAAAGGGTTCACATCTAGATGCAAACCATTCATCAATTCCAAAAATAGACAGGCCAGAGTTAAATTTGCTGAAAAACACCTCCAGAAGCCAGCTCAGTTCTGGAAAAGTATTCTATGGACAGATGAGACAAAGATCAACCTGTACCAGAATGATGGGAAGCCAAAAGTTTGGAGAAGAAAGGGAACGGCACATGATCCAAGGCACACCACATCCTCTGTAAAACATGGTGGAGGCAACGTGATGGCATGGCCATGCATGGCTTTCAATGGCACTGGGTCACTTGTGTTTATTGATGACATAACAGCAGACAAGAGTAGCCGGATGAATTCTGAAGTGTACTGGGATATACTTTCAGCCCAGATTCAGCCAAATGCTGCAAACTTGATTGGACGGCGCTTCATAGTACAGATGGATAATGACCCCAAGCATACAGCCAAAGCTACACAGGAGTTCATGAGTGCAAAAAAGTGGAACATTCTTCAATGGCCAAGTCAATCACCAGATCTTAACCCAATTGAGCATGCATTTCACTTGCTCAAATCCAGACTTAAGAGGGAAAGACCCACAAACAAGCAAGACCTGAAGGCTGCGGCTGTAAAGGCCTGGCAAAGCATTAAGAAGGAGGAAACCCAGCGTTTGGTGATGTCCATGGGTTCCAGACTTAAGGCAGTGATTGCCTCCAAAGGATTCGCCACAAAATTTTGAAAATAAAAATATTTTGTTTGGGTTATGTTTATTTGTCCAATTACTTTTGACCTCCTAAAATGTGGAGTGTTTGTAAAGAAATGTGTACAATTCCTACATTTTCTAACACATATTTTTGTTCAACCCTTCAAATTAAACGTTACAATCTGCACTTGAATTCTGTTGTAGAGGTTTCATTTCAAATCCAATGTGGTGGCATGCAGAGCCCAACTCGCAAAAATTGTGTCACTGTCCAAATATTTCTGGCCCTGACTGTATATTTTAAGAAACTTAGACTGTCAGCCCAGCCGACACATGAAAAACTTAAATACTACTGTCCCTGCTGTCCTCTGTAGCTCACTCGTCATCTTCATCATCATCTTCTTCTTGATTCTGTATTCATATAGGTTTGTAGAACAATAGGATTAAGGTCTTTTTCTCAACTCTGTTCATGTTGTAACATTTTTGCCGTGAAGAAGAGGCTGGGACCTCTGCGGAGTCAAATTCAGTTTTGAGAACTGCGTAAGTAAAGCGAGCGTCTGTGATAATATAGGAGAGAAACTGCCCACTAATCCTACAGAAACCTCTGGAAGAGCATGGCATTGTGAATGTTACACATATACAGCCTTTATTCTACTGAGTTAAACAACTCAGCTTTATCTCATGATGGAAGAACCTTTGGATGGTAAAATATTTTCCTCAAAAAGCAGTTTAAAGAAAAAAATCCGATTTAAATCAAAAAAATCCGATTATTTTATTTTTTTTTATTATTTTATTATTATATTTATTTTTTTTTTTTAAATCATTGATTTTTATCCACCCTGCTTGGCAGCAAAAATGCTGCGGCAAAACCTCCCATTTTTGTACACCAATGAATTTATTTAGCTCAAAAAATCAGATCTATGTAAAAAAAAGTTTTGTAATTTCCTGGTTCATCCCCTTCTTTTTCATTCTGATGCAGTGGCATCAGGGTAATAGGATTAGGGCTTAGTATCAGAAGCTGTCGCTGACACCAAGCCCTTAGTTTAGCAGTGAAGAGGTGTCAGCCAGACACCCTCATTAATAAGGGTAATAATTTACTCTGTAAGTAAAGAGTTAAATAAACACACATTGTCACCAGCCTATGTAGGAGCGTTAATAGATTGGTTACAGCCTATGTAGGTTCAAACAGCAACTGGCAGAAATCCACATGCACCATAATTCCTGTAAAATAAATTTAATAAATTGCGTGGGCTCCTGCATAATTTTCAGAACCAGCAGAGGAAAGCTGGGGGCTGATGTTAATATTCTGGGAAGAAGCCAACAACCATAAAGGTTCCCAGTCTATTAACTTTAGCTCACAGCTGTTTGCTTAGCTTTTACTGGCTAGTTTACAGGGGGACCCCAGAAAAAAATGAGCATAGGGTCCCCCTAAAAAAACCTAACCACCAAAGGCTAGGCAGACAGCTGCGGGCTGATATTAATAGCCTAGGAAGGGGCCAGGGATATTGGCCACCTTCAAGACTAAAGACAACATCTCTCCGCTGCCCCAGAAGTGGCACATCCATAAGATGCGCCAAATCTGGCACTTAGCCTCGCTCTTCCCACTTGCCCTGGTGCAGTGGTAAGTGGGGTGACAGTGTGTGTGTGTGGGGGAATAGTAATGGAGAGTCATTTATAAAATGCCTCCATTACTAACCCCATAGCAATATTATAAAAAAAAACATAAACCCAGAATAAAGTCCTTTATTTGAAATAATGATAGACTTCTTTATAGAATCTAAATTAAACCATACTCACATCATTGCTCAATCCACTGAAGCCAATGTCTCCTGTAACAGAATTTAAATATTAAAGAACGATATTCCTCACCTGTCCACAGAGATGATGATAATCCATAATGTCCCGCAACGATCCTGATGACTTTGAGAGCAGTCACTGATGTGACTGCTCTCAAGGACAGCTGGCTACACAATGACACAGGAGGTAATCACTCCCGCAGTGTATAGCGCTGAACTGCCGTGAGAGAGGTCAAACTGGAGCTCATCAGCTGATGAGCCCCGGCAATCTCACAGCACCATCGCTGCATGAGAGTTCTCACTCAGTGGTGGTGCTGTAAGTGAGATCACTGGAGTTCATCAGCTGATGAGCTCCAGTTCGACCTCTCTCAGCAGCTCAGCACTGTACACTGCGGGAGCGATGACGCTCCAGTCAATCTGTAGCTGGCAGCCGGTTAGAGCAGTCGCATCTCCCGATGTGACTGTTCTACGAGATCGCTGTGGGACACCCAGGATTACGTAGACTATGGCGGACAGGTCAGTATATGGTTGTTTATTTTTTATTGTTTCCAGGAGATAGACATAGGCATCGAGGATTGGGCATTAAGGTGTATATATGTTTTTTATTTGCATATGTACGGTAATTAATTATTTTCAAAGTTTTTTTTTTTTTTTTTTAAGTTTTAGTACATGTGTCGTCTAGTGAGACTACATCTCCCATCAGCTCAGCAGTGCCTGCTATCACTGTTCTCAGTGACAGCAGGCGGCTCAGCAGTGCCTGTTATCACTGTTCTCAGTGACAGCAGGCGTAGCCTGATGGGAGTACTAGTCTCTCATTAGTTGATGCCTGCTGACCTGCGGTAAGCTTTTTACCATGGATCACAGTATCCCTATGGGGTCATGCTGACATCTGACAGCATGACCCTGCAGTGCTCCGACTAACGATAAAGATCTTACTTGCGGTAATGTTACCACTGATCAGAACCGCCAGTGTTTTCACGCTGTCACATAGATGACAGCGTGGGAAACACCATAGGAAGTCCGTAAAAATGCAAGCAAATCCACAAACCTTTTTTTATACCTGAGTTTTTGCTGCGGATTTGACTGACTCAATTGAAGTTAATGGGTGAAAAACGTTAACAATTCAAATGCTCAAGTAAAATTACTGATCATGTGCACAGCACTTCAGGATTGTCATTGAATTAACTGGCATGAGGATTCCATAGCGTTTTTGGCCATATCCATGTGGAATAAAATGCACTGTGTACCGGTGCCAATGCAGGCACATTTGTGCACATTTGCAGGCTATATGTTTATTTTCTGCACTTGTCCCATTAATCATGACGTTGTAAACCTTCGTGTGTGTCTTCTGCTAACCTTGCTCTGATTTCCATGTGTGGCACAGGGTGCAAGTCTGAGAGCGGTGATGACTCACGGTGGCTGGATTTTAGCTCTTCCTCCATGGTAACACTGCACTTACACCCACTCCTGTGCCGTACACAGGAGTTGCCAAGCTGCTCTCCTGAGCTAGCGATCTATTTTAGATGTACGCAGAGCACATCAGAAATACTAATATTAATAATGAGCATATTCTGAGATTTCTGAAAGGAGAGCTGTCTCGGGTGCCTTTACTCTAGAAGCCATTTTTGCACAGATTGATGCGCTGCTGGTTTCTACATACACAGAAATTAAAATTACCGTATGTATATTATTAGTGCTTGTTCTTCGCACTACACTGTTTCTCTAGGGACTTCCACTGAGTCCTAGCATAGAGCCACATTATTTTCCTCTCTGACACCGTCGTCTTCCTCTCGCCCTCAATCCACCTCCAGAAGCCTTCAAGATTTCCCTCATTTTCAGGATTTCTTGTGAACAATTCAATTTAACTCCTTGCTGGCAGCAGGAAAGACATTCCTCCTGTAGGCACATTGCAGCGGACTCACGCTCTTACCGTAAAGGCCATTGATGTGATTCCGCCACAGATTCTCTAGTAACGCTTTTACGTGGAGTCCAGGGTTACTGGACTCTGACACTTAGTGCCACGTAACGATGTAGCACGGGGCGTGCAAAGGGGCCTTTTTGTAATCACACTTTTTTTTTTTAGCATCCTGATTGTAATAATACATGGCAAAAAGACGTATTAAAAAATAAATAAATAATAAAAACTTCCATGCTGTTGCAGTCACCTGACAGATGGCATTTTTTTTTATTATTTTACTGTATCGGGTACTGTTGTAGACTGCGCTATTCTATGTAGAGGCATCCAGTAGAAAAACCAAACCTAGTCATCTGTAGGTGACACAGACTGGGTTATGCCCCAGAGGCATTGCTGCCCATTGCTCGACAACCTTCTGTACATCATGAGCCACTTTCAACAACGACATAATAAAAGTAAAGAATCACATTGATTGCGATTCTGGCAGTGCCAAGCTTGCATCATATTTTTTTAAAGGGATGTGAGGTGACCCCCAAAAAAATTCTGGTGTGGTTTGGTGTTTTTTTTTTTTTTTTTTTAATTTTATTTCTCTTACTGTAGAGGTTTTTAATTATATTTTGATTGGCTGCTCTGACCTATCAAATCCAATCGCAGGCCTCCGTTCTCGGGTGACCATAGATCAGGACATAATTGCTAGTTGAAGTCATAAAACCCCTATATCTACGTGACACTACTGACCATACACATCAGATAGTCAACCTCTCCTGACTTCCCCCACACACAGGAACGCTCGCCCTGGCCGGGTGTGCGCGTGTTCTGTATGAGAACCTCTGCCGGAATCCATTATCTGACTTGTATGGAGGCTTCGGCCTACGCTCTCCAGCAGGTTCATTGTTGGCTGATCTATGAGCAGATGTAAATTAGGATTATTTCAGTCAGGTTTCCATCAGTAAAAGCCATTGTGTAATCTGGAAACTACCCGCGGTGCTGACCATGAGTGACCTTAGAGGTTTCATAACGGGCGAGCGCAGCACTTCCTGACTAAGGCGGCTGTAACCGTTCCCAGCCAGTTATAACAACACAAGTAATAAAGTCAAATTGGTGCAAAAATGATAATTTACAGCAAGGGCTGATATTCTCCAGTTCTGTTCCTCTGCGTTTGCTACCAGTTCAGTGGAACTGACTGATCTCTGGCATTATAAGGGCTTTGTGCTGCTTGTTCTGCACTTAGTTTCGTAATGATTCTGAGCCTTGTGGGAGTTGGATTAGATCGGGGTTGAGCTGTGCAGGAACTGCGGGAAGTGGTCTCTTGACTTTCTGTAAAAACCATGACGCACACAGGCCACTTCCTGCCTGGTATAAAGAAGCTGCTGGCTTGTGTAGCATACGTGATATACAACCAGCCAGAGATAGACACACATACAGCTCTGGCAAAAATTAAGAGACCACTTTCAAATGTTCAGTTTGTCTGATTTTTCTCTTTATAGGTATATTTTTGAGTAAAATGTAAATTGTTCTTTTAGTCTATAAACTACTGACATGTCTCCGAATTTCCAAGCAATAAATTTTGTATTTTTTTCTGACAAAGAAAAATGGTCAAAATTAAAAAAAAAAAAGTAACCAGTGCTTTCAAACCTCAAATAATGCAAAGAAAACAAGTTCATAATCATTTAGAAGCAACAATACTAATGTTTAACTCAGGAAGAGTTCTGAAATCCATTTCTATTCGGACTCCTATGACAGCACCACGAGAGAGGGGATCCGCCCTTTAGGAACCGGAAACCTACAGATACAAAAAGGGCAGCCCTCTCCCACGCATTAGTTGGTTTCCTGTTCCTGAAGAGACCGGATCCTACAGACTACGAGGATGTCCCAGGCCTGGCCGGTCGGTTCAGGTAACGGGGGAGAGGGTCTCCTACCTCGACCGGTTTGGAGATCCTGGAAGCTCCACGGTGGTCCTAGATGCACGGCAGTGAGTGAACAGCAGGGAGCAGGGTCCGGAGGATCTTCTGTCTCCGGAGGTGGCCGAGGTAAGTATGGTCCCGGCCTCCCTATAGCTCAGATGGTGGGGGGGCCTTTGCGTGTCCTGAGGCGGCGGTGCCTGGAGACGCGTGCGGCTCTCTTCTCCCCGTCATGCAGCGGCGCCATTGCAGGTTGCTGGGTAGCGGCGGGGGGCGGGGCCTGCGGTCGCTCTGAGTCTCGGGCGCCGGCGGGGCATGTGCGGTTCCTCTCCCGGGTGCTCCAAAACCGGAAACGCCATTACAGGCGCCAGGTGATTCAGGGGGCGGACCCGGCGTTCGCTTCCGGGTCGCTGGCCCCGGGTGCCCTTCTGTGCATGCGCGGACTCCAAAAAGATGGCGGCTGCTGTCTTGGGGGACGGGAGCCCTGTATGCTGCAATTATGGAGCAGGGGAGGCTGGGAGTGAGGCGTGGCATAAACTGCTGACCCAGGTGCCAAAAAGGGAGGTATATAGGGCGATCAGGCAGGAGGACCCATGCTTCTGGACCATTCTTTCATGATGGAAGATGAGCAGCTGCAGCCGGATGAAGCTCCACAGCAACTCTTAACGAAGATGTCCCAGACCCGTCAAAAGATCCGGGACTCAAACTGGAGCCAGGCGACAACTTCAACCAAGATATCTCTCCCTCGTATTACGGTACCTATTTTCTGCAGACACTGGTAAGTGATCTACGTGAATGTTCACTCAGTGATTCAGCCTCCCCCTTATGTTATTATTTTTAGGGGAAGAAATGCACAGATAAAAAAAGGCACAGGAAATGCACCCTCTGTGGATGTCCCCTACCGGAATCTTGTCTGAAAAAATTATGACCCACCCCCCCCTGTATCCTGCAGATGGTGAGATCTCAGGAAAGGGGATGGGGGAGTAGCATTAGTATATAGAGAGACTAGATTGCACATTGATATTCCCTCAGGTGGCAGAAGAGACTCCCAGCTTCACCCTGAATCTGAAGGACATCATCAGGTCAGAAGTGAGGGATTCCTTAAAATCCCTGACTCAGGGTGAAAGTACTAGACAGAAAGATCTTCCAGAGTCGGACTAATCGGCGGACTGGAGGAGAGATGAGGAATCCCCTGAATCATCTTTGTCGGCTTCTTCATCCGAGGAAGAATCTGGCCGCTTCTGTCTACCCCTAGACCGTGTAGACAAGCTAGTAAAAGCGGTCAGGGGAACGATGAGTATAGTGGAACCCAAACCAGAGCTGTCCATGCAGGACATTATTTTTAAGAGATTAGAGTAGAAGAAACTAAGAACCCTTTCCCTTGAATAAAAAAATTTGGGAACTAATCATCCACGAATGGAAGAAACCAGAAAAAAGGGCTCCCTACCTCCGGCCCTTAAGCGGAGATATCCCTTCGCTGAGCCAGCCGTCAGCGTCTGGGATAAAGCTCCTAAACTGGATGCTGCGGTCGCCAAGGCATCAAAAAGATCTTTCCTACCCTTTGAAGATATGGGGGCTCTTAAGGATCCCCTAGATCGGAAAGCAGACCTTTTTCTTAAAGGAACTTGGGAGATGGCGGCCGGTTCCCTAAGCCCTGCTGTTGCATCCCCATGAACGACCAGATCTATGATGGTCTGGCTGGACCAGCTAGAGACTCATCTGAAAGAGGGAGTTCCCTGGGACACAATCCTAGGTGGCCTTCCAACAATTCAGGAAGCCGCAGCTTTTCTGTCATATGCCTCGATAGATTCAGTCAGGATTGCTACCAGGGCAGCGAGCCTCTCCAATGCGGCCCGCAGAGCACTGTGGTTAAAATACTGGCCAGGCGACATACAAGCAAAATCTAAGCTTTGTGCAATACCCTGTGAAGGAGAGTATCTCTTTGGGCCCGTCCTAGACGAGCTATTGGATAAGGCAGGAGATGAGAAAAAGAGATTCCCCAACCTAGCATCCTCCTCTTATCAACGTCTGTTCAGTAGGAGAAAATTCGGTCAGAGAAAACCGACAAGGGACTGTCCCAAATGGGAAGACAGAAGAAAGAGAGGTACCGGTTTCATGTTCGGGCATTCATCAGGGGAAAGGAAAACAACGCCCCAGTGATTAGCAATCCCCGTAGGGGGTAGACTGTTGGCCTATTATCCATCCTGGTTCCAGGTCACCAACAGCAGTTGGGTGAGAGGAATCATATCGTCAGGTCGCAAACTTGACTTCATTTCAATCCCAGGGAATAATTTCAAGATGACTCCTATACACCCCTTTCAAATACAACAGTCGGCCCTGGAAACAGAAATAGTTGATCTATGCCATAAATAACTCCTAGTGCCAGTACCAAAATCGGAAGAGGGTAAAGGCTTTTACTCTCCCTTATTTCTGGTAAAAAAAAACAAAACGATAATTCTTACAGAACCATTATTAATCTTTGTTCTCTTAATAGGTTTCTGGTATCTCTACCCTTTAAAATGGAAACAGTTGGTTCGACAAAGTTGTTGTTTCAAAACTGTTCTATGGTGGTTTTAGATTTGAGAGATGTGTACTACCATGTAATTATTTATACAGATCACCAACGTTTTCTCAGAGTGGCAGTTTCCATAGATGGCGTAATCTGTCATTTTCAGTATAGAGCACTGGCCTTTGGGCTTTCAGCAGCTCCTCGGGTATTCACAAAGATAATTTCCGAAGTTATGGCCCATCTACGAGAATGACATCTTGGTTGTACCCTACTTAGACGATTTCTTGATTATTGACACCTCAGCTGATCATTGCCGTTCTCAGGTGGAAAAATCTATATCCATTTTAAAACACTTGGGTTGGCTAATAAACCATAGGTCCCGTTTACAACCCTTGAAGGTCCAACAACTTCTTGGTCTCATTTTAGATTCAGAAAATCAAGAATGTCGTCTGCCAGCTAACAAAATTATGCACATTCGTCAACAGGTTCTTCGGGCAATAAATAGACCATCTATGACCGTTATGCATGCCATGTCCCTATTAGGCTCCCTAACATCTTGTATCCCAGCTGTCAGATGGGCTCAGTTCCACACCAGAACCCTTCAGAAAGATATGCTAATTAGTGATAGAATCCTGGGATCTCTAGAGGAGAAAAATGACATTATGCCCCTCTACTTTAAATTCTTTAACATGGTGGCTTAACAAAGTCAACTTATCGACAGGGGTTCCCTGGGAAAATCGTATATCCCACGTTGTAACTACTACAGACTCCAGTCCCTCGGGCTGGGGGGCTTATATGGGGGGGATATCTTGGTCCAAGGATAATGGGACCCCCTAGTAGAGAGTTCCTCCAACTTTAAAGAACAATCAGCAGTGGAGCTGTCAATTAAAAAAAAAAACTCCTTGTATACCTGCAGGGTCACCATGTCATGGCGGATCTCGTGTTTCAAGTAGCGGAGAGATATTTTCTATCTTTGACAGCGCTACCTATAAGAGGAAAAGACAATATCACAGCAGACTTTCTAAGCCGCAATACACTAAGACAGGGAGAGTGGTGCCTGAATACAACTATCTTCAGCCAGATTGTCCGTATGTGGGGTCAACCAGATGTGGACCTCTTTGCTACCAGGCAGAACAGGAAAGTGAAGCAATTCTGTTCACTGAATCCGAGAGAGAGACCTCTGGTGGTGGACGCTTTCCTGACAAGATCAGTTTTCTGTCTAGCATACGCCTTTCCACCCATTATCCCTGTTACCCCTGGTAGTAAGAAAAATCAGAGAAGACAGAGCAAGAGTCATACTTATTGCTCCATTCTGGCCCAGAAGGACCTGGTTCTCAGGGCTGAGAACAATGTCAGTCTGCGACCCCCGGGTGCTTCCGATTCTTCCGGACCTACTATTCCAGGGCCCAGTCAGTCACCCACAGGTGGCCGGACTCCATCTGACGGCGTGGAGTTTGAGAGATTGTTGCTGAAGAACAAAGCATTCTCTCCCAATCTAACAAACACCCTACTAAAAAGTAGAAGATTGGTTGCAACTAAAATCTATGTGAAAACTTGGGAAAAATTTTTGGCCATCACCGACCTTAAATCTGAAGGGGAGATTCCTATAGGGCAGATTTTAGAATTTCTGCAGAAGGTTTTAGATCTAGGTCTGGCTACTAGTAACCTAAAAGTACAGATATCAGCCCTTTGTGCCCTATTCAATTGTGAGATTGCGAGAAATTATTGGATATCCAGATTTATCAAAGCTGCAGGCAGAACGAGACCCATACACAGGCAAGGTATGTACCATGGGACTTAAACATAGTCCTTACAGCTATGACGGCGGCTCCGTTTGAACCCATGGTATCTGCCTCAATTAAGATCCTATCCCTCAAGCTAGCTTTCTTGGTAGCCATTACGTCAGCTCGTAGAATAAGCAATATCCAGGCACTCTAGAGACCCTCCTTACACGCAGATTCTAGAGGACAGGGTAGTAATTAGACCATACCCTGCCTATTTACCTAAAGTTGCCTCTACCTGCCGCAGAACTCTAGAGATAGTTCTCCCCTTTTTCCTCCCTAACCCTACTAACCATAAGGAGGAGAAACTCCATACCCTCAATGTCAGAAGATGTTTATTGCAATATCTCTGTCACTAATCCATGGAAAAAGGACAACTCCTTATTTATATCCTTCCAGGGCATTAGAAAGGGTCTTAGAGTTTCCAAATGTACATTAGCGAGATGGATTAGGGAGGCTATTTCTCTAGCTTACACAGCAGGTGGCGGTCCGGCTCCACAGAATTCGAGGGCGCATTCTACCCGAGCCATGGCAACCTCTTGGGCGGAAAGATCTGGAGTATCCATTGACCAAATATGTAAGGCGGCCACGTGGTCATCTGCTAGCATCTCCTAGCACCTTCCGAAAAATACCGTTACTGGTAAGTAACTTAATACTTTTGTGGAATAACTGTGATTTTTAAAAACTGCTTTCGTGCGTCTTGGCATGCTTGTCACCAGTCTTTCACACTGCTTCTGGCTCAAAAATGTAAACAGTTATTCTTTGTTTGATGGCTTGTGAATATCCATCATCCTCTTGATTACATTCTAGAGGTTTTCAATGGGATTCAGGTCTGGAGAATGGGCTGGCCATGACAGGGTTTTGATGTGGTGGTCTCTTAATTTTTGCCAGAGCTGTACAGCTCTAGCAAAAATTAAGAGACCACCACATCAAAACCCTGTCATGGGCAGCCCATTCTTCAGACCTGAACCCCATTGATGTAATCAAGAGGAAGATGGATAGTCACAAGCCTTCAAACAAAGATGAACTGCTTGCCGTATAAGACGACTGGACGTATAAGACGACCCCTCCCCCATCTTTTCCAGTTAAAATATAAAATCTTCTTAAAAGTCGGGGTTCTTCTAAAATGCCGGGTGTCATCTTATAGGGCGGGTACGGACCAGTCATCATATGGTGGGGCGAGTGGTCCCGATGACAAAGGGAGGGGGCGTCTCACAGGGAAGGTGTTGGAGTATCCCCCTATTACCTCATTGTGGCAGCGGTGCTCTCTGTGGGTCTCTGTGCTGGGAGGCGGTGGTGGCTCCTCTTTCAGCAGCGTGGGAGCTCTGTGCTGGGGGGCAGCAGGCGGCTCTTTGTGCTGAGTCGGGGCTCTGCCGGAATTTCCTCAAAGCCCGGAGGCCCCGGCAGCTCCATTGCTGCGATGCAGTGGCCTCCGGGAAAATGGCCGCTGGGGGCGGCGCATGCTCAGTTTCAGATCTCGTCTTCCGAGATCTTGGGACGAGATCTGAATCTAAGCATGCAGCGGCCATTTTCTCGTGAAAGCTGTTTTAAAAGTTTTCCACAAAATATTGATTTCAGAACTCTTCCTGAGTTAAAACATTAGTATTGTTTCTAAATGATTATGAACTTGTTTTCTTTGCATTATTTATCAGAAAAAAAATCCAAAATTTTTTGCTTGGAAATTCTGAGATATATTGTTAGAAGTTTATAGACTAAAAGAACAATTTATATTTTACTCAAAAATATACCTATAAAGAGAAAAATCAGTCAAACTTGAACATTTGAAAGTGGTCTCTTAATTTTTGCCAGAGCTGTACATTACATATATAAAATACATGCATTGCATTACTTACATACATACATACATACCTGTCTATCCAATAGATCTGACTCTCATCTAGTTACTAATAAAAGGTTCTCAGGAA
Organism: Oophaga sylvatica; assembly: GCA_033576555.1. Lineage (NCBI taxonomy): Eukaryota > Metazoa > Chordata > Amphibia > Anura > Dendrobatidae > Oophaga > Oophaga sylvatica. The sequence continues at coordinate 349,482,763 of JARQOD010000004.1, read as the reverse complement.
AACTGATAATTCGAAAATGAAATTGCCATTTACCTACCGTATGTGAATAACATGATCTCCGATCAGATTTAAATATAATGTATACATTTATAGAAGAAACTCCAGCTAAATATAGACAATGAGTGAAATTGGAGTGCTGACTTCATAAGTCTACACAATAACTATACTTCATTAATTATACATAAATTGATTACATACATAAAAATAGGTAAAAAACAAGGTGAACTAAAACATTGCAAAGTCATCCTGGGAATCAAGGGACTAGGTACAGAGAATTATCAGTGACAGTGCATAAATCAAACTTCGATATACCTGTTGAAAAAGCTAACGTAAAACGCGCGTCGGGGCTGTCGCCTGGGAACCCTGTGCTTGCATTTTACTATGGGTGAGTGTTATCTATCGTGACTTATGTATGCATTTGCACATGCACCTTATTGCTAGTTCTTTGCACTTTGTTACTCCTGTCAATTCATAACATTAAGAGAGAAAACGAGTGTGCCATGATTTCAGTACAAGCACTTTATTACTCTCTTTTTATGATATACATGTACAATCAGGGGGCTCATATGAGTGGTGTATTTAACTTTTCTTTCTATGAATTATCCCAATTTTTGATTTATTGTATTGTGGATACTTATGAAGTCAGCACTCCAATTTCATTCACTGTTTGTATTCTCATCTAGTTACTGCCTGGGTAATAAATGTGGTTATTATTTCTGTCTTTGTCTTTTTCAGGCATCGATTTTAAGATTCGCACAATAGAATTAGATGGAAAAAAAATCAAGCTTCAGATATGGTACGCTATCGCCTTTCTTTTTTAAGTTACCTGCTACCTTTATTTGGCATTTTCTTCCTTTTTTTTTTTTGTCTGGGATTCCAAAAAGTGCAAGTAAAATTTCATATAATTGCCAGCAAGAAGAGACTGGGCCATACACAGGAGATATTTCTCTGCAGACCCAGCTACATTTTGTGAGTGCTGCTGAGAATATGGGTGCGTTTAACTTTAATGATTTGGCGGTGTTAAACGACATCCGATCGGTAAGTGTTAGAATAATAGCCTGTTTACACAGGCACACCACCTTTCAGATGTGCACTGAGCGATTAGTAATGGATCAATAGGCTGCTATTATTCTCTGCAGCACGGGTCCTGTTTACACAGGATGATGACCTGCTGATATTTAGTGCAGGCTAAAGGATTATTTCAGCCAACAAACGAGCTATTGTTTATCGGATGATCGGCAGCCTGTTTACGACGAAAGATTGTGAAGTGAGCATTCCTAGGACCACTTGTCCCCGATAATTGTGGTGGTTATATACATACAAGTAATAGCAGCTGTTGGATGGTACCATTTTCCAGATCTCCTATCTGGTTAGCTTCCAGGTGCCTCCTTACACTTTGAATAGCGGTCGGCCGATGCTGTATCCTTCTGACTTCTGCCTATACAAATTCGCTGTTTGGTTATAAGTGAGAGAAGGGCGTAAGGATCCGTTTACATGGACCGGCCAGAGGTGAGATATTGCCACTGATCGTAAACTTTTACCGATAAGCAGTTGTTGAAATGCCTGTTTACACAGGCAGACAAAAATAAGATAGTAAGCAATGCTTACTGAGCGATCTATACTAGATTACTCAGCATGCATAGGCTGCCATTGCTTTGGCAGTGAGTTCTGATTACACAGGACAATTCACCACCTAGAAATATGATCTTTTGTGCTGCACATAAGATCATTTCACCCGATGACAGAGTGTTTTACTTGTTCATCGGCTGATCGGCAGCCTGTTTTCATGATTATCTTGAAGTGTAACAAGCACTTTTAACTATGTTGGTTCACGATTATCTTGCTGTGTAAATGCCTCTTAAAGGGTATTCCCATCTCTAAGATCCTATCCCAATATATAGTAGGTGTAATAATAATATTAGCAAATACCTCCACTAGCTGTTAACTGTCACTAGTAACCATGGAAGTTACTGCAATGCCCTCCATATTGGGTAAGCAACATAAGTTATCAGGAAAACTATACTACATTTCTAATTGGAGGTATTTGTTATTATTATTACTATTCTTACACCTAGTACATATTGGGATAGGATCTTGGAGATGTGAATACCCCTTTAAGCCATTGTCGTACACTGGTGGCTTATCTATCTTGAGAACAAAAGGATCATTGCTTGAAATTGAATGGAATCTGTTACCATTTTTTTGCTACCTAATCTTAAAGCAGCATAATATAGGGACAGAGACACTTTCATTGGTAGTGATGTCACTTATTGGGCTGCTTGCTGTAGTAATTGTAAAATCACTGTTTTATCAGCAGGATATTATGACTAGAGGACTACTAGGCATGCTACCAAGTAGTCCAGCCACGCCCCAACCACTGATTGGCAGCTTTCTTTCTGTTCACAGTGTACAGTCATGGCCAAAAGTTTTGAGAATGACACAAATATTAATTTTTACAAAGTCTACTGCTTCACTTTTTCAAATGGCAATTTGCATATACTCCAGAATGTTATAAAGAGTGATCAGCTTAACAGCAATTACTTGCAAAGTCAATATTTGGCTAGAAAATGAACTTTATCCCCCAAAACACATTTCACATCATTGCAGCCCTGCCTTAAAAGGACCAGCTAACCTCTTTTCAGTGATTGCTCCATTAACACAGGTGTGGGTGTTGATGAGGATATGGCTGGAGATCAATCTGTCATGATTAAGTAAGAATGACATCACTGGACACTTTTAAAAGGAGGCTGGTGCTTGGCATCATTGTTTCTCTTCTGTTAACCATGGTTATCTCTAAAGAAACACGTGCAGTCATCATTGTAATGCACAAATGGCCTAACAGGGAAGAGTATCGCAGCTAGAAAGATTGCACCTCAGTCAGCAATCTATCGCATCATCAACAACTTCAAGGAGAGAGGTTCCATTGTTGCCAAAAAGGCTCCAGGGCGCCCAAGAAAGACCAGCAAGCGCCAGGACCGTCTCTTAAAAGTGTTTCAGCTGCGGGATCGGGCTACCAGCAGTGCAGAGCTTGCTCAGGAATGGCAGCAGGCAGATGTGAGTGCATCTGCACGCACTGTGAGGCGGAGACTCTTGAAGCAAGGCCTGGTCTCAAGGAGGGCAGCAAAGAAGCCACTTCTCTCCAGAAAAAACATCATGGACAGACTGATATTCTGCAAAAGGTACAGGCAGTGGACTGCTGAGGACTGGGGTAAAGTTATTTTCTCTGATGAATCCACTTTTCGATTGTTTGGGACATCAGGAAAACGCCTCATTCGGAGAACACAAAGTGAGCGCTACCACCAGTCTTGTCTCATGCCAACTGTTAAGCATCCTGAAACCATTCATGTGTGGGGTTGCTTCTCAGCCAAGGGAATCGGCTCTCTCACAGTCTTGTCTAAAAACACAGCCATGAATAAAGAATGGTACCAGAATGACCTCCAAGAGCAACTTCTCCCAACCCTCCAAGAGCAGTTTGGCGATCAACAATGCCTTTTCAGCATGATGGAGCACCTTGCCATAAAGCAAAGGTGATAACTAAATGGCTCAGGGAACAAAACATAGAATTTTGGGTCCATGGCCTGGAAACTCCCCAGATCTTAATCCCATTGAGAACTTGTGGTCAATCATCAAGAGAGGGTGGACAAACAAAAACCTAAAAATTCTGACAAAATGAAAGCATTGATTGTGCAAGAATGGACTGCTATCAGCCAGGATTTGGTCCAGAAGTTGATTGAGAGCATGCCAGGGAGAATTGCAGAGGTCCTGAAGAAGAAGGGTCAACACTGCAAATATTGACTTGCTGCATTAACTCATTCTAACTGTCAATATAAGCTTTTGTTACTCATATGTTTGCAATTATATTTCTGTCTGTGATAAAAACATCTGTCAAACACACACATAAAAACCAGAGGGCAGCAGATCATGTGAAAATATAATATTTGTGTCATTCTCAAAACTTTTGGCCATGACTGTACACAGAAAGCTGCCAATCAGTGATGTGGGCAGCTTATACGAGCTAAGCATTCAAAGAACTGCTAGATCTGCAGCAAGAGAAAAGCGTTTTTAATTAAAACTACAGCACCCACTAAAGTAAGTGATGCATTGCTACAATCAGGATTTCTCTATCGCTTCATTGGGGGACACAGGAAACCATGGGTGTATGCTGCACTAGGAGGCTGACACTATGCACAAAAAAGTTAGCTCCTCCTCCACAGTGTACACCCCACCGACCGTCACTAGGTTAATCAGTTTTAGCTTCGTGTCAGTAGGAGGTGGACATGGGTCTTTTACTAGACCCTTTTCTACCTTGGTTTTCCAGTAACGTCTCTTCTTTTTCAGATGGATCTTCTACCCTTACCTCTGGAGGGATACAGTCTGAACAGTTACAACTGTACTCCCATGTAGAGACTAGGAGTACGGCGTGTACTGCCACCTTGTATCCTCATATGTCTATCCGGCAGGACCCTAATACACAGAAGAGTGTTTAGGTGAGCCGAACATTGGCCGTGGTCCCTGTCCCTACCCTTTTTATTGTTAGAGGGGCCTTCCTTTTCCCCTAACTTTTATTCAGAGTTTGTAGTAGAGAGGCCTTCCTTTTAGGCATAGACTGTTTTTGATCTATAGGGGGCCTGTTTTTCTCCTTCATTCTGGGTTACCTGACAGGCAGTCCAGGCCTCCGCGCCGCCCTCCCCTGTCTTCGGGGCCTCAGTAATAAATTTAGGCCCCAGCTTCAGCATGGCCTAACTCCAGCAGTTAGCTCCGCCCTTCTCTGCATCTTCGGGCGGGCTTTTCTCCCACCCGTCGATAGCACGCCCTCTCCTACTGTTTCTGGCGGTTAGCTCGCCCCTTCATCTCGGACGTGCAGGTGTCCCGTGCTTCGCTGTCTCTCTCCCTCCTCTTTTATTTGCAGCAGCTAGCTCGCCCACTTCCTTTAGCTCATCTGTTATGTTTTGGTAGCTGAGGAGAGCAGGCAAAAGCAGCAATACACCAGAGAGGTTGGAATTACTGGATTGCAGTACCCTGACTAACCACCACAACTAAAGGCAGCCGTGGAGCGTTCCTACGTTGGTCCTAGACGCCTCGTCACAGCCTGAGAGGCTAACTACACCTAAAGATAGAAAGAGGAAAGCTATCTGCCCCGGAGCAGATCCCCAAAGAACATAGGAAGCCCCAAAACATGTAATGGCGGTTAGACAAGAGGAAATACAGACACAGACAGAAAATAGTATTAGCAAACGCTGGGGCCCAATCTGCCTAGACAGAAAAGGATAGGAAGGATACTTACTGCAATTCCAAAAAACCCTAAAAAAAGCCAACGCTACTAATTGCAAAAACACCGGAGATCACACGACCTCTACCACCTAAATTAGTTCTCTGGTGTAACAAAACTAAGCCGCAGCCACAGAAAAAACTGGAAAAGGCAAATGAACAAACAGTGGCTCCAGAGGAACCGAGAGGAGCCTAAGCCCCCGGGGAGGGGAACCTGGCCAACCTCACAGAAATGCAGAGAAAAATGGCAAGCACAAAAACAAAAAAACAGAAAATATCTTATCTGAGAGCAGGAGAAGAGGCAAGACTCAGCAAGCTTCCAAGTGAACCAGGAAACAACATTGAGACAAGAACAATTGATCACGGCAACCATGATGGGGGAAACCTCACTTATATCCAGCCAGTCTGTAATTCCTGATTGCCAATCCTCATTGAATGGTTCAGTACTGTTTGTAACCACCAGAGGGAGCTTCTGCTCAGAATTCATTTCTAAAACATTCATAACACTCATCCCACTTCCCGGCCGCCCCACCCCCTTTCGGGACACGGACTCGTGCGCATAGAGGCCTTCTGGCCTCCAAGTCAACGATTGCTCGCTGGATCTGGACGGCAATTGGAGTCTTACCCTGTCAGAGCAGAGCACCTTCTCCTGGGTTTAAGGCACACTCTACCCGGGCAGTGGGTTCCTCCTGGTACAACATTGGACCTGCACCCTTCGGCTGTGCAGAGTGATAAATAATCTGTCCTCCATCCACATGTTTGCAAAATTTTTCAGGGTCCATGCCTACGCTTTGGGGGATGCCAGCTTAGGTAGAAAGACCTTGCAAATGGCAGTGGTGAGTTCTCCAACCTGAATGGAGTTTTTCTGCTCCCACCCTTGGGTACTGCTTTGGGACATCCCATGGTTTCCTGTGTCCCCCAATGAAGGGAGAGAGAACAGGATTTTTGGTTGCTTACCATAAAATTTTTCTCTGAGCCTTCATTGGGGAACACAGCACCCTCCCAAGTTTAACAGCTCTGGTTACTATATTATATTGTTACAGTTTGAGTTTGGATGTTTTCATTCTCTTTTATTTGTTACTTCTGCTACTGCTTTCTCACTAACTGATTAACCTATTGCCGGTTGGTGGGGTGTACACTGCGGAGGAGGAGCTAACTTTTTTTTTTTGTGCATAGTGTTAGCCTCCTAGTGGCAGCAGCATACACCCCCATGGTTCCTGTGCCCCCTGATGAAGGCTCAGAGAAACAAATTTTCGGTAAGCAACCAAAAATCCTGTTTTCTGCCCCTACCACGTGCTGCTCTTAGGTTAGCAAAAATCTGACAGATTCTCTTTAAAGGGGACATCCTTAAAATAGGTAATCAATAGCAAATCTTTGGTGGTCCAATATCTGACACCCTTGCTACCGATCAGCTGTTATTGGCTCTTACGGTGGCCGAAACCAATAAACAGATCTTTATAGGAGTGCTGTATTCAATGAGTAGCAGCCGCTACTGAGAAGTGTACTTCAGCTTCTGTCCTAAAGGCTAAGTGATCAATATTAGGTGCCCAGACAGGACCTGTGAACATGTCGGGAGAGAGCTTGAAGGCCCCCACACACATAACATACACTGCTGATTCCTCCAAAATCTATGGCTTTGACTTGATTTTCTTTACTGTGTATGGGGCCTTATAACTGCAAGCTACACACAATTTGTTTCTAGTCTGATTGTGAAGACACATAGGTCTAAGAAGCTGTAGACACAAAATGATTGTATTTATTAAGCAAAATAAAATGTTGCAAGGGGCAAAAAAAATAGTTTATTTCAGGCGTTCACAAATATTTGTCCTAAAACGAGTGATGACGAACCTCCACAATTTGGCACTCCTAGTAAAATAAAAATTTTACTCTCTTCCCGTTCCTGCACCGTTCTGTCACTGTCGGCGCCAGGTCTCCAGGACCTGCATAGCATTATTATGCCACGCGAGCCCTGCAGCCAGCCAGTCCGTGGCCAGCGTTGAACTGTTGCGCTCCTGCTTGTCCAACATTTCGTCTAAAGAAAGTGATTGTGCTGCAGCCCAATAACAGCGACTGATTGGCTGTAGAGTTCACGTGGCATCATTATGAGACCTGGCGTCGACATCGCTGTAATGCCACCATTGCGGGAGGGGACTACCGGAGTACCTGTTGTTTTTATTTTACTTAAAGGGAATCTGTCATCCCATATTTCGTATATCAGCTGCAGCCACCGCCATCAGGGGCTTATCAATAGCCTTACCCCCCCGGGTGAGTATAATATAACTTGTTTTTCTTATTTTTCAGGTTACATCAGGGGCTTATCTACAGCATTACAGAATACTGTGGATAAGCCCCTGATGGTGGTGGCTGCAGCTGTTATACGAAAAATGGGGTGACAGATTCCCTTTAATTTGTCACCCCAAACTGCCTGCACAACTGCCAGAACAGATTTTAGCTGAGTTAGTTTGTTAAAGTTTGTTAAATCATCATGTGACTGGATAATTTTAATGGCAATGAGTTTTTCTTCAGTTTGAACCTTCTGATTGCTGGACATGTGAACTCTGCCCCAGACATTCTCACCAGTGCAAAAGCCACTGCTCACCCCTCGCCATGTGCACACTGGGCAGGACCAGTCCGACTGCGTTGTCGTTTGATGGAAGAACCTCTGCTGCCATTGTGATATCTCTTCTGCACTGCGTCCGGAACATAATTGTACATTAACTTGCACATCAAAGCTGTGACCTTCCTCTTTGTGTTCTAGATCCTATGATTTAGCCTCTCAAGGATCACTTAGGAACCTGGTGCATCGTAATTTTATTTTCCTGGCAATCACTTGTGTGATTCTGTTTTTCTGTCTTAAGACTGAGCAGGCGTTAGCTAGGTAGATGGCTTATTGGCTAGGAAAACAAAATGACGTTTTTTAGGACTCCATGTTTCGTAGTCGATGATTATTTTATAAGGCACAATTGTTTGGTCTTCTGTTTAAAGAAAACTTTTAACAGCTTAGAAGTAGACCTTATTATAATAAGCAGATACAATAATCTAAAAGCACGTTCTATGTATAAAGGCCGAGAGCATGACACAATTTAGACTCTCCCAAAATAGTAATAATAGATTTGCTTTTGTTTATGATATTGTTGGAGGACTCCACTTAGGCAAAGGAGTAACGAGAAAACCACTAAATGATGTTAAAATAAAGAAATATCATTGATTAGTTGATCAAATGAAGTACAGGAAAAAAATAAACATTTCCAAAAATAAGTAGGGGAATGGAGGAAACGAGTACATTAAGGAAAGGTTGCAGGTCCGAAGTAAGACTTGGGAAAGCAGAGAGAATAGGACGATACTAAATTTCTTATTGTATGTATTTATTTATTATTTTATTATTATTATTATTAATAGTATTATTACTCATCGTATTTTTCTTTTGTTAGAGCATCAAATCCCCTTTATAGCTATAGCATTATAATTAAAATTCACCATACGGGTCCAGATATTGGCCTGTATATTTAGATATAAAGATACGCCCTCATCTGTGGAACTGTATGGCAGATTTTAGACATTGAATGGTTTGCGTTTGTAGGTAGTGTGTACTGTAGATAGATAGATATATACATACATACACCGGGATCTCACATGCGAGAAACATGGTCGAGTCTCGCATGTGAATTCCCAGCACTGCCGCCGGCACTCGGGAGTGGAGCAGGCGGCTGCATAGAAATATATGGAGCCGCACACTCCACTCCCGAGTGCCGGCGCCAGTGCTGGGAATTCACATGCGAGACTCGACCATGTTTCTCGCATGTGTGATCCCAGCCTTAATTGTAGTTCTGCAACAAAGAAATCGAATACATTCCAAAAAAAATCTAACATATTAATCCTTGTTAAAAGGTGGACATGTGACGATTCATTGCTATGCTCTACTAGAATACAGTTTGATTTCCAGTGAATGTGTGATTCATGTATAGAGAATTGTAAGGTCTCATAATAAAGCATCTTCATTTTCTTGTATGTTCAGGGACACAGCGGGGCAGGAGAGGTTCCGTACTATTACTACAGCATATTACAGAGGAGCCATGGTAAGTGTCCCGTTTCCTTGTGCACAAGCTTTCCTAAATCCGCACCCCTCTTTTATGCACATACACTATTTATCGGGACTGGGCATATCTCAGAAGCCATGTAGCTGCTGTGCCTTTAAATTTGTTACTTTTGACTTTATGACAATTTTAATATGCTTTCTCAATGGGGTTCTCCAGGATTAGAAAACAATGGTTTTGCTCTTTCTCATAGACGATTCCTCATATGGCTACAAGATATGTCTAGTACTGCAGTTCAGCCCTGTTCTCTTAAATGGGGGAAGAGCTGCAATACCTGACACTGCCAATAGACGGATGTAGCACTGTGGGGGGGGGGGGGGAGTCCTTGTTTTTGTTTTTTATTATTTTTTTACCCCTTTTCTCTCAGCTTGTCAGTTGCACAATGATGGAAAAAGAATCAACACTTTTGTAAACTTATTGATATATTGTACACGTCAACTTTTAAGCATAAAATAGTAGCAGTATTAAGGGAAGAAAAAAAATGTGCACAACTTGGTGATGTCCTAGACAACAGACCAGGCAGAGAGTGGGTTAGGGGACCCCCTTAATCAGAATAGATTGGGTCCTAGAGCTGGGACACCCATGTATCACACATCTCCAAACACCTTGATTTATTAGCTTGCTTGGCTAATCCCCAGAAGTGAATGCATTTCTTGTCTTTCTTCCAGGGCATCATGCTGGTGTATGATATCACCAATGAGAAGTCATTTGACAATATTAAAAACTGGATAAGAAATATTGAAGAAGTAAGTGACATGTTCCCTTTTTCTCCGTGCAGACTATATCGTGGCTTTTTAGAAATCTTGTCTGTGCGGTTTCTCAGGTTCCCCGCAGCGTATAAGTTGTATGGATGATGTGTCATAGGAGCGCCTTAGCTAAAAAGCAAGAAAAATCTGTAAGACCATGTCACTTAAAATTTTAAGTCTTGGGACAATGAAATCTGCTTTTGTTATTTTCTTCAATAATGTTTTTGCAGAAAACTATTGTAAAAGTTGGAATTGTTTCTGCGATCTATAGAGCGCAGGATTACCAAGTGGAAAGGGGTTAAAAACAGTAGTACTTTGCATAACAATGCCGCCAGTTTCTGTACATGTGATTAGAGATGAGTGAACTTGTTCAGAAACGTTTACCAATCTCAAATTCGGCACGAACATTGCACGTTCGGATTCATGTTCAGATTTCCAAGGATTTTTCCTAAAAAATCTGCAAAATTCGGCCAAAGCTCGGTAAATCTAGTTTCCACTAAAGGCTCTTTCAGGCGTCCGTGTTTCCAGTAGCAGCAAAATGTCCCGCACACGTGGACACTGACACACGGATGATATCTGTGTGACACATACCGGCGCCTGGGAAGCAGCGGTACTTTTCACGCTGTTCCCCAGCGCCCGTGCTGAACACCGCTCACATTCCTGTCCCCTGCTCGCGCTGCATCGGGAAGTTCTGCAAACGTAGCCAAACCGAAACCTTTAAAAGGTTCGCTCATCTCTACATGTGACCACTGCAGCCAATCACTGCCCCATCCAGAAAGGGCACTAAATGCAGATACTGGGTGGGCACCTGGGAAGAGTTGGAACAGGGATGGCGAGGGATCGGTGAGGTTAAGTATTACTGCTATTATTATTTTATGCTATTGTTGGGTTTCTTTTTTTAATTGTTCTCCCCCTGTTTATTGTTCATGGGAATGTAACAATTTTTGTCTGAATTTTATATGATTTATTTCTCAAACTAAATAAAATTTACTGTTGACATTTTTTTTTTCTGTAGCTGCTGGGGTTGATGTGTAAATGTCGGAGCAGGACACTTACTCAACAAAAATATGGCAGCCCCTCGGCATTGGACACTGGTCGGTGTCCGACTGCATCTCCTGTTTTGTGGCTGCCTCAGATTTGAACTGGTCACGCGCCTTGGACTACCCAGTTTACAGCTGTGAGCGGAGCAAGCTGCCATTTTATTGTAGGCCAACTCTGACCTACAATTTGCTCCTGTCACTGCTCACACAGTGGTCATCCTTAACAGGCGGTATGGGCATCAGTTTAGTGACAGTGAGCACACGTTGGGCTGTACAACTAATACCAGGCTACCGAGCTGTTCTTGCCACTGGAAAGTTACCTCTACCGTCCTGTTCTGAGTGATGATAGCAGGGCTACGACGGTGAAAACAGGTCAGTAGCCTGATCTCATAGTACAATGTCGGGCTGCCCAGCCTGTGCTCCCCACCGCTGTCTCTGCTTGTGTTCACAGCACATTAGTGAAATCTTTTCACGACTGTACACTGAGCAGAGTCAGTGTTCACTCAGTGTAAAGCATTATTTAGATGACAATGATGCTGCGACCTCTGAATGAGGCTTTAGTGCTGCATCTGCAAAGCTGTACCAGATATAGACACTAGGACTGTGGCAGTGACTTCACGTGACTGAGTGTAATCACCTCCATAGTGCTGGTGCCCAAATCTGTGCTCATGGGAAACAACTGTGATCTGAGTGCAGCAGTTGCAATGACATGACTGCTCTGCTCAGATCACAGTAATTCTTATCAGACCTGTGCACACAATCCTATTATGTGAGATACAGTCTGCAAGCTATGTATATACTATCCTGTGTGATGCAGTCCACATAGCCGTGTATGTAATACTGTCATGTGTTACAGTCCGCACAGTCGTGAATCTAACCCTATGAAGTGTGATCCTAACTGCTGAACTATAATTACTGTGATGTGAGTGCTGCAGCCACAATGATATAACTTCTCCACTCAGAACTTATGTAGACCAGTGAGCAGCGCAGTGCCAACCAACAGAATTGATGCTGCCAGCAGTCCTCAGTGGCACTGACCACTTCTGTATCCGTCATCAATAAAATGGCGCAGTATGTGAAACTTCACACTAAACTTCATTCTTCTTTATCCCAGAAGGCAAGGCAAGTAGTGACATCAGCACATGTGAGCAGGTCCTGACCCATTCACTGCAGTCATAATGCGAGCAAGCATTACACTAGGCTTCATGGCAAATGTCAGCAGCTGCTCCCCCTAGTGTTTAAAAGTTGAAAATATCTACACTTTTTTAAATAATTTTCAATATTTTATACCTTAAACAATATCTAATTGTATTTATTTTTTCTTAAAACCTTCATATTCAATCTTCAACTTTTTATACTTTTTTTTCAGTTTTTTCGAAGACCTATCCTTTATAAAGCCAGCTGTAGACTCTGACTTGGATAACCAATTTCTGACGCAGAAAAGTCACACATTGTAAATTGTGTAACTATGGCAGTTAATGTAATTAAAACCATTTTTTAATTGCTGTATCTTCTTGGCACTACCCTAAGGGCCCCGTCTCACATAGCGAGATCGCTACCGAGATTGCTGCTAAACAGCGATCTCAGCAGCGATCTCGCTATGTCTGACACGTACCAGCAATCAGGCCCCTGCTGTGAATCGCTGGTCGTGTCAGAAATGCATGGACTTTTTTTTGATCGCTGGTCTCCCGCTAGCCAGCATGCATCACTGCGTGTGATAGGCAGGAGACCATCGATCTCCTGGTAACCAAGGTAAACATCGGGTTTCCAGGCACGGGGCTGTGCCTGGAAACCCGACGTGTACGTTGGATACCAGAGCGCTGCTGCAGGGGAGCTGGTAACCAAGGTACACATCGGGCTTCCAGGCACCGCGCAGCGCCTGGAAACCCGACGTGTACCTTGGTTACCAGCTCCCTGCATCAGCGGGCTGGTATCCAACTTACACTGCGGGTAACTAGGCGACGTTACCCGCAGTGTCGCTGTCCTGATCGCTGCCTGTTTGGCAGCTCAGCAGTGATCATGTAGCGACATACCAGCGATCCTGATCGTTGTCGGGATCGCTGGTGTGTCGCTATGTGAGACGGGGCCCTAAGTGTTACAATTTTCACATCTGGCTATTGTACAGGAATGGTCACATGCAGTGTTTGCCCCTTTAGCGTCACGGTGGTCAGATGAGTTATCTGGGTTACACTGCTTAATATCTGAGATCAAAATGAGTGACAGTAATTGCCATGCTTATATTTAATTCTCAGCACCGCACGTTCACTTCCATGAAAAATCGTTCCACCGCATGATCAAATCTCATTCTCAAGGATGTTTTTGTAAAATACAGCGTTTCCCTCCCATGTGTATGTACCCTGTAAGGGGTTATGGGGTCCATTTCATATCCTCAACAGGGAGAGGTAATGCTGACATTGTGTGAACAGTTGCCTGCTAGTGATGAGTGAACAATCTCAGATAAGGCGTTATAGGATAAGGTGTTATCTAAGCATGTCACTGGTGCTAAACAGGTTACTTTGGCGTGCTCGAATAATATGTTCAAGTCTCTGCACCTTTATGTGTTGAGGCTGTCTAACAGCATTGCAGTATGTATGTATGCTACTGTACTGCCCCGCACATAGGGTAAGCAACATAGCGAATCAGAAGAACTATACTACACTTTTAATTGAAGGTATTTGCTAATATTATTACTACACCTATTCCATATCGGGATAGGATGTTGGAAATGGGAATACCCCATTAAGTATGCTATGTTATGTATGTTCTTTGTTGTGTGTGTGTGTATATATGCGATCCTCATCCCTACCAAGCAGGAAAGGAATCATAGCGTTCCAATAAGCATGAGTGCAAATGTGTTGAATCTATGTAAAGCCAGCAAGTTTATTGGTCAGAACCCAGCCACCTTCTCCTCACTTCATTATTGTCTGTCCGATTCTTTCCCAGCATGCCTCTTCTGATGTGGAGCGAATGATCCTGGGCAATAAATGTGACATGAATGATAAGAGACAAGTATCCCGGGAGAGAGGCGAGAAGGTACGTAATTTGTTGATCTTTACTCGGACCATAGTTTGGTACTGCTTTTTTGTTTTGTTCCTTAATCCTTTGTTTTTGTTTTTTCTCTCTAAATCCAGCTTGCTATTGATTATGGAATCAAGTTTCTTGAAACCAGCGCAAAATCCAGTATCAATGTGGAAGAGGTAAAAACTCATCCTATGTAAAAAGCTTTGGTTTACTAAAGAAGAGACCTAAGTTTGCTAATGTATCTTTGGTAATTCCTTGTGCACCCGTTCCCATCAGAGCTGCTCCCTTTGTGTAGGTGCATGTGTAGAGGGGAAATTGCAAAATCCTCAGCATCACTGTCATCTAAGACTAGATAGAAGGAGAAATCTCTTCAGGAATGAAGCTGTGCTGTTACCTTGGGCTTGCTGACCTCTCATCCAGCATGTATTACTGAGAGGGACACTATCACATGAGAGAAGTCTGAAACTAACGGTGCCTGCAGATAAGCGTATGAAAAACTTTCCAGGTCTCATCAGAAAACTCGACTCGAATGTTTGAGTCTCATATGAGACCAGTTGAAAGTAGTGCATGCTGTGATTTTTCACACACCCCCCTCACTGACACTTGAACCAACAAAAAAAATCATTAATCTGGACAGCACGATTGACTGACATGGGTCAATGTGCTGTCTGATTAAATCTGCCGGCGCATGTCTGATTTATACACTTATCTTCATGAACCTTAAATGTTAATTGCAATGACACAAAGGCTTTCCTAAAATAAATGAAAAATTAGAGATTGTATAATAAAACTGACTGCAATGTTATCCACTAAAGGTGACCATAGCTTTTGGTGAACTATAAATCCCACCTTACCGTCACCCAGCAATAGTTAAATGAGAGCATCATGCTTTGCTGCAGCTTTTAATAGCTCACCAGCGGTCTGCATATGTACGGAGAAGATACGGGATTCGGGGGTCTTGGTTTACAAAGAACAGTTCCTACAGAAAGCAGACGTGAGTAACAAAGTGCACTCACATACAGGAGCAGGGGTACCAGACTGCAGATATAAAGGAGCATTAAAGTGCATGCAGAGGAGAAACAGTGGAAAACTGCAGAATCAAGAAAGAGCAGAGATGGCAGAAAGCAAGGCAGAAGAGTGGAGAAGTAATGGAGAGCAGAGCTAATCCTCTGCTCTTCTCTATCAGGCAGAACCTGTGCCAGACAGGCATAGGGGCCATAGTTGATCCCCAGTGCAGATCAGGTCAGGTTACTGCCAGGCAGTGATCTCTGTGCATTCTGTAGGATGTACCTTCCCGGGCACCTGCTGTTTTTCTTGGCCTTGGTGGGGTCCCCACCATCCTTGGAGGCCCTGTTCCCCTGCCCACAGTGCACCGCAGAGCGGCTGGCTGCCTGCCCCACCTGTGTGGAGCCAGTGTGGGCTCCGAGCTGTGGCTGCTGCTCCATGTGCGACCGACTGGAGGGGGAATCGTGCTGGGTGAACACTACGCTCTGCACTTCTACCCCAACCCCTGCGCAGAACTCCCCTGCTGGTGCTAGTGCGGAGGCGATCGTGCCCACAGGAAGGACTCTGAGTGCCCCCTCTCGAACATGTCATAGGTTCGTCATCACTGCCATATACAGTAAGGTCTCTCTAGTGGCCACTGCCGGCAGCCCGGCCCTATGCCATGAATAGCCGGGTTGGAGCTCTGTACTATACAAATAAAGGCTTCGCATCTTATAATTTTTATAAAAGTAAACGGTGTGAAAACGAATTGTAAAAACTATGATGTTCATATTTAGAGTTACACATTTGCTTTTCATAAAGAAACCATAACATTTCTATTTTTTGGAAGGGGGGGGGAGGTTAATGGTTTCTGTTATTACAATTTGCCATAGGAGAAGATTCTGAAAATGTTACTGATGTACATTTATTAAAAATATATATATGTCTTGCAGGCATTTTTCACCCTTGGTCGCGACATCATGACAAAACTCAACAGAAAAATGGTTTGTATTAAAATAAATATTTTTGGTCAAGCTGCCCCGCAGACTAGCAGAGCAAAGCTCCATCGCTAGGCTTTTTTTAGTGTCTGTTCCAAACTGTATACTATTGAGCCCTAGTGCTCGCTATTCTAGTTTGCATCTGCAATCAGGCAACCCTCGCATGTTTTTTTTTGTCTGTCCCCGTGAAACTTGCGGGACGGCAACTCTAAGGGTGAGTTTCCACGATCAGTAAACGCTGCGTGTTTGGCGCTGTGCGCTGGCGCAGCGCCAAACACGCAGCGTCCAGATGTTACAGCATAGTGGAGGGGATTTCAAGAAATCCCGTCTCCACTATGCGTAACAACACGCAGGCGGGAGACCTGCGTAAACGGACATGCGGCGCGTCTTTTCAGACCGCAGCATGTCCTCGCGTGTTGCGGCGACGGTGCGTCGCCGCAACAGAATTTAACACAGGGCTATGTAGCCCTGCGTTCTTTCCGGAGGTGTCCTGAACACCTCCGGAAAGAATGCGCGTCAGAAAGGGGGCGGGGCTTAGACGGAGCGGAATTTCCGCTCCGTCCAAAGCGCTGTGGTTCCGGACCGTGGAACCACAGCCTAACATGTCAGTGAAGCACCTGCGATACTCTGTGCATACCTGAGCACCCAATGCAAACTCGAGAAGCGAGCTCTTGCGTTCAACACTACACATACGGCAATCTAACTAATTTCCTGGGTCTAACGTCCACAGAATCTAGTGCCCATAACCTGTATTACATTTTTCAAAAAGGGCATCCAGGCCTCCTTGAACCTTTTGTAGTGAATCAACCATTACATCATGTGAAAGGGAGTTCCATAGGCTCGCTGCTCTTACAGTAAACAATTGCCATCTGTAATTATGATAAAACCTTCTTTTCTCTAGATGTAGTGGATGCATAGTTGGCAAGGTTGTAGGCCTAAAGCTACGTGCACACGTTCAGTATTTGGTCAGTATTTCGCCTCAGTATTTGTAAGCCAAAACCAGGAGTGGGTGATAATTACATAAGTAGTGACGTGTTTCTATTATGTTTTTTGCTCTGATTGTTCCACTCCTGGTTTTGGCTTAACCCTTTTCCGACGTGGTCCATAATAATACGTCTTTGCGCACTGGTACTTATAGCTGCGGGACGGATTATTACGTCCACGCAAACGCAGGCTATGCACGAGCGATTACCGCACCGCTCCTGG
Organism: Oophaga sylvatica; assembly: GCA_033576555.1. Taxonomy (NCBI): domain Eukaryota; kingdom Metazoa; phylum Chordata; class Amphibia; order Anura; family Dendrobatidae; genus Oophaga; species Oophaga sylvatica. The sequence goes on along the minus strand of JARQOD010000004.1, from coordinate 349,465,406 downwards.
CACTTTAGCCCCCTAAATGCTGTGATCAAACTCGATCACAGCATTTTGGGAGCCAGCAGAGTGATGACAGCCTTTCTGCCCTTGGATCAGAGACCCTGCGTCATCACGTAGGGTCCTGGTCATTGCCATGGTGACCCAATGTCATCATGATGATATCCAGGTCACCAGTGCTAGGAAAGTTACTTGATCATGCGCAGTGCATGATCAGCAACTTTCTCTGTCAGTGCAGAGCTGACAGTTTGCATATCATGGGGATGCTGCTGCGTCCCCATGCTATTCAAGCGATCAACCTGCAAAAAATGATAGTCCCCTAGAGGGGAAAAGTTACCAAAAATTAAATAATTGTGAAAATATTAAAGGAAATATATCAAATAATAAAAAAAAAAATCAAAACATATTGTACCCATAAATATTTGTATGAAAACAAAAATGTAAAAGTACACACATTTGGCATTGTCCGGTGTGGAACAACCCGACCTATGAAACTGTCCCACTAGTTAACCCTTCTAGTGAACACCAAAAAAAAAAAAAAAAAAAAGCTGCCATACAGCTCCATCAACAGAAGAATGAAAAAGTTATAGCTCTCAGAATAAAGCGCTGCAAAACTAATTATTTTTACTATAAGGCTATGTGCACACGTTGCGGATTTTGATACGTGATTCAGATGGAACCCTCAACTGAAGATTCCCTATAATGAGGCAGATGGAGGCATTGTGGACCTGTCTGACCTGTGATCCGGCGGTGTCTGTCTTTTTAGGATTGCAGAAAAGTGCCATCGGCCACAGTTCTTTGTGCACTTTGGAAAAGGACACCGCTGATCAGAGGCCAGACGGAGTCCAGAGTAACTCTGCTGCCTCATTATAGTGAATGGATCCCTCTGGGGTTTCATCTGAATCACGTCACTCAGATTTAGATGGAAACCCCAAAGTGCTCAGCGTAGAGCGCCGCATAAATGTGAGCACAAACGTTATGTAAAATGTTCCCAATAAAAGCTTCAACTCAATCCACAAAGCAAACCCTCACTCAGGTCTGTCATCTGTTAACAGAAATATAGGGGGCTTCCACAAAGGCTCTGGAAAAGCGAAATAACTCCTCACCCTTCAAAAGAAATTCAGCAAATGGCTCCCTCCCTTCTGAGCCCCACAGTGGAACTAAACCACATATAGCATCCACATATTTGGAATTTCTGCAGTGATGAGATCCTGCCTAAGGCTGGGGTCAGACATGCGAGAAACTCGCACGAGTCTCACATGTCAATACCCGGCAGTGCCGCCGGTACTTGGACAGGAGCGTGGGGCTGCATGTATTTCTATGCAGCGCCACACTCCGGTCCCGAGTACCGGGTATTGACATGTGAGACTTGTGCGAGTTTCTAAGTGTCTGACCCCAGCCTAACTTACAGGTGCATGTCTCCAGAAGCATGCGCTGGGCATAACGTACTGGTGACTGCAATGTACTGGTCACTACAACAGCAGTTTGCAATTTTTACTCGGCAACATTCATTGCTGCCTGTCTCTGGAAAATACCCATGGAGGTCAAAATCGTCACTATACCTGTAGATAAATTCCCAAAGGGGTCTAATTTCCAAAATGGGGTCACTTGAGGGGGATTCTGCTCTTCTAGCAATTAGGGGCTCTGTATATGGAGTCCGCAAACTATTCTAGGAAAATCTGTGCTCCAGGAGGCAATTGCCACGTTCAGTAGAAATTGTGGGACAAGTTATAGTGCCATTTTTACCCATTTCTTGTGTAAAAATGTAAAATCTAGGGCCAAAACTAAATTTTGGTGATTAAAAATGTAAATTATTTTTTCTTCACTGCCCAATAGTATAAAATTCTGTGACACACTTGTTGTGTCAATATAATCACTGCACCCTTAGATTAATTCATTGAGAGGTGTAGTTTGTAAAATGGGGTCACTTATGGGGGTTCTGCTGTTCTGGCACCTGCAAACCACAACAATAAAATCTGGCGCTCCTTGCCTTCTGAGCTTTGCCTGAAACATATTTCCCAATTACATGTAGGGTATTGGTGTACTCAGGGAAAAAACGGACTTCAGTTTGCTGTAAAAAAAAAAAAAAAAATCCCATTAGCCCTTAAAAAAATTAAAAACTTCTGGCTAAAACAACATTTTTGTGGTAAAAATTTGATTAATTCATTCTTCATTAATGGTATAAAATTCTGTGAGGCACATGTGGTGTCAATATGATCACTACACCCCTAGATGAATTTAATGGGAAGTGTAGTTTGTAAAATGAGTTCACATATAGGGGTTTTTTGTTGCATGGAACCTCAGGCGCTCTGCCAATGTGACATGGCACCGATGGGTATCGGCTAACTCAGGAGAAATTGCACAACAAATTGTATGGTGCAATTTCTCCTGTTACCCTTATGAAAATGCAAAATTTGGGGCCAAAATAACATTTTTTGTGGGGAAAATGTTTTTTTTTTTTTTTTTTAATTTTTCTCTTCTCACGTCTCAACGTTATAAACTTCTGTGAAGCTTCAGGGGTTTCAAGGTGCTCACCAGACATCTAAATACATTCTTTGGGGGGTCTAGTTTCCAAAGTAGTGTCACTTGTGGGGGATTTTTACTGTTTAGGCACATCAGAGGCTCTCCAAACAGGACATGGTGTCCGCCAGTTGTTCCAGCAAATTTTGCATTGAAAAAGTCAAATGGCGCTCCTTCTCTTCCAAGCTCTGACGTGCGCCCAAACAGTGGTTTTCTCCCTCATATGGGGTATCTGCATGCCAGGAGAAATTACACAACTAATGTTGGGATCCATTTTTTCCTGGTACCCTTGTCAAAATAAAAAAAAAATTGGATCTGGATCTGAAGTAAAAAAAATTTTTTTTTTCCCCCAACATTCCAAAAATTCCTGTTAAGCACGTGAAGGGTTTATAAACTTCATAAATGTGATTTTTGAGCACCTTGAGGGGTGAAGTTTTTAGAATGGTGTCACTTTTGGGTATCTTCTTTCATATAGATCCCTCAAAGTGACTTCAATTGTGATGTGGTCCCTTTAAAAATAATAATAAAAAAAAAAAAAAAAGTTTTGTAAATTTTTTATTGGAAAAATTATGTGAATACTTTTCTGCCCAATGATGATAAAAGTATTCTCAGAGTCATACCTTTATTGGCTAACCAGAAAATTTTTGTTGGAAAAATTAGAAATCGTTGGTCAACTTTTAACCCTTAGAACGTCCTAAAAAATAAAAAATTTGGTTCCAAAATTGTACTGATGTAAAGTAGACATGTGGGAAATGTTATTTATTAAGTATTTTGTTGGACATATCTCTGTGATTTTAAGGCCATGAAAATGAAAAGTTTGAAATTGCTAAATTTTCGCCAAATTTCCTTTTTTTTTTCATAAATAAACGCAAGTCATATCGAACAAATTTTACCACTAACATGAAGTACAATATGTCACAAAAAACAATATCAGAATCACTGGGAACCGTTGAAGTGTTCCAGAGTTATTGCCTCATAAAGGGACAGTGGTCAGCATTGTAAAAATTGGCCTAGTCATTAACGTGCAAACCACCCTCAGGCGTAAAGGGGTTAAAAATACTGAGGTAAAATACCGAACATGTGCACATGGCCTTAGTGTAAAAAGATAATTGCACAGATCTCTGTAATGTCCTTTCATATATTTGATGGTGATTCATCTCATTATACATTTAACTCTATTTAGCTATTGTTCTTTTTGTTTTTCCTCCCCTTTCTAGCCAAATAATTTCATTGTTTAGGGGCAACTAAACTGAGTAGACTGGAACAATATTGTTAGGGTGAACTGAATTTTGATGGTGTGTGTGTTTAAGGCTATGTTCACACGTTGCTTTTTTTACTGGGTTTTTTATTTTATGCAAATTTTCAACTGCGTTTCTCAGTACCAGCAAAGTCAATGAGATTTCAGAAATCTCATGCACACACCTTGTTTTTTTTTCCCTGACTGTTTTGTCTCAAGAGCTTGTTTTTTCCCCTCTCCCATGACAGCACCACCTGAGAGAGGGTCTCCGCCCACCAGGACAGGAAACCTACTGAATAAAAGGGCGGTACCTCTCCTTCTCATCAGTTAGGATATGTTTCCATGATAAGGAAACACTCCGCATTTGCTGCGTGTTTGGCGCTGTGCGTTGGCGCAGCGTCCAGATGTTACAGCATAGTGGAGGATTTCAAGAAATCCCGTCTCCACTATGCGTAAAAATACGCAGGCGGAAGACCTGCGTTTCCGGACATGCGGCGCGTCTTTTCAGACCGCAGCATGTCCTAGCGTCTTGCGGCGACTTGCGTCGCCGCAAGGTAAATAACACAGGGCTATGCAGCCCTGCGTTCTTTCCGGATGTGTTCCGGAGGTGTCCGGAACACGTCCGGAAAGAGCGCGCGTCAGAAAGGGGGCGGGGCTTTGGGCGGTGCGGAATTTCCGCTCCGTCCAAAGCGCTGTGGTTCCGGACCGTGGAACCACAGCCTTAGGTTTCCTGTCCTCGTGGAAGCCTACAGCAGGTGCGGTACACTTACCAGGATGGTGTCCAGGAGCGGGATGCTGTCCGGGGTGGTGAGGCGGCCAACGGGCCGATGCAGGGGATCTCTTTGCAAAATGTCCCTGCCAGTAGTAATCCCGGGGCTGCGCGCACGGGAGGGATGGAGAAAAACCCCAGAGGTTTTGCCAGGCAGGAGCCAGGACCGAGAAGATGGGGCCCCCCGATGATGTGCGCCGGGTCACGCTCCGTGGCTGCGCACAGGCACCGGAAGTGCGCCGGTGAAGGAAGAGGAGAACTCACCGGGTCTGCGCACCGAGAGCTGAGCGCGCCGGTAAGCGAAGCCTGGGGCGGCGCATGTGCGGTCGGCCGAACTTCCAGCGCGTCCGACATTGCGCGCCAGGCGCGTCATTTCCGGAACGCGCGGGACGCCGAACAGGAGGGGCGGTCCTGCGACGTGGCCGGTTACGTAGGAGAGACGTGCGCAGGGCTTGGGATCCCTGGTGCGTCGTAGGAAAAAAAAAAAGTCACTATGGAGACGGAGGAGGAGCCGCCCAGTATTTTAAGGGGCTGGCTCCACAATATGGTGGCAATCGCTGTGAAAGCTTCAGGCATGGAGTCGCAACAGCAGCAGCCTCCACAGCAGCAGCGCCAGTCGTCGCAGCAGAGTCAGCAGGCGACATTGCAAGGCCATAAGCGCAGGTCTGACCAGTCAACTGATGGAGCAAGCCAAAAGTCTAAATCAAGTCAGAAATCCTCCTCCAGGGACAAGCGTTCTTCAGAACCTTCTCTACCTGCGTCTCCGGTACCGTAGATTGGTCCACGGGTGGTGAGTGATCTACGTGAATGTGACTAATATTAAAAAGGACCCCTTCTGTCTTTCTTTCTGTTACCTTCATAGGAAAGGCCCCGAAAGCACACCTCCAAACAAAAGAATAGGGAGTGTGCCATATGTAAGCAGGCTTTACCAGAAGCTAGTAGCAAGTCACTCTGCAGTCAGTGCATTCAACAGACCATAGCAGAAGAAACACCGGGATTTGCTATGGACCTCAGGACCATGATTAGGTCGGAGGTTCAGGAGTCCTTAAAGGGTCTGATAGTCGACAAACCACCTATCAGACTGGAGTCGGTATGCTCGGAACCGGAAGAATCGGTTCAGCGAGGAGATAGTGAACCTGAATCTGAACTATCTTCTTCCTCTGATAAAGAGATGGAAGGGAAGCCCTGTTTTGCCACAGAAGAAACGGACAAGTTAGTCAAATCAATTAAGGCTGTCATGGGTATTTCAGACCCCAAACAGGCTAGATCCCTGCAGGATATTATGTTCGGAGGACTGGGCCAGAAAAAGAGGCGTTTCCCGGTTAATGAAAACCTTCAATTACTCATTGATGGAGAATGGAAGAAGCAGGAGAGGAAGGGGCCACTACCATCTTCCTCAAAGAGAAGATACCCCTTTGAGGAAGAGAACACTGTAATATGGGACAAGGCCCAAAAAATTGATGTGGCAGTAGCCAAAGCGGTTAAAAATTCCACACTGCCATTTGAGGATTTAGGTACCATCAAGGATCCGCTAGACAGGAAGGCCGAAACATTCATCAAGCAGGCATGGGAGTCCTCAGCGGGATCATTAAAACCAGCCATTGCAGCCACATGCACTGCAAGATCATTGATGATATGGTTAGAACAGCTTGGAGATCATCTTAGAGATAAAGCTCCCAGAGAAGAGATTTTGGCGGAGTTACCGTTATTACAGGGAGCAGCTTCTTACTTATCAGATGCCTCAGCGGACTCAGTAAGACTAGCAGCTAGATCGGCAAATCTGACTAATGCAGCACGTAGAGCCCTGTGGCTTAAGAGCTGGCCAGGAGATGCTCAGTCCAAAGCCAAGCTGTGCTCCATTCCATGTGACGGAAAATTTCTCTTTGGGAAGACCTTGGATGACATTTTAGATAAACAGCAGACAAGAAGAAGGGATTTCCGACAGTGTCAAAGCCGCAGTTCAAAAGCTCCTTTCGGAGAAGGCGTTATAACAGGAGCGGACCATCCAAGGATACACAGAACTGGAAACCAAGAAGGCCCTTTAATAGAGGCTTCATGTTTGGAGAATCATCTTCAAAGAACAGGAAAAGCGCAAAATGATGGGCCGCCCCAGGTGGGAGGAAGGCTGTCCTACTTCCTAACCGCCTGGGAGAGGATATCAGTCAACAGCTGGATCCTAGGCATTATAAAATCAGGACTCAGATTGGAATTTGTTTCAGTACCCAGACACAGATTCAGGATCTCGTCTCCTAGGTCCGAGAAAGAACAGCAAGCTCTGGAAACCGAAGTACTATCATTATTCAAAAAGAAGGTACTGATAGAAGTACCGATTCAGCAGGAGGGGAAAGGATTTTACTCTCCCCTGTTTCTGATCAAAAAACCAGACCAATCTTACAGGACAATAGTCAACTTCAGAGGCCTCAACAAGTTCTTGGCCTACAAGCCATTCAAGATTGAGTCAGTGAAAACGGCGATCAAGGTATTGTTTCCAGGTTGTTTTATGAGCATCTTATACCTCAAAGACGCCTATTATCATGTGCCTATCCATCAGGAACACCAGCAATACTTAAGAGTGGCAGTATGTCTAGGAGATCGGATAAAACATTTCCAATACAGGGTACTCCCATTCGGCCTATCCATGGCCCCAAGAATATTTACCAAAATTATTCTCGAAGTGACAGCATGACTGCGGGAAAAAGATATCCTAATTATACCCTACTTGGACGACTTTTTAATAGTCGGCAGATCAGAACAGGAGTGCAGAACCAATATAAAATTCATTCAAAACACAATGTCCGATCTAGGTTGGATAATAAATATAGAAAAATCAAAACTCCAACCCAGGAGGGTTCAATCCTTCTTAGGTCTTACTATAGACTCAGACAAACAACTGTCTCCTTCCAGAGAACAAGAAAAAGATGTCATTAATATCAGCAGCATTATCCAGACCAACTATGTCCCTCAGGCAAGCCAAGTCCCTTTTGGGCTCCATGACTTCATGCATTCCGGCGGTGCAATGGGCCCAGTACCATTCCAGGTCTCTGCAGCAGGATGTCCTAGAAGGAGAGATAAGACTATCAGGACATCTGGAAGGGAAGATGACGCTATCCCAAGAAACCTTAACTACCATAGCATGGTGGTGGCTGGACCCGGAAAATCTGTCACGTGGGGTCCCATGCTCCCTTCCGGTATCAGATGTTATAATAACAGATGCGAGTGCGGAAGGATGGGGAGCACATTTAACCCCTCTCTGTCATCAGACGTACTATTCCGTCCATGTGACCCTGGACCTAATTCCCATGGACGGAATAGTACGTCATATGCGATCAGCAGCGCTCCCGGGGGGAGCGTAGCTGATCGCGGCCGGGTGTCAGCTGTATATCACAGCTGACACCCAGCACTATGTGTCAGGAGCGGTCACGGACCGCTCCCGGCACATTAACCCCTGGCACACCGCGATCAAACATGATCGCGGTGTCCCCGGGGCACAGGGGAGCATCGCGCAGGGTGGGGGTTCCCGGCGCGCTCCCCTGAGACCCTCAGAGCAGCGCGATGTGTCGCGCTGTTCCGAGGGTCCGTCCTCCCTCCAGGTCCCCGGATCCAAGATGGCGCCGGGGTCCTGCAGGGAGGCGGCTTCCTCAGTGCCTGCTGAGAGCAGGCGCTGAGGAAGCCTGCAGCGATGCCAGAGCGATCGCTGGTGTGACAGAGTGCTGTGCACACTGTCACACCAGCGATCTGCTAAAATACAGTGATGTCCCACCCTGGGACAAAGTAAAAAAGTAAAAAAAATAAAAATAAAAAGTTGGTAAAATAAAATCATAAAAAAAAAAAAAATATTCCCCAATAAATTCATTTCTTCCTGTAAATAAAATAAACAAAACAATAAAAGTACACATATTTGGTATCGCCGCGTCCGTAACGACCCCCCCTATAAAACTGTCCCACTAGTTAACCCCTTTAGTGAACCCCTTAAAAAAAAAAAAAAAAAAACTAAGCAAAAAATCAATGCTTTATCATCATACCGCCGAACAAAGTGGAATAACACGCGATCAAAAAGACCGATATAAATAAACATGGTACCGCTGAAAACGACATCTTTTCCCGCAAAAAACGAGCCGTCATACAGCATCATCAGCGAAAAAATAAAAAAGTTATAGCTCGCAGAATAAAGCGATGCAAAAATAATGATTTTTTTTTATATAAAATTGTTTTTATTCTATAAAAGCGCCAAAACATAAAAAAATGATATAACTGAGGTATCGCCATAATCGTACTGACCCGAAGAATAAAACTGCTTTATCAATTTTACCACACGCGGAACGGTATAAACGCCTCCCCCAAAAGAAATTCATGAATTGCTGATTTTTGTTCATTTTAACCTCCCAAAAATCGAAATAAAAAGCGATCAAAAAATGTCACGTGCTCAAAAATGGTACCAATAAAAACGTCACCTCGTCCCGCAAAAAATAAGACCTAACATGACTCTGTGGGCCAAAATATGCAAAAATTATAGCTCTCAAAATGTGGTGATGCAAAAAAACTATTTTTTGCAATAAAAAGCGTCTTTTAGCGTGACAGCTGCCAATCATAAAAACCCGCTATAAATAGTAAATCAAACCCCCCTTTATCACCCCCTTAGTTAGGGAAAAATAATAAAATTAAAAAAATGTATTTATTTCCATTTTCCCATTAGGGTTAGGGTTGCGGCTAAAGTTAGGGTTAGGGTTGGCGCTAACGTTAGGATTAGGGTTAGGGTTGGGATTAGGGTTAGGGGTGTGTTAGGTTAGGTTTGTGGTTAGGGTTGGGACTAGGGTTAGAAGTGTGTTGGGGTTAGGGTTGGAGTTAGAATTTGGGTGTTTCTGCTGTTTAGGCACATCAGGGGCTCTCCAAATGTGACATGGCGTCTGATCTCAATTCCAGCCAATTCTGCGTTGAAAAAGTCAAACGGTGCTCCTTCACTTCTGAGCTCTGCCATGCGCCCAAAAAGTAGTTTACCCCCGCATATGGGGTATCAGCGTACTCTGGACCACAAGAGTTATTGTGCAATTTGTCCTATTTCTTCTGTTACCTTTGGGAAAATAAAAAACTGGGGGCTACAAAATCATTTTTGTAAAAAAAAAAAAAAAAAAAATTTTTATTTTTACAGCTGTACGTTATAAACTTCTGTGAAGCACTTCGGGGTTCAAAGTGCTCAGTTCCTTGTGGGGTCTATTTTCCAAAATGGGGTCACTTGTGGGGGGTTTCCACTGTTTAGGCGCATCAGGGGCTCTCCAAATGCGACATGACGCCCCTAGACCATTCCATCAAAGTCTGCAATCCAAAACGTTACTACTTCCCTTCCGAGCCCAGACGTGCACCCATACAGTAGTTTTCTCCCACATATTGGGTATCAGCGTACTCAGGACAAATTGGACAACAACTTTTGGGGTCCAATTTCTCCTGTTACCCTTGTGAAAATAAAATATTGGGGGCGAAAAAATCATTTTTGTAAAAAAAAAAAAAAAAAAAAAGATTTTTTATTTTACGGCTGTACGTTATAAACTTCTGTGAAGCACTTTGGGGTTTAAAGTGCCCACCACACATCTAGATAAGTTGCTTGAGGGGTCTAGTTTCCAAAATGGTGTCATTTGTGGGGGGTTTCCACTGTTTAGGCAGATCAGGAGCTCTCCAAACACGACATGGCATCCAGCCAATTCTGCGTTGAAAAAGTCAAACGGTGCTCCTTCCCTTCCAAACTCTGCCATGCACCCAAACAGTGGTTTACCCCCACATATGGGGTATCAGCGTACTCAGGACAAATTGCACAATAACTTTTGGAGTCTTGTTACCCTTGGGAAAATAAAAATTGGGGTGAAAAGATCAATTTTGTGGAAAAAATTATTTTTTAATTTTACGGCTCTACGTTATAAACTTGTGTGAAGCACTTGGGGGTTCAAATTGCTCACCAAAGATCTAGATAAGTTCCTTTGGGGGTCTAGTTTCCCAAATGGGGTCACTTGTGGGGGGTTTCCACTGTTTAGGCACATCAGGGACTCTCCAAATGCAACATGGCGTCCAATCTCAATTCCAGCCAATTTTGGTTGGAAAAAGTCAAATGGTGCTCCTTCCATTCCGAGCTCTGCCATGCGCCCAAACAGTGGTTCCCCCCCTACATATGGGGTATCAGCGTACTCAGGACAAATTGGACGACAACTTTTGAGGTCCAATTTCTCCTGTTACCTATGGGAAAATAAAAAATTAGTGACTAAGAGATAATTTTTGTGGGAAAAAAATAGGATTTTTTATTTTCATGCCCGGGCATTATAACTTGTGTGAAGCACTTGGGGGTTCAAAGTGCTCACCAAAGATCTAGATAAGTTCCTTAGGGGGTCTAGCTTCCAAAATGGGGTCACTTGTGGGGGGTTTCCACTGTTTAGGCTCATCTGGGGCACTACAAACGGAACATGACCCCCATCAATGTTTGCATTCCAAAACGTTACTGCTTCCTTTCCAAGCCCTGCCGTGCGCCCAAACAGTTCCCCCCCCCCCCCACATATGGGATATCAGCGTACTCAGGACAAATTGGACAACAACTTTTGGGGTCCAATTTCCTTGGGAAAAATCAAAAATTTGGGACTAACATTTTTGTGGAAAATTTTTTTTTTTTTTTTTCACACCCAGGCATTATAAACTTTTGTGAAACACTTTGGGGTTCAAAGTGCTCACAACAGATCTAGATAAGTTCCTTAGGGGGTCTAGTTTCCAAAATGGTGTCACTTGTGGGGGGTTTCCACTGTTTAGGCGCATCAGGGGCTCTCCAAACACGACATGGCGTCCAATCTCAACTCCAGACAATTTTAGTTTGAAAAAGTCAAACGGCGCTCCTTCCCTTACAAGCTCTGCCGTGTGCCCAAACAGTGGTTTTCCCCACATATAGGGTATTGGCGTACTCAGGAGAAATTGCACAACAACTTTATCTGCCCATTTTCTCCTTTTACCCTTGTCAAAATAAAAAAAAGTTTGTAAAAGATCATTTTTGTGGCTAAAAAGTTAAATATTCATTTTTTCCTTCCACGTTGCTTCAGCTCCTGTGAAGCACCTGAAGGGTTAATAAACTTCTTGAATGTGGTTTTGAGTACCCTGAGGGTGCAGTTTTTAGAATGGTGTCACTTTTGGGTATTTTCTGCTATATAGACCCGTCAAAGTGACTTCAAATGTGAGGTGGTCCCTAAAAAAATGGCTTTGTAAATTTTGTTGTAATAATGAGAAATCACTGGTCAACTTTTAACCCTTATAATTTCCTAACAAAAAAAAATTTTGGTTCCAAAATTGTGCTGATGTAAAGTAGACATGTGGGAAATGTTATTTCTTAACTATTTTGTGTGACGTATTTCTCTGTTTTAAGGGAAAAAAAATTCAAAGTTTGAAAATTGCAAAATTTTCAAAATTTTCGCCATATTTGTGTTTTTTTCAAAAATAAACGCAAGTTATATCGAAGAAATTATACTTCTAACGTGAAGTACAATATGTCACGAGAAAACAATCTCAGAATCGCGAAGATCCGTTGAAGCGTTCCAGAGTTATAACCTCATAAAGAGACAGTGGTCAGAATTGTAAAAATTGGCCCGGTCATTAACGTGCAAACCACCCTTGGGGGTGAAGGGGTTAAATGACAGTGTGATACAGGGAATCTGGACAGAGAAGCAAGCAGCAAACTCTTCAAATTACAGGGAGCTACTTGCCATCAATGAAGCAATATTGCAATTCCTTCCCAAACTAAAAGGCAATCACGTCCGTATCCTATCGGACAACAGAACTTCAGTATCCTACATAAATCATCAGGGAGGCACAAGATCCAGACCATTGATGACATTAACACGGCAGATTCTGCAAGTGATGGAGAAGCGCCAGTT
>JARQOD010000004.1:349176517-349452897 GCA_033576555.1 Oophaga sylvatica | reverse complement strand
GGGAAAATCCAAGGTGACGTTAGCAACTTACAAGTGGTCTCCAAAACGTGAGGTGAACTGTACCCCACGATCCGACACAATTGTACGAGGCAGACCATGGAGACGGAAGATGTGGCGATAAAGTCTTTAGCCAACTCGGGTGCAGACGGAAGACCTGGCAGAGGAATGAAGTGAGCCACTTGGAAAAGCGGTCAGCGACCACCCATGACGTACAACCGGCAGAAAGGGAGAAATCGGTTATGAAGTCCATGGCTATATGCGCCAGGGGGCAGCGGGTACGGGAAGGGGAAGAAGACGGCCGGCAGGCAGGTGTCTCGGAACTTTGTTGCGGGCACAGGAGACACAGGCAGATACAAAGTCTATTACGTCTTGTGCAGGGTAGGCCACCAATAATGCCGGGTTATGAGTTGGAGGTCTTTTTCTGACCAGCGTGGCCGCTAGTTTAGACGAATGACCCCAGTGTAGGATTCTCTTCCGGTCGGTTACTGATAGAACGTCTACCAGGAGGGAAAACGATTTAGACTCACGGGAGCCACCCCGCATCACTCTGGCGGGATCGATGATATTTTAGGTTCTTCCTCGAGATCTGACCCCAAAGGAAAGCCCAGGACAAGGCATCAGCCTTGACGTTCTTGTCAGCCGGGCGAAATGCAAGAGAAAATCGAAGCGGGCAAAAAACAAGGACCACCCGGGTTTGGGGAGGGTTAAGCCTCTGAGCAATGCTGGAGGTAAGCCAGATTTCTTGTGGTCCGTGTAAATGATTACCGGATGAAGAGCCCCTCGAGTAGGTAACGCCACTCCGCCAATGCCCAACTTTGATGGGCCATAACTCCGGTCTCCTAGGAGTATTGCGCTCGGAGGAGGAGAAGAGTTTGGAGAGAAGCCGCAGGATACCATCCTCCCGGATGAAAATTTTTGAGTGAGTACCGCTCCGGCTCCAGAGGAGGAAGCGTCCACCTCCAGGAAGAACTGCTTGTTGCCGTCCGGGGGATGCAGCACTGGAGCGGAAGAGAAGGCCTGTTTTAAGGAAAGGGAAAGGCCTCCTCTGCTTCGGGGTCCACTGTTTGGGGTTTTGCATCTTGCGGGTGACGCGGGGATTGGAGCAGTCCTGGAAAAGAAGTGCGGTATGAAGAGGCGGTAATGTTGGCGAATCCCAGGGAACCGCTGAATGGCCCTTCAACCCCTCCGGTCGAGGCCACTTCTCGATGGCAGACAGTTCTCCCGGGTCCATTCGTAGGCCTGTCTGAGAAATGATGTAGCCAAAAACGGAAGTAGGTCTGCTCAAAGAGGCAAATTCTCATATTTGGCGAAGAGGTGATTCTGCCCGAGCCTGAGCAGAACCTGACGAACATCCCTCCGGTGAGACTGGAGGGCCCGGAGAGAAGACCAAGATATCGTCTAGGTACCACAACGCAAGAGTAAGGAGGTCCCGAAAGATGTCATTGACCAACTCCTGAAAGACTGCTGGAGCATTACAGAGCACCAAAGGGCATCACCAAATACTCGTAGTGGCCGTCCCGGGTGTTGAATGCCGTCTTCCATTCATCTCCCCGACGGATACGAACCAGGTTGTATGCCCCACGAAGATCCAGTTTGGTGAAAATTCTCGCCCCTCTAAGTCGATCAAAAAATTCTGGAATGAGCGGAAGAGGGTACTTATTCTTCACCGTGATCAAATTTAAGCCTCTGTAGTCAATACAGGGACGGAGAGATCCGTCTTTCTTTTTTACGAAGAAGAAACCTGCTCCCGCTGGGGAGGTAGATTTCCGGATGAATCCTTTGGCCAAGTTCTCCTCGATATATTCGGACATCGACCTGGTCTCAGCAGCGGACAATGGGTAAATACGCCCACGGGAGGCGTAGTACCAGGTAACAGGTTGATCCGGCAATCATACGGTCTGTGTGGGGGTAATGTCTCTGCTTCCTTTTTATTAAAGACATCAGCGAAAGACCAATATGGAATCGGGAGTCCTGGTAGATTAGCAGGTGTAGGAGAAGGACGGACAGGATGAACAGGCACCAGACACGTTTGATGACAGTCCTGTCCCCAGCGAAGAATCTCTCCAGTCTGCCAGTCGAGCACGGGTGCATGCTTTTGGAGCCAAGGCAGACCTAGTAAGAAAGCGTGAGAGAGTCCAGGTAGAACATGAAATGAGATACTCTCAGAATGTAACATTCCCACCTGCAGGGTTATAGCCTCGGTGATAAGCTGGATGGGACGTGGTAGAAGACCATCTACAGCAGCAACAGATACTGGTTCAAGCAGAGGTTTGGTGGGAATGCGATATTTCTCTACCAGAGCCTGTGAAACGAGATTCCCAGCTGCTCCAGAATCAAGTTGGGCTAGTTCGAAGTAACGGTTCTCACCGAGGAGAATTGAGACAGACAGCAGCAGAGATGAAGAGGATTTATTCTTGTCTAGGTGGACCTCTCCGAGCGAACCTAGACACAGGCGTTTCCCGACCTCTCTGGGCAGGTACGGATCCGGTGCTCCTTACTGCCACAGTAGAAGCAACTCCCCTCAGCACGGCGTGAGTCCTGACGGGCTTTGACCATCTTGGTCTGGTCGACCTGCATGGGCTCTGCCGGGGGCACTTGAGGAGATACGGAAGGAGTTACAGGTCTCTGAAATGAAGGAGCTAGGCGAGGAAACCTTCTCTCACGGGTGACCTCTTTGGCTCGCTCCTGGAACCGTAGATCAATTCGATTGGCCAGAGTTATTAGGTCATCGAGAGAGGTTGGAATGTCCCGACCGGCAAGTTCATCTTTAATGCGGCCGGACAGGCCCTCCCAGAAGACAGCTATCAGAGCGTCATTATCCCAAGCCAGCTCTGAGGCAAGGGTACGAAACCTTATGGCATATTGACCCACGGTGAGACTCTCCTGACGAAGACGCAGCAGAGATGATGCAGAGGAGGTCTTCCGTCCGGGTTCATCGAATACCTTCCGGAAGGCTAAGAGAAAAGCAGACAGGTTAGACACCAGAGGATCTTCTCTTTCCCAAAGAGGATTTAGCCAGGCCAGGGCCTCTCCGGTGAGATGTGACATGATGAAGGCAATTTTGGCCCGGTCTGAGTTAAACTGGTGTGCCGGAGTTCAAAATGCAGGGTACATTGGTTGATGAAACCCCGAGCCAGAGCAGGGTCGCCTCCAAACCGAGGAGGAGCTGAAAGTCGAGGTCCTGGAATAGAAACCACGGAGTTGGTAAGCAGCGGAACTGCCGGATTGCGAGTCATGGTGCTCGCGGTGGTTGTCGGGGAAGTATTCAGAGTGTCCAGGCGGGAATTAACACACCGCAGATGACCCAGGATGGACTCCTGTTGAGACCTCTGACAAGACAGTTCATGACACAGGTCAGATAGCGAAGGGGTTTGGGTGCCACCGGGTTCCATGGCCCGAGCAAACTGTAACGGGTCAGGTAGGTGGAACCTCTGAGCTTTATTTATACAAGAAGGTTATACTTGTAAGAGAGCGGGTGGCGCCCAGGGAGACGGACAGGAAGTCACGGCAAGTAACGGGGCAGTCTCTGGTTATACGGGAAAGGATCACGGCAAGTGACCGGGGCAGTCTCTGGATAGACAGGCAGGTTGTCACGGCAAGTGACCGGGCAGTCTCTGGATAGACAGGCAGGTTGTCACGGCAAGTGACCGGGGCAGTCTCTGGATAGACAGGCAGGTTGTCACGGCAAGTGACCAGGGCAGTCTCTGGATTGACAGGCAGGTTGTCACGGCAAGTGACCAGGGCAGTCTCTGGATTGACAGGCAGGTTGTCACGGCAAGTGACCGGGGCAGTCTTGATTTACAGACTGTCGCAGCAAGTACGGGCATCTTAGATGGACAGGATTCTGAGATGGTGAAACTCCGGTACCAATGTGGTGAACCCCAGGGCAGGAGTCTCTGGACAGCGGACACCGCTTGTGAGTCGAACTCGCAAGTAAGCCGAGGGCAGATGTCTCTAGATGGACAGGTATATACGTCCTGAGATGGGTGTGAAGCCTCCGAAGCTCAGGGAGGGCTGATAGTGGAATGACGCTCCCAAGTGAGCAGGCAAGAGTCTCTGGAATAGCCGGGATCACCGCTTGTGACGTCCGAACCTCCGGGTAGGGCTGCAGTCAGATGGCAGATGATCGCTCCCAAGTGAGCAGGCAAGAGTCTCTGGAATAGCCGGGATCACCACTTGTGACGTCCGAACCTCCGGGTAGGGCTGCAGTCAGATGGCAGATGATCGCTCCCAAGTGAGCAGGCAAGAGTCTCTGGAATAGCCGGGATCACCGCTTGTGACGTCCGAACCTCCGGGTAGGGCTGCAGTCAGATGGCAGATGATCGCTCCCAAGTGAGCAGGCAAGAGTCTCTGGAATAGCCGTGGATCACCACTTGTGACGTCCGAACCTCCGGGTAGATGCGGCAGGTAGATACAGAAATCGTGCAAAGGAAGCAGGCAAGAGTTAACTGGAATACGGGACCCGGTGTGAAGCGAGTACCTCCGGGTAGGGCTGCAGTCAGATGGCAGATGATCGCTCCCAAGTGAGCAGGCAAGAGTCTCTGGAATAGCCGTGGATCACCACTTGTGACGTCCGAACCTCCGGGTAGACTTGCGGACAGGTAGCATACAGCAAACGGGCAGGAAACAGGCAGGTAACTGGTAACGGGACCTGAGGGCTGAAGCAGAGTGAAACAGTGCAACAACAACATTGCTCGGGCACCTCCATTAAGGAGGAAGCCCTTAATATAGGGTGGAGTCCTCCGGCATCGGCCGGGGACTTATTTGAAAAATGCGCGCGGCTCCTTTAAGAGCGGGGGAGGGCGCGGGCGCGCGCCCTAAGTCCAGCAGCAGGGAAGGAGCGCGCGGCCCCAGCAGGGCGGAAGGAGGACGCTGAGGAAGGGTAAGGGGGGCGACGTCCCTGCCTGGCAGAGGACGCTGCTGCAGGGGAACAGCGTCCCTGCCTGGCAGAAGGCAGGGACGCCGACGCTACACAAGCGCTGTCCATAGATCCGCCGTTTATGCAGATATTAGACGATAGGGTCGTATTGAGACCTGATCCGGCCTATCTCCCAAAGGTGGCCTCTAGATTTCATAGGAGTCAAGAGGTTATACTGCCCTCCTTCAGTGAGCCAACATCAAAGGAAGAATGTAAACTCCACACATTAGATGTAAGGAGAACCCTTCTACACTATCTAGATAGGACCAGAGAGGATAGGAAGAGCAAGTCCTTGGTTGTGTCTTTCCAAGGTGGAAGGAAAGGGGATAGTGTCACAAAGGGATCTTTAGCTAGATGGATTAGGGATGCCATTAGCTTAGCCTACACATCTAGTAACACACCGATACCAGAGGATCTGAAAGCCCATTCCACCAGGGCCGTGGCGACCTCCTGGGCCGAGAGGGCGGAGGTTTCCATCGAGGAAATATGTAAGGCGGCCACATGGTCTACCCCTACTACCTTTTATAAAACATTACTGACTTGATCTGTCCTCCTCTGCTAGCCTGTCTTTCGGTAGGAAGGTGCTGGAAGCGGCTATCCCTCCCTAAGGTGCTTCAGTCTATTTAAATCTCTCAGGTGGTGCTGTCATGAGAGAGGGGGAAAATCTAAGTTACTTACCGTTAACGGGATTTTACAGAGCCCATGACAGCACCCTTGAATTCCCTCCCTCGCTTCTTTCACTTATGGTGTGCACCAATTAGGGGTGATAAATAAATGTATTTGGTGGAGGTTATGCTAACTAATTTGTCTGGAGGTCCTCTCATGCTCTGGAACCGAACTGATGCGAAGGAGAGGTACCGCCCTTTTATTCAGTAGGTTTCCTGTCCTGGTGGGCGGAGACCCTCTCTCAGGTAGTGCTGTCATGGGCTCTGTAAAATCCTGTTAACGGTAAGTAACTTAGATTTTTTGCAAAATGCAGCAGGTCACTTGTTTCAGCGTTTTTCACCCTTTGAAAGCAATGGGTAGTGCAAAAAATGCTGCAAAAACGAAGCCAAAAATGCAGGGATCAGGTTTTGCTGCGTTTTTGGTGCTAAAACCGGATGAAGTTGAATCAAATTATTTTTTTATGCACTAAACTTTGGCAGCATGCACAAGAAACAAATGTACCCTGACAAAACAGCAGTAAAAAAACCACACCAAAACCTACTTTTTGTAAGCAGCTTAAACTTGCATAAAAAAAAAACACAGCAAAAACGCAACGTGTGATCATGGCCTAAGCCTTGTAGTTTATTTAACTTGAAATAAGCTTCTGTCTTTTTATCCATTTCTCACATTAAACTGGAACTTGTAATGCTTTGGCTGTTTGGAAAACTTGGAGCAGATTGGATCTTTGTGCTCACTGAGAACATGGGGTCTGGGGATGAAGGCCATGTTTTTAAAGCTGTAGTCGAACTGGATAAAAATTGATGAAGATAAGTTTGAAAGTAATAATATTCTCCTTATCAAACTTCTGCTTATGTTAGTGGGGGTCCTGGCAGCTTCATTTTAACATTTGCAGATAGGGAGCGTAAGATGGTCTCTCCAGTCTTGTTGATGTACACTGCTCAAAAAAATAAAGGGAACACCCAAAAAACACATCCTAGATCTAAATGAATGAAATATTCTCATTGAATACTTTGTTGTGTACAAAGTTGAATGTGCTGTCAACATAATTACACGAAAATCATCAATGGAAATCAAATTTTTGAACCAATGGAGGAAGGGATTTGGAGAGACCCCCAAAATGAAAGTGGAAACAAGTCAAACTCAAAATCAAAACAAGACAAAATTAAAGTGGAAACAAGTCAAAATGAAGCTCAGTATTGTGTGTGCCCTCCACGTGCCTGTATGACCTCCCCACAATGCCTGGGCATGCTCCTGATGAGGTTGCAGATGTTCTTCTGAGGGATCTCCTCCCAGACCTGGACTAAAGCATCCGTCAACTCCTGGACAGTCTGTGGTGCAACGTGACGTTGGTGGATGGAGTGAGACATGCTGTCCCAGATGTGCTCAATCGGATTCAGGTCTGGGGAACGGGCAGGCCAGTCCATAGCTTCAATGCCTTCATCATGCAGGAACTGCTGACACACTCCAGCCACATGAGGTTTGGCATTGTACTGCATTAGGAGGAACCCAGTGGCAACCGCACCAGCATATGGTCTCACAAGGGGTCTGAAGATCTCATCTCGGTACCTAATGGCAGTCAGGCTACCTCTGGCGAACACATGGAGAGCTGTGTGGCCCTCCAAAGAAATGTCACCCCACACCATTACTGACCCACTGCCAAACCGGTCATGCTTAAGGATGTTGCAGGCAGCAGGTTCACACTCGGCACATGTGACAGACATGACAGGTTGGAGACGCCGTGGAGAGCTATCTGCTGCATGCAACATCCTTCAGCATGACGGTTTGGCAGTGGGTCAGTAATGGGGTGGGGTGGCATTTCTTTGGAGGCATTGAAGCTATGGACTGGCCTGCCCGATCCCCAAACCTGAATCCGATTGAGCACATCTGGGACATCATGTCTCGCTCCATCCACCAATGTCATTTTGCACCACAGACAGTCCAGGAGTTGATGGATGCTTTAGTCCAGGTCTGGGAGGAGATCCCTCAGGAGAACATCCGAAACCTCATCAGGAAGATGCCCAGGCATTGTAGGGAGGTGCAAACTTTGCATCTGCTATGGGGCTCTTGAATGGGGGAGAAAGGTGGACCCTCAGAATCAAATCCCCTGGTGGGCCCAATGTTCTTCAGTCTGACACTGTGTGACTTTATGATGAAAGCTTGATCAATGTCTTCTGTGCTGTATGAAAGTACATTCATTAACTTGACACTTTGGCTTTTGTACCTTCTTTTCCCAGAATGAAAGCAGCTCTCCAGGAGGTGGAGGTCCAGTAAAAATTACAGAAAAATCGGCAAAGAAAAGCAGTTTCTTTCGTTGCGTGTTACTTTGATGAACTGAAGCGCGCTAATGAGAGGAAGAGATGGACTGTGGCACTCCTGATTGAATGGCACCTTGCCACCCTCGGGTGCTGCAAAAGGCCTCTGGGGAAAAATAAACCTGCTGTTTGCTGAAAGCGCCAGATATGAGACAGTTGCCGACATGGATTTCTGCAGTGGATGACTACAATGGGGATCTTTTTCTTACCTTTGCAATGAACACACAGGAACCGAAAGGCTAATATCAAAATCTGAATTTTCCGCTTTTTATTTGGCTCTATTTTGGCTAAAGGTCATAATATTTCTCAAAACCAATTTTATTCTGCCCCTTGTATAGTAGTCACTGGTCAAGGCTTCAATGCAACAAATTTATTACAGATGTCGGTAACTGGAAGAAGCATGGTGGCCTTACTCATGTAACCATTTTCGATCTCCTGTTTGCTGCCTGTGGCTGCTGTAATGTATGGGTACCAAATGTTGGAAGTAACGGTGGTGAGGTTTACCATTTTGTCAAGGGCAAATCTAGCTGCAAATATAACTAGGATGTAGGGTCACTGGCAGATCCCACACATCCGCATTGAGATTTACTTTAAACTGTTACATGTCTGAAATTTAGCCATAAATATGATGCACATGAATAGTAATGCAGATAGGAAATGTACATTTAATTGATATGAATGTGGATAACCCATCCTGACACTCCCTTGGACCATGCATTTAGCTCTCACAAGGGGTTAATTATACCTTTCTGGCCATTATCGGATGTGACCCCCTGGCATTTCCGCTTCCTCACTTAACCCATTATCCATAATTCCACTCCTTGAATTGACATGCAAACTCCCTCCCAGATTCTGCCGTCCATCATGTCGCCCTGCTTGAATGTGAACGGTCATTGTAATTCTTTCGTCTGCTTTTGGGCAGGTGCTTTCTCCTCGCTTTGTTTCCTTTGAGTAACTCAAAAAATATCAGTATTTGGCATATAGAATAAATTTCTAAAATTCACAGAGGAAATATACTTTAACAATATCAATAACAAAAATAGACTTTTTAAATAAAAAATGTGAAACAATACTCTCCTGACTGAAAAACTCAACCCACCAATTTCACCACACTTCATTGGTGATCCTCACATAGCAAAATGACAAATGGTTGAACGACGGCTAACGATTCAGTGGATCATGAAAATTGATAATATATCTACTTCTATGAAGTCTTAATTTGAGCACTCCAGACCTAAGAAAGAGTTTAAGACCTGGTGGGAAAGACATGAGTG
Organism: Oophaga sylvatica; assembly: GCA_033576555.1. Lineage (NCBI taxonomy): Eukaryota > Metazoa > Chordata > Amphibia > Anura > Dendrobatidae > Oophaga > Oophaga sylvatica. The sequence continues at coordinate 349,443,727 of JARQOD010000004.1, read as the reverse complement.
TAAAATCTATACCTCGGTGTGGAACAATTTAAAGTCAGTGAAGGTTGCATCAGGCTTTCCATCACCTATACCCTCCATTCCCATCCTCAGGATCCTCTTTCCCATCTTCTTCCTCCTCCTAAATCTATTGTCATATCGTCTATCTGCAACGTAGTTAAGGGTCGTTCTTATAAAGGGTTTTCTTACGTCCCCACAAACCGTTATGGTGACTTTTAATGAATGAAACCCATCAACCTGTTCCCAGGGAAATTTTAAAAAGGAAAATTTTTTTTAAAAACCATGACCAATTAGAATGTATGGCACTGGGAGTTGTAGATGAGGACCTTCCTAGTGTCTGACTACTGGCAGAGCTGTTGGATGAAGACACCATGGTACCAGGCCTGGAATCCCTTCACTGATCTTAAACCAGTCAATACCTGGATGCCCCAGGTCAGATCACGAGCACAGAAATCTTTTACAAAGCTAGTAACAGATTGGAAGAGGGACACCTCGCATCCTGTCCTAGATTTCTTAGGTCTTCTGTCATTTGCAGAGAGTAGAACTCTTGATAACCTTGCAGATAACAGTGACTTTATTTTTTTTAAGTGTCAAAAAAAGGCGGCAGTCTGTGATTCTTGATCATCCCCTAAGGATGTGTCTGGGTATCCTGTGGGACAGATCCATTTACGACTGGACCCAACTGACCATTTTGGAAAGGAGCTTGATAGATTGCTTATTGAGGCACTAGATGTTGGACTCCTCTAAAAAATGAGATGTGTTCTATGTATCCTAAGTACCCTATGAGACCTGTTTTTTTTTTTTTTTTTATTCTCTTCCTAAAATACATAAGTTTAAAACCACTAAAGGATTTTTTTTAAAACTCAAAATAGTGGTGTTTGAATTGATAGCGTGCAAAGAAAAAAATTTTGTCACTGCATTATCTTGCATAAGGGATACTTCTGACTTATAGTTGAATTTAGAAGATATTGTAATTGGTGTAATGTTCAGCTAGTATCTACTGATGTAGAGGCACTCTACAGCAGTATCCTACATGAATTTAGACTAAAGCCAGTTGAGCACTTTCTCAGTTCTAGAGGTATTCACCTGACCTCCCACAATGTTTGTCCAGAAAACGTTTGAATTTCTTAACACACAATTATTTTAGTTTCGATTCCAAATTCTACCACCAGTTCAGGGGCACTTCAATGGGGAGGCCATTAACCCCCCACCTATGCTAATTTGTTCTTGGGCTGGTGAGGAGTTCCTATTGTCTTTGGAGAGTATGAAATGCCATTTTATTCTGGTGGCGCTATGGTGACCATGTTTTCGTCCTTTGGACTAGTGACATGTATCCTTTGAAAGGTTTGTCAAGGATATCAATGAAAATTTGTAGGAATTAGATCATGATGGCACTTTCTTTTTATTATTACCATTGAAAGAGGTATATTGATGGGTCAGATATAAACTAATAATTTTTGTTTGTGATGTCGGCTTTCAATCTGCTACACTGGGACAGCCATCACCCCCAGATCCATAAGAAGGGGATATCCATGGAACAATATTGACGCTTGAGAAGAAACTGCTCCTCGACTAGGACTTTTTACCCACAAGCAACTCTGGGATACTTTCCTAGAAAGAGGATACTCACTTAATATTCTCAATTTAGCATTTAAGGTGAACAGGCCACTGCTATTTAGACCTCAAAAGAGATGAGAATGGACAACTGGTCAGGCTAATTGGAATGTTTGATTTCTCACGGGAGGTATGGGATATTCTGAAAAAGCACTGGGGTAATTTAAAAGCAGATTCAGACATCAGTGAGATGTTACTTTAATACCCTGCCATTAGTTTTAGAAGGGGTAGGTCCATTTCAGATCAACTGGTGCACAGTGGATATACGACCCCTAAACACCCCGGTACATGGTTCAACAATAGGAATTTGAGGACTTTTAGGTATGGTAAGTGTAGGTTTTCAGATAATCACCTATGGTGTTTCACATTTTTAATACTGTAAGTATTTTTGTTATTGATATTTTAAAAGCAGATTTTTTTTTTTATAAGATATATTTCCTCTGTGAGTTTTTCCATCCAGCCAGTGTATGATATACAAGTGAATAACTTTGTACTAATATTTTTTTTTTTAACTATAATCTTGAAATAATTATTGGAAACATTATTATAATTGTGTTTTCAACATGTCTTTATAGGAGCAGTAGCTGAACAATTATCCTGAGAATCCTGAGGCTAGTGTCAGGAGGAAGAACTTTCTAAATAATTTTGTATGGTCATGGGTCCCTTAAAGCAAATTTTGGTGTGATTGCTTCTTTATGTTTGTAAAACGATAGGATCGGATTAGTTTTCACATGTCGCTGGACCTATACACATTTCATTGGAGCAAAAGTCGCTGTTTTTATTAACGCAAGAACAGATGACTATATAGAAGACTCTGGGTTACAAAAACATTAGGCATCCTATAATGGGTAACTATAGAAGGCCCGAGTCTTGTAATGGACTATGCTTCAAGAGCAACCAGACGTAGTTCTTGGAATTATTTTTTTTTTACTTTGTGTAGGTTTCAGAAATTCTAATATGTTACTATTCTTTTATATTTTTTTTTTAACGATGTTGGGTAAAGATCATCTTTGTAGAGTGAAGTGATAAATTTGTGCCCAGGCACTGTAATACTTTGCTACTTGCATGATTGATCAGCTCATGTTTTTATGAGAACATTTATGCGCTGACTTAAAGATTAACTTTATCTTCAGAAAGCGTTTGACATGTCATGTACACGATAGAAGATTTGATCAGTGGTACCCCACCTGTAAGTTAAAGAGGGGCTCTTATAAGCGCTGCTCTCATTTGGCACTGAAAACAGACTCCATGGACTTTGTGTGGAACCCACCATTAGCCTCTGAGGACATCAGTGCTGCACTGCACACTTTTTGTTCCTTTTGCTTTTAGTGATCAGTTGGTGATCTCCCATGTCAAACATTTTCTAAAAACTGCAATTATATTTCATGCGATTTTTAAAAGCCAGGAGAAACCATATTGTACTTTTGAAGAACAAGTGATTATATTATGTAAAACTGATTTATGAAAGTAACAATATGATTGCTTTGACGTTAAAGGATTTTACCAATCCCAGAAAAAAATTATATTAACAAAGAAGTAGTATTCACTACCTTGCCAATCACAAGACGTTCCCATGCTCCATTGTCTCCTGCTGACCTTCGCTTACTGGGCTTCAGTGATCACCTCTGGAGTCAGGTGAAGATATTGATAAAGTGAGTATTCAGGCCCCCACTAACATTAGACTAAAGTTGGCCCACCTGCCAAAGGATCTGGCACATTTGATTTCTGATAGATGATCCTTTTGCATTTGAGGACATAAGCCTGTGCCAGAGATGTCTGGCGGAGGCTTTGTCATAATGAACATTCAAGTGCTCATCCTAGCATTCCTGTACATGGGGGACTCAGGAGACATAACTGTTGGCCGAACCATCGTTCACCGACAGCTATGTAATGTGTAATGAGGGGAGGGTGGTCATTACTCCTTCTGTTAGTTTTTTCAGTTGTAAACTGTAAGAAATTCATGGGGTTGGAAAACTTCTTTAAGCTTTCCACTGTTCAAACTTTTATTCTTGGCACAAGCCACTGTTTATCTGTGTAGATTCTTTCTTGTAGGAGTATGTGAGATTGATATCTCTATATGCTTTGTATTCCCTGTGAGCCAACAAAGCCTGAGACATCCGCACACCCAAACACATACAAGGCTGTATACTGCCATTTCTCTCCATTCTCCATAACTGAGCTTGTTTGGGCTGATATCGTGGCTGACGTCAGTCTGTGTTGTAAATTTGAAGCTGCTGATTTTTTTTTGTGTCTTAATTTTGTTTTGCAGATTGTTTTTAGTGAAAACCAAATAATGGCAAAACATGGCTTGAAAGTATTAATGTACTGATATACCCCTGCTCCCGAGCCTGTGTTCAGAATTCATATTTTGCTTTTCCTATTTTGTGCATTTTCAGTATTTAAAGTTTATTTCTTAAATTATCAACTTATCTGTGGAATTGTGCATAGTTTTCCATTTCTTGTTTTTCTTCAAAGGAATACACTATTTTACAGAAATACATGTCGGTTTTTTTTTTCTCCCAAGATGACACATCATATTACAGTGCCATTAGTTCTTTCTGATCAGCTTTTATGATCCATGCATTTGACACATTCTCAGATCTACAAGTTACAAAACACATGTTTAATTTTGTTTTATGATTGAACGTGTCGGAAATTGACTTGCCATGCTCCACAAAGCTAAGCAAAGGGTCACCTATCCCAAGATAACTTGCTGATTACTGAAGTTCTCCACTATGGGAGCGCCAAGAACCCAAAGAATGTGGCTCCAAAGAGCCACATATGAATGGAGTGATGGTGGTGCATGCATGACTTTTAAATCCTGCTGACATGTTCCCTTTATCACTATAAAGTTATGGCCATAATTGCGCTATTACACTGATTTTTAAATTGATATCTTTGTTGTAGGAATCTGATAAGTGGTTATTGTTTAATCATGGTTTTTAAGTTTTACTCTGTGCATAGGGGTGTGCCTGGGGCATTGGGTCATCTTCTGCTCTGGCCCCTCTGCTTGCCCCCTGTGTTTCTACAGAAGACTGGTATCCATTTAATCAGTGTAATAGTGCCGGTATAGCCATACCTTTTTATAGTGATTAATTCTGCTGATGGCTTCCCTTTAAAATGTATACAACACTCTGCGACATTTTTTCCCATAGCTGACTAAAACTTGTGTAAAGTAGGAATGCTTTAAAAATAGAAGTGATAATTGCATTTTGTTAATAGTAGATTTCTCTTTTGCTCATACACGTAAAAAAAAAAAATCTAAATCAAATCAAAATTTGGTGTGACCACCTTTTGCCTTCAAAACAACAATTATTATTATTATTATCCATTCTCAATAAACGTGCACAGTTTTGTTTTTTTTAAGGAATTGTAAAGGGAGGTTGGTCCGAACACCTTGGAGAACAAACTATAGATCTTCTGTTTTTTTTTGTAGGTTGAGCAAATTCGAGACAGACTGTTGAATTCAGGGCTCTGTGGGGGCCATTTCATCACTTCCAGGGTTCATTGTTCTTTCAGCTGAAGAATGTTCTTAATCATTAGTTGTATTCTTGGGGTTGTTGTTCTGCTACAGAATAAATTTGGAACCAGTGGAATGCCTGCATGATGGTATTGCATAATGGATAAGTATCTGCCTGTATTTCTCAGCATGGAATACACCATTAATCTTGACCAAATTCCAAATCTTATACAGTCATGGCGGAAAGTGTTGGCACCTTTTGAAATTGTCCCAGAAAATGAAGTTTATATTCCAGATAATTATTGCAATTTCACATGTTTTGTTATACACATCTTTATTTCTTTTGTATCTATTGGAACAGTACAAAAAAAAAACTGAAAAAAGGCAAATTGGACATAATTTCACACAAAACCCCCAAAATGGGCTGCATGAAATTGTTGGCATCTTTCCAAATTTGTGTGTAAGTAACTTTGTTTCAAGCATGTGATGCACGTTCAAACTCACCTGTGGCAAGTAACAGGTGTGGGCAATGTGAAAATCACACCTGAAACCAGATAAAAAGGGGAGAAATTGACTCAATCTTTGCATTGTGTGTCTGTGTGTGCCACACTAATCATGGAGAACACAAAGAGAAGAGAACTGTCTGAGGACTTGAGAACCAAAATTGTTGAACAATATCAGCAATCTCAAAGTTACAAGTCAATCTCCAGAGGTCTTGGTGTGCCTTTGTCCATGGTGCGCAACATAAGTTTTACAACCTAGGGCACTGTAGCAAATCTCCCTGGACATGGACGGCAGAGAAAAATTGATGAAAAGTTGCAACAGAATGGTCTTGATGGTGGATAAGCAGCCCCAATCAAGTTCCAAAGAAATTCAAGCTATCCTGCAGTCTCAAGGTGTATTAGTGTCAGCGCGAACTATCCATCGACATTTGAATGAAATTAAATGCTATGGCAGGAGGCCCCCACCCCTGACACAGAGACATAGAAAAAAAACGACTCCAGTTTGCCAAGATGTGAGTAAGCCAAAATCCTTGAAAACCATCTTGTGGACAGATGAGACCAAGATAGAGCTTTTTGGTAAAGCACATCATTCTACTGTTTATGGAAAACGGAATCTCTGACAGTGGCATTTAACTCACTGAGGAGCACGCCCATTGGCGCACCTGTGACGTGATCGCGGGTTGCCGATGGGTTGTCCTGACATACGGGTCCACTGATGACCTCCCCGACTGTCATTACAGCACTCCTTTGAAACTCTGCCTGTGGCAGAGCTTCATAGGAGACAGTGATTTCTGCTATGTGCGACGATGCTGAAGCATCACTGCTTATACAGTGGGTTTGGAAAGTATTTAGACCCCCTTTAAATTTTCACTCTTTGTTTCATTGCAGCCATTTGATAAATGCAAAAAAGTTCATTTTCTTCTCAATGTACACTCTGCACCCCATCTTTACTGAAAAAAAAACAAATGTAGAAATTTTTGCAAATTTATTACAAAAGAAATACTGAAATATCACATGGTCATAAGTATTCAGACCCTTTGCTTAGTATTGAGTATTGAGCTAGTACAGCCATGAGTCTTCTTTGGAATGATGCAACAAGTTTTTCATACCTGGATTTGGGGATCCTCTGCCATTCTTCCTTGCAGATCCTCTCCAGGTCCGTCAGGTTGGATAGTGAACAGCTATTTTCAGGTTTCTCCAGAGATGCTCAATTGGGTTTAGGTCAGGGCTCTGGCTGGGCCAGTCAAGAATGGTCACAGAGTTGTTCTGAAGCCAATCCTTTGTTCTTTTAGCTGTGTTGCTGGGGGTCATTGTCTTATTGGAAGGTGAACCTTCAGCCAAGTCGGAGTTCCAGAGCACTCGAAGAGGTTTTCATCCAAGATATCTCTGTACTTGGCCGCATTCATGTTTACTTCAATTGCAACCAGTCGTCCTGTCCCTTCAGCTGAAAAACACCCCCATAGCATGATGCTCCCACCACGTTTCACTGTTGGGATTGTATTGGGCAGGTGATGAGCAGTGCCTGGCTTTCTCCACACATACCACTTAGAATTATCACCAAAAAGTTCTATCTTCGTCTTATCAGACCAGAGAATCTTATTTCTCATAGTCTGGGAGTCCTTCATGTGTTTTTTTTTAGCAAACTTTATGTGGGCTTTCATATGTCTTGCACTGAGGAGAGGCTTACGTCGGGCCACTCTGCCATAAAGGTCCAACTGGTGGAGGGCTGCAGTGATAGTTGACTTTGTGGAACTTTCTCCCATCTCCCTATTGCATCTGTGGAGCTTGGGGTTCTTCTTTACCTCTCATCAAGGTTCTTCCACGATTGCTCAGATTGGCTGGCTAGCCAGGTCTAGGAAGACTTCTGGTAGCCCCAAACTTCTTCCAGTTAAGGTTTATGGAGGCCACTGTGCTCTTAGGGACCTTGAGTACTGCAGAAATTTTTTTGTAACCTTGGCTGGCCTTGCCACAATTCTGTCTCTGAACTCCTTGGCCAGTCCCTTTGACCTGTGAAAAATTGAAAGAGGTCTGAATACTTTCCGAACCCACTGTAATACATGCGATCAGATGATCGCATCTTCAAGTCCCCTAAAGGACAAAATCAACAAAAATGTTTTGAAAAAAAAGTTCGAATCACGTCACCCCCTTCAGTGAAAATGAAAATAAAGATATTAAAAAAATACAAGTGGTATCGCCGCATTCAGTCCAATCTATCATAAATTGAAAAAATTCAAGAACTCCACAAATATGTTTTTATGATCCCCACAATTACACAAAAAATGCTATTATATGTGATCAAGAAGTCACATCTATCCGAAAATGGTACTAAAAAAAGTCGTCTCGCCCCACAAAAAAATAAGCCATCATACAGCTCCATCAGAAGAAAAATAAAATTTGTTACTGGTCTCAGAAAATGGTGGCACAACTCCCAAAAAATTTTTAGTTGCAAACTTCAGATTTTTTTTTTTTCCACTAAAATAATATAAAAAAATTGGACGTGTTTGGTATCACCATAATCGTATTGATGAGGAGAATCATATTGCATGGTAATTTTTACCACAAAATGTACACCGTAAAAACAATTCCTAAAAAAGAATGTCAGAATTGTGGGGTTTTTTTTCACAATTTCACCACACTTGGAATTTTGTTCCTTTTTCGAGTACACTATGTGGTAAAATCAGGGGCGGACCTACCGCCCGTGCAGCCCGTTCATTGAACGGGGGCCCCAGGGGAGAGGGGGCCCCTCCAGCCTCCAGCACTGCATGGCTAATTATTTACCTATTCAAATTAGCCATGTGGTGCACTACGCAGCCGAGGCACAAGGAGAAGAGCAGCGCTGCGGGAGGCAGGGCCGGCGTCAGCACCCGGCACACCCGGGCAAGTGGGGCCCTGAGCAGGCGGGGGGGCCCACTGGCAGTCTGGCACCCCCGCGCAAGTTAGCGCCGCCACTGGGCCCCCCCCCCGCTTGCTCAGGGCCCCGGCATCTGCTGGCACAATACTTACCTCTCCCGTGCCTCCGCTGCCGCAGCTCCGGGCTCCAGGGGGCGCCGGCGCTTCCTCTCACAGCAGCGCTGCTGAATGACATCATCATTCAGCGGCCGGCTGTGGCAGAGAGCGCGGACGCTGGACAGGTAAGACGTGTGTGTGTCTCTGTGTGTGTATGTAGTGCGGTGCTTTGTGTGTGTGTGTGTGTATGTCTGTATGTGAGAGAGTGCTTGTGTGCTGTGGTGCTGTCTGTGTGTGATGATGGGCAGGCATTGCTGATAATGGGGAGGCATTGATGATGATGATGATGGGGAGAAGATGATGATAATGGGCAGGCATTGATGATGGGGAGAAGATGATGATGGGCAGGTATTGCTGATAATGGGGAAGCATTGATGATGATGAGGAGAAGATGATGATAATGGACAGGCATTGATGATGGGGAGAAGATGATGATGGGCAGGCATTGATGATGGGGAGAAGATGATGATGGGCAGGCATTGCTGATAATGGGGAGGCATTGATGATGATGATGAGGAGAAGATGATAATGGGCAGGCATTGATGATAATGGGCAGGCATTGATGATGGGGAGAAGATGATGATGGGCAGGCATTGATGATGATGGGGAGGAGATGATGATGGGCAGGCATTGATGATAATGGGGAGGCCATGATGATGATGGGGAGGCAATGATGATGATAAGGAGGCAATGATGATGATGGGGAGACAATCATGATGATAATGGGGAGTCTTTCCACAGCGCCCTTTCCTGAGCCGTAACAGTGCAGAACGCAGTACAGCGCAGAGGAGAGCTCCATATTTTGTATGGAGCATTATATTGGGTCCAGTATTCTGTATGGAGCATTATATGGGGACCAGTATCCTGTATGGAGCATTATATTGGGTCCAGTATTCTGTATGGAGCATTATTTTGGGTCCAGTATTCTGTATGGAGCATTATATGGGGGGTGACATCCTGCATGGGGTATTATATGGGTGATGAGGGGGAGACTGTGGTGCCCATAATATTGTATGGAGGACTGTACTGTCCAGTCTGTTCTGTGCGCTGTGAGGATTTGGCGGTTTTTGAGCTATTGTAGAATTTACAATAGATATCACTCATGTAATGGAAGAAGTGAAGTATTTGGCATTGTACTATACCCATATTTCTTTGCTGTATCTGTGCATCATGAATCGTGGTCTGTGTTAAAGGGGCCCACTGAGGTTTGTGACTGACCTATGCAAGTGGCAGGTAGAACGGGCAGGTAGGTATCATCTATCTCCCTATTAGTTTTTATGATCATATTAAACAACTTTACTATTTAGATTTGATAGTTGCGTTCTAAATAAATATTACAATCTATATGATTACATAACTTTGTTGCCCTATAAAGTGCGGGGGGGGGGCACAAAAAATTTCTTGCACAGGTGCCCACTACAGTCTGTGTCCGCCCCTGGGTAAAATGAATGGTGTCATTCAAAAGTACAACTCATCTTGCTAAAAAAAAAACAAGCCTTCATGTCTATTTAGTCAGAAAAATAAGATTTATGGGTCTGGGAAGAAGGGGAGGGAAAAACAAACGACAATGGGCTGTGGTGTGAAGGGGTTAATTAATAGATCTTAGAAAAAAAATTCTACAATTGGATGTGTTTATAAAAAAAAAATAATAAATTCCTGTGCTGAGATAATTGTGTCTGATCATTCCACAGCTACTGGCCAGGGGAGGATGCAAGAGAGTTTAATCCGGTCAATTTTGGGGGTTTTGTGTGAAATTGTCAAATTTGCCTTTTTTTTCCCCCTCTTTTTTATGTTGTTCCAATACAGAGGAAATAAACTTGTTTATAACAAAACGTGTAATTGCAATAATTTTTCTAGGAGAAATACGGTACTTCATTTTCTGGAACAATTTCAAAAGTGCCCACACATTTGGCCATCACTAAGTATTCTATCAATCAGTCATGATGACAGCTAATTCTGATTCAAGAACAAACGATCAGATTAGAGTATCATTAAAGGGTAGAATACTATGGAGTCATAATGCTTGCAATAAAGATACCTATAACCATTGTACAGATTGGAAAAACAAATTATTTAGTCGCACATTATCAGTAGTAACCCAGATTGGTGACTCCCACCTAAAACAGCTTAGTTCAGTATTATTGACAGGAACGTTTTGTATGAACATTTATCACCATTACTGTTTTGGGCGGTTCTTCTCAGTTACCCACTCTTCTGCTTCCGATGGGTTCTGGAAGAATACTGCCCTCTGGCCATCTACCCTGCTTAATCGGGATGGATAAGCAATAGAGTAGATCACTTTCAGATTTCTCAACCGTCTTGAAATGAAAACCCTTCATTTTTGCAGGTCAGCCCATAAGTCTGGTAATAGCATTACCAAGATATTTACATATTGGATTGATTGAGCATGCTGAGCTAATTGTAGTATGAGAAAACTGTCCTAGTTTTTTTTAATCTTTCCAGTAATGGCATAGGTGAGCACCTGGAGTGGGTGGTCTGCCAGGTAATATGATGGGCTCTCTGAACCGCATCTGCAGCAGAAAAGGTGGCATTTGGGAATGGTCCATGCATCCATTTTTCCACAAATTCTCTAGGATTATTACCTTCTGCTTTATCGGTCAATGATATGGATGTTGTTCAATCTTTCTTTTGTTGGCACAGTTCTAGTTTCTGTTCCAATGATCAAATACTTTCTGGCAGAGGTGCTATCAGAATCTCTACATCTCTATCAGAAAGCCAAACGAGAATTCCAATTTGCAGACACAGGTATTGCCCCTCGTCAGTGCAAAGTATGAGATCTGCCCAAGGCGTTTAAGCCCTTTCTGAGCGCACATCCTTCCCGGCACAAGTCAGCTGTTTTGAATAGCTGACGTGTGCCTCTAACAGCCACGGGTGGGAATCATGATCCACCCGCGACTGTTAACCCGTTAAATGCTGCTATCAATCTCTGACAGCGGCATTTAACTTGCGCTACCGGGAAGTGTGTCGGAAATCCTGCCAATCGGTGACCCCGTCACGTGATCGTGGGTAACTGATGGGTTGGCATGACGACCAGAAGTCTCCAGCAGACCGCTATGGTTGTCATAGCCCGATTGCTATGAGCGCCGCCTGGTGGTCGGCGCTCATAGCAAATGAGCATTTCTGCTACACACTGACAATCCGATCATTGCCTGTATGTAGCGACAACTGCAGCTTCTAGTCTCCCATGGAGACTATTGAAGCATGCAAAAAGTAAAAAAAAGTTTTTAAAAATATTAAAAAAATATAAAAGTTCAATCATCCCCTTTTACCCCATTCAAAATAAAAAAAATCAAACAGACACATATTTGGTATTGCCGCATTCAGAATCGCCCAATCTATCAGTATAAAAGAAGAATTAACCTGATTGCTAAACTGCATTATGAGGGAAAAAAGTTGAACGTCAGAATTACGGCTTCTTTGGTCACTGCAACATTGCATTAAAATGCAATGACAGGCGATCAAAAGATTGTATCTACATCAAAATGGTATCAATAAAAAGGGCAGCTTGGCGTGCAAAAAAATAAGCCCTCACCCAGCCCCAAATCATGAAAAATGGAGACCCTACAGGTCTCAGAAAATGGCGCTTTTTTTGCTTTTTAAACCAAAGTTTGGGTTTTTTTTTTCACCACTTAAAAAATGTTCTGTACCTGCATGAGGAGGATGAAAAAGTGGTTGATTAATAGGGGCTGGGAGAGGTCCTACCTTCGTTTCCTCAATGCAGAGCAGACAGGAACGATGCTTTTCAGCGTCTGGAGAGATGATGCATACCGGGGATTGTGCAATCCAGACTTGTTTATTTGGAAATCTGGACATACAGTGTATGATCGGTAATACAGTAACTTTTCCAGGAATGCAGGTGTAAACAACAAAAGTGAAACAGCAAGTGTGGTCGAAAACTGATGCCTTCCTCTGCTTGGTTCAAGGGTGTCTCTCCCACAGAAAGTGAAACTAGAATGAAATGGCTGCTAGAAGGAAAAGGTGACCCTTGAATGGGAAGTGGAAGGCACACCCATAAGAATTAATTACAGACTGCTATGTGGAAAAAAGTAATTAGGTGGCAGCAGAGTAACACGTAAGAGTGGTCATATGCATAGCATGAAAATACAACACATAGAAAACTGGAGAGCACAACTTATACGGAACAGCACACTCCCCATCTGAAATTCCGTAAGGGATTTCACTATACTAGTGCTTTTAAAACAAAGTCCAACAACCTAGAAATGAACAAAAAATATGCATGCAAAAATAATAATTTCAAATGAGATAGATGAATGTCTTTATTCAGTTCATGAGACAATCCAAAAGATACCCATCTTCGGATCAGAGAAGCCGCGCTAGTCTAAACTATCTCTCACCCAACAGCAATCAAAGGTCAAAGTACTAGTGCGGTGTTCTGTCCATCATTCATCTTATCGGAATGTCCTCGATCGGCAGTATCAATACAAGCTTGTGGATTGGCCTCTGAAAAATCTTAGGCTCACCTTTCCTAAAGACCTTCAGCTCCACCTTCTGGCGCTTACCATCCTGACCAGGGAAGGCCTTTGTAATGATTCCCATAGGCCAGTCGATCCCCTGTCCAAGGTGAATGCGAAGATGCCTCCTGCCCTGCACCTGCCGTTGCCCACAGTCAGATAGCACCATCGTCAAGCACGTCCACGTCCTTGCCCCAGCGCAGCCTTCAGTTGTTCATACCCCAGTCATTGGAACGTAAGCGGAAATATGCAGCCAACGCCCCACAGATCACAGTACTCAATTCTCATATTTCTCATCTTGCAGTCGAAATGTTGCCCTTCAGGCTCGTGGAGATGGAAGCTTTCCGCAACCTGATGGCGATAGCCGTCCCAAGGTACTCTGTCCCCAGCCGGCACTATTTCTCCCTCTGTGCCATCCCGGCATTACACAAGCACATGTCTCACAACATTACCCGTGCCCTCAACAATGCAGTTACTGGGAAAATACACCTAACCGCGGACACGTGGACAAGTGCTTGTGGCCAGGGACAGTACATCTTGCTGATGGCACACTGGGTTAACAAAGTGGAAGCCGGGACCCAGTCAGACCTTGGGATGAAACACTTCCTCCCGATGCTAAGGATTGCGAACCCTACGTCTATCATGGTTTCCCCCACTGTCTACAGCTCCTGCACCTCCTCCTCTTCAGCCTCCATGTCCAAAATGAGCACATCAGTCACAAGCTGGAAGCACTGCAGCACTGCCAAAGCAAAGCGGCTACAGGCTGTGTTGAAGCTAATTTGCTTAGGTGACAAGCCATGCAATGCTGAAGAGTTGTTAACAGCTCTGAAAGAGCAGGCAGATGTGTGGCTGACACCGCTGAATCTCCAGCCAGGCATGGTTGTGTGTGACAATGGCTGGAACCTGGTGGCGGCTTTGAGACGAGGTGACTGACACACGTACCATGCCTGGCCCATGTGCTGAACCTCGTTCAATGTTTTCTAAAAAGTTATCCGGATCTGCTGGATAAAGTACGCCACCTGTGTGCACATTTTAGAAATTCAGCTACAGCTTCAGCCGCCCTTGCCGTGCTTCAGCAGCGATTGCAGATTCCGGCTCACCGACTGGTGTGTGATATCCCCACGTGTTGGAACCCTACACTGCATCTGTTAGAAAAGATTTGTGAGCAGAATCGGGCAGTTGTTGAATACCAGCATCAACAAGGCCGTCGTTTGTGAGGTTTGGCTCCACACATAAGATCTCATGAGTGGACATGGATGTCAGACATATGTAGCATCCTCCAAAGCTTTGAGGACTCCATGAAGATGGTGAGCGGCGATAACGCCATAATTAGCGTCACCATCCCGTTCATCTGCATTCTGAAAAGCTCTCTGCTCACAATGAAAGAGGAGGCATTGCAGGCGGAGCACGAGGACATGGATCAAGAAACCATACAGAGTTATTACACACAGCCCAGCCTCATGTCATCCCAACGTGGTGAGAACTTTGAACCCCCAGGTGTTTTACTAAAGTTTATAACGCCCGTTCGTGAAAATAAAAAATCATTTTTTTTCCTAAAAAGTTATCTTAGTCCCAAATTTTTAATTTTCCCAAGGGTAACAGGAGAAATTGGAACCCAAAAGTTGTCCAATTTGTCCTGAGTACGCTGATACCCCATATGTGGGAGAAAACTACTGTTGGGCACACGTTGGGGCTCGGAAGGGAAGTAGTGATGTTTTGGAATATAGACTTTGATGGAATGGTCTGCGGCGTCATGTCACGTTTGGAGAGCCCCTGATGTGCCTAAACAGTGGAAACCCCCCACAAGTGACCCCATTTTGGAAACTAAACCCCCAAAGGAACTTATCTAGATGTGTCTTAACAGTGGCAATGCCCAACAAGTGCCCCCTTTTTGGAACTAATATACTGTTTCCTGGTATGTGAATTTTATAAGTGACCACGGATCTCATCGCAGCTCAGCCCGGCTGGGAACAAAGCCCAGTGACCAGACCGTGAGCGCTCACGATGCTAGCGAGGATCTCACTGCAGATCAGCCCGGCTGGGAACAGAGCCCAGTGACTCGATGTAACCTCTATGACATCGCATCTTGGCACCGTCCAGGTTGAAAACTAATGTTTTTATGTTTGGCTGCTGTCACATGCTAAGGCTAGGTTCACATTTGCGTATATGTGCGCAGCGTATCATCTGCATACGTAAACGCCTGCAAAAACGCATGCAAACGCATGTTTACGAGAGCCAACAAAAAGAGCAAAGTGCATCCGCACCACTGCAGCCACCAGGTACCTGTTCAGACCAAGAGTCCCGCACATGCAAATTGATGCTATTTGTCTCAAACAGGGAGAGGACAGGTGCTCAATCCAGAAAAAAGCATGCAATATCCAAAGGCAGAAGAAAAGGGATAGCTCTCACCGTCCTTAAAATCCAAACTTTATTGTAGCATAAAAATCTTTAGCAGGGCCAGTCCATAACTTCAATGCCTTCATCTTGCAGGATCTGCTGACACACTCCAGTCACATTAGGTCTGCATTGTCCTGCATTAGGAGGAACCCAGGGCCAACCGCACCAGAATATGGTCTCACAAGGGGTCTGAGGATCTCATCTCAGTACCTAATGGCATAGTACATAGAAAACGTGTGCACAGCTGACTGGTGGTGCTCGGGTAGGTTCCCAAACCATAATTAAAATAAAAATAGAACCCGGCACTCAACTTAGTGTAAAGATTGTAGGTGATTTTATTCAATCCCAAACAGTAGCATTACAAAATGTTTCGGTCCATACAAAAGACCTTCGTCAGTTGCATACTGAGGGTTGTGGTACATATACAATGGCCAAGTCACAGGATAGCAATACGGTGAATGCCAAAAGGCTATATTGTAGTCAGGTATACTAGGTAATAGGAGGGTGGATGCAGCCTTAGTTGTAGCTGCTGACACGGTGTCCACCATTGCTACTGTTTGGGATTGAATAAAATGACCTACAATCTTTACACTAAGTTGAGCGCTGGGTTCTATTTTTATATTAATTATGGTACCTAATGGCAGCCAGGCTACCTCTGGCGAATACATGGAGGGCTGTGCGGCCCTCCAAAGAAATGCCACCCCACACCATTACTGACCCACTGCCAAACCGGTCATTCTGAAGGATGTTGCAGGCAGTAGATCGCTCTCCACGGCGTCTATAGACTCTGTCACATCTGTCACATGTGCTCAGTGTGAACCTGCTTTCATCTGTGAAAAGCACAGGGCGCCTGTGGCGAATTTGCCAATCCTGATCTTCTGTGGCAAATGCCAAGCGTCCTGCATGTTGTTTGGCTGTGAGCACAACCCCCATCTGTGGATGTTAGGCACTCAGACCATCCTCATGGAGTCGGTTTCTAACAGTTTGTGCAGACACATGCACATTTGTGGCCTGCTGGAGGTCATTTTGCAAGGCTCTGGCAGTGCTCTTCTTGTTCCTCCTTGCACAAAGGCAGAGGTAGCAGTCCTGCTGCTGGGTTGTTGCCCTCCTACGGCCCCCTCCACGTCTCCTGGTGTACTGGCCTGTCTCCTGGTAGCGTCTCCAGCCTCTGGACAGTACGCTGACAGACACAGCAAACCTTCTTGCCACAGCTCACATTGATATGCCATCCTGGATGAGCTGCACTACCTGAGCCACTTGTGTGGGTTGTAGAGTCCGTCTCATGCTACCACGAGTGTGAAAGCACAACCAACATTCAAAAGTGACCAAAACTTCAGCCAGAAAGCATCTGTACTGAGATGTTTTCTGTGGTCCCCACTTGCAGAACCACTCCTTTATTGAGTGTGTCTTGATAATTGCCAGAAAAATATTTAGAGTTGAGAGTCCTCAGTGGTTGATACCTTTTAATGGCTAACTGAAAAGATGGTAACAAATTGCAAGCTTTCGAGACTACTCAGGTCTCTTCATCAGGCATAGACTAATACAAAATCTGAAGAATCACATATTTATACACAAAACAGGACAGAAAAAATGCAATAGGTAAGACAAGTGACGTGAAGCAGAATAGTCATTCTGGCAGAGGGATGAGCATAAATATTGGAACAGTTCATAGATAAGGAGTGTGAAAGTTTTATTACCCTCTGATTGGGGTCTGGTAATGTTTTGTGATGTTTTCACAGGGTATTTGGAGTAAATTCCTTAATTGATATAGAATGTCATAAATCCGTATGACAGGTTCATTCCAGCATTAAGAGTGTCAAAGGTCACCATCAATTTGTATTCGCAAATTCTTCTTTGTCTTCGAGATGTGAAGTTGCCTCTGAGTACAAGTATTTTCATATCTAACAAGCTATGATCAGGGGAGCAAAAATGTTTTGCCACAGGTAGATCCATTCTTTTTTCTCTTATTGTGTGGCGATGAGAATTCATCCTTGTTCTCAGTTTTTGCCCGGTCTCCCCCACATACAGACTCCCAGTTGGACATTTAGTACATATAATTATGCCTAGAAACCCGCTGTGTACCTTGGATACCAGCTCCCTGATGCAGGGGAGCTGGTAACCAAGGTACACAGCGGGTTTCCAGGCACCGCGCAGCGCCTGGAAACCCGCTGTGTACCTTGGTTACCAGCTCCCTGCATCAGGCACTGGTATCCAAGGTACACTGCGGGTAACTAAGCGATGTTACCTGCAGTGTCGCTGTCCCAGATCGCTACCTGAGCTGCCTGTTTGGCAGCTCAGCAGCGATCATGTAGCGATACACCAGCGATCCTGACAAGTGCATATCGTTGTCGGGATCGCTGGTGTATCGCTATGTGAGACCCAGCCTTTATATTCTGTTGTTTAAGTGTTCCCTTTATTTTTTTGAGCAGTGTATATCTTTGTACTGATAAAGACAAGACAAGATAAAGATCCCCAACTCACATCAGGTCTACAAGATCCCAGGTACTTTCAGCTGCATCATATCTAATGTGGTGTACCTGATTATTTGTACTAAATGTCCAACTGGGGGTCTTTATGTGGGGAGACCGGGCAAAAACTGAGAACAAGGATGAATTCGCCACACAATAAGAGAAAAGAGAATAGATCTACCTGTGGCCAAACATTTTTTGTATCCCCGGTCATAGCATGATGGACATTAAATTACTTGGTTTAAAAGGTAACTTTAAGTCTCAGAGAGACAGAAGAGTCTGGGAGTATAAACTCATGACAACCTTTAACACACTCAGTGCAGGAATGAATATGTCGCATGGATTTATGTCTTTTTACATCAATTAAGGAATTTGCTCCTCAGACCTTCTGGGGGCATCACAACACAATACCAGACCCCAATCAGAGGACAAAAAAACTTTCACACTCCTTATCTATGAACTGTTCCAATATTTATGGTCATCCCTCTCCCATAATGACAGTATGAAGATGCACGTCACTCCTCAGTTTTAAGGTGCTCAGATGTGGGTTACCAGACCCTCAATAATGCAAATGTAAAATGAATCTGGCACTCTCATGTAATGCTGAACAAAAAAGGAAATTTTATTATCATAATGCACCCTCTCAAATTGTGAAGTGGGAACAGATTTTTTTACTGCCCTAGAATGGCAGCTTTGGTAAAGTAATAAATTATTGCGATCAGTCTCCTTAATATGAAGATCTAATGTCAAATTCCCAGCTTAGTACAGTAGGACTTTGGTGTCCAAAAAATTGATCTCTTTTTTGTCGTAATTTAGTGTAAAAGTTAACTCAGGCCAAATCTGATTAATTTGATCAAAAAATCCGTGTAAGCTTTCACTGGGCCTCTCCATAAGCAGAAAACATCGTCAATATAACGACGCCATAGCAGGCAATTTGTCCGGTATAGGTAATTGAGGTAAATGTAATCCGATTCAAAAAACGACATGAAAGAATTTGCATATGGAGGGGCCACATTGGACCCCATCGCTGTACCTTGTATCTGAAGATAAAACGTATCTTTGAAAATAAATAAATTTTTGGTAAGAACAAGTTCCAGCAGTTCTAAAAGAAATGTGACTACATTGGAATCCATAAGAGATTCCTCAAGCAATCTCTTTGTTGCTCCTATGCATTTTGAGTGTAGGATAGACGTATACAAATTATTGACATCTAGAGTAACCAATAGGGTACCCTTTGGTAATCTGCCCATTTCTTGGATCAGCTGTAAAAAGGATCCTGTGTCTAATAGGAAAGATGGAACCTCCTTAATAAGGGGTGTCAAAACCTTCTCCAACAATATGGATAAGGGAGAGAGGATTGACTCTGTCGACGCGACTATGGGTCTGCCGGGGGTTTATCCAGTCTTTTATGTATTTTCGGTAGCACATAAAATACAGGGATCAATGGATCCTCCTTGGTTAGAAAATCCTTTGTCTTTTTGTCTATAATGTGTGTGTGAAGAGCTCTGTCAAGAATATCTGTAATTTGCTCCCTAATCTGAGGGGCTAAATAGAGATTATAATGTCATGAGTCTATTTTGAAATAGCAATTATAAGTCCCTCACAGAATTGGCAGGATTTCATTTCCTAATAGAATCACAGATCATTCATAATGTATAATTTTTTATTGCTATCCACTAGGGATCCATTGTCCATCTGCAGATAATAACAATATGCTAGTATTATATTGGATATTCTTTATTACCTTATTGTCTATCACGCCAGTATGTCTCAAAAGATCTTAATTAATGTTATGCCTAATGTCTTTATACAGTTTATTGATTCTTTTATTTTCTTTCTCTTAGGTTTCAACATGATTCCTTCCTTTTCTGATACTTACCCTTGTCACACGCTCCAGCGTTGAAATTATCACTCATATTAACACGACAGCTACACTGGTATCTGTTTTCTTTTATTTGTGTTCAATATGAGCGCTCCACGTAAGACTTCCGTCTCACAGTAAGCGAAGATGACGCACTTCCGGTCAGCCGGCTCACATGCGTTCCACCAGCGTTCCACAGCCACGTCACTAGTTAGGGACGTGCGTTCACTTCCGGAGCCACCGCCATATTAGGACGCACATGGACACAGGTTTCTTTAGAGCGCACTACCATTGGCAGCTTGCCGTTACTATATAGCGCTACTCCTGGAAACCTTACTTGATTACACCAACGGTAAGATTCATTCTTTATAATGATAGGCACCACTGCAAGTGAATTTCTTGCTTTATGTGATCAATTTGAAGCGCACAGCTTTTTCATAGCGGTCTTATTACTTTTCACACATTTTCCTGGTTATTTCTCATCCTCATAATCTGGTAAGTGAGACATTTACCTATATCTCCTTCCTTTTCTCAATTTTTCATGTTGTTCTCTTGTGAGTGAATTGATAAAGACTTTTACCAGTAAGGTCATACTTTTGTTACTGTGAAACCTATGCAATGAATATACATATAAGTTTCCTATTTTGTGTCATAACTAAATCCTTTCAGCCATGTTCATAGTTATGTTTATCATCACATTGTTTCTTATCATATCTCAAACCAATTTTATTATGATCAAATTGTGATATTACTTCCTTTGGAAACGGTGCATCCATAAAATGCACCAAATCTGGCACTTAGTCTCGCTCTTCCCACTTGCCCTTGTGTTGTGTGTAGTGTAGTGACGATTTTGACTACAGTCATGGCCAAAAGTTTTGAGAATGACACAAATATTAATTTTTACAAAGTCTACTGCTTCACTTTTTCTAATGGCAATTTGCATATACTCCAGAATGTTATAAAGAGTGATCAGCTTAACAGCAATTACTTGCAAAGTCAATATTTGGCTAGAAAATGAACTTTATCCCCCAAAACACATTTCAACATCATTGCAGCCCTGCCTTAAAAGGACCAGCTAACCTCTTTTCAGTGATTGCTCCATTAACACAGGTGTGGGTGTTGATGAGGACATGGCTGGAGATCAATCTGTCATGATTAAGTAAGAATGACACCACTGGACACTTTAAAAGGAGGCTGGTGCTTGGCATCATTGTTTCTCTTCTGTTAACCACGGTTATCTCTAAAGAAACACGTGCAGTCATCATTGCAATGCACAAAAATGGCCTAACAGGGAAGAGTATCGCAGCTAGAAAGATTGCACCTCAGTCAACAATCTATCGCATCATCAAGAACTTCAAGGAGAGAGGTTCCATTGTTGCCAAAAAGGCTCCAGGGCGCCCAAGAAAGACCAGCAAGTGCCAGGACCGTCTCTTAAAAGTGTTTCAGCTGCGGGATCGGGCTACCAGCAGTGCAGAGCTTGCTCAGGAATGGCAGCAGGCAGGTGTGAGTGCATCTGCACGCACTGTGAGGTGGAGACTCTTGGAGCAAGGCCTGGTCTCAAGGAGGGCAGCAAAGAAGCCACTTCTCTCCAGAAAAAACAACATGGACAGACTGATATTCTGCAAAAGGTACAGGCAGTGGACTGCTGAAGACTGGGGTAAAGTTATTTTCTCTGATGAATCCCCTTTTCGATTGGGACATCAGGAAAACGCCTCATTCGGAGAAGGCAAGGTGAGCGCTACCACAAGTCTTGTCTCATGCCAACTGTTAAGCATCCAGAAACCATTCATATATGAGGTTGCTTCTCAGCCAAGGGAATCGGCTCTCTCACAGTCTTGCCTAAAAACACAGCAGCCATGAATAAAGAATGGTACCAGAATGTCCTCCAAGAGCAACTTCTCCCAACCCTCCAAGAGCAGTTTGGCGATCAACAACGCCTTTTCCAGCATGATGGAGCACCTTGCCATAAAGCAAAGGTGATAACTAAATGGCTCAGGGAACAAAACATAGAGATTTTGGATCCATGGCCTGGAAACTTCCCAGATCTTAATCCCATTGAGAACTTGTGGTCAATCATCAAGATACGGGTGGACAAACAAAAACCTAAAAATTCTGACAAAATGAAAGCATTGATTGTGCAAGAATGGACTGCTATCAGTCAGGATTTGGTCCAGAAGTTGATTGAGAGCATGCCAGGGAGAATTGCAGAGGTCCTGAAGAAGAAGGTCAACACTGCAAATATTGACTTGCTGCATTAACTCATTCTAACTGTCAATATAAGCTTTTGCTACTCATATGTTTGCAATTATATTTCTGTCTGTGATAAAAACATCTGTCAAAGACACATAAAAACCAGAGGGCAGCAGATCATGTGAAAATATTGTTATGATCTGCTACAAGCACTAAGGAAAGGTGGGAATTCTGTCCCTACAATAGGACTGAGCTGGATCCCTACGATGTAACGGGGAACCTGATCCTGCGACCAGACCCGCTAAAGTCCTCAGCTAGTCTGAACGAAGACCTATAGTTGCGAGGGAGGAATCCCTACAAGATCTAGGGACTGGGTGAAAAGGTGGACACCTCCTAACAGAAAGTGTAGCAGGGAAAATAAAACAGAAAACAAATACTAAGAGATACTAAGATCTAGCAAAACTGACAGAGTAAGGCACCTAAGCACCCTGCTAGCTTAAGAGTAGATAATACAATGAAGTCCAGCAAGGCCAGAAGGGCGGAACCAGACTAAATAGGGTAAAAAGGTCATGTGACCAGCAAAGTGAAACAAAACCTAACAAGAGGGTTCTAACAGTACCCTCCCTTCTAAGAGGATCCTCCGGATCCCCTAGGACTTAGGCTTATCCGGAAACCTCTTGTGAAACGCTCTGACAAGTCTAGACGCAGAAACATCATCCGCCCTCACCTATGAGTTATCCTCGGGTCCATAACCCTTCCAAGCGACGAGGTACTGTAAACTCCCTCTATACCGTCTAGAATTTAGGATGCGGGAAATCTCATATTGCCCGTCCTCCACCACCAGGGGAACAGTGGCCGAGATGTCTCCATCTGAGACCTCAGCTTTTTTCAAGAGAGAAACATGAAACACCGGATTAATCTTCCAGGAGGTGGGAAGCTCCAACTTAACAGCAGATTGGTTAATAACCTGAAGCACCTTAAAGGGCCCTACAAACTTGGGACCCAATTTCTTAGACGGAATCCTCAAGCGCAGATTCTTAGAGGACAACCAAACCATGTCACCAATAGCAAACAAAACCTCTTGTCGTTTTCTATCAAAATACACTTTGGATCTTTTGTTAGCCTCCTGAAGATTACCACGCACATCAGTCCAAACTCTCTCCAAAAGACCAGAAAAATTCTCCTCTTCAGGTACAGCCGATCCCAACTTGGAAAATGACCCAAACGACGGATGTCTCCCAGTACAACAAAAAAAAGGCGAACAACCAGCAGAAGCGGATGTATGGTTGTTAAGAGCAAACTCAGCAAGTGGCAGAAACTCAGACCACCCCTCTTGATTATCAGTCACAAAACAACGCAAGAACTGCTCAACATCCTGGTTTTTCCTTTCTGTCTGGCCATTAGACTCCGGATGATATCCGGATGAAAACGACAAATGAACTCCCAACCTGTCACAAAAAGCGCGCCGAAAACGAGCCACAAACTGAGGTCCCCTATCGGAAACAATGTCAGTAGGAACACCATGTAGTCTGACTATTTCCTTGACAAAGGCCTTAGCGAGAGTCTTAGCGCAGGGCAATTTGATGAAAGGAACCAAGTGACACATCTTGCTAAAACGGTCCACGACCACCCAGATGACAGTGAAACCCTCAGAGGGGGAAGGTCAGTAATAAAGTCCATAGCCAAATGTGTCCAAGGTGCACTAGGGACCTCCAGAGGGCAAAGCAACCCTGCAGCAGGAGTATGAGAAGACTTAGATCTAGCACACACAGTGCATTGACGTACCCACTTAATGACTTCCTTCTGCCAT
Source organism: Oophaga sylvatica (assembly GCA_033576555.1). Lineage (NCBI taxonomy): Eukaryota > Metazoa > Chordata > Amphibia > Anura > Dendrobatidae > Oophaga > Oophaga sylvatica. The sequence goes on along the minus strand of JARQOD010000004.1, from coordinate 349,419,928 downwards.
CCAGGCCACCAAAAACTGCGACCCACAAGTCTCTTGGTCTCAGAGATTCCAGGATGACCTGCCGACCGCCACAGGAGATTTGGAAGGCCTAATGTGACCGGCGGCTAAGCTTGTCTGTATGTATTCCTCCAAAGCCTTTCTCTCAGGAATAGTCAAATTAAATAAGCGACTTTTAGGAAGAGTCGCTCCAGGGACAAATTCAATTGCACAATCATAATCTCTATGAGGAGGCAATACCTGCGATTCTTTATCAGAAAAAACTTTCCAAAAATCCTGAATAGGTACAGGTAACTCCCCCTTAACTACAGCAGCAATACGCCCGTTACAACACTTGTCATAACAATTGGGACTCCAGGACTTAATTTCATTGGTAGAACAATCCAGTACCGGATTGTGCAATTTTAACCAGGGTAACCCCAAAATCACCGGTGAGGGCAAATTATTCAAAACCACCAAATCCAAATTCTCTTGATGAACACCATTAATAGTAAGAGGAAATTCACAGATATGGTGAGTAACATTTTTCAAGTGAGAACCATCCACAGACACCACATTAATAGGGGAAGACAGAAGTTTGGGTTTTAATTTTAGTTTTTCCAAAAATTTCCCATCAATCACATTGAGAGTTGAACCACAATCCACAAATACCCGAAACTCCATTAATTCCTCCTCACCAGCAGTGGTAGCAGAAAGAAAGACACCTTTATTGTTTAAACAAGCTATACGGGCGAAACTGACCTCATTTTTTTTTTCTCTCTTTATTCATTCGAAGCGCACAGTTCTAAGGCTACTTTCACACATCAGGCTTTTTGAATCAGGCATGATCCGTCTTATGCCTGATAGGACGGATCCGGCGCTGATTTTAAAAAACTGATGGAACTGATCAGGTTTTTTGCCTGATCCGGCCTGACCTTTTGAACCCGGAAAAAGAAGCTTTTCCATGTTGAAAATACAGACATCAATGTCCGAGAGGAGAGAACAGAGAGAAAAGACAGAGAGGACAGAGGACAGAGACAAGAGAGGAGAGGAGAGGGAGAGAGAGAGAGGAGAGGAGAGGAGAGGGAGAGGGAGAGGGAGAGGGAGAGCGAGAGGGAGAGGGAGAGGGAGAGGGAGAGGGAGAGGGAGAGAGAGAGCTTGGACTCCGGATCAGTTTTCTGACGGATTTGTCAAAAAACTGGTCCGGCTCCATAGGTTTGCATTGTTTCCGGCCGCCTGAAGTGCCGATTCAGGCACTGTCAGGTGCCTCCGGAAAAAAAAAAAAAAACGTTACAAAAACCGTCTTGTCCGGCCGCCGGAATGTACAATTCCGACGGATCCGGCCAAAAACGGATGCAACGCAGTGACATCAGGCGCGATCCGGCGCTAATGTAAGTCAATGCTAAAAAAACGCATCCGGTACCGGATCCGTTTTTTTAGAAACACGCCGGATCGCGCCTGATTCAAAAAGCCTGATGTGTGAAAGAGGCCTTAATGAAATGCTCCGATTTACCACAATAGAAACACAAGCCCTTAGCAAATCTGCGTTCTTTTTCCCGAGAGTGAAGTGTCATTGCTCCAATTTCCATCGGCTCTGCAATGTCAGTACATTCCTTCTCCAAACTTGGAGCTGACAAGGCAGATTTACTCTCATTAACCCTTGCACGCAGTCTCCTATCCACCCGTATGGCTAATTGCATAGCCTCTTGCAAGTTACCAGGTATGGGATAAGCAATCAGCAAATCTTTAACCCTTTCACTTAACCCTGCAAGAAATAAACTTTTCAAAGCTGAATCGTTCCAGCCCACCTGTGTGGACCACCTTCTGAAGTGAGTACAATATTTCTCCACATTACCTGATCCCTGTCTCAAACGTCTCAATTCTGTCTCAGCTGATGAAACACGATCCGGATCGTCATATAACAACCCCAAAGCAGAAAAAAAACTATCCACTGATATAAAGCATGGATCACTAGGCTGCAGAGAAAAGGCCCAATCCTGAGGTTCTTTGCACAAAAGTGACATTATGAACCCTATGCGCTGTGATTCCTCACCAGAGGATCTGGGTCTCAAACGGAAATACAACAAGCAAGCATTTTTAAAAGAAAAAAAATCTTGTTGTTCACCAAAAAATAAATCAGGCAAACGTACCTTTGGCTCCACGAAATGTGCTCCAGAACAACTACTCACGTGTTGCTTTATCTCAGCCACCTCCAGAGAAAGTCCCTGCAGGCGCTGAACCAAATCCTGAACCGACACCATGATGGAAAACAGAAAATCTTTCCTTAGAGATTTTTTTTTTTTTGGCTGGACTTACTGTTATGATCTGCTACAAGCACTAAGGAAAGGTGGGAATTCTGTCCCTACAATAGGACTGAGCTGGATCCCTACGATGTAACGGATCCTGCGACCAGACCCGCTAAAGTCCTCAGCTAGTCTGAACGAAGACCTATAGTTGCGAGGGAGGAATCCCTACAAGATCTAGGGACTGGGTGAAAAGGTGGACACCTCCTAACAGAAAGTGTAGCAGGGAAAATAAAACAGAAAACAAATACTAAGAGATACTAAGATCTAGCAAAACTGACAGAGTAAGGCACCTAAGCACCCGGCTAGCTTAAGAGTAGATAATACAATGAAGTCCAGCAAGGCCAGAAGGGTGGAACCAGACTAAATAGGGTAAAAAGGTCATGTGACCAGCAAAGTGAAACAAAACCTAACAAGAGGGTTCTAACAAATATAATATTTGTGTCATTCTCAAAACTTTTGGCCATGACTGTACATGGGTGTTTTGCAGAAACAAGCAGCAGTGGATGTTGCATTGTAGTGAACAGTACATTGTAGTAACCAGCTCACACTTCTGGAGACATGCACCCATAAATTAGGCAGGTTGTCATCCCTACAGAAGTGCCAAACATGTATACACTAAATATGGTTTACGTACACTGTGGAGCTCATAGGTGAGGGACATTTGCATTTGGGAGTGTAGAATTTTCTGAATTTCTTTTGGGGACAAGGAGCTATAGCGCTTTTCCAGAGCCTTTGTACTACCAGTAACGTGGAAGTCCCCTATATTTCCATTAATAGATGACAGACCTGAATGGGGACTTGCTTTTCTTGTGGATTGAGTTGAAGCTTTTGATGGGAACATTTTGCATAACATTTAGGATCACATTTATACTGCACTCTATGCTGAGCACTTATATTGGGTTTCCATCCAAATCTCCTAGTAACGTGATACAGATAAAATCCACGAGGGAGCCACTCACTACAATGAGACAGCAAAGTTAGTTTTGACTCCGTCTGGCCTCTGTTCAGGGGTCTCCTTCTTTTCAGAAGGGCACAGGACTGTGGCAGATCGGACTTTTATGGATGTCTAAAAAGACAGATACCGCCAGATCACAGGTCAGATGGCATCCACAGTGACTCCATCAGCCTCATTATATGGAATCTTCCACCGGCGGTTCCATATAAATCATGTATTTCAGAGATTTACACGGAGACCCCAGTGTAAGTGCTCAGTGTAGAGCGCAGGATAAATGTGATGTGAGATTTACTGCGATCTTTGGAGACAGAATGAACATTCCTCCATTTCTCATGTGGTATAAGTGATTAGACAACTTTATTCTTCGCATCAGGTTGCTTACAGCGATACCAGATTTATATCAGGCTTTTATAATTGGCTGCTGTCACACACTAAAAGAAGCTTTTTATTGAAAAAACTAGTTTTTGCATCCTAATATTTTGAGAGCTATAATTTTTTCAAATTTTGGCCGACAGACTCATGTGACAGCTTGTTTTTTGCTGGACAAGTTGACGTTTTTATGGGTACTATTTTTGAGCACATGACATTTTTTGATCGCTTTCTATTCAGACTTTTGTGGGCAGAGTGAAGAAAAAACAGCAGTTCAGGAGTTGTTTTTTTTGGGGGGGTGGTTTATGCCATTCCATGTGTAGTAAAATTGATAAGGCAGTATTATTCTATGGGTCAGTACGATTACAGCGATACCACATTTATATTTTTTATGTTTTGGAGCTTTTACACATTAAAAAATATTTTATAGAAATTTTTTATTTTTTTTTGCTTTACCCCTGAGAGCTATAACTTTATTTTTCCTCTCACGCAGCGAGCGGTGACGTCAGTGAGGTGACCATGGTTCATCAGCTATGAACTCTGTTTACTTTTGTCACATCAGCACTACACACTGCAGGAGCATAATCACACTCCTGTCTCAGTGTGCTCCAGCTGGCTTGCTGAGCGGTTGTATCATGCCACCACTCAATAAACCACCCTGATGTAGCAGAGCTGGATATCTTCGTGGGACAGGCATTCTCTGCAGACAGGAATATGGTGGTTCATTATTTTTTATTTTACAGTAATAAATGGAAAAAAGAGGGACGAGGATTATTTGCTTAAAGGAAACATGTCACCCCCCCAGGGCCTATTAAAGTAAAAGCCTCCTTTAGCAGCACTAAGGTTGCATTCTGTGAAGGTGGCTCTTACGTTTCTTATCACTTGGAACGCTGAAATAATACGTTTTATAATTTTCCCGATATACCTCAATTGAGTCAGGGAGGTATGTATTCTCCCGCTGACTATACGTCCTCGCAGCCATCCATCATCCCCCTCTTGTTTCCGGCCCCTGCCTCCTCTCTTTCTTGCGACGTCACCGGCGCCTACGCTGTCCAATCAGTTCTCTGGCATGCGCCATGCCCGCTGCCTGGGAACTTACATCAGGTGATGTAATGATATTGCCCCTACGTGTAGCGTCGGCCCCAGATCCCGCCCCGCAGTGCATTATGATGTATTCACACTGCGGGGCTGAGAATCTGGCGCCTGCACAGTGAGGATCTTTGCGCCTGTCCCCCATCTCCCTCCGCCGCTTTCCTCACCGCGCAGGTGCCAGATTCCCAGCCCCGCAGTGTGAATACATCATAACACACTGCGGGATGGGATCTGGGGCCGACGCTACACGCAGGCGCAATATCATTACAGTACAGACCAAAAGTTTGGACACACCTTCTCATTTAAAGATTTTTCTGTATTTTCATGACTATGAAAATTGTACATTCACACTGAAGGCATCAAAACTGTGAATTAACACATGTGGAATTATATACTTAACAAAAAAGTGTGAAACAAATGAAAATATGTCTTATATTCTAGGTTCTTCAAAGTAGCCACCTTTTGCTTTGATGACTGCCTTGCACACTCTTGGCATTCTCTTGATGAGCTTCAAAAGGTAGTCACCGGAAATGGTCTTCCAACAATCTTGAAGGAGTTCCCAGAGATACTTAGCACTTGTTGGCCCTTTTGCCTTCACTCTGCGGTCCAGCTCACCCAAACCATCTCGATTGGGTTCAGGCCTGGTGACTGTGGAGGCCATGTCATCTGGCGTAGCACCCCATCACTCTCCTTCTTGGTCAAATAGCCCTTACACAGTCTGGAGGTGTGTTTGGGGTCATTGTCCTGTTGAAAAATAAATGATGGTCCAACTAAAGGCAAACCGGATGGAATAGCATGCCGCTACAAGATGTTGTGGTAGCCATGCTGCTTCAGTATGCCTTCAATTTTGAATAAATCTCCAACAGTGTCACCAGCAAAGCACCCCCACACTATCACACCTCCTCCTGCATGCTTCACGGTGGGAACCAGGCATGTAGAGTCCATCCGTTCACCTTTTCTGCGTCGCACAAACACACGGTGTTAGGAACCAAAGATCTCAAATTTGGACTCCTCAGACCAAAGCACAGATTTCCACTGCTCTAATGTCCATTCCTTGTGTTCCTTAGCCCAAACAAGTCTCTTCTGCTTGTTTCCTGTCCTTAGCAGTGGTTTCCTAGCAGCTATTTTACCATGAAGGCCTGCAGCACAAAGTCTCCTCTTAACAGTTGTAGAGATGTGTCTCCTGCTAGAACGCTGTGTGGCATTGACCTGGTCTCTAATCTGAGCTGCTGTAAACCTGCGATTTCTGAGGCTAGTGACTCGGATAAACTTATCCTCAGAAGCAGAGGTAACTCTTGGTCTTCCTTTCCTGGGGCGGTCCTCATGTGAGCCAGTTTCTTTGTAGCGCTTGATGGTTTTTGCAACTGCACTTGGGGACACTTTCAAAGTTTTCCCAATTTTTTGGACTGACTGACCTTCATTTCTTAAAGTAATGATGGCCACTCGTTTTTCTTTACTTAGCTGCTTTTTTCTTGCCATAATACAAGTTCTAACAGTCTATTCAGTAGGACTATCAGCTGTGTATCCACCAGATATCTGCACAACACAACTGATGGTCCCAACCCCATTTATAAGGCCAGAAATCTCACTTATTAAACCTGACAGGGCACACATGTGAAGTGAAAACCATTTCCGGTGACTACCTCTTGAAGATCATCAAGATGAGAATGCCAAGAGTGTGCAAAGCAGTCATCAAAGCAAAAGGTGGCTACTTTGAAGAACCTAGAATATAAGACATAATTTCAGTTGTTACACACTTTTTTGTTAAGTATATAATTCCACATGTGTTAATTCATAGTTTTGATGCCTTCAGTGTGAGTGTACAATTTTCATTCATGAAAATAAAGAAAAATCTTTAAATGAGAAGGTGTGTCCAAACGTTTGGTCTGTACTGTAAGATCCCGGGCAGCGCGCACGGCGCATGCCCGAGAACTGATTGGACAGCGCAGGCGCCGGTCACGTCGCAAGAAAGATAGGAGTTGGGGGCCGGAAACAAGAGGGGGATGATGGATGGCTGCTAGGATGTAGAGTCAGGGGGAGAACACATACCTCCCTGACTCAATTGAGGTATAACATAGTAACATAGTTATTAAGGTTGAAGGAAGACTTTAAGTCCATCTAGTTCAACCCATATCCTATCCTAACCTGCCCTAACATGTTGATCCAGAGGAAGGCAAAAAAAACCCAAGTGGCAAACAGTAAGCTTCACATTGGGGAAAAAAATTCCTTCCCGACTCCACATACGGCAATCAGACTAGCTCCCTGGATCAACGCTGTATCTAGGAAACTAGTGAATATAGCCTGTAATATTATACTTTTCAAGAAAGGCATCCAGTCCCTTCTTAAATTTTAGTAAGAAATCACTCATTACAACATTAGACGGTAGAGAGTTCCATAGTCTCACTGCTCTTACAGTAAAGAATCTGCGTCTGTGATTATGGCTAAACCTTCTTTCCTCCAGACGTAGAGGATGCCCTCTTGTCCCCGTCACAGGTCTAAGAGTAAAAAGATCATTAGAAAGGTCTTTGTACTGTCCCCTCATATATTTATACATTGTAATAAGATCACCCCTAAGCCTTCGTTTTTCCAAACTGAATAACCCCAAGTGTAATAACCTGTCTTGGTATTGCAGACCCCCCAGTTCTCTAATAACCTTGGTCGCTCTTCTCTGCACCCGCTCCAGTTCAGCTATGTCTTTCTTATACACCAGAGACCAGAACTGCACACAGTATTCTAAGTGTGGTCGCACCAGTGACTTGTATAGAGGTAAAATTATGTTCTCCTCATGAGCATCTATGCCTCGTCTAATGCATCCCATTATTTTATTTGCCTTGGCAGCAGCTGCCTGACATTGGCCACTAAATGTGAGTTTGTCGTCCACCCATACACCCAAGTCTTTTTCAGTGACAGTTTTGCCCAGTTTTGGTACATAATTATACATCTTATTTGTTCTACCCAAGTGCATGACCTTACATTTATCCCCATTAAAGCTCATTTGCCATTTATCAGCCCAAGCTTCTAGTTTACATAAATCCTCCTGTAATATAAAATTATCCTCCTCTGTATTTATTACCCTGCAGAGTTTAGTGTCATCTGCAAATATTGAAATACTACTCTGTATGCCCCCTACAAGGTCATTAATAAATATGTTAAAGAGAAGCGGCCCCAATACTGACCCCTGTGGTACCCCACTGCTAACCGTGACCCAGTCCGAGTGTGCTCCATTAATAACCACCCTTTGTTTTCTATCCATGAGCCAGTTCTTAACCCACTTACACATATTTTCCCCTATCCCCATTGTTCTCATTTTATGTATCAACCTTTTGTGTGGCACTGTATCAAAAGCTTTTGAGAAGTCCATGAACACCACGTCCACTGCATTCCCTTGGTCCAGTCCTGAACTTACCCCTTCATAAAAGCTTATCAGATTAGTCTGACAAGAACAGTCCCTCGTAAACCCATGCTGATACTGTGTCATGAGGTTTTTCAGCTTCAGATACTCCAATATAGTATCCCTTAAAAAACCCTCCAGGATTTTACCCACAGTAGATGTTAAGCTCACTGGCCTATAATTTCCAGGTTCAGTTTTTGCCCTCTTTTTGAATATTGGCACCACATTTGCTATACGCCAGTCCTGTGGTACAGACCCAGTTATTATGGAATCTTTAAAGATTAAAAATAATGGTCTATCTATAACTGTACTTAATTCCTGCAGTACTCGGGGGTGTATCCCATCCGGGCCCGGGGATTTGTCAACTTTAGTGATTTTTAGACGCCGCCGTACTTCCTGCTGGGTTAAGCAGGTGACATTTAATGGAGAAATTTTTTTATCTCTGATCATGTTATCTGTCATGGGATTTTCTTGTGTAAATACAGTTGAAAAAAAGTCATTTAGCATATTGGCTTTTTCCTCATCCTCATCCACCATTTCACCCAGACTATTTTTAAGGGGACCAACACTATCATTTTTTAGTTTCTTGCTATTTATGTAGTTAAAGAATATTTTGGGATTATTTTTACTTTCTCTGGCAATGAGTCTCTCTGCCTCAATCTTTGCTGTCTTGATTTGCTTTTTACAGAATTTATTCAGTCTTCTGTATTTATTTAATGCCTCATCACTACCTACTTGCTTTAATTCCCTAAACGCTTTCTTTTTGTCCCTTATTGCGCCCCTTACAGCTCTATTTAGCCATAGTGGTTTCCTCCTAATTCTAGCATGTTTATTCCCATAGGGTATATACTGTGCACAGGTCCTATTCAGGATACTAATAAACGTCTCCCATTTTCTTTGTGTATTTTTATGTCTCAGGATATCGTCCCAGTTTATTGCACCAAGATCATCTCTCATCCGTTGGAAATTTGCCTTCCTGAAGTTTAGTGTCCTTGTAACCCCCCGACTACACATCTTATTAAAGGATACATGAAAGCTTATTATTTTGTGATCACTAATACCCAAGTGACCCCCAACCCTTATATTTGATATGCGGTCTGGCCTGTTGGATAATATTAGGTCTAGCAGTGCCCCCCCTCTTGTTGGGTCCTGAACTAGTTGTGAAAGGTAATTGTCTCTCATAGTTGCCAAAAACCTATTACCTTTGCTGGAACTGCAGGTTTCTGTTCCCCAATGTATTTCAGGGTAGTTGAAGTCCCCCATAATAATGACTTCTCCTTGAGTTGCTGCTTCATCTATTTGCTTTACTAGGATATTCTCTGTTGCTTCCATTATTTTAGGAGACTTATAACAAACCCCTATCAGTAATTTATTATTTTTCCCCCCTCCCCTAATCTCCACCCACAGAGACTCTACATCTTCATTAGATTCACAGATATCACGCAGGATGGATTTTAAGGATGATTTTACATATAAACACACACCCCCACCTCGCTTATTTTTACGGTCATTTCTAAACAGACTATAGCCCTGTAAATTAACCGCCCAGTCGTGGCTCTCATCCAGCCAAGTCTCAGATATCCCCACCATGTCATAATTATGTTCCAACAAAATTAATTCTAATTCCGCCATTTTGTTGGTGAGGCTTCTAGCATTAGTATACATGCACTTTATGTATCTCTCTGAACCTCTATTCTTTCTTAAATTATTAACTGTTCTAACCCCAACCCCCATGCCACCCCCACCCCCAATTTCATTATTTGTGCCCAGGTCTCTATCTGCACTGCCTTCCCCTCCTATAAAATGAATACCCTCCCCCCTAGTCCCTAGTTTAAAGACTCCTCCAACCTTCTAGCCATTTTCTCCCCCAGCACAGCTGCACCCTCCCATTGAGGTGCAGCCCGTCCCTAGCATAGAACCTGTAGCCAACTGAGAAGTCGGCCCAGTTCTCCAGGAACCCAAACCCCTCCTTCTTACACCAATTCTTGAGCCACTTATTAACCTCCCTAATCTCCCGTTGCCTCTCTGGCGTGGCATGTGGTACCGGCAGTATTTCAGAAAATACCACGTTGGAGGTCCTTGCTTTAAGCTTGCAGCCTAATTCCCTGAAATCATCTTTAAGGACCTTCCACCTACCTCTAACTTTGTCATTTGTGCCAATGTGCACCATGACCGCTGGGTCCTCACCAGCCCCTCCCAGTAATCTGTCAACCCGATCAGCGATGTGTCGGACTCGAGCGCCAGGTAGGCAGCACACTATTCGACGATCCCTGTCTTTGTGACAGATTGCCCTATCTGTTCCCCTAATAATTGAGTCCCCCACTACCAGCACCTGTCTGGCCTGCCCTGCTCTCCTAATTCCCCCCTTACTGGAGCAGACACTCCCCCGGCTTTCAGAGGACATGCCTGGCTGCAGCAGTGCTACCCCTGTACTGACAACCCCCTCATCTGCCAACTTTGCAAACTTATTGGGGTGTGCCAGATCAGGACTAGCCTCCCTGGCGCTCTTCCCTCTACCCCGCTTTCTAACTGTCACCCAGCTTCCTACTTCAGTGTCCTGCTGTCACGGGTGTGTCGCTGCAAAGATCATCGCGATTGCACACCCTGACTTCTCACAGCTGAGTTTCTGCTGCTGGGTGTTTTTCGGCAGTGAGAGAGTTAATTCTCCCTCTCTCTGTGCTGGACAAGACCAGCCTCGCTCAGCTGCAATTAATGTTGCGATAATTGGTTTCCTTCAAATACCTGCCTGTCTGCTAGGGAAGTGTCGGTGAAAGCTTTCATGCAGACCAGCAGAGCGGATCATATTGAAAAGTCTAAAGCTAAGAGTACCTGTTGTGGTTTTCTCCTCTCCTCGCTTTATTATTTATCTCCTTACCCGTTGGTGTTCCTCTGTAGTGGTAGTTTTGTATGCAAGGTGTCTTTTGTTTTACCCCTTGTACTGTCTCGTTCGTCTTATACTGTGTGTAGGCAGTTACCTTCCCGTTTCCCTGTGGTGGTAATCAGGGTCCTTCTCAGGACTAGATTACAGTGGTCAGGGATTCACAGGAGATAGGGTTACGCTGGCGGCCTGGACCTCTGTACCATCAACAGTACCTCCAGGTAGAGGGATTAGTCAGGACCCCAGCTTAGGGTCAGCATAGACCCCGGTCCTCCTGTTTGCAGAGACAGCGTGACATTTTCACCGACCACTAAAGATTTTCTCCAGTCGCCATGGATCCAGTAGTCAGTCTAGCTCGGCAGTTGCAGAGTTTGTCCATGGAGCTGGCGGACGTTAAGTCCAAGGTTTTGTACCCCCGGAGCAGGCCGGACCTGAACCTAAAGTAGTTCTCCCTGACAGATTCACTGGGGGGCGGGACAAGTTTTTTGCTTTCCGGGAGGCATGTAAAATTGTACTTTCGGCTGCGACCTCGGTCATCTGGGAGTGAGGAGCAAAGGGTGGGGATTGTCATCTCGCTCCTGCAAGGAGACCCCAATCCTGGGCGTTCGCTCTCCCCCCGGGCTCCCCAGCTCTCCAGTCAGTGGATAGGTTTTTTGCAGCTCTGGGCCTTGTATATGATGACCCGGATCGGGTCTCCCTTGCTGAATCTAAGTTACGTAGGATACAGCAGGGAGATCGTCCGGCGGAGGAATTCTGTTCGGAGTTCCGTAGGTGGGCCACGGACACCCAGTGGAATGACCCGGCTCTTAGGAGCCAGTTTTGTCAAGGTTTATCTGACAAATTAAAGGATGTGCTGGCACAGTATGACCCTCCCACGTCACTGGAAGCCGCTATGGCCCTTGCTATTCGTATTGACAGACGTCTTCGGGAGAGGTGCGGGGTAGCTTCACCCCCTGTGATGACTCCACCTTCCTCAAGGGTCCCTTATACGGAGGTTCCCCTGGTCACTCCAGAGGAGCCTATGCAATTAGGAGGGACATCATTCCGGGGGAGGGGATCGGTGGGGCGCCACAAAACAAGAAGTTGTTTCTTCTGTGGGAAAAAGGGACATTTTATTGGGGGGTGTCCATCCCGTCCTTTGCAGAGTGAGAAGTCGCCGGAAAACTATTGATCCCAGATTGTGTGGTGGACGGCAATCTGGGAGTAAGTATTTCGTCCCTAAATTCGTCTCAGTTTCTCGTACCGGCGGAGGTGGTGGTGGGTGCGAGAACTGAGAGGATATCTGTTCTTCTGGATAGTGGGGCCGGGGCTAATCTGGTGGATGCTCGCTTTGCCCGGGTTCAAGGTATGCGACTGAGTGTGTTGGCTAAACCCGTCCCCATATTCTCGATCGATGCCAGACCTCTCGGTCAGGGAAGTTTTTTGCAAGCAGTGCATAACATAGATCTTCAAGTGGGGGCGTTACATAAAGAACTGTTGTCTTGTTATGTGTTGGAGGTCTTCCTACTCCTATAGTGCTGGGCCTTCCTTGGTTAACTAAGCATAACCTGGTTATTAATTGGCAGTCCAGAGAGATAAGCCAATGGAGTGAATTCTGTAATAAAAACTGCATGAATACAGTCATTGGTGCGGTCGCTCCTAGGGCCTTACCTCCATTTCTGGTGGACTTTGAGGATGTATTCTCGGAGAAAGGGTGTCAAGAACTACCTCCTCATTGCGAATATGACTGTTCTGTTAACTTGCTCCCTGGGGCCAAATTACCGAAATCTAGGTTGTATAACCTTTCTGGTCCTGAGAGACAGGCCATGAAGGATTATATTTCTGAAAGTCTGGCTAAGGGGCATATTAGACCTTCATCTTCCCCAGTGGCCGCGGGGTTCTTCTTTGTGAAGAAAAAAGATGGAGGCCTACGCCCTTGCCTGGATTTCCGTGAGCTTTATCGGATTACGGTCCGAGATCCGTATCCGCTCCCACTTATTCCCGATCTCTTCAATCAGATCGTGGGTGCCAAATGGTTCTCTAAGTTGGATCTCAGGGGGGCGTACAATCTGATTAGGATGAAGGAGGGGGATGAGTGGAAGACGGCGTTTAACACTCCGGATGGGCATTATGAGAACCTTGTCATGCCATTTGGTCTGAGTATTGCCCCGGCGGTGTTTCAACACTTTGTAAATGACATCTTTCGCCACCTAATGGGACAGTTTGTGGTCATATATCTGGACGATATCTTAATTTACTCGCCGGATCTTGTGTCTCATCAGAGCATGTTAGGCAGGTGTTACAGATCTTGCGGGATAATAAACTGTACGCCAAATGGGAGAAGTGTGTGTTCGCCGTACAGGAACTTCAGTTTTTAGGATTCCTGGTGTCAGCATCCGGTTTTCGTATGGACCCTGGGAAAGTGCGGGCAGTTCTTGAGTGGGATCTATAGAGGATCTTAAGGCATTACAACGTTTCTTGGGGTTTGCTAACTACTACCGGAAATTCATTCGTAATTTTTCGTCCATAGTTAAACCTCTCACAGACATGACTAAAAAAGGGACGGATTTTTCAAAGTGGTCTGACAAGGCTTGTCAAGCGTTTTCTTCTTTGAAAAAATGTTTTGCTTCAGCACCCATACTTATTCAGCCTGATGCGTCACAGCCGTTCATTGTTGAGGTGGACGCTTCCGAGGTAGGGTGGGAGCAGTATTGTCACAAGGTTCGTCCCCTGGTAAATGGCATCCGTGCGCCTTCTTCTCTAAAAAATTGTCGTCCGCGGAGAGGAATTATGATGTTGGCAATAGGGAACTCTTGGCCATTAAGTTAGCTTTTGAGGAGTGGCGTAATTTTTTGGAGGGGGCAGTCCACCCGGTCACCGTTATTACCGATCACAAAAACCTGCTATATTTAGAGTCCGCTAAACGTCTGAATCCCAGACAAGCTAGGTGGTCGTTGTTTTTTACCAGGTTTAATTTTGTCGTCACATATCGTCCTGGGTCAAAAAATGTTAAGGCGGATGCCTTATCTCGCTGTTTCCCAGGGGCTGGGAACACGAAGGACCCGGTTCCGGTCCTTCAGGAGGGGGTGGTGGTGTCGGCAGTATGCTCTGAGCTTGAGGAGGAGGTATTGGAGGCTCAGGGGGACGCCCCTGTAGGACCTCCAGGGAGACTGTTTGTTCCAAATCAGTTGCGACAAAAGGTGATCGAGGCACATCATAATTCAGCTTTGGCAGGACACCCAGGGAGTAAAGCAACTGAGGATCTCCTCTCGCGCCGTTTTGGTGGCCTAACTTACATAGGGAGGTGGTAACTTTTGTCGCCTCCTGCGAGGTTTGTGCGCGCTCTAAGACCCCACATACCCATCCGTCTGGGACCCTCTTACCTTTGAAGATCCCGGAGCGTCCGTGGACTCATCTGTCTATGGACTTCATTACGGACCTCCCGCCATCTTCGGGTAAAACAGTCATACTCGTTGTAGTGGACAGGTTCAGCAAGATGGCACATTTTATCACTCTTCCTGCTCTTCCTAATGCTAAAACTCTTGCGCAGGTGTTTATTGGGGCGATTGTAAGACTTCACGGGGTACCCTCCGATGTGGTGTCGGATCGGGGGTCTCAGTTTGTGTCCAAATTCTGGAAAGCATTTTGTACACGCGGGGGATGCAGTTGTCATTTTCATCGGCTTTTCACCCGCAGACCAATGGTCAGACAGAGCGTCTGAACCAGAGCTTGGAGACATATCTCCGGTGTTTTGTGTCAGAGAACCAGGAGGACTGGGCTTCTTTCTTGCCTCTGGCGGAGTTTGCTCTAAATAATAGGCGGAGCGAGTCCACTGGTAAGTCCCCGTTTTTTGGGGCATATGATTTTCACCTCCAGTTTTGTACCTTCAATAGGGGGGGCTCTTCTGGGGTTCCTGAGGAGGAACGATTTTCGTCGTCACTTGGTTCAGTGTGGAGAGGAGTGCTGAATAATCTGAGTACTATGGGGAACCGATACAAACGTATGGCTGATAGGAGGAGAGTGTCTGGTCCGGACCTAAGTGTGAACGATCTGGTATGGTTGTCTACCAAGAATATAAAACTTAAGGTTCCCTCCTGGAAACTGGGTCCCAGGTTCATCGGGCCATACAAGATCAGTTCTATAATTAATCCGGTTGCATTCCATCTTGACCTCCCTCCCACATTTAAAATTCATAATGTGTTCCACAGATCGTTGCTTAAGAGGTATGTGTTGCCGGTGATACCTTCACCTTTACCTCCTCCTCCTGTGGTGGTCAATGGTAACTTGGAGTTCCAGGTGTCGAGAGTCATCGATTCACGTCTGAATCGCCGGTCCCTTCAGTACCTTGTTCATTGGAGGGGTATGGTCCTGAGGAGAGGACGTGGGTTCCTGCGTCGGATATTAACGCAGACCGATTGGTTCGGGCCTTCCACACTACTCACCCAGATAAACCCGGCCCTGAGGGTCCGGAGGCCCCTCGTAGAAGGGGGGTACTGTCACAGGTGTGTCGCTGCGAAGATCGTCGCGATTGCACACCCTGACTTCTCACAGCTGAGTTTCTGCTGCTGGGTGTTTTTCAGCAGTGAGAGAGTTAATTCTCTCTCTCTCTGTGCTGGACAAGACCAGCCTCGCTCAGCTGCAATTAATGTTGCGATAATTGGTTTCCTTCAAATACCTGCCTGTCTGCTAGGGAAGTGTCGGTGAAAGCTTTCATGCAGACCAGCAGAGCGGATCATATTGAAAAGTCTAAAGCTAAGAGTACCTGTTGTGGTTTTCTCCTCTCCTCGCTTTATTATTTATCTCCTTACCCGTTGGTGTTCCCTCTGTAGTGGTAGTTTTGTATGCAAGGTGTCTTTTGTTTTACCCCTTGTACTGTCTCGTTCGTCTTATACTGTGTGTAGGCAGTTACCTTCCCGTTTCCCTGTGGTGGTAATCAGGGTCCTTCTCAGGACTAGATTACAGTGGTCAGGGATTCACAGGAGATAGGGTTACGCTGGCGGCCTGGACCTCTGTACCATCAACAGTACCTCCAGGTAGAGGGATTAGTCAGGACCCCAGCTTAGGGTCAGCATAGACCCCGGTCCTCCTGTTTGCAGAGACAGCGTGACACCTGCAGCTCCACCTAGCATCCCCCCCCTCATCTATCCCATTGAGCGTCTTCTCAGTGAGCAGAAGACTCCTTTCCATAATGTCTATGGATCTCAGTGTTGCCAGCTGCACATTTAGATCCAAGATTTGGGCTTCCAAATGCACAACGTGCTCACATCTCACACAGCGGGAAAATTATAAAAGTTATTATTTCAGCGATCTTAGTGATAGGAAGCATAAGAGCCACCTTCACAGAGTGCAACCTTAGTGCTGCTGAAGGTGGCTCTTTTACTTTAATAGGCCCTGGGGGGTGACAGGTTCCCCTTAAAATAAAGGAGTTTGTGTCTTTCTTTCATATTATTCTGGCTGTGTATTTTTTACAACATGACTAATGGGGTTAGTAGTCTTATAGATGTTTCTCCATTACTAACCCTTTTAGCTTGACGTCAGTGGCCATAAAACAGATGACATCAACCACAACCCTATTACCCCACTTATCACTGCACCAGGGCAAGTGGGTAGAGCGAGGCTAAGCGACAGATTTCTTGGGTGTCTGAAGGCTGATGTTCTTAGTCTGGGAGAGGGCCTATATCCATGATCCCTTCCTAACCTAATATCAGCCCGCAGCCATCTGCGTAGCCTTTGCTGGTTACTAATTATAGGGGGACCCCCACATCATTTTTATAACCAGTAAAGGCTAAGTAGACAGCTGTGAGTTGATATTAATAGCCTGGGAAACCTCATGTTTATTACCCCATTCCCAGGCTTTGAACATCATCCCCCAGCTTTCCCTCAAAATGTTATTAAAAATTTGTGGGACCACACACCATTTTTTTTTGCAAATTTAATTATGAGCTAAATACATGTACAATAAGCTGCACTGCACTGATTATATATCTCAATTACATATACACTCCCTGACAGAAGTTATGTCGCTTATCCATGTTATGTAAATAAAAGCTTATAACCTGACGTTAAATTCATCCATTGGTTTTATAAATTACTCTTTTGAAAGCTGAAACCCTCCCAAATTTGGTTTAGTTTAAGAAAATAAATTGGTATCAATGCTGAAATATTGATCATTTAATAAACACAGAATGGTCAGATTTTGGCAAGACAAAAGTTTTGTCGCCTGGTCATATAATGCACCCAATCCTAGTTTACATCCTCACCAGTGCTCAGTAAATGATCGGTTAATTAGTGGGTGTGTATACGTATGCTAGGTGAGAAAAATCGCATTGTACTTGCATGACACCTGTCCGACTTTTCGGGACCAACATCAAACTAATTTTCTTAACACAGATGAGTATGAGCCCATATAGTGGTGCCAAGTTCTAGAATGCCATTTGCTTGTATCTGGTGAGTTTTTAAACCTCAATAACCTGCAACTTTGAACATCTGTTGCCATTTTTCTACGGAAGGCTTGGATGCTATTTTTTTGTACTTGATGTGCAGATTGAAGCTTCCATCCAAGCAATTTCATCCATCCCCTTAAAACCTGAGCTTTTATTATCTGGTAATCAAACCATTCATACAATGGCTGCTGTCTCGGTTAACTAGGTTCACCCTAGGCAGAGGACAGGTCCAGGAGCAGGACAGAGTAGTGTCGCATTGGATTTGGCAGTTAGTAGGTCATTGGTGATTTTAGTCAGGGCAGTTCCAGTGGAATGATGTGGTCAGAAGCCAGATTGCAAGCAGTCAAAGAGGGAGCAGGAGGATAAATAGCAGGACAGTTCAAGATGCAGTAGTTTTGTGGCATAGGGGAGAAGTGATATGGGGCGATAGCTATACACAGGATGGAAAAAGGGAGGGCTTTTTGACGAGGGGTGTGATCAAGGCATATTTGAAGCAAGAAGAGAAGACACCAGTTATTAGGGATAGGTTGAAGAGATGGGGTAGGGTTGGGATGAAGACTGTGGTGAGGTTTGGGATGAGGTGGGACGAAATCCGATCTAGTTTACAGGTGGTGAGATGTGATCTGGAGAGTAGAGAGGAAAGTTGATCTCTTGTAATGGCGGAGAAGCTGACTTTGGAGGAAGAAGGCTGAGTAGTTATGAGGAGGGGCTGTGGGGACTGTAGGCCAAGGCTTTGTTTGCCTCAGTCTTCAAGCAGAAGAGTGATAACATCAAAATATGCAAATTGCCTCTTCTTAAAAAAAAGAGAACTTGAACTCTATAGTGCCACCTGTTGGAAGTAGCGATCCTACAAGTCACCATCAACCCTTTAACGAGTCTTGTAATATGACTTAAGGTACTGCCACACTAAACAATCCCGCTAGCGATCTCGTTAACATCGCATACTAATGAGATCACTAGCGTGATTGTTATAATATCGCTAGTGGCTGCCTAATTTAGCGATGTCGTTAAGGACGCTATCGCGGTTAGCGATCTCCTTAACGACTTTAGCGGTACAAAATACCGCTAAATCGCTAAAAAAAAGGTGCCACACTCAGCGATATATGCTCACCAGCGGGACGCCAACGATAAAAATAGGGTCCGGAACGATGTCAGCGACGAACGAGATCACAGCAGGATCTCAGCAGGGGCCACGTCGTCGCTAGATGCCGCACACAACAACGTCGCTAACGGGATCGCTAAATAGTGACGTTTTTTAGCGATCTCGTTAGCGACGCTGTTTAGTGTGGCATACCCTTTAGGATAAACAACAAAATATTCAGCTGAGGTGAGGGGGAGGAGGTACTGGGGGGATGGAGGAGAGAATTGAAAGTATTGAATAGCTGTTTAGGGCTGTGAGAAAGGGAGGATATGAGAATTAGGTTTGTTTTGCTTCAGTGAGTCTGGACTTGAAAGTAGTGAGGGACTGTTTGAATGCAATGAAGTGCTCATTGCAAGGAGATCTTTACCAACGTTGCTCAGCAACCCTGGAAGCCCACCTCAGTTCTTTAGTCAAGCTTGTGTGCCATGGTTGCCTGCTGATTGTGCGAGTTTTGGTATGTGTGGGGGACGACTAATTCAAGAGCTGCAGTTGTTGAGGTGTTCCATAAAACTGCAGCAGCATCTGCATTGTGTAAGGAACTTATGTCTGCAAGAGGGAGAAGAGATTCAGAGAGTGAGTGTAAATCAAGGTGTTTGAGATTTCTGTGAGGGTGTACAATTTGTGGAGTGAGGATTGCGCACTTGTAGAGGAGAAGGAAGACAATGTAAGTACATTGTGGTCAGAAAGAGGGAGAGGCGAATTAGAAAGGTTAGATAGGGAACAGAGGCTGGTGAACATAAAGTCCAATGTGTGGCCCTCTTTGCTGGTGGCTGTGGAAGACGATTGAGTGAGGCCAAAAGAGGAAGTGAGAGAAAGAAGTTTAGAGACAGCTGAGTGGGAAGTGTCAATGGGGATATTGAAGTCACCCTTGATGATAGTGGGGATGTCAGAGGAATGGAAATTAAGTAGCCAGGTGGTGAAGTGGACGAAGAAGGTAGTGGCTGGCCTTGAGGGGTGGTAAATGACAGCCAGTTAGAGGTTGAAGGAGGAGTAGATGTGCACCTCAAAAGAAGGGAGAGTAATGGAGCATGGCAGTGGAATTTGGGTGAAGTTATCTGACAGGAGAAAACCAATTCCTCCAACATGCTTGTTGCTGAGGTGGGGTGTGTGAGAAAGACAGAATCCACCATAAAAAAGTGCAGCTGGAGAGGCTGTGTCAGAGGGTGTGAGCCAGGTTTTGATGATGCTGAGGAAAGAAAGTTTGTTAGTAATGAAAGGATCATGGATATATAAGTTTGTTGCAGACAGAGCGAGCGTTCCATAGAGCTTCTGTTAGAGGGAGAATGGGTATAAAGTTAGAAAGGTTGGGGAAATTTATGACAGATCGTGGATGAGAGGTAGAAGTGACAGTGGCAACGTGGACCAGGATTTGGAGAGATATTACTGGCAGTGACAAGAAGCAGAGAAAGTGTTAGAAGGTGGCAGCATGAGGTGGTTGTCTGTGTTTGGAGACACAGGATTTTATGTTCAGGAACAGTTCTGGAGGAGGAGGTGAGAAGGATGGAGATGACCAGTTAATTACTAGGTGTAGGGATTACAGGGGTTAGTAGGAAGTGTAGGACTATAGAGGTGACAGTGAAAACAAACAGAATCATTGGTTACTGTGACTATGTATTCAGTTACCTTCAGCTCCCTTCTGGTTCAATTCTGGTCTAATTCATTGCAGTACATTTAGGTGTTGCACTTAGGTGATGCTCAGCAGACTACGGTTTGCCTGTTGAGTAGTGAAATCAGGTGAAGTTTTTATATGGCACCTAAAAAGGTCAAGCAATACCTTCTTTTTAAAAATGACATCTCATAACCATTTTTTTATTTTAGATGAAATTTTTTTAAATATAATAGTTACAGAATACAGATCAATAAAATATGCATTCCAAGGCATTTAAAATTAAAAGACAGATGATATCACAATTACATCAAACATGGTAACTAGAGGTCAGAACTTGCAATACTGTATGAGAGTGACACATTCTTTTCAGACATTATTTTCAGATACATGCACTGCATGCTTGGCTCAATACACAGCTATGGAGAATTTGAGAAGAAACACTGAGAAAGTGAAGAGTTTGAAGGCTGTTCTATATTTGGGCAGGGAAAAAAATGTGCAACGCCTCACGTAGGCCAAAAGAGCAGTGAGAAATAATGGAAAGTGGAAAAATACTGATTAAAAAGGAGTCTGTGCTCTGCACATATGACATATACTGTACGTGACAATAAATGAAGCATCCGTTCACCTCTAAATGTCTTGGATATTCCAAAAGTTTTCTACAGGTCTGAATTCTATTCTGTACTTTCATGTTAAACGGAATAGTGGTTTTCACAGTGTAAAGCTAATGTTCTACAGTACAACACGCAACCCCGTGTCATTAAATCATGCTATATTACAAGGGACTAATCACATACTGAGCAATCTGGAAAAAGATTTATGTTGACAAGGTAGTATGAAACATGGCAGGATCCCTGGTTACAAATGCTATGTATAGAATCTGTCTGAAAAAAAAAAAAATTGCAGCATGCTGCGTTTTCACTCTGAAATTGGATGCCACTCACCTATTCAAGTCTATGGGAGCATGGAAAACATCGGACTGCACGCGGATGATATCTGAGTGCAGTTCGATTTCCACGTTCTCACACAATGGAGTAAGAATCAGATCACACTATGCTGACACTCTGATCAGAATTTGGTCACAGTGTCATTAGCATAATGGACCCGATTCTATCGGATGAGAGAATCTACGGTCGTGTGACCCTGGCCTTATACTGAAACTGTAGTGTTTAGAGAAAACATAGTTTGAAAAAGAAAAACAGTAGAAAATGAGAACTGGTCATCGGGATATCACTAATTGTGCACAGGGACAGACCCATCAGGCTGAGCAGAATGGAGAGCCGCAGCTTAACTCTTCTAATCCACTCAAACCTCATTTTTAAACTATAGTCCTTATTCACTAAGATTGGCGTTGTGCACAAATCTCCAGAGACAGATGCACCCAAATTATTAAATGGGTTGTCTGGGACTTTAATGATCTATCCAAAGGATAAACCATCAATGTTAATGTCTGATTGGGGGGGGATCATTGGGGCCGACTTACACCTTCAAATCAGCAAGCAGCTTCTGTCACAGACACAAAAAGGGGTTCACATACTGTTCTTGCACAGGGTCTCTCTTCTATCTGTGATCGCAACTGATTCCATCCATTCTCCGCCCATTTTGGCAAAGTTGGCTGGGACTTGTGTAAAAATGCCAAAAGTCGCAAAGTTTCTGCATAACTTTGAGTTGTGCAAAACTTTTGTAACATTTAAAGATGTTTTTACTCCAGAAAAATAGTAAAGCACCTTCATAAATCGAGTCCAATGTTTTCTATGAAACGTGGTAGCATTTCGGCGTAATACACAGGTGTTTATAACCATGGAGCCTGTTACTGTTTCATGCTGCCCTTGGTTTAAGCAGCAGAAAGTCTTATGACAGTTTCCCTTTAAAATGCGATATTAAGCAATTCAAGGGAGCAATTGATATTTACACTCATGTTTTCAGAAAATATTAAGAGTGGAGGAAACATATGGACATTGAGAATATAAATTAAAAGCAATTCAGCAGCATTAAAATGTCTATGTAGGAACTTTATAGTTACATTGTCTATGAACTATCATTTCAGAAGTAGAGTTGAGCGAATTTGTTCGGATTCAGTTGCCAAATCTGAATTTGCCATATTCGTTCCATATGGGTACCCTATTCGTGCTGAATGTATGTTTGATGATCAGTTCTGAACATATTCGATAATTTCTACTCTCATTGACTCTATTGACATTCATCTGTGTTCAACGAATATTGCAAAAACAATATTCGCTGCCGATTGTATTTGGAACCGAAACCGAACAAATTCACCCAACTCTATTCATAAGAATAAGGGAGAAGACTAGAGAAGACGTAAAAAAATGCAAATACAAAAGGAGAGCGTCATGGCTCCAAAATCCAAAAGGTCTGAGAAACAAGCTGCGATCAGACCTCCAGCTTCAGGCAGGAATGAGGAACATCTCATCAGCGAGTACCAGTGGAATACACTGGATTCTTTCCATATCTTTAGGTTCAAGTATTCACGGGCAAAATAAAAAATATGTCAGTAAATCACTGTGCAGCAGAAAACTAGATAGAACAATAGACATTGGTTTAGGTTCCCATTAACAAAGAAACAATTGTCAATCAGCATTTGTATTATGACAAGAAATGGGCTAATAAGTCATTTTGATTCCATCATCCAATCATCCAGTGTACTAGACTGCAATGAACGCTAACCTTACATTCAAGTATCTGTGCATAAAATAAATTGCAGAGGTGATAAATACAAAATGGTGGATCAAATCATGTTCATCCGTCATGTACAGAAGAGAATTCCTATGAAGATCTGTCGTACGGGATGTAGGCGGCAGCCGGCTGTCATACATTGGATGTGGTTTCCAACATGGGCACAGCAGGTGTATACACAACTTTCTTGGTGTTTTTTGCCCTGCAATGTATAAAGTCATTGTCAAAGAAAAAGCAAAGCTAGCAAACAGACATACAGCTAGTGCATAAAGTATGCTTGGGTCTTAGTTATAGGGAGATTGCTTTAGTAGATCTGTACTTCACATTCTATGATAACACACAAGACACTGCTGACTAGTAGTCATGTAAAATTTGTACCACTATCATCTTGAAACTTCAACCCTCTGTCTATTTTTCATAAATGGCGCCAACGTTGGCGAGTGGTCGTGTCACGTACTAAAAATCAGCCACATTTACCAACACCTATTTGCTTACTATTTAAAATGGTCAAAAAGCTTGCCATGGGCCACCATGGCCGTCATTGTGAACCTGAAACAAATATGTGCATGATGACGTACCAAGATGCTAGTACCTTTTGTTTGCCCCGAATAAGAAAGGTTTGGTCATGCACAGGATCTAAATTATTATTTCTGTTTTATAACACACTAGCTGAAGAGCCCGGCGTTGCCCAGGCATAGTAACTAACTGTGGTTAGTTATAAAAAAAAATGATTATCCTCATACCATAGTCCAGCACCCACATACCCATCACACATTCTCCATCCCATAGTCCCGTGCCCATACACCCATCATACATATCCTCCATCCTATAGTCCCGTGCCCATATACACATTATACATATCCTCCATCCCATAGTCCTGTGCCCATATACCCATCACACATCCTCCATCCCATACTCCCGTGCCCATATACCCATCACACATCCTCCATCCATAGTCCCGAGCCGGGTGGTGCTGAGAAGGGAGTTCCTGGAGATGTGCTGTTATGTAACCTGGCAGTGTGGCTCTGTGTGCGGCTCTGTGTGTGGCTCTGAGTGCGGCCGCTGATGATGCGATTTTCTACACCGGTAACAATAAAACCAGGCAGTAATAGAGGAGGGGGTGATTCATTTCTGTCATGTGCTCTCTGCTCCTTTCTGGGGGGCAGACAATGGCTGGGAGCTCATGTTCCTGGGGATGCTAGATTTCTCCCACCCGGTCAGTGTTTGTTGAGGTGTTGTGGAGTGGGAAAACTGTTGCTAATAGCAACCAATCACAGCTCAGCTTTCATCTTTTAATCAAACAGCTCTGGAGAAATGGAAGATGCTTAGGCTGTGTTTCCACCGTCAGGAAACACAGCGCATTTGACGGAGCGGAAATTCCGCTCCGTCTAAGCCCCGCCCCCTTTCTGACGCGCGTTCTTTCCGGAGGTGTTCAGGACACCTCTGGAACACCTCCGGAAAGAACGCAGGGCTACATAGCCCTGTATTAAATTCCGTTGCGGCGACGCAATACGCTAGGACATGCTGCGGTCTGAAAAGACGCGCAGCATGTCCGGATACGCAGGTCTTCCGCCTGCGTGTTGTTACGCATAGTGGAGACGGGATTTCTTGAAATCCCCTCCACTATGCTGTAACATCTGGACGCTGCGTGTTTGGCGCTGCGCCAGCGCACAGCGCCAAACACGCAGCGTTTCCTGACCGTGGAAACTCATCCTCAGTGATTGGTTGCTATGGGCAACACAGGCAGTTTAACCTGTTGTGGTCAAGAAGATGTGCCTATGAAATATATATATCAGATATTTATTGTACGGGGCTTTGCGTGTGGAGTGAGTGTGGCTATGCAGAGTGGGCGTGGCTTGACACATACACATTAATTTTTATATATATGCTAGCTGAAGAGCCTGGCGCTGCCCGAGCATAGTAACTAACTATGGTTAGTTATAACAAATTATAATGATTATATACTGTGTATATATATATATATATATATATATATATATATATATATATATATATATATTATATATAATATATATATATTATATATATTATAATATACACACATACATACACACACACAAAGTGTATAGCCCCGCCCACTCCGCATAGCCACATTCACTAATATCCCACACAATCCCGTCAGCCAGAGCTACCGGACTACTACCCCTAATATCCCACATCGTCCCGTCAGCCGGAGCCACCAGACTGCTAATATCCCACATCATCCGTGTGGAGTGAGTGTGGCTATGCAGAGTGGGTGTGGCTTGACACACACACTCATTTTTATATATATATTAGCTAGCGTGAGAGTCCGGCGCTGCCGGCATAGTAACTAACTATGGTTAGTTATAACAAATTATAATGATTATATACTGTATATATATATATATATATATATATATATATTATAAAATATATATATATATATATATACATACATACACACAAAGTGTATAGCCCCGCCCACTCCGCATAGCCACATTCACTATAATATCCCACACAATCCCGTCAGCCAGAGTCACCGGACTACTGCCCCTAATATCTCACATCATCCCGTGAGCCATAGCCACTGGACAACTACCACTAATATCCCACATCATTCCGTCACAGCCGAGAGACTACTACCCCTAATATCCCACATCATCCCGTCAGCTAAAGCCACTGGGCTACTACCCCTAATATCCCACATCGTCCCATAAGCCAGAGCCACCGGACTACTAATATCCCACATCATTCCGTCAAAGCCACCGGACTACTACCCCTAATATACCACATCATCCCGTCAGCCTGGGGTCAGAACCAGAGCGCTGAGTGGAATGGCCCTAACTTCCATACCAATGATCCCTTTAATAGAAGCCTGGGGTGAGAATCAGAGCGCAGAGTGGATTTGCCCTCACTTCCATACTGGGGATCCCTTTAAGAGGGGCCTGGAGTCAGAACCAGAGCTCTGAATGGAATTACCCTAACTTCCATACCAATAATCCCTTTAAGAGGCCCTGGGGTCAGAACCACAGCGCTGAGTGGAACGGTCCTAACTTCCATACTGGGGATCCCTTTAAGAGAGGCCTGAGGTCAAAACCAAAGCACTGGATGGATTTGCCCTGACTTCCATACCAATGATCTCTTTAATAGAGGCCTGGGGTCAATAACTGAGCATTTGAAGGCAATTGGGCTGACTTCCATACCGGGGATCCCTTTAAGAGAGCCTGGGGTCAGAACCAAAGCGCTGGATGGATTTGCCCTGACTTCCATACCAATGATCCCTTTGGTACTGACCCCAGGCTTCTCTTAAAGGGATCATTGGTATGGAAGTCAGGGCAAATCCATCCAGCACTTTGGTACTGACCCCAGGCCTCTCTTAAAGCGCAGAGTGGATATCCCTCACTTCTGTACCGGGGATCACTTTAAGAGGGGCCTGGGGTCAGAACAAGAGTGCTTAGTGCAATTGTCCTAACTTCCATATTAATGATCCCTTTAAGAGACCCTGGGGTCAGAACCACAGAGCTGAGTGGAATGGTCCTAACTTCCATACTGGGGATCCCTTTAATAGAGGCCTGGGGTCAAAACCAAAGAGCAGCATTGATTTGCCCTAACTTCCATACCGGAGATCCCTTTAAAAGGGAAGATGTGCCTATGGGATGGAGGATGTGTGATGGGGATATGGGAACGGGAGGGGATGATTCATTTCTGTTATGTGCTCTCTGCTCCTGTCTGGGGGGGCAAACAATGGCTGCAAAGGTATATCCAGGGGGGGCAGCCGGCAGGGGGGTGCAGTCGGGCCGCCTAATGCGGCGGTCCGCAGTGTCTCCCCCGCGGCTGCATTCTGACGCCCCCGGCCTGGGAGGCGGCGGTTCCCTGTGCCGGCTGTCAAGCTGACAGCCGGCACAGAGAAGCTGCGCGTGCCGACTCCCAGGGATCAATTGTACTGGCGTCTTTACAGACTCCAGTACAATTGAAGCTCTGACCGCCGGGTCAGAGCGACACCAGCAGCGTGATCAGGTCATGTGATCACTCTGCTGACGTCACTAGCCGGCAGCGCCCAGAAGGAGGAACACTGGTGGTAAGTGCTCCACTGTGGAGCTGAAGAAACCACCGAAGATTAACGGGGGGACATAATGTATGTGGGGGGATTTGGAGTGGGGATGGGGGGATTTGGAGTGGAGATGGGGGATACTTATTTTGTGGGTGGATTTGGAGTGGTGATGGGGATACTTTTTTGTGGGGGGATTTGGAGTGGGGATGGGGGACTACTTTGTGTGAGGGGATTTGGAGTGGGGATGGGGGGTTATTTCATGTATGGGGGGATTTGGAGTGGGAATGGGGATACATAATGTGTGTGGGGGATTTGGAGTGGGGATGGGGGTACTTAATGTGTTTGGGGGATATGGCATGAGGATGGGGGGATATAATGTGTGTGTGTGGGGATTTGGAGTGGGGATTGGGGCATTTAATGTGTGTGTTGGGGATTTGGAGTGGGGATGGGGATTTAATGTGTGTGTGGGAATTTGAGGACACTGAAGAGTATGTATGAAGGCATGTATGAGGAAACAGTAAGGTAGGTTGGTGCAGACAGTATTGTGAGTGGGGGATGGGTGCAGACAGTGTGGGGAGCAAACGGGTGAACATAATGTATGTGGGGGATTTGGAGTGGGGATGGGGTACCTAATGTGTGGAGGGGATTTGGAGTGGAGATGGGGGATACTTTTTTTGTGGGCGGATTTGGAGTGGTGATGGGGATACTTTTTTGTGGGGGGATTTGGAGTGGGGATGGGGATGTATCGACCCGCCACCACAATTGTGGATTACCAGGGCAATGGGTACTCAGAGCCGAGCCCATGGAAGTCTATGGGGTTTGTCACAGGTAGCTGTGGCTCGGTCTGTGGCCCGGGCGGTCTGGCGTATGTTGGGGGAATATTTACAGGGGATAGGTTTATATACAGTTCGTGACGCCACCTGTAGTCTTCTGGTAATTTATACCAGCGCTGCTATAGATCTCTGAGGGGATGGTGATGCAGCTAGATGTCGGGTCCCCTACAGGTGGGACTGGTCCCTCAAAGTCTATGAAGTTAGTGTAGTCGGGTGCAGATAAATAACACAGTCTCACACGGTCAGCGTCTTTCCATACCTTTACTTGTAAGATGTTCAGGCAGGTCCCAGGGAGGCTGATCCAAGGAGAGTGTATCTTGAGACAGCAGCTGGACAAGTTAGGGCCTCCTTTACTTTCAATACAATGAGTACAACCAGCCTGAAGCGTAGTTCCCTCAATAACTCCAGCTAATCCATAGCTGTACTGCCCAGTCAGTTTTGTGGTAGGAGCCTTCCAATTGATGAAACTAGGTTCTTGCTTTTGTCTGCGCTTGACTCAAAGTCCCTATTCCACCTGACTCCAGTTACGTACTGACTATAAGGGGCTTGTTTGCCGCGACCTAAGGTCCGGTAAATCCCTGGTTTTCTTACCACTATGCTTGAAGCTAATAGTGATCCTTCGGTCCCCAGTGACCGGTTGCAATGTGCAGGACTTCTTCAATCCCAAACGCACCTTTCCAATAATCCACTGTGCCTTTCGCCTTGTCCTCGCTGGTAGCATAAGCACTCACACTTGCATAAAGTCGGGTAGTTACTTCCTTCATTCACTTTCTTCAAAGTTAGTTACAGATGCTCAGTTATCAATAGGCAGGAGCACGTCTCTGAACCTTTCACTGTCCTTTAGACAGGTGACTGAAGTCTTTCTGCACTAATCTCCTTCTTTCTCTCAATGTATTCTGTTGAGGTACAGCTCTGACTAGGCTAAGGTGAATTAGACCACCTGTACCAGCCTCCACGTTCTGAACTGATGATAGAGCAGGCTGGACTGCTTCCTCCCTCCAGCTAAACTCCAGACGTCTGCTCCGTCCGAAGACAGGAAACAAACTCCCTCAAAATCACTCAACAACATACACCCTGACCACTCCCTCAATAGTAAACTACACTACCCTAAGGGTGTGTCCAGTGTATGTTGAGTGAATGAGTATTTAGCATTAAACTGCTGTCTCGCCACACACTCTCCAGGGTACTGCGTGTGCCTAACACCAGGGCTACACATTCCCCCATGGTAAAAGACAGCACTCCCGGGCTGTAAAATACAAAAGAGACAGTTTTGTTTATGCATGAAAACATTAACAATAACATTAATTCGTCCCATCCGGGAGGTGAGGATATCTTGAACGTTGCGAACAATAACCTTATATATAGAAATACAAATATTAAATAGCATTCAATAAATATACGGTATACTTGTGAAGGACCCGCACCAAACCTTCAACGTAGGTCCTGGGTGGGCTGCAGGACATCCAAATGCAGACCTCACTCAGTGCCACACCACACGGGTTTTTGTATTCAGAGGTAGTTGTGCTGGTTTATGTAAAACCAAGATAAGGCACCGAAGCGCAACTATGTACAAATAAGTTCTGGGTTGGCACAGTCCTCAACCTCAAAGTCCATTGTAAAACCAAAGACATAGATATAATATCACATTATTATACTAAAGTGCAAACTTTTTCTGGTTACCCAGCCGGGCATTCTACGGTTAGCAAAATATATATGCATCATACTCTTCAACTTATGCAAAATTTTGTAAAACATTCTCAAACTTTCTACAATATTACTTATGGTAGATCCTATAGGGATCTCACCGATTCTTCTTTACTATTTATTCATTTACTTCTAATACACTTTCCACCCCGGGGCTGGAACAATGCAATGGGCCCTAGATCCCAGGACTAACAAATCATGCGCTGCGATTAGGGTCTGGGTCGCCACAGTTCTCGTGCGAACCTCTAGGGGCGCAACGGGTACATTCTCCTCACGTGACACCGATTGCGTTTCAATCACAGTTAACGATATGGACCGTGTCATGGATTGCGATTGAGACTGGGTCGCTAGTTGCGATGTAGAGGTGGCTTGAATTTGCGATGAAATCTGGGTCGCTAGTTGCGATGTGGAAGGATAACAGTGTACAGGTGTCGCTTCCACTTGCGAAGTACTTGCAGGGGGCGATGCTGGGGCACGGCCGGATGCTGCTTGAGCTGGAGACGGGGACGCTGCGGTAGTGGTGACGTTACCTGCGTCTGGGACGGGGTCACGGACGATGGTGACGTTAAGGGCATACCATCCCTTCATTCCCCAGTGCCGTGTATACGTGACAATGTCTCCATTTACTAAGTCCCTCCCGGGATGGCCTTGCGGCAGGTGGGATTCTACGTCACGCCTGCTGACAAAGACCCCTGGGTAGAGGCCCGGTTCACGGATGAAGCCCCAGCCCTTCCGGAGCTGGAACTCTGTCACACACCCCTGCCGCCGCGGTTCCCTCAGGGTACCTTTCTCTCTCCGGACACTCTCTTTGTCCGCGATCAGCTCTGCATGTTGTCGCTGACGGTTCCACTGAGCTTCCCGCTCTTCCTCCTGCTGGCGTTTCTGCTTCTCCTCACGACGCTGCCACTCATATTCCCACTGGGCGGTGTAGGCGACGTCATCCAGGCGCGCCATCTCGTCCCAGTCCACGTCTGGTAGTGACGGACAGGACCCCTCCGGTGTCCCTGCCGGGGACCGATCATCTGCTGCGGCCTCCTGGCCGGGCGGGCGTTCCGGAACTGGCGATACCTCCTCAACCTCCTTCGCCTCCACCGCTTCACCGGTGGGATCAGGATTGGTACTTTCGGGGGCAGCCTCCGGTTGCTCCTTCGCCTTGGGCAGCAGAATCTTCGGTAACTCGAATCGTGGGGGGTCGTTGAGGGGAGAGATCACCGTGTCCCACAGCCTCCGCTGCTCCAGGGTACGCCGGCGTCTCTCGATCTCTTCAAAGCCAGGTTGGTATTGGACCATCTTCTTCAGGCGTGCATTTTCTTCTTGAATCTCTAGCAACGCCTGCTGCAGGTGCAGGACCACGGATAACTCCGGTGCTGGTGGCAGCTTGGCTGGGGCACGGGGCCTGCCTTCCTCCGCTTCCCTGCTCGGCTGCACACGTCCTGCTTCCATGATGTTCCAGAAGATTCTCTCTTCTTCCTGCAGAGACGTCCGGTCTCTTCCGTGGAGGTGGGGTTTGCGTCTCCTCCCCTCGCAGGGAAGGTGAAGAGGAGGCGGACCTCCTTTGCTGTAGGGCAGGATCGCATGTTGTAATAGCACTTTGAGAGGGCAGGCATTTTCTTCGCGCCACAGGGGGGTAGACGCCCACGAAGGTACGCCCACCTTCTTCTCCAGCGCCTGAGGGCGCGAATATGGCGACAAAAATGGCGATTTTGGCGCCAAAAGTGAAAACAGTCCTTTTTCACAAAAACAATTCCTTAGGCACACAGGGCTCGCAATTCTGCGAGTTTCGCATCCTGTTCGTGACGCCAAGTTGTATCGACCCGCCACCACAATTGTGGATTACCAGGGCAATGGGGTACTCAGAGCCGAGCCCATGGAAGTCTATGGGGTTTGTCACAGGTAGCTGTGGCTCGGTCTGTGGCCCGGGCGGTCTGGCGTATGTTGGGGGAATATTTACAGGGGATAGGTTTATATACAGTTCGTGACGCCACCTGTAGTCTTCTGGTAATTTATACCAGCGCTGCTATAGATCTCTGAGGGGATGGTGATGCAGCTAGATGTCGGGTCCCCTACAGGTGGGACTGGTCCCTCAAAGTCTATGAAGTTAGTGTAGTCGGGTGCAGATAAATAACACAGTCTCACACGGTCAGCGTCTTTCCATACCTTTACTTGTAAGATGTTCAGGCAGGTCCCAGGGAGGCTGATCCAAGGAGAGTGTATCTTGAGACAGCAGCTGGACAAGTTAGGGGCCTCCTTTACTTTCAATACAATGAGTACAACCAGCCTGAAGCGTAGTTCCCTCAATAACTCCAGCTAATCCATAGCTGTACTGCCCAGTCAGTTTTGTGGTAGGAGCCTTCCAATTGATGAAACTAGGTTCTTGCTTTTGTCTGCGCTTGACTCAAAGTCCCTATTCCACCTGACTCCAGTTACGTACTGACTATAAGGGGCTTGTTTGCCGCGACCTAAGGTCCGGTAAATCCCTGGTTTTCTTACCACTATGCTTGAAGCTAATAGTGATCCTTCGGTCCCCAGTGACCGGTTGCAATGTGCAGGACTTCTTCAATCCCAAACGCACCTTTCCAATAATCCACTGTGCCTTTCGCCTTGTCCTCGCTGGTAGCATAAGCACTCACACTTGCATAAAGTCGGGTAGTTACTTCCTTCATTCACTTTCTTCAAAGTTAGTTACAGATGCTCAGTTATCAATAGGCAGGAGCACGTCTCTGAACCTTTCACTGTCCTTTAGACAGGTGACTGAAGTCTTTCTGCACTAATCTCCTTCTTTCTCTCAATGTATTCTGTTGAGGTACAGCTCTGACTAGGCTAAGGTGAATTAGACCACCTGTACCAGCCTCCACGTTCTGAACTGATGATAGAGCAGGCTGGACTGCTTCCTCCCTCCAGCTAAACTCCAGACGTCTGCTCCGTCCGAAGACAGGAAACAAACTCCCTCAAAATCACTCAACAACATACACCCTGACCACTCCCTCAATAGTAAACTACACTACCCTAAGGGTGTGTCCAGTGTATGTTGAGTGAATGAGTATTTAGCATTAAACTGCTGTCTCGCCACACACTCTCCAGGGTACTGCGTGTGCCTAACACCAGGGCTACACAGGGATACATAATGTGTGTGGGGGATTTGGAGTGGGGATGGGGGGTTATTTCATGTGTGGGGGGATTTGGAGTGGGGATGGGGATACATAATGTGTGTGGGGGGATTTGGAATGGGGATTGGGGCATTTAATGTGTGTAGGGGGATTTGGAGTGGGGATGGGGGCATTTAATGTGTGTGTGGGGGATTTGCAGTGGGGATCGGGGATTTAATGTGTGTGGGGGGGATTTGAGGACACTGAAGAGTATGTATGAAGGCATGTATGAGGAAACAGTATGGGGGTGGGTGAAGACAGTATGGTGAGTGGGGGGATGGATGCAGACAGTGTGGGGAGCAAACGGGTGAATGTATGTGGACACAGTATGGGGACTGAGGGTGATGGAATGCGTGTGTGTAGCCCTGGTGTTAGGCACACGCAGTACCCTGGAGAATGTGTGGAGAGATAGCAGTTCAATGCTCAATACCCATTCACTCAACATACACTAGACACACCCTTAGGGTAGTGTAGTCACTTGTGAGGGAGTGGTCAGGGTGTATTCGTTGAGTGATTAGAGTAGTCAGTTTCCTGTCTTCGGACAGCAGAGACAGCAGTCATTCAGTCAGTCTAGCCTGGACGTGGAGGGAGGAAGAGGTTCAGTCAGTCAGCAGCAGAGCTGAGTGCAATCTGTGTGCAGTTCAGAAAGTGGAGTCCAGTAAAGGTGAGCCAGATCACCTCAGCCTGGTCAGAGCTGTGCCCCACTAGAAGACAGACTGAGACATTTATTAAGAAGAAAGAAGTGAGTTGCAGATATACTTCAGTCTCCTGTCCCAAGGACAGTGAAGGTTCAGAGACGTGCTCCTGCCTAGAGGATTACTGAGAGTCTGGCAACAAGCTCAAGAAAGAAGTTAAGAAAGGGACTGACTTTTATTAACCTTTGAAGTGAGGAATGCTTATGCTACCAGCGCGGACAAGGCGAAAGGCACAGTGGTAGAAATTCTGAGTGCTATAGGATTGGAGAAGTCCTGCACGTTGTCACCGGTCACTGGAGACCGAAGCATCACCATAGCTTCACGCATGGTGGTAGAAAACCCAGAGGCTTACCGGACCTTAGGTAACGACAAGCAGCCCCTGGAGTGTCAGTACGTAACTGGGGTCAGGTGGAATAGGAACTTTGAGCTAGGCCAAGCATATAAGAACCTAGTTTCATCACAGGAAGGCTCCGACCACAAAACTGACCGGGCAGTACAGCTTGGAGAAGCTGGAGTTTATTGAGGGAACTACGCTTCATGCTGGTTGGACTCATCATCATTGGAAAGTAAAGGAGGCCCCTAACTTGTCCAGCTGCTATCTTGAAACACATCCTCCATTGGATCAGCCTCCCTGGGACCTGCATAACCATCTTGCAAGTAAAAAGGTATGGAAAGACGCTGATGTGTGAGACTGTGTTATTTGATTGCATCCCTGCACAACCCCACCATAACTATCGACCTGAGGGAAGAGTCCCACCTGTAGGGGACCCGACATCTAGCTGCCTCACCATCCCCTCAGAGATCTACAGCAGCGCTGGTACAAATTACCAGAGACTACAGGTGGCGTCACGAACTGTAAATATATCTATCCCCTGTAAATATTCCCCCAACATACGCCTGACCGCCAGGGCCACAGACCGAGCCACCGCTGCCTGTGACAACCCCATAGACTTCTACGGGCTCGGCTCTGAGTACCCCATTGCCCTGGAAACCCACAATTGTGGTGCGTGGTCGAGACAAATTGGCGTCACGAACAGGATGCGAAACTCGCAAAATTGCGAGCCCTGTGTGCCTATGGAATTGTTTTTGTGAAAAAGAACTGTTTGCACTTTTGGCGCCAAAAATCGCCATCTTTGTCGCCATATTCGCGCCCTCAGGCGCTGGAGAAGAAGGTGGGCGTACCTTCGTGGGCGTGTACCCCCCAGTGGCGCGAAGAAAATGCCTGCCCTCTCAAAGTGCTATTACAATATGCGATCCTGCCCTACAGCAAAGGAGGTCCGCCTCCTCTTCACCTTTCCTGCAAAGAGGAGGAGACGCAAACCCCGCCTCCACGGAAGAGACCGGACGTCTCTGGAGGAAGATGTAAGAACGCTCTGGAACATCATGGAAGCAGGACGTGTGCAGCCGAGCAGGGAAGCGGAGGAAGGCAGGCCCCGTGCCCCAGCCAAGCTGCCACCAGCACCGGAACCATCCGTGGTCCTGCACCTGCAGCAAGCATTGCTGGAAGTTAAAGAGGAGAATGCACGACTAAGAAAGATGATTTTGCCACAACCTGGATTTGAAGAGATCGAGAGACGCCGGCGTACCCTGGAGCAGCGGCGGCTGTGGGACGCGGTGTTCTCCCCCTTTGATGATCCCCTACGTCTGGAGTTACCAAAACTTCTGCTGCCCAAGGCGAAGGAGCAACCGGAGGCTGCCCCCGAAAGTACCAATCCTGATCCCACCGGTGAAGCGGTGGAGGCGAAGGAGGTTGAGGAGGTACCGCCAGTTCCGGAACTCCCGCCCGGCCAGGAGGCCGCAGCAGATGATCGAACCCCGGCAGGGACACCGGAGGGGTCCTGTCCGTCGTTACCAGACGTCGACTGGGACGAGATGGCGCGCCTGGATGACGTCGCCTACACTGCCCAGTGGGAATATGAGTGGCAGCGTCGTGAGGAGAAACAACGCCAGCAGGAGGAAGAGCGGGAAGCTCAGCGGAATCGACAGCGGCAACATGCAGAGCTGATCACGGACAAGGAGAGTGTCCGGAGAGAGAAAGGTACCCTGAGGGAACCGCGGCGGCAGGGGTGTGTGACAGAGTTCCAGCTCCGGAAGGGCTGGGGCTTCATAAGAGAACCGGGCCTCTACCCAGGGGTCTTTGTCAGCAGACGTGATGTAGAATCCCACCTACCGCAAGGCCACCCCGGGAGGGACTTAGTTAATGGAGACATTGTTACATACACACGGCACTGGGGAATGAAGGGATGGTATGCCCTTAATGTCACAATCGTCCGTGACCCCGTCCCAGACGCAGGTAACGTCACCATTACCGCAGCGTCCCCGTCTCCAGCTCAAACAGCATCAGGCCGTGCCCCAGCATCGCCCCCTGTAGGCTTCTCGCAAATGAAAGCAACATCCACATCGCAACTTGCGACCCAGTTTCCATCGCAATCCATGACACGATCAATATCGTTAACTGTGACTCAGATTGAAACGCAATCGGTGTCTCGCAAGGAGAAAGTACCCGTTGCGCCCCTAGAGGTTCGCACGAGAACTGTGGCGACCCAGACCCTAATAGCAGCACACGACTTGTTAGTTATGGGATCTAGGGACCATCGCATTGTTCCAGCCCCCGGGGTGGAAAATGTATTTGAAATAATTAAACAGTAAAAGAAAAACCGGTGAGATCCAGATAGGGGTCTACCATAAGTAATGTTGTAAAAAGTTTAAGAATGTTTGCCAATTTTTGCACAAGTTAAATGAGTATATAATATATTTATATATTGCCAAAAGTAGAATGCCCGGCTGGGTAATCAGATAAAAAGTTTTGCACTTTATTATTATTATAATGTGATATAATATGTGTCGTTTTGCTAACAATGGACTCAGAGGCTGAGGACTGTGCCAGCCCAGAACTTATTTGTATATAGTTGCGCTTCGGTGCTTTATCTTGGTTTTACATAAAACCATCACAATTACCTCTGAATTCAAAACCCGTGTGGTGTGGCACTGAGTGAGGTCTGCATTCGGATGTCCTGCAGCCCACCCAGGACCCACGTTGAAGGTTTGGTGCGGGTCCTTCACAAGCATATTGTCTATTTATATGAAAATGTTATTTAATATTGTATTTTTCTATATATAATGTTTTGTTTGCAACGTTCAAGACATCCTTACCTCCCGGATGGGACGAATTACTGTTTAATGTTGATGTTTTCATGCATAAACAAAACTGTCTCTTTGTATTTTACAGCCCGGGAGTGCTGTCTTTTACCATGGGGGAATGTGTAGCCCTGGTGTTAGGCACACGCAGTACCCTGGAGAATGTGTGGAGAGATAGCAGTTCAATGCTCAATACCCATTCACTCAACATACACTAGACACACCCTTAGGGTAGTGTAGTCACTTGTGAGGGAGTGGTCAGGGTGTATTCGTTGAGTGATTAGAGTAGTCAGTTTCCTGTCTTCGGACAGCAGAGACAGCAGTCATTCAGTCAGTCTAGCCTGGACGTGGAGGGAGGAAGAGGTTCAGTCAGTCAGCAGCAGAGCTGAGTGCAATCTGTGTGCAGTTCAGAAAGTGGAGTCCAGTAAAGGTGAGCCAGATCACCTCAGCCTGGTCAGAGCTGTGCCCCACTAGAAGACAGACTGAGACATTTATTAAGAAGAAAGAAGTGAGTTGCAGATATACTTCAGTCTCCTGTCCCAAGGACAGTGAAGGTTCAGAGACGTGCTCCTGCCTAGAGGATTACTGAGAGTCTGGCAACAAGCTCAAGAAAGAAGTTAAGAAAGGGACTGACTTTTATTAACCTTTGAAGTGAGGAATGCTTATGCTACCAGCGCGGACAAGGCGAAAGGCACAGTGGTAGAAATTCTGAGTGCTATAGGATTGGAGAAGTCCTGCACGTTGTCACCGGTCACTGGAGACCGAAGCATCACCATAGCTTCACGCATGGTGGTAGAAAACCCAGAGGCTTACCGGACCTTAGGTAACGACAAGCAGCCCCTGGAGTGTCAGTACGTAACTGGGGTCAGGTGGAATAGGAACTTTGAGCTAGGCCAAGCATATAAGAACCTAGTTTCATCACAGGAAGGCTCCGACCACAAAACTGACCGGGCAGTACAGCTTGGAGAAGCTGGAGTTTATTGAGGGAACTACGCTTCATGCTGGTTGGACTCATCATCATTGGAAAGTAAAGGAGGCCCCTAACTTGTCCAGCTGCTATCTTGAAACACATCCTCCATTGGATCAGCCTCCCTGGGACCTGCATAACCATCTTGCAAGTAAAAAGGTATGGAAAGACGCTGATGTGTGAGACTGTGTTATTTGATTGCATCCCTGCACAACCCCACCATAACTATCGACCTGAGGGAAGAGTCCCACCTGTAGGGGACCAGACATCTAGCTGCCTCACCATCCCCTCAGAGATCTACAGCAGCGCTGGTACAAATTACCAGAGACTACAGGTGGCGTCACGAACTGTAAATATATCTATCCCTGTAAATATTCCCCCAACATACGCCTGACCGCCAGGGCCACAGACCGAGCCACCGCTGCCTGTGACAACCCCATAGACTTCTACGGGCTCGGCTCTGAGTACCCCATTGCCCTGGAAACCCACAATTGTGGTGCGTGGTCGAGACACGTGCAGACAGAATAGAGAGTGAGGGGGTAAATAAATATATGAGGAGACAGTATACTGAACAGAGGGGATGTGAGAGGAGACAGTGTGAGGAGGGAGGGGAATAGTGTGAGGCGACAGTATATTGCAGATATTTTTATTTAGGAGCATTATAATGACTCTTCTATCTTTAAGGGCATTGTGTGGAGATTTGCTGCAGAAGACCGGAGAAGATGGAGGTCTGCAGAGACTGCTATGGATGAGAAAACTCATCATGGAGTCTGGACAAGAAGAAGAAAAGGAGAACGACTCAAGAGACAATGTTATCTATAAGGTACCTGGGTGTAAATATTATTTGAGAAACTGACTTATTTTCATGTTTTTATTTGTTAGGATTCTCTCGTGCCGGTAATTTACATACATGCGGTCACATGCTGACTAGACATGTGTGGCCTCACTCAATGAAAATGAACAGTTCGAGGCCGGGCACGTCTAGTCAGAAATATAAATCACATGCTTGTGCTGACATGACCGTGTACTCTCGCCACCGGTAAGGGAGAATCCTAAATGTGTGTAGTGCATTAGTTGTGAGGATTCAGAAGCTGCAATGTCAGGATTCAGATCTGCAGGTTCCAGCAGTCGTCACATGGACACTTCACACATATGCGATTTTCATACTTACGGTCCTGTGACAACGAGCTTCTCTTCCTGCTTCTCTCAGTTTTTCACTGAACATTGAGAGCATTAGGGAGAGCAGCTCGTCGGTACATGACTAAGTGTGCAAATCGCATGTGTGGTTGGGGGGGGGGCCGAACCGAATTCTTGCCCCGGGTGCCAGAAAGCCTAGATACACATCTGAATGGCTGGGAGCTTATGTTCCCGGGGATGCTAGATTTCTCTCACCCAGTCACTGTCTGCTGAGGTGTTGTCGTGGAGTGAGAAAACTGTTGCTCATAGCAACCAATCACAGCTCAGCTTCTTTTAAACAGCTCTGATGAAATGAAAGATGCTTCGTGATTGGTTGGTTATACACATACACATTCAATTTTATATATATATAGATATTTATATAGATAGATTAAAAAATAATAATTACTGTTTTTTCCGCCGAAACAGCCAACAGGTGACTGCAACAATGATGAGAGTTCCAAGCAGACAGGCCAATGTGATTGCAAGAACAATACCTAGAAGAAGACAGCTTGTCATAAGAATATTCTTGATCACAATTTTTTTAATGAATTCTTGGACTTTATAACTCAAATTTTACCTTCCCGAAAAGAAACAGACACTCGTCGGTCCCCTTCCTGCTGTAACCTTCTGTAGTTATCAATCATCTCTACAGGAGAGGAGCTGTTCCGTTCTGTGCAGTACAGGGCCGTCTCTAACAGGAGAAGCTACAAGACAGACAAGTCTTTAGTCTAAGAAACAAATAGCCAAACCTGTGTAAAAAGGTGGTCAATGAAGAGATCCAGGTATAAAACTAATTTTATTAAATATTCCATAAAATAAAATGCAGAGAATAATAAGACACAAAACAGTCGTGCACAAAATACCCTGTAGGGGGAACCCCAGCACTATCCTACAGATGAAATAATAGGGCTAAATGTAAAACCTACACTAAAGCCCTGTATGGAAGTGACTGTCATGAGAAGAGTATTGTAAATAAATGAATGCAAAAATCAAAACAGATCTTATATCAATAAGTACATAATGGTGAATACAGCCCATACAGGAACAAGGGCAATATGATATCAAGAGTGGGATGAGAAAATGCAGCCAAAAGGATAAGGTATAGAAAGTGGTTAAGGTGAATGGGTGCCTACAGCATCCCTTAAGCAAATCTACTCCTAAAAATTACACCTGGAGGCTGAACTCAGCCTGGCCAGAGGCATTAATGTAATGTAAAATATATAATGGAAAGCCATAATAGCTTAAGTACTTGGACTGCAATGGAGCTAATGGTGGACAGTCTGGGTATTCCGACTCACCCCGACGCGCGTTTCGCCCTGAGCTCCTTGCGGGGGTGTAAGTTTTTAGGCTAATAGTTTATTTTTTTCCTTCATATCTTTTTACCCTCAAATTATTTTTAACAAAAACTCATGTTTAAAAGCTTTAACCAGGGGCTTTGAGCAGGGGGTTGGACCAGATGACCCAGGAGGTCCCTTCCAACTCTACCATTCTATGATTCTATAACCAGACAGACATGACTATAAAACCTTCCATACCAAAACACAGTCTAGAAAAAAAAAAAATATAGTTGTGATGCATTTCCAGTTTAAAGACCACCCATCCTAAGCTTGAGGAATGAACAACTGATGAAAGAAATTAACAGCTGAGTTAACCCTTTTCCGACAGACTTGTGTTCCATTCCATTGCATTAGTAATAAATGTAAGGTTACTTGTGTTACTTTTTGTGCTATAAATGAGCCCGGGGTTCACGGAGAAATCTAATTTATTTTTTTTAGAAATCCAAGATGTCCAATACTTTACTTCATTAACCCAGATATCTGCCTTTGTGTACACCTTGTGGACAGCACACAGACCAATGAAAGTTGATGACTTTGACTGA
This sequence comes from Oophaga sylvatica, assembly GCA_033576555.1. Taxonomy (NCBI): domain Eukaryota; kingdom Metazoa; phylum Chordata; class Amphibia; order Anura; family Dendrobatidae; genus Oophaga; species Oophaga sylvatica. The sequence continues at coordinate 349,379,524 of JARQOD010000004.1, read as the reverse complement.
TGGTTCATGTGGAAAGAGTCATGTCTTGCATTAGTTATCCATTTTTCGGATGAGACGTTAACTATTTCATTCTATGAATGCATATTTAAAAAAATAGCATCTGTTAATGGATTATTTTCAAAGATTTCATAGGAAAATTAAATCACATAAATATTGTATACTTTTTTAAGGAAACAAGTACCCGTTATAATCTATGGTGTTATTCACATGTTTTTTTATTTTTCACGGACCGTGTCCGTGCAAAATACATATGTCCATTTTTTCCAGGAGCCCGGATGAAAAGGGCCAATACGAGTCTGAAAAACACATACAGCACACTGATTGCATCTGTGTAACATCTATGGGATGCACATATTTAACAAAGTATAGGAGAAGCTTGGTAATTTCTTTATTTATCCATCTGTGATAAATACTGATGACACACTGATGGTAAAATCGGACACATACGTACATGTTTTAATACAGACGTGTAAATGAGCCCTTACATATAGCTACATAGTTAGAACGGTTGAAAAAAAAAGACAATGTCCATCAAGTTCAACTGAGGAATTGAAAAAGACAGGGGCCCTCAAAAGAAGTGATTTCTTTTCCTCCTGATAGCAACTGTTGATGAACTTTCTTCTTATTTTTTTAAATTGTTTATGGAAAAAATGGATGGAAAAAACAGACATAAGCGAATGATTACTATTATGAAAGTCAACTATTTGGAGGGAGAGAGTTGAGCTGCACCCAGAGGGTGATATTATTTAGACATACTGTATAACAGTGTTCACACACATTTTTGCTACAATTTTTTGTCTTTGTGGCATCTCTTTAGTTGAAAAATGCAACAAAAAGTTTTTAAAGGGAATCTGTCACCCCATTTTTCGTCTATAAGATGCGGCCACCGCTATCAGGGGCTTATTGTCACGCTGTATAGCAGATATATATATGTGATGACAGTAATCTATATCAAAAGGGCAACATACTATATAACATGCGCATAGATATATGATAACATAGAATTACCTGACAGAATGTCCAGTGGGTCAATACGGAATTCGTTATACGCTGTCTCCGGCTAGAGGGTGACCGGGGTCTATGCTGACCCTAAACTGGGGTCCTAACTAATCCCTCTACCTGGAGGTACTGTTAAAGGTACAGAGGTCCAGGCCACCAGCGTAAACCCTGTCTCCTATCAATCCTTGCCAACTGTAATCTAGTCCTAAGAAGGACCCTGATTACCACCAAAGGGAATGAACAGGTAACGGTTAATAAACAGAAAGACATACAAGAAAGACAAGAAATAACGTAAATAAAGTCTTACACACAACACTCACACACAGTAGGAACACCTAAGGTCTCAGAGATAAACTATAAGCTATAAGAGTAAAAACAACTAAGGAACTCTTAGCTTAAGTATTCTCAGAACCGATCCAGTCTGCTAGACTACATGAATGCTTTCACCGGCATCTAACAAGCAGACTGGCAGGTATATGAAGGAATCTAATTAGAACATAATCAAAAGCAGCCGGGCGAGGCTGGACCTAGTCTTAGCAAAGAGCTAGGTAAAATTAACTCCCTCATTACCAAACACAAAGAAACAGCAACTCAGCTGTGAGAAGTCAGAGTGTGTAATCGCGACGATCCTTGTGGCGATACACCCATGACAGTACCCCCCCTCTACGAGGGGACTCCGGACCCTCAGGGCCAGGTCTGCCCGGGTGAGTTGTGTGAAAGGTCCGAACCAATCGATCTGCGTTAACATCAGACGCAGGGACCCACGTCCTCTCCACAGGACCATACCCCCTCCAATGAACCAAGTACTGAAGGGATCGGCGACTGAGACGTGAGTCAATGATTTTCGACCCATGAAATTCCACGTTATCATTGACCACCACTGAAGGCGGAGGTAGAGGTGACGGTATGACTGGTGCCACATACTTTTTAAGTAATGACTTGTGAAACACATTATGAATTTTAAACGTAGGAGGGAGGTCCAGACGAAATGCCACAGGATTAATTATGGAACTGATCCTGTACGGCCTGATGAATCTGGGACCCAACCTCCAGGAGGAAACTTTAAGTTTTATATTCCTGGTAGACAACCAAACTAGATCGTTCACCTTCAGATCTAGACCAGAAACTCTCCCCCTATCAGCCATCCGTTTGTAACGGTTCCCCGTAACCTTCAGTCTTAATCGATCTGGAACTATCAGTCTCCCTGGAAGTCCCACCGGGGCGTCCCCCTGAGCCCCCAATACCTCCCCCTCAAGCTCAGAGCATACAGCTGACACTACAACTCCCTCCTGAGGAATAGGAACCGGATCATCCGTCTTCCCGGCCCTGGGAAAGTACGAGATAAGGCATCAGGAAGCAACTTTATTGAGCAGTCATATGCGCGATGAGGAGGTAACTCTTTACACCCTTCCTCTGAGAACATCTCCCCAAAGTCCTCCAGAAAAGGAGACAAAGTCCTAGGCACAACCGCACCGATGACCGTGCTCATGCAGTTATTCCTGCAAAATTCACCCCACTGGCTTATCTTTCCGGTTTGCCAATCAATCACTGGGTTATGTTTAGCCAACCAAGGAAGTCCCAACACAATAGGAGTAGGTAGACCCTCCAACACATAACAAGACAATTGCTCTTTATGTCTTGCCCCTACTCGAAGATCTATGTTATGAACAGCTTGTACCAAGCTACCTTGACCGAGAGGTCTAGAATCAATAGAGACTATAGGGACCGGTTTGGCCAATACACTCAGTTGCATACCATGCACCTGGGCAAACCGAGCGTCCACCAGATTAGCCCCGGACCCACTATCAAGAAAAACAGAAATCCTCTCAGTTCTAGTACCAATCACCACCTCCGCAGGCACGAGAAACTGAGAGGGATTTGGGGACGAAATACACACTCCCAGGTTAACTCCTTTGCTCAAAGAGGCCCGGGATGGACACCCCCCAACAAAATGTCCCTCTCTCCCGCAAAAGAAACACCTTCTAGTCTTGCGGTGCACCGCCAATTCCCTCCTACAAAAAGATGTCCCTCCCAACTGCATGGGTTCCTCAGAACAGACCAGGGGAACCTCAGTATAAGGGACTTTAGTAGTAGGTGGAGTCATCACGGGAGGCGGAGTTACCTCGCGTCTTCCCCGAATTCGTCTATCCATGCGAATAGCGAGGGCCATAGCAGCCTCCAGTGATGGAGGAGAATCATACTGAGCCAACACATCTTTTAATTTGTCAGACAACCCTTGACAAAACTGGCTCCTAAGAGCTGGGTCATTCCACTGAGTATCTGTTGCCCATCTACGGAACTCAGAAGAATATTCCTCCGCTGGACGATTTCCTTGCCGTATTTTACGTAACTTTGTTTCAGCAAGGGAAACTCGATCCGGATCATCATATACCAGACCCAGGGCAGTAAAAAATCGATCCACTGACTGGAGATCTGGGGAGCCTGGAGGAATAGAGAACGCCCAAGATTGAGGGTCCCCTTGTAAGAGCGAGATAACAATTCCCACCCTCTGCTCTTCACTCCCAGATAACCGAGGCCGCAGCCGAAAGTACAATTTACATGCCTCCCGGAAAGTAAAAAATTTGTCCCGCCCACCAGTGAACCTGTCCGGGAGAGCAACCTTAGGTTCAGATCTGGTTTGCTCCGGGGGGAACAAAACCTTGGACTTAATGTCTGCAAACTCCATGGACAACCCCTGCAACTGCCGGGCCAGCTGGGCTACTGGATCCATGACAGCTGGAGAGAATCTTTAGTATGGCGGTGAAAATGTCACGCTGTATAGCAGATATATATATGTGATGACAGTAATCTATATCAAAAGGGCAACATACTATATAACATGCGCATAGATATATGATAACATAGAATTACCTGACAGAATGTCCAGTGGGTCAATACGGAATTCGTTATACGCTGTCTCCGGCTAGAGGGTGACCGGGGTCTATGCTGACCCTAAACTGGGGTCCTAACTAATCCCTCTACCTGGAGGTACTGTTAAAGGTACAGAGGTCCAGGCCACCAGCGTAAACCCTGTCTCCTATCAATCCCTGCCAACTGTAATCTAGTCCTAAGAAGGACCCTGATTACCACCAAAGGGAATGAACAGGTAACGGTTAATAAACAGAAAGACATACAAGAAAGACAAGAAATAACGTAAATAAAGTCTTACATACAACACTCACACACAGTAGGAACACCTAAGGTCTCAGAGATAAACTATAAGCTATAAGAGTAAAAACAACTAAGGAACTCTTAGCTTAAGTATTCTCAGAACCGATCCAGTCTGCTAGACTACATGAATGCTTTCACCGGCATCTAACAAGCAGACTGGCAGGTATATGAAGGAATCTAATTAGAACATAATCAAAAGCAGCCGGGCGAGGCTGGACCTAGTCTTAGCAAAGAGCTAGGTAAAATTAACTCCCTCATTACCAAACACAAAGAAACAGCAACTCAGCTGTGAGAAGTCAGAGTGTGTAATCGCGACGATCCTTGTGGCGATACACCCATGACACTTATCTACAGCATTCTGTAATGCTGTAGATCAGGGTTCCCCAACTCCAGTTCTCAAGGCCCACCAACAGGTCATGTTTTCAGGATTTCCTTTGTATTGCACAGTTGATGCAATTATCACCTGGGCAATACTAAGGAAATCCTGAAAAGATGACCTGTTGGTGGGCCTTGAGGACTGGAGTTGGGGAACCCTGCTGTAGATAAGCCCCCGATGTCACCTGAAAGAGAAGAAAAATGAGTTATATTATACTCACCCAGGGGCGGTTCGGTCCGGTCCAGTCCAATGTGTGTCGCGGTCCGGTCCGGAGCCTCCCATCTTCTAGCGAAGACGTCCTCTTCTTTGGTTCCGGTCGCGGCTCCTGCACAGGTGTGTTTGACACCGCACCACAATTGTGGTTTACCAGGGCTATGGGGTACCCGGCACCGAGCCTGTAGATTTCTATAGGAATGTCACTGGTAGAGGTGGCTCGGTCCGTGGCCCTGGCGGTCAGGCGTTAGAGGGTTTATTTACAGGGGATTGGTAGATAACAGTTCGTGACGCCACCTGTAGTTTTCTAGTCACTAAAGACCAGCGCTGCTGAATAGAACTCTGAGGGGATGTTATAGCAGCTAGGTGTTGGGTCCCCCACAGGTAGGACTGTCCCTCTGAGTCTATGGTGGTTGTAGTACGGAGGTGTGGGTAAATGACACAGTCTCAGACAATAAAGCTTCTTTCCATACCTTTTACTTGTCAGATGTTTAGGCAGGTCCCAGGAAGCTGTCGGGGTGGTTGGAGGATGCGCTTCAGGGTAACGGCTGAGCAGGTTAGAGGCCTCCTTTACTTTCAATATGATGAGTCCAACTTGCATGAAGCTAAGTTAACTCCGAATACTCCAGCTAACTCCATAGCTGTACTGCCCGGTCAGCATTGTGGTGGAGCCTTCCAGTGATGAAACTAGGTTCTTACTTTTGTCGTGCACTGACTCAAAGTCCCTATTCCACCTGACCCCGGTTACGTACCGACTCTCTAGGGCTTGTTCCTGCGACTTGTAGTCCAGCGAATCTCTGGTTGTTTCATCACTATGCATAAAGCGATAGTAACACTTCGGTCCCCAGTGACCGGTTAATAGTGCAGATAATCCAATATCTAAGGCACTTCTCTAACTTCTTCCACTGCGCCCTTCGCCCTGCTCGCGCTCTTAACATAAGCACTCCACACTTCCTATGGTAGTACAAGTCAATCCTTTCTTACTTCTTTCTTGGAGCTCGCTGACAGATTCTCAGTATTCTCCTAGTTCAGGAACACATCGACTGAACTTCACTGTCCTTGGGACAGGCTACTGAAGTTTCTGCTGCTAACTCTTCTTTCCATCAACTATCTCTGTCTTCAGGTTAAGGAACAGCTCTGACTAGGCTAGGATGAACTGGCTCACCCATACTAGCCTCCACTTTCTGAACTGCTGACAGGAAACTTACTGACTCACTGATAGGATGACTCACTCCTGAGCCACCCGAGCTAGACTGACTGTCTGTCTTTCACTTCACTTCCTGGAAGACTCAGCACTAGCTGCTGTACATCACTAGCTTATATACCCTGAGGGTGTGTCTAAAGGTGTGTTGGAGTGAATGGATATCAAGCATTAAACCATTACCTTTCCACGCATCCTCCAGGATAATGTGTGCCTTACATACCAGGGCTACACATCCCCCCTTGGTAAAATACAGCACTCCCGGGCTGTGAAATAGAAAATAGAAAGAATTTTGTTTTGCATTTAAAATCAAACTCTTCCCAGCAGGGAGGTGAGAAATTCTTAAACGTTGCATTGTATACAATGGTCATTAGTAAAATACAAAAGTATTAAGACATTTTCATATAAATACACATAGTATTCTTGTGAAGGACCCGCACCAAACCTTCAACGTGGGTCCTGGGTGGGCTGCAGGACATCTGACTGCAGACCTCGCTCAGTGCCACACCATACGGGTTTTCTGTTCAGAGGTAGTTGTGCTGGTTTTATGTAAAACCAAGGTAATGCACCTTAGTGCAACTATTTACAGAACAAGTTTTTGGGCTAAAAGTGTCCATAGCCTCCAGTTCTTTGGCATAATAAAATATTTCAAAGTAATTTCACATTTCTATTTTTTCAAACTCTTTATACAGTACCCAGCCGGGTATTCTACTGTAAATTTAGCAGAAAATGTAACAATACATACATTTCAAGTGCAATAACTTTCCTTTAAACTTTTTACATTACTGTATACTTCTCACTTGCTATTTACTTTCAATTACATCTTCCACCCCGGGGCTGGAACAATGCGATGCTCTTTAGAGCGCATGACAAACAGGTCGTGACCTGCTATCAGGGTTTGGGTCGCTACAGTCCTTGTGCGAACCGCTAGGGGCACGCCGGGTGCTTCCTCTTTGTGGGACGCCGATTGCGTCGCTGTTTGCGTAGCAGGGAGCGATTCAGCTGTAACCTGTCATGTGTGCATCGCCACGAAGATCGTCGCGGTTGCACATTCTGACTTCTCACAGCTGAGTTGCTGTTTCTTTGTGTTTGGCAGTTAGGGAGTTAATTCTGTCTGTGCTCAGTTCTGGGACTGGGTGCAGTTTTCTCCCGGCTGCAATTAATTATTTGTTGATTGGTTTCCTTTAAATCTCTGGTTGTCTGTGTTGGGAGTTGCCAGTGAAATTCTTCATGCAGACCACAGATAGGATTGTATCTGTATAGACTTAAGTTAAAGAGCTCCTTAGTTGTTTTAAGCTCACCTTGCTTAGAGTTTAATATCCCAGATCATTTATGTTCCTTCTGTGTTTGAGTGTGTATGCAAGTCTGTGTTTTCTCCAGTCTGTCTTATATGTCTAATCTGTGTATTTAGCAGAGATCAGCCCATATCCCTTTGGTGGTAATCAGAATCCTTCTTAGGACTGATTACAGGGTTCAGGGACTGATAGGAGACAGGGTTAGGCTGGAGACTTGGACCTCTGAACCATTATCAGTACCTCCAAGGTGAGGGATTAGTTAGGACCCCAGTTTAGGGTCAGGTTAGACCCCCGGTCCTCCTCTTTCCTGTGACAGTGTATCAAGTCCTCAAGATTAACCCTGAGTTCAACGGATGTCGTGTCAGGTAAATCTATTCTATATTTACATGCTGATGTTGCTAATCTATATGTTGTATAGAGTGTTGTTCTTTTAAGAATAGTTTACTGACATCGTACACATATCATAAGACCGCGTGACATTTTCACTGGCCCATAAAATTATTCCCAGTTGCCATGGATCCAGTAGCCCAGCTGGCTCTGCAGTTGCAGGGATTATCCATGGAGCTGACGGACATTAAGTCCAAAGTTTTGTCTCCCTCGGAGCAAACCAGATTTGAACCTAAAGTAGCTCTCCCGGACAGGTTCACTGGTGGGCGAGACAAATTTTTTACCTTCAGGGAAGCATGTAAATTGTATTTTCGGCTTCGGCCTCGATCATCAGGGAGTGAAGAGCAGAGAGTGGGAATTGTTATCTCGCTCCTACAAGGGGACCCTCAATCCTGGGCCTTCTCCCTTCCTCCGGGATCCCCGGCTCTACAGTCAGTAGATCGATTTTTTACTGCCCTGGGTTTGGTATATGATGACCCAGATCGGGTCTCTCTTGCTGAGACAAAATTACGTAAGATACAGCAGGGAGATCGTCCGGCGGAGGAATTTGCTTCTGAGTTTCGTAGATGGGCCACAGATACTCAGTGGAATGACCCAGCTCTTAGAAGCCAGTTTTGTCATGGGCTTTCTGACAAATTAAAGGACGTTTTGGCTCAGTATGATTCTCCTCCATCACTGGAGGCTGCTATGGCCCTAGCTATCCGTACTGATAGACGGCTCCGGGAGAGGTGCGAGGTAACTCCGCCCCTGTTGTTACTCCACCTACTACTAAAGTCCCTTATGTTGAGGTTCCCTTGTCTGTTCGGAGGAGCCTATGCAGTTGGGAGGGACATCATTTCGTAGGAGGGGATTGGCGGTACGCCGCAGGACTAGAAGGTGTTTCTTCTGCGGGAAAGAGGGACATTTTGTTGGGGGATGTCCATCCCGTGTCTTGTTGAGCAAAAAGTCGCCGGAAAACTGTTAATCCCAGGTTGTGTGGTGGACGACAACCTGGGAGTATGTATTTCGTCCGCTAGTTCTTCTCAGTTCTTTGTACCAGTGGAGGTGGTGGTTGGTACGAGAGTGGAGAGATTTTCTGTTCTTCTTGATAGTGGGTCCGGGGCTAATCTGGTTGACGCTCAGTTTGCTCAGGCTCAAGGTATGCATCTGAGTGTATTGGTCAAACCGATCCCTATATTCTCCATTGACGCCAGGCCTCTCGGCCAAGGTAGCTTTGTTCATGAGGTTCATAACATTGACCTTCGGGTAGGGGCAATACATAGGGAACTATTATCTTGTTATGTGTTGGAGGGTCTACCTACTCCTATTGTGTTGGGACTTCCTTGGTTGGTTAAACATAACCCTGTGATTAATTGGCAGTCCAGAGATATAAGCCAATGGGGGGAGTTTTGCAAAAGTAACTGCATGAACACAGTCATCAGTGCGGTCGTGCCTAGTACTTTGCCTCCTTTTTTGGAGGACTTTGGGGATGTGTTCTCTGAGGAGGGGTGTCAGGAGTTGCCTCCTCATCGCGTGTATGACTGCTCTATTAATTTACTTCCTGATGCTAAGTTACCTAAAGCTAGGTTATATAACCTTTCTGGTCCTGAGAGGCAGGCTATGAAAGATTATATTTCGGAAAGTCTGGCCAAAGGGCATATTAGACCTTCATCTTCCCCAGTGGCCGCGGGGTTCTTCTTTGTGAAGAAAAAAGATGGAGGCCTACGCCCTTGCTTGGATTTCCGCGAACTTAATCGGATTACTGTTCGAGATCCGTATCCACTCCCTCTGATTCCTGATCTCTTCAATCAAATTGTTGGCGCCAAATGGTTCTCTAAATTGGATCTCAGGGGGGCGTATAATCTGATTAGGATAAAAGAGGGGGATGAGTGGAAAACGGCGTTTAACACGCCGGAGGGACATTATGAGAACCTTGTCATGCCTTTTGGTCTGACTACTGCACCAGCAGTATTCCAACATTTTGTTAATGACATTTTTCGTCATCTGGTGGGGCTGTTTGTGGTCGTATATTTGGATGACATTTTAATTTACTCACCAGATCTTGTGTCTCACCAGGAGCATGTGAGACAGGTGTTGCAGATCTTGCGAGACAATAAACTATACGCCAAACTGGAAAAGTGTGTATTCGCCGTACAGGAACTTCAGTTTTTGGGTTTCTTGGTGTCAGCCTCCGGTTTCCGTATGGACCCTGAAAAGGTGAGAGCAGTGCTTGAATGGGATCAGCCAGAGGATCTTAAGGCTCTGCAGCGTTTTCTGGGGTTTGCTAACTACTACCGGAAATTTATTTGTAATTTCTCATCTGTTGTCAAACCTCTCACTGACATGACAAGAAAAGGGACGGATTTTTCTAAATGGTCGGACAAAAGCTTGCCAAGCTTTTTCCTCTTTGAAAAAATGTTTTGCTTCGGCACCCGTTCTCATCCAACCAGATGCATCACAGCCGTTCGTTGTGGAGGTGGACGCGTCTGACGTAGGGGTGGGTGCAATATTGTCCCAGGGTCCGTCCCCTGGTAAATGGCATCCGTGCGCTTTCTTTTCTAAAAAATTGTCGTCCGCCGAAAGGAATTATGATATCGGCAATAGGGAACTTTTGGCCATTAAGTTGGCTTTTGAAGAATGGCGTCACTTTTTGGAGGGGGCAGTCCACCCGGTCACCGTCATTACTGATCACAAGAACCTGCTGTATTTGGAATCTGCTAAGCGTCTGAATTCCAGACAAGCTCGATGGTCGTTGTTTTTTACCAGGTTTAATTTTGTTGTCACTTATCGCCCTGGATCTAAGAATGTTAAGGCAGATGCCTTGTCTCGCAGTTTCCCAGGGGCCGGGAAAATGGATGACCCGATTCCTATCCTTCAGGAGGGGGTGGTAGTGTCGGCTGTATGTTCTGAGCTTGAGGAGGAGGTGTTAGAGGCTCAGGGGGGACGCCCCTGCAGGACCTCCAGGGAGACTGTTTGTCCCAAATCAGTTGAGACAAAAGGTTATTGAGGCACATCATAATTCTGCTTTAGCAGGACATCCAGGGAGTAAGGCTACTTTAGATCTCCTTTCTCGCCGGTTTTGGTGGCCTAACGTTAATAAAGATGTTTTAACTTTTGTCGCGTCCTGTGGGGTTTGTGCTCGCTCTAAGACCCCTCATACCCGTCCGTCTGGGACCCTCTTACCCTTGAAACTTCCGGAGCGTCCATGGACTCATTTGTCTATGGACTTCATCACGGACCTTCCTCAGTCGTCAGGGAAGACTGTCATACTGGTGGTTGTTGACAGGTTCAGTAAGATGGCACATTTCATTGCTCTTCCTGCCCTCCCTAATGCTAAAACTCTGGCGCAGGTGTTCATTGGGGAGATTGTGAGACTTCATGGGTTGCCTTCTGATGTGGTGTCAGATAGGGGGTCTCAGTTTGTGTCTAAGTTTTGGAGGGCATTTTGTTTACGTCGGGGGATGCAATTGTCATTTTCCTCGGCTTTTCATCCGCAGACCAATGGTCAGACAGAGCGTCTGAATCAAAGCCTAGAGACTTATCTTCAGTGTTTTGTCTCAGAGAACCAGGAGGACTGGTCTTCTTTCTTGCCTCTGGCAGAGTTCGCTCTTAACAACAGGCGGAGCGAGTCCACTGGTAAGTCCCCGTTTTTTGGGGCATATGGTTTTCATCCCCAGTTTTGTACATTCAATGGGGGGGGCCCTTCTGGGGTTCCTGAGGAGGAGCGTTTCTCGTCGTCACTTGCTTCAGTGTGGAGAGGTGTATTGAATAATCTGAGTGCTATGGGGAACCGTTATAAACGTATGGCTGATAGGAGGAGAGTTTCTGGTCCAGATCTTAATGTGAACGATCTGGTATGGTTGTCTTCCAGGAATATAAAACTTAAAGTTCCCTCCTGGAAGCTGGGCCCCAGATTCATCGGGCCGTACAGGATCAGTTCCATAATTAATCCTGTGGCATTTCGTCTGGACCTCCCTCCTACGTTTAAAATTCATAATGTGTTCCACAAGTCATTACTTAAGAGGTACGTGGCACCAGTCATACCATCACCTCTACCTCCTCCTCCAGTGGTGGTCAATGGTAACTTGGAGTTTCAAGTGTCAAAGATCATTGACTCACGTCTGAATCGCCGGTCCCTTCAGTACTTGGTGCATTGGAAGGGGTATGGTCCAGAGGAAAGGACGTGGGTTCCTGCGTCTGACATTAACGCAGATCGTTTGGTGCGGACCTTCCACAGAACTCACCCGGGCAAACCTGGCCCTGAGGGTCCGGAGGCCCCTCGTAGAAGGGGGGTACTGTCAGGTGTGCATCGCCACGAAGATCGTCGCGGTTGCACATTCTGACTTCTCACAGCTGAGTTGCTGTTTCTTTGTGTTTGGCAGTTAGGGAGTTAATTCTGTCTGTGCTCAGTTCTGGGACTGGGTGCAGTTTTCTCCCGGCTGCAATTAATTATTTGTTGATTGGTTTCCTTTAAATCTCTGGTTGTCTGTGTTGGGAGTTGCCAGTGAAATTCTTCATGCAGACCACAGATAGGATTGTATCTGTATAGACTTAAGTTAAAGAGCTCCTTAGTTGTTTTAAGCTCACCTTGCTTAGAGTTTAATATCCCAGATCATTTATGTTCCTTCTGTGTTTGAGTGTGTATGCAAGTCTGTGTTTTCTCCAGTCTGTCTTATATGTCTAATCTGTGTATTTAGCAGAGATCAGCCCATATCCCTTTGGTGGTAATCAGAATCCTTCTTAGGACTGATTACAGGGTTCAGGGACTGATAGGAGACAGGGTTAGGCTGGAGACTTGGACCTCTGAACCATTATCAGTACCTCCAAGGTGAGGGATTAGTTAGGACCCCAGTTTAGGGTCAGGTTAGACCCCCGGTCCTCCTCTTTCCTGTGACAGTGTATCAAGTCCTCAAGATTAACCCTGAGTTCAACGGATGTTGTGTCAGGTAAATCTATTCTATATTTACATGCTGATGTTGCTAATCTATATGTTGTATAGAGTGTTGTTCTTTTAAGAATAGTTTACTGACATCGTACACATATCATAAGACCGCGTGACATAACCGCAGTTTGCGATGCAGATTGGGATGCAGATTGCGATACAGAGGTGTACGCAGGGGGCGATGCCGATGCACAATGCTGGTGTGATGCAGAGCAGGAAGCAGGTGTGCGCAATGGCTCAGTTGGGGACGCACTAACCTGCTGCTGTCGCTGCTCCATCACAGACGGCTGGGTTTCCTCCGGTGTCCCTACCGGGGGACGGTAATCTGCTGCAGCCTCCTTGCCTGGCTGGCACTCCGGAACGGGCAGGACCTCCTCAGCCTCCTTCTCCTCCACCTCCGCATTGGTGGGATCAGGTACAGCACTTTTGGTGGCAGCCTCCGGTCGTCCTTCAGCCTTCCTCAGCAGGGAAATTGGGAATGCAGGTGACGGCATTATGCTTGTAGGAGAGAACACTGCGTCCCACAGCAGCCGCTGTATCTGGGCACGCCAGCGTCTCTCTGTCTCCTGCATGTCTGCATGACGCTGGATTAATCTTCTGAGCACCACATTCTGTTTCTGCAGCTCCAGCATGGCGGGGTTGGATCGCACATTGTAGTAGGCCTTGGAGAGGGCGGCCATAACTTTTCGCGCTTCAGGGGGGGTACACGCCCACGAATGCACGCCCACCTTCTTCTCCAGCGCCTCAGGGCGCGAATTTAGCGGCAAGATGGCGGTATTTGGCGCCAAAAGCACAAACAGTCCTTTTCACTGAAACAGTTTAGTAGGCACACAGGACTTGCAATGTGGCAAGTTTTCGCATCCTGTTCGTGACGCCAAATCATTGTGTCGACCCGCCACCACAATTGTGGGTTACCAGGGCTATGGGGTACTCGGAGCCGAGCCCATGAAAGTCTATGGGATTTGTGTCACTGGCAGCGGTGGCTCGTTCCGTGTCCCTGGCGGTCAGGCGTATGATGGGGGGATTGGTAGATAACAGTTCGTGACGCCACCTGTAGTTTTCTAGTCACTTAAGACCAGCGCTGCTGAATAGAACTCTGAGGGGATGTTATAGCAGCTAGGTGTTGGGTCCCCCACAGGTAGGACTGTCCCTCTGAGTCTATGGTGGTTGTAGTACGGAGGTGTGGGTAAATGACACAGTCTCAGACAATAAAGCTTCTTTCCATACCTTTTACTTGTCAGATGTTTAGGCAGGTCCCGGGAAGCTGTCGGGGTGGTTGGAGGATGCGCTTCAGGGTAACGGCTGAGCAGGTTAGAGGCCTCCTTTACTTTCAATATGATGAGTCCAACTTGCATGAAGCTAAGTTAACTCCGAATACTCCAGCTAACTCCATAGCTGTACTGCCCGGTCAGCATTGTGGTGGAGCCTTCCAGTGATGAAACTAGGTTCTTACTTTTGTCGTGCACTGACTCAAAGTCCCTATTCCACCTGACCCCGGTTACGTACCGACTCTCTAGGGCTTGTTCCTGCGACTTGTAGTCCAGCGAATCTCTGGTTGTTTCATCACTATGCATAAAGCGATAGTAACACTTCGGTCCCCAGTGACCGGTTAATAGTGCAGATAATCCAATATCTAAGGCACTTCTCTAACTTCTTCCACTGCGCCCTTCGCCCTGCTCGCGCTCTTAACATAAGCACTCCACACTTCCTATGGTAGTACAAGTCAATCCTTTCTTACTTCTTTCTTGGAGCTCGCTGACAGATTCTCAGTATTCTCCTAGTTCAGGAACACATCGACTGAACTTCACTGTCCTTGGGACAGGCGACTGAAGTTTCTGCTGCTAACTCTTCTTTCCATCAACTATCTCTGTCTTCAGGTTAAGGAACAGCTCTGACTAGGCTAGGATGAACTGGCTCACCCATACTAGCCTCCACTTTCTGAACTGCTGACAGGAAACTGACTGACTCACTGATAGGATGACTCACTCCTGAGCCACCCGAGCTAGACTGACTGTCTGTCTTTCACTTCACTTCCTGGAAGACTCAGCACTAGCTGCTGTACATCACTAGCTTATATACCCTGAGGGTGTGTCTAAAGGTGTGTTGGAGTGAATGGATATCAAGCATTAAACCATTACCTTTCCACGCATCCTCCAGGATAATGTGTGCCTTACATACCAGGGCTACACATCCCCCTTGGTAAAATACAGCACTCCCGGGCTGTGAAATAGAAAATAGAAAGAATTTTGTTTTGCATTTAAACATTTAACATCAAACTCTTCCCAGCAGGGAGGTGAGAAATTCTTAAACGTTGCATTGTATACAATGGTCATTAGTAAAATACAAAAGTATTAAGACATTTTCATATAAATACACATAGTATTCTTGTGAAGGACCCGCACCAAACCTTCAACGTGGGTCCTGGGTGGGCTGCAGGACATCTGACTGCAGACCTCGCTCAGTGCCACACCATACGGGTTTTCTGTTCAGAGGTAGTTGTGCTGGTTTTATGTAAAACCAAGGTAATGCACCTTAGTGCAACTATTTACAGAACAAGTTTTTGGGCTAAAAGTGTCCATAGCCTCCAGTTCTTTGGCATAATAAAATATTTCAAAGTAATTTCACATTTCTATTTTTTCAAACTCTTTATACAGTACCCAGCCGGGTATTCTACTGTAAATTTAGCAGAAAATGTAACAATACATACATTTCAAGTGCAATAACTTTCCTTTAAACTTTTTACATTACTGTATACTTCTCACTTGCTATTTACTTTCAATTACATCTTCCACCCCGGGGCTGGAACAATGCGATGCTCTTTAGAGCGCATGACAAACAGGTCGTGACCTGCTATCAGGGTTTGGGTCGCTACAGTCCTTGTGCGAACCGCTAGGGGCACGCCGGGTGCTTCCTCTTTGTGGGACGCCGATTGCGTCGCTGTTTGCGTAGCAGGGAGCGATTCAGCTGTAACCGCAGTTTGCGATGCAGATTGGGATGCAGATTGCGATACAGAGGTGTACGCAGGGGGCGATGCCGATGCACAATGCTGGTGTGATGCAGAGCAGGAAGCAGGTGTGCGCAATGGCTCAGTTGGGGACGCACTAACCTGCTGCTGTCGCTGCTCCATCACAGACGGCTGGGTTTCCTCCGGTGTCCCTACCGGGGGACGGTAATCTGCTGCAGCCTCCTTGCCTGGCTGGCACTCCGGAACGGGCAGGACCTCCTCAGCCTCCTTCTCCTCCACCTCCGCATTGGTGGGATCAGGTACAGCACTTTTGGTGGCAGCCTCCGGTCGTCCTTCAGCCTTCCTCAGCAGGGAAATTGGGAATGCAGGTGACGGCATTATGCTTGTAGGAGAGAACACTGCGTCCCACAGCAGCCGCTGTATCTGGGCACGCCAGCGTCTCTCTGTCTCCTGCATGTCTGCATGATGCTGGATTAATCTTCTGAGCACCACATTCTCTTTCTGCAGCTCCAGCATGGCGGGGTTGGATCGCACATTGTAGTAGGCCTTGGAGAGGGCGGCCATAACTTTTCGCGCTTCAGGGGGGGTACACGCCCACGAATGCACGCCCACCTTCTTCTCCAGCGCCTCAGGGCGCGAATTTAGCGGCAAGATGGCGGTATTTGGCGCCAAAAGCACAAACAGTCCTTTTCACTGAAACAGTTTAGTAGGCACACAGGACTTGCAATGTGGCAAGTTTTCGCATCCTGTTCGTGACGCCAAATCGTTGTGTCGACCCGCCACCACAATTGTGGGTTACCAGGGCTATGGGGTACTCGGAGCCGAGCCCATGAAAGTCTATGGGATTTGTGTCACTGGCAGCGGTGGCTCGTTCCGTGTCCCTGGCGGTCAGGCGTATGATGGGGGGATTGGTAGATAACAGTTCGTGACGCCACCTGTAGTTTTCTAGTCACTAAAGACCAGCGCTGCTGAATAGAACTCTGAGGGGATGTTATAGCAGCTAGGTGTTGGGCCCCCCACAGTTAGGACTGTCCCTCTGAGTCTATGGTGGTTGTAGTACGGAGGTGTGGGTAAATGACAGTCTCAGACAATAAAGCTTCTTTCCATACCTTTTACTTGTCAGATGTTTAGGCAGGTCCCGGGAAGCTGTCGGGGTGGTTGGAGGATGCGCTTCAGGGTAACGGCTGAGCAGGTTAGAGGCCTCCTTTACTTTCAATATGATGAGTCCAACTTGCATGAAGCTAAGTTAACTCCGAATACTCCAGCTAACTCCATAGCTGTACTGCCCGGTCAGCATTGTGGTGGAGCCTTCCAGTGATGAAACTAGGTTCTTACTTTTGTCGTGCACTGACTCAAAGTCCCTATTCCACCTGACCCCGGTTACGTACCGACTCTCTAGGGCTTGTTCCTGCGACTTGTAGTCCAGCGAATCTCTGGTTGTTTCATCACTATGCATAAAGCGATAGTAACACTTCGGTCCCCAGTGACCGGTTAATAGTGCAGATAATCCAATATCTAAGGCACTTCTCTAACTTCTTCCACTGCGCCCTTCGCCCTGCTCGCGCTCTTAACATAAGCACTCCACACTTCCTATGGTAGTACAAGTCAATCCTTTCTTACTTCTTTCTTGGAGCTCGCTGACAGATTCTCAGTATTCTCCTAGTTCAGGAACACATCGACTGAACTTCACTGTCCTTGGGACAGGCGACTGAAGTTTCTGCTGCTAACTCTTCTTTCCATCAACTATCTCTGTCTTCAGGTTAAGGAACAGCTCTGACTAGGCTAGGATGAACTGGCTCACCCATACTAGCCTCCACTTTCTGAACTGCTGACAGGAAACTGACTGACTCACTGATAGGATGACTCACTCCTGAGCCACCCGAGCTAGACTGACTGTCTGTCTTTCACTTCACTTCCTGGAAGACTCAGCACTAGCTGCTGTACATCACTAGCTTATATACCCTGAGGGTGTGTCTAAAGGTGTGTTGGAGTGAATGGATATCAAGCATTAAACCATTACCTTTCCACGCATCCTCCAGGATAATGTGTGCCTTACATACCAGGGCTACACATCTGCACTGATCTTCCCTAATGAGGGCAGAGTAAAGTACTGTAATGCGCAGGCGCCGGACCTCGATGACCTTTCCTGGTGCCTGCTCACTGCAGTACTTTGCTCTGCCCTCAATAGGGCAGAGCAGTGCGCCTGCGCCGGAGCCGCGACGGGATGCAAAGAAGAGGATGTCTTTGCTAGAAGATGGGAGGCGCCGGACCAGACTGCGACGCCCATCGCACCGGACCGGACCCCGGACCGCCCCTGCGTGAGTATAATATAACTTGTTTTTCTTCTCTTTCAGGTGACATCGGGGGCTTATCTACAGCATTACAGAATGCTGTAGATAAGCCCCTGATGGCAGTGGCCGCATCTTATAGACGAAAAATGGGGTGACACATTCCCTTTAAGTCCTATTTTTTTTTTTTTAAGAGAACACTAAATGAATGCACTTAAGAATGCTGAAAATAAAGAGAGGAATATTATCCTTTTACATCAAAAGTCACTAGATTTGGTGCAAGAGGAATTTGGGCAAACATCTTATGAATTTTTGCCCCTTTGCATCAGCCTTTGAGTGACACTGGCACGTGAATTCCTACTCTTAGTAAATTCCCCCATAGTGGAAAGTGAAGGATGCCTGAAAGAGATTTGGCTCTGTATAAGTGAATAGATGATGCCAATATGAAAGATCCATGCATCTGCTGAGATTCACAGTTTTGTAGGTTACCTGCTCCTCTGAAATGAAGATGGGATTCCGGAAAACAGACCACAGCACACTGGGATTACAGGGTGGGGTGGTAAGAGAACCTTCATAGCGATAATACTCATCCAGGTTTTCAGGGACAAGAGAGCGGATATTAAACCCTGGAATCTGAAAGGACTGTCCTAAAATTATAAGGGAGAAAGTGCAGAAAGGAGATTTACATAACAATTAATAGTAATATTTTTTTTAAATCTAACAGAAAGGTAAAAAAAAGACATTCGTCAAAAATAATTGTGAGGAATGGTTTTCCTTAGGTGATCTGATTTATTTTATAAACACTTAAAATATAGTATCTACATTAAGATGTAATGCAAAAGTTGTTCAGCAAACATGTATAGCTTAGAGGAGACTGCCAGCTGAAACATACTGCCTGATTCATGTGCAGCATGTATGAGACATGTAAGATTTAGTCATGTATGTTTAGCATTGATTTAAGGGGTAGCAAAGACTGTTTTAGGCCCCACATACACGTCCCAGTTAAACATTGGCAAATGTAAATGTTCTACACTGTATATAGTTGGATGTACCTGAATGCTGCTATATATACTGTTGTCTAGTGTAATATATTTATGTGTATTGTATATATATTGTAGGGAAAGTGCAGTACTTTAGTTAGCACACTAGAGGGGGGTATTTTAGCACATATAGGAATAGGAACTTAGAATAGGAATTAGCTAAGATAGGAGGGGTCAACTGTTGGTAAGCTAGGAAGATTTCTTGTATTCTAGTAGGGCCTGAGGGCCCGGACAGGGCAAGTGGACCCCGTTACTTTAAAGCACTGAGCTCAGTTGTCCAGGGCCTGAGGGCCGAATTTCACAAATGTGAGAGAATGCAGGGCACTTCCAGTATGTGGCCGCTAACTACGTGGGATGATGCCCTTTTGTCTGGGGTGAAACGGACAGTGGAACTCCTGAAGATAGTTGGGCTGGCCAGAAAGAACGCTGCGGTACCGGACGATCCGGTACGACCCTGGGACATTCTGGAAGAAGTGAGGGAAAGCACAGAGCAATAAAGGAATGTACTCTGTTATGATCCCTGTGATGCAACTGCGTCTGAACTGCACGTACTGAGAATGGAACCAAGTAAAATCGTTTATGTTAAGTTGGAACTGGTCTCTGTCTCTTTGTTTGAAACCGCCAGAAAGCAGTCCTCAGCAGCTCAGAAGGGATCCGTATGGAACCGAGAGTGGGACAAAAGGTACAGATCAAAGGGGACATTGTGTGTATGTAGCGGGAGACCAGGGTGTGATTAAGCAACCATTGTCAGCTACGACTCCGGCCCTGGCTCCCCCTACAATGAAACGCTGTGGTGTTTCACAGTAAAACATACTAAAAGACCGAGATGCACAGGAGACTAGTCGGACAGGAGTTCCCGATGGGCTCTCCCAGCTCGCTACCCTGGAGTGACAGGGCTTTCCCTACACATCTGAGAAAGGGAAATGAACAGGCACCATCTAATAAAAAGGGAACTGTGCCATACACCCAAAAAAAACATAAGTAAGAACCAAGAAACTACACTGACAATATCAAAATACATGGCTG
Source organism: Oophaga sylvatica (assembly GCA_033576555.1). Lineage (NCBI taxonomy): Eukaryota > Metazoa > Chordata > Amphibia > Anura > Dendrobatidae > Oophaga > Oophaga sylvatica. The sequence goes on along the minus strand of JARQOD010000004.1, from coordinate 349,359,642 downwards.
AGATCAAGGGTGTTGATGAAGCCACACTTGTTGGCATAATACACGGGGCTCACATCTTATTCATTGCGTATTCTCTTTGGGTAGCACCATTAGGTCACACACTTTCTAAGATCTGGTATTTTTATTATACTCACATATGTTCATTTACTATCTATGTGATCTTTTGGTTTGCTATGGCCATTATATACAGTACAGACCAAAAGTTTGGACACACCTTCTCGTTCAAAGATTTTTCTGTATTTTCATGACTATGAAAATTGTAGAATCACACCGAAGGCATCAAAACTATGAATTAACACATGTAGAATTATACATTACACTTTACAAAAAAGTGTGAAACAACTGAAAATATGTCTTATATTCTAGGTTCTTCAAAGTAGCCACCTTTTGCTTTGATTACTGTTTTGCACGCAGAAAAGGTGAACGGATGGACTCTACATGCCTAGTTCCCACCGTGAAGCATGGAGGAGGTAGTGTCAGGGCCGGCGTCAGCACCCGGCACACCCGGGCAAGTGCCGGGGCCCTGAGCGGGCGGGGGGGGCCCACTCGCCGTCTGTCACCCCCGTGCCCGTTAGCGGAGGAGAGCGGTGTCAGCGCCGCCACTGGGCCCCCCCTCGCTTGCTCAGGGCCCCAGCATCAGCTGGCACAATACTTACCTCTCCCGTGCCTCCGCTGCCGCAGCTCCGGGCTCCAGCGCTTCCTCTCACAGCAGCGCCGCTGAATGACGTCATCATTCAGCAGCCGGCTGTGGCAGAGAGCGCGGACGCTGGACAGGTGAGACGTGTGTGTGTGTGTCTCTGTGTGTATGTAGTGCGGTGCTTTGTATGTGTGTGTGTGTATGTGTATGTATGTGAGAGAGTGCTTGTGTGCTGTGGTGCTGTCTGTGTGTGATGATGGGCAGGCATTGCTGATAATGGGGAGGTATTGATGATGATGGGGAGAAGATGATGATAATGGGCAGGCATTGATGATAATGGGCAGGCATTGATGATGGGGAGAAGATGATGATGGGCAGGCATTGCTGATAATGGGGAGGCATTGATGATGATGGGAGAAGATGATGATAATGGGCAGACATTGATGATAATGGGCAGGCATTGATGATGGGGAGAAGATGATGATGGGCAGGTATTGATGATGATGGGGAGGTGATAATGATGATGGGGAGGCGATGATGATGATGATGGGCAGGCATTGATGATAATGGGGAGGCCATGATGATGATGGGGAGGCCATGATGATAATGGGCAGGCATTGATGATGGGGAGGAGATGATGATGATGGGCAGGCATTGATAATGATGGGGAGGAGATGATGATGATGGGCAGCCATTGATGATAATGGGGAGGCCATGATGATGATGGGAGGCCATGATGATGATGGGAGGCAATGATGATGATAAGGAGGCAATCATGATGATAATGGGGAGTCTTTCCACAGCGCCCTTTCCTGAGCCGTAACAGTGCAGAACGCAGTACAGCGCAGAGGAGAGCTCCATATTTTGTATGGAGCATTATATGGGGACCAGTATCCTGTATGGAGCATTATATGGGGACCAGTATCCTGTATGGAGCATTATTTTGGGTCCAGTATTCTGTATGGAGCATTATATGGGGGGTGACATCCTGCATGGGGTATTATATGGGTGATGAGGGGGAGACTGTGGTGCCCATAATATTGTATGGAGGACTGTACTGTCCAGTCTGTTCTGTGCGCTGTGAGGATTTGGCGGTTTTTGAGCTATTGTACAATTTACAATAGATATCACTCATGTAATGGAAGAAGTGAAGTGTTTGGCATTGTACTGTACCCATATTTCTCTGCTGTATCTGTGCATCATGAATCGTGGTCTGTGTTAAAGGGGCCCACTGAGGCTCTTTCGCCCGGGGCCCATAAAAACCTGGAGCCGGCCCTGGGTAGTGTGATGGTGCGGGGGTGCTTTGCTGGTGACACTGTTGGGGATTTATTCAAAATGGAAGCGGTGAGCGGTCCAGCTCACCCCAAACAATCTCGATTGGGTTCAGGTCTGGTGACTGTAGAGGCCAGGTCATCTGGCGTAGCACCCCACACTCTCCTTCTTGGTCAAATAGCTCTTACACAGCCTGGAGGTGTGTTTGGGGTCATTGTCCTGTTGAAAAATAAATGATGGCCCAACTAAACACAAACCGGATGGAATAGCATGCTGCTGCAAGATGCTGTGGTAGCCATGCTGGTTCAGTATGCCTTCAATTTTGAATAAATCCCCAACAGTGTCACCAGCAAAGCACCCCCACACCATCACACCACCTCCTCCATGCTTCACGGTGGGAACTAGGCATGTAGAGTCCATCCGTTCACCTTTTCTGTGTGCAAAGCAGTAATCAAAGCAAAAGGTAGCTACTTTGAAGATCCTAGAATATAAGACATATTTTCAGTTGTTTCGCACTTTTTTGTTAAGTGTAATGTATAATTCCACATGTGTTAATTCATAGTTTTGATGCCTTCAGTGTGATTCTACATTTTTCATAGTCATGAAAATACAGAAAAATCGTTGAATGAGAAGGTGTGTCCAAACTTTTGGTCTGTACTGTGGCTCTTTTTGCTTTTTATCTTGTATTCTTATTGGCCATTTACTGTACTATCTTCAGCCATGTACTATGATATTGTCAGTTTAGTATTAGTTTTCAGGAAAAAGGGTTGGTTCTCCACACATTCTCTTATGGCAGGAGTCCCCCACCTGTTCCTCGGGAGCCACATGTGGCTCGTGGGCCCATGAAATGTGGCTCGTTGCTGTCTGCCAGCTGGGTGCTTTAGCATCAGGTTTAGCAAATGACTATGTAGAGCAGGTCTCCAGATAGTTAATTTTGTGAGTAGCCCTGCACAAAAGAGCAGATCTGAATGTGCATATTGTGGACTTGGGAGTTTGGGGTAATTTAAGAATGGTAAGCTGGAGACCGGATGATACTACCTGTCAGAGGAGGTGCTTGAAGCTGGATGCAGCAGTGTGGTGGGAGTGATGAATGTGAGAATACTGAATGGAGGTATTGTGGGAACCTTTGGATCTTTTTATACTGCCTCGGTGTGATTTCTGTGGAAAAGATTTGGCTGTCATACTAGTAATGGAGGCTCTGTGTTTCGCTTCTGTGAGGGCGCAAGAGCAGGATGTGGCAAGCGACTCTCTTTTAGACCTTAATGTGGCTCACAACCTTCTCTCAAAGCTGAATGTGGCTCTCAAGGTCAGAGAGGTTTGGGGGCCACTGCCTTATGGAGACCAGGTTGGTATCTTGTATTTTACTTAGGTCTTTCCCTATACATGCATGCAGATAAAGACCTGTCACTGAAGTGAAGAAGTCAGGGAGAAGCCACCAGGGACCTATATGTCAAACTAGTCTCCCATGCGGGTTAGTTACCAGCAGTATTTAAAGATGTTTTCTCAGAAACACTGCAGCGTGTATAATTTCTGCCCTACTTATGTATAGTATATATAAGCGATACTAATGGCCACATAGTTAATGGGAGGTATATATCACAGGGATGGCAGCTCCCCGTGATGTAGCCCGGAGTGTTTTTTCTGAAGTCTAAGTGAATTCTAAGTAGTTGTTGTTCACATTTAGGTCCGGGCTACGGGTAACTTTGAGAGTTGGGAGGGTCGGGCTACCCAATTTATCCTGCTCCGTGGTGAAGGGGGCTCACGGTACCCCGTTTTGCCTGAAGATATGTGTGTGGTTGTGAATTTTGAGGACCTGTGATGAGGTCATGATTATGTGACTAGCCAGGTGATAGGTAACTGGGAGGGGTTACAACTATATAAGGAAGGTATGTTGCACATGTGAGAGAGTGTGCTGGTAATCTGTCAGTCTGGACAGAGCTCCCATGTTTTGCAGGCTGGACGTTGCACAGACTGGGGGAGCAGTCCTGGCGAGTCTGAGCCAGAGGATTGGACGGTCTTGAAAACCGTGAGTGATACTGATCGGGATCAGTGAGAAATGTGTATTTGAGACCTCTGTGGATAAGAGGGATCCAGGAACCTGTGTGGCCCACAGGTGATAGACAGGAGTCTATGGTATGCTGACCGGAGTCAGAGAAAGACTGTGTTCATGTCAGTTAGAAGTATTTGTGAGAAAGAGACTGTGTTGTAATTGATGCTTATTGGAGACCTCTGTGGACAAGAGGCGTCCAGGAACCTGTGTGGCCGATCCAGCAGGTAACGGTCTTGACAACCGTGTTATACTGATCAGGGTCAGAGAGAAGTATTTGTGAGGGAGAGACTGTATTTTGTGCTATGCTTACTGGATACCTCTGAAGCTAAGAGGGATCTGAGAACCTGTGTGGCCAACACCAGCAGGTAACGGACAGGAGTCCGTGTTATGCTGATCGGGATCAGTGAGAGACTGTGTTCATTTGTTAAAGCTGAATGTGTAATGGACAGTGTATTGACTGCTGAAACTGGTGAATAATAAACCGAATAGACTCGTTTTAACCCTGAATGTGCAAGTGTTTACCTCCAGGACCTGCAAAGTGAGTAATCCCCATCCACAGTGTGGAATGTTACTAATATAAATGTGTGTGTGTATATATATATATATATATTTAATAATATATATATATATATATATTATATATATATATATATATTATATATAATATTACATAATAACATACATAACATAACACACACACACACACACACACACACACACACACACACACACTGCTCAAAAACAAAGGGAACACTCAAATAACACATCCTAGATCAGAATGAATTAAATTTTCTCATTGAATACTTTGTTCTGTACAAAGTTGAATGTGCTGTCAACAAAAATCACACAAAAATCATTAATGGAAATTAAATGTATTAACCAAAGGAGGCCTGGATTTGGAGTCACCCACAAAATTAAAGTGGAATGTCATGTCCTTAAAACAAGTCAAAATGATGCTCAGTAGTGTGTGTGGCCTCAACGTGCCTGTAACTCTTTTATTATAAAAAAATATAAACAATACACACTGCAATAAATATCAAACTGTACATAAATAAAACATAGCCAAAATAAGCAACAGAAACAAAAGAAACTAGCTTCAATAAACCAAAAAGTCCAGAGTCTTTAGTCCTTTTTCTTCTTTAAAGCTCAACGTGCCTGTATGACCTCTCTATGCCTGTAAGACCTCCCTACAATGCCTGGGCATGCTCCTAATGAGGCGACGGATGGTCTCCTGAGGGATCTCCTCCCAGACCTGGACTAAAGCATCCGCCAACTCTTGGACAGTCTGTGGTGCAACGTGATGTTGGTGGATAGAGCAAGACATGATGTCCCAGATGTGCTCAATCGGATTCAGGTCTGGGGAACGGGCGGGCCAGTCCATAGCTTCAATGCCTTCATCTTGCAGGAACTGCTGACACACTCCAGCCACATGAGGTCTGGCATTGTCCTGCATTAGGAGGAACCCAGGGCCAACCGCACCAGCATATGGTCTCACAATGGGTCTGAGGATCTCATCTCGGTACCTAATGGCAGTCAGGCTACCTCTATCGTGCACATGGAGGGCTGTGTGGCCCCCCAAATAAATGCCACCCCACACCATTACTTACCCACTGCCAAAGCGGTCATGCTGAAGGATGTTGCAGGCACCAGATTGCTCTCCACGACATCTCCAGACACTGTAACATCTGTCACATGTGCTCAGTGTGAACCTGCTTTCATCTGTGAAGAGCACAGGGCGCCAGTGGCGAATTTGCAAATCCTGGTGTTCTGTGGCAAATGCTAAGCGTCCTGTACGGTGTTGGGCTGTGAGCACAACCCCCATCTGTGGACGACGGGCACTCAGATCATCCTCATGGAGTCGGTTTCTAACCGTTTCTGCAGACACATGCACATTTGCGGCCTGCTGGAGGTCATTTTGAAGGGCTCTGGCAGTGCTCCTCCGGTTATTCCTTGCACAAAGGCGGAGGTAGCGGTCCTGCTGATAGGTTGTTGCCCCTTCACGTCTCCTGGTGTACTGGCCTGTCTCCTGGTAGCGCCTCCAGCCTCTGGACACTACGCTGACAGACACAGCAAACCTTCTTGCCACAGCTCGCATTGATGTGCTATCCTGGATTAACTGCACTACCTGAGCCACTTGTGTGGGTTGTAGAGTCCGTCTCATGCTACCACGAGTGTGAAAGCACAACCAACATTCAAAAGTGACCAAAACATCAGCCAGAAAGCATTGGTACTGAGATGTGGTCTGTGGTCCCCACCTGCAGAACCACTCCTTTATTGAGTGTGTCTTGATAATTGACAATAATTTCCATCTGTTCTCTATTCCATTTGCACAACAGCATGTGAAATTGATTGTCAATCAGTGTTGCTTCCTAAGTGGACAGTTTGATTTCACAGAAGTTTGATTTACTTGGAGTTATATTCTGCTGTTTGTGTGTTCCCTTTATTTTTTAAAATAATAATAATAATAATAATAATAATAATAATATATATATATTTTTTTTTTATATGGCGCTAACATATTCCGCAGCGCTTTACAGTTTTGCACACATTATCGTCGCTGTCCCTGAAGGGGCTCACAATCTAGATTCCCTATCTGTATGTTTTTTTTTGGAATGTGGTAGGAAACCGGAGTACCCGGGGGAAACCCACGCAAACACGGGGAGAACATACAAACTCCTTGCAGATGTTGTCCTTGGTGGGATTCGAACCTAGGACTCCAGCGCTGCAAGGCTGTAGTGCTATCCACTGAGCCACCGTGCTACTTTTGAGCAATGTATAACCTACTCACCTTTATACTTGATCTGTGTCAGCTGAGAAATTATATTATCATATGCAGAATTGAATGAGCCAATCTAAAAAAAAAAAAAAAAAAAAAGATGTTTTACCAATGAGATGTAGTTATCGAATGGCCAGTGTTGAGCACCACTGTAGGATGGCATTTGGGTACCCCATGACAGTAATAATAATAATTTTATTTCTATAGCGCCAACTTATTCCGCAGCACTTTACATTTTAGAGGGGACTTACACAGACAATAAAAGACATTACAGAATAATGATCATCACATAAATCGGCAGATACCAAGAGGAGTGAGGGCCCTGCTCGCAAGCTTACAATTTATACAGTATGTTATAGGCAGAAGATGCAAGTTTTTTTAGGCTGATTTATTGAATTACCTTTTTTCTTAATCTGAAAAAGCCCAAATTTTGGTCCTATATCCACCTCCTGTCACGCACAGTGTGGGAAGACTTAGTGCAACACGAGGGGAGAACCCTAAGGAGATCTAATAACACCCTGCCTCCCCTATCGTCCCTATATTGGTTCCACACCAATCGCCGAGCAGGAATCCAAGCCCTGTATATCCTTAGAGCTAGGCCCTGAATAGGGAAGGTGGGGGGGGGATGAGCACTGGTCAGTCCCCACTGTATATTGAAGAACAGAAGGGAGACAAACAAGGAGGAAGAAACTTATCTTGAGTAGACTCAGAGAGGCAACACCAAAACGCCCTCCAACGGAACCAGAGAGGAAGATAGCTGACTGCTATCACTTCAAGCCTTCACAAGGGAAAATGTGAATATCACCGGCGACTACGTGAAGCAGACTGGAAGTTTATAAACACCAAGGTCCAGCTGTGTCAATTAGAGACGGAGGGAGGTTGCCACTGGGTCCAAAAGTCAGAAGGATTTAGAAGGTGTCTGCAATGCCAAATGCAGAGACCTTCTGCAGCCAGATGTAGAGCGGCTGTCTGTTGCTTCTGGCACACCAGTGACACCTCCAGGTAGAAATGATGATACCTTTATGACATTTTAAATTAATTTGGTCTATACACTAACAGAAGCAACGAGTTGCCTAGAAAAGTAAACGTTGACCAATAACATAAGGAATTAAGTATTTAGAAAAAAATATTGCAAATATGTGTAAATATAGTGATTGTATAATAGGCTGTGGGTTATTCACAATTTTTACATATACAGAAAATAAGCGTACGGTGTCTCACCTCTATGAGAATTCCAAGCACAGCCAACCCGTCTGATACCTCCAAGGCTGTGCCAACATCAGCATACTTAGAGTTATAATGCACAATGTGCATCTGAAAACATATAAATCAAAATATATGTTAACACATATTTAACCTTGATCCAGAACTCCTTTCACTTCAGTGACGTCACCACAAGCGTAAGAAAGTTCTCACGCTTGCAGTGCCGTCAGAAAGGTCCTGGGAGTTCACAGCCAATGAACTCAGTTCAACTCACTGATGTCAGCATGAGTGCTGTTAGAACTTTTCCCAGGGTGCTCACGTAGTGAGTTGAATGAAGTTCATTTGCTGTGACCTCCCAGGAACTTTCTGACTGCACAGTGATGGTGAGAACTTTCTCACACTCGCGGTGTCATCAGTGAGGTGAAAGGAGTTAACCACGAGGCACTGAGCTGAGTAAGCATGCACAGTTCAGTGTTTCTGCTGGATAGTCACATCAGTGCAAAGGTTACATCAACCCCCCCAACTATCACCCCACTTGCCACCATATGAGGGCACGTATGAAGAGCAAGGCTAAGTGTCAGAATTGGCACATTTTATGGATGAGCCGATGTTTTTAGTCTGGGAGGGGGCCCAATATCCATGGTCCCTTCCTAGGCTATTCATATCATCACGCAGCTGTCTGCCTAGCCTTTGATGGTTATTAATTATAGGGTGAATACACAACATTTTTTTGTGGCCCCCCCATTTTAATAACCAGGAAATTCTAAGTATCTCAGAGCTGATATTAATAGTCTGGGAAGCGGAAGCTCCATAGGTATTATCCCCTTCCCAGGTTATAAACATCTTCCCCCAGCTGCTGTCTGCTTTCTCTCTGCTGGTTAATAAAATGTCAGGGAATCCCACACCATTTTTTTCAGAAAATAATTTAGTAAGTAAAAACACCACATGTACAGTAAGTTACACAAGCACTGTACTAATTATATATGTCACTAACATCTTTATATTTATTCTATCTATTCTATTTTGTCTATTTTACTATACGCAGCAGCTGAATTGTCGTCTTTTTAAAGGACATGGGTGTGTAAAAATCAAACAGCACTCACATGGTCCAAGTGACGTGCGATTTTTGAATAACACCCATTGTCTTGCATTAGTGAGTCTCGTCCGAGACACTAGGTCAGTCACAGCATGCTGTGATTTTTTTTCTCATCTTGATCTGAGAAAAAAAACATCACAGATGAGCAAGACTCCTAGATTAACATTGCACACTGACCAATCCTAAATCCGGACTGCGCTGGTCCGTTTTCCTCGTAGATGAGTATGAGCCCTAAAGCGGATAGCATCAGAGAGTCCAATCTGGCAGCTGTTAGGAGCTTAGTGGAGGCAACAAGTAAAAACAATAACGTGAACCATTACAGTATGTGCACACATCTTTTAAACTCAGGTGAACCAGTAAAGTTCTTCAAGCAGAAGACGCTTCAGAAAACTCGGGCTGATTTTTACTCTGAAGTATCTTTTGTGTCATTTCCTGAACATTTTTCAGCCAGTTTTGACTGCTGGCATTTTTTTTGAGGGTTTTTCCATGTTTTTGTGACAATTTTTACTGTCTTTTTTTCACTCCATTGAATAATAAAATAAACAGCAAGCATTTATTTAAGTAAAGATAATGGCAAAACACTCCAAAAGATATCCGGACGTCTTTTGAACCCTACCAATGACTTGTATTGTAATGTACAGAGCGTTTTTTAACCAATAATGCCAAAAGAATGGTCATTTCAACTTTTTTTTTAACCATCTGGTAATTTTAGAAACCTAAAGTGGTAAAAAGATATTCAAAAGCCTGAACATATGCACAGCAAGTCGTTCTTGCATAGAAATGCAAATGTTCCTGCTTTTGAGCATTATCTGATAAGTTTTTCAGGTGGTTTCTGCTGCAAAATCTGCCTGAAAAAGACTGTGTACATGTAAGAAGAGAAACCAGGCTGGGGGTACATTTCCTGTGAAAGGTCCGGGACCGTCGGGGCTGTCTCCTCGGATGTCCGGGGAAAAGTCTAAGCAACCGGACCGATCGTTTCACGGGCTGACAGGGGGCGTGGCTAAGCGTGACCATAAGCAGTACCGCGCGTGGGTACAGACAGGGGGCGTGGCTAAGCGTGATGAGGTACAGCCCAGCGCACAGAGATAGGAGAGATTGGCGGCAAGACAGCACGCAGCCGAGGGGAAAAAAGGGTCCTGCTTCAGTGACGGTTAGGACGAAGGGATCGTGCCTGGCCATGTCAGAAACTCACCGCAAGGTCTCTGACCAGAAGCCCGCCATGTACAGGTTGGCTCTGACACAAACTGGTACCAGCCATTCCGCTACAGTCGGGGTTGTTTTCGAGACGACTGACAGAGATTCTAACCAGAAGCCCGATAAGTACAGGACAACACCTGAGCATTTATCCGCCAACGGGTCTGTTACGGTCAGGGCTGCATGTGAGCCGCCGGATAGAGACTGGGACGGTGATCGGGGACTGCTTCTGAAACCCTCGGTATATAAACGTCGAGCTCGACTGAACTTTGTCAAGACCGTGGCTTATACTTTGCTGGCCACAGGAGTCTCCGTACTGAGGGCCCCACAGGACACATTTCAAAGGCTCATCGTTGTCAGCCGGGAACAGATCATCGCCTACTTCAGGGCCCCACTGGATCTACGTAGCGCTGTTGGCGCCATCAACAAATTCATGACCTTTTCTAAGAAGAGAACATCTGATTGATAAGTGACTAAATTTGGGAATTCCCTCACTTATTTCCCCCTACCAAACCCCGTATTTCCTGGCCTGTCTATTAATTCTCACGTTTACCATCAATTTTCACCAGTTGAGCCCCTGTATTATCTGTGTTGCCCTATTTTACCCCATGTTATTCCTGTCTCCCTGTGTGCAGTAAGCCCCTGTTTACTAAAAAGTTGTTAACTCTTGATCTGTCTCCTGACTGTCACTGCACCCACTAACCTGCTCACACTTGGCGTAGTCGGCAGGATGCAGTCTACGGGTACAGAGGCAGCAGATTAAGTGGTCAGGGGTGCCCCAGATCCAGCATATCCATAGGGGCAATGTTGAGTAAACTCCCCAAATTTACTGGCAGTAACACTCAGTTGTGGGATTCGACTGAGCGGGTCAAGGGTATGTTAAGAATGCACCCCATGACCCCAGCATTAGAGGCAGAGGTTGCTGTAATGGCTTTGGACGGAGAGGCAAGGAGCACTGTCATGCTCCGGCCTCTCGCTGAACGGGATACCTTTAATAGGGTTCTACGGATACTTGTCATGTGTGCATCGCCACGAAGATCGTCGCGGTTGCACATTCTGACTTCTCACAGCTGAGTTGCTGTTTCTTTGTGTTTGGCAGTTAGGGAGTTAATTCTGTCTGTGCTCAGTTCTGGGACTGGGTGCAGTTTCTCCCGGCTGCAATTAATTATTTGTTGATTGGTTTCCTTTAAATCTCTGGTTGTCTGTGTTGGGAGTTGCCAGTGAAATTCTTCATGCAGACCACAGATAGGATTGTATCTGTATAGACTTAAGTTAAAGAGCTCCTTAGTTGTTTTAAGCTCACCTTGCTTAGAGTTTAATATCCCAGATCATTTATGTTCCTTCTGTGTTTGAGTGTGTATGCAAGTCTGTGTTTTCTCCAGTCTGTCTTATATGTCTAATCTGTGTATTTAGCAGAGATCAGCCCATATCCCTTTGGTGGTAATCAGTATCCTTCTTAGGACTGATTACAGGGTTCAGGGACTGATAGGAGACAGGGTTAGGCTGGAGACTTGGACCTCTGAACCATTATCAGTACCTCCAAGGTGAGGGATTAGTTAGGACCCCAGTTTAGGGTCAGGTTAGACCCCCGGTCCTCCTCTTTCCTGTGACAGTGTATCAAGTCCTCAAGATTAACCCTGAGTTCAACGGATGTCGTGTCAGGTAAATCTATTCTATATTTACATGCTGATGTTGCTAATCTATATGTTGTATAGAGTGTTGTTCTTTTAAGAATAGTTTACTGACATCGTACACATATCATAAGACCGCGTGACATTTTCACTGGCCAATAAAATTATTCCCAGTTGCCATGGATCCAGTAGCCCAGCTGGCTCTGCAGTTGCAGGGATTATCCATGGAGCTGACGGACATTAAGTCCAAAGTTTTGTCTCCCTCGGAGCAAACCAGATTTGAACCTAAAGTAGCTCTCCCGGACAGGTTCACTGGTGGGCGAGACAAATTTTTTACCTTCAGGGAAGCATGTAAATTGTATTTTCGGCTTCGGCCTCGATCATCAGGGAGTGAAGAGCAGAGAGTGGGAATTGTTATCTCGCTCCTACAAGGGGACCCTCAATCCTGGGCCTTCTCCCTTCCTCCGGGATCCCCGGCTCTACAGTCAGTAGATCGATTTTTTACTGCCCTGGGTTTGGTATATGATGACCCAGATCGGGTCTCTCTTGCTGAGACAAAATTACGTAAGATACAGCAGGGAGATCGTCCGGCGGAGGAATTTGCTTCTGAGTTTCGTAGATGGGCCACAGATACTCAGTGGAATGACCCAGCTCTTAGAAGCCAGTTTTGTCATGGGCTTTCTGACAAATTAAAGGACGTTTTGGCTCAGTATGATTCTCCTCCATCACTGGAGGCTGCTATGGCCCTAGCTATCCGTACTGATAGACGGCTCCGGGAGAGGTGCGAGGTAACTCCGCCCCCTGTTGTTACTCCACCTACTACTAAAGTCCCTTATGTTGAGGTTCCCCTTGTCTGTTCGGAGGAGCCTATGCAGTTGGGAGGGACATCATTTCGTAGGAGGGGATTGGCGGTACGCCGCAGGACTAGAAGGTGTTTCTTCTGCGGGAAAGAGGGACATTTTGTTGGGGGATGTCCATCCCGTGTCTTGTTGAGCAAAAAGTCGCCGGAAAACTGTTAATCCCAGGTTGTGTGGTGGACGACAACCTGGGAGTATGTATTTCGTCCGCTAGTTCTTCTCAGTTCTTTGTACCAGTGGAGGTGGTGGTTGGTACGAGAGTGGAGAGATTTTCTGTTCTTCTTGATAGTGGGTCCGGGGCTAATCTGGTTGACGCTCAGTTTGCTCAGGCTCAAGGTATGCATCTGAGTGTATTGGTCAAACCGATCCCTATATTCTCCATTGACGCCAGGCCTCTCGGCCAAGGTAGCTTTGTTCATGAGGTTCATAACATTGACCTTCGGGTAGGGGCAATACATAGGGAACTATTATCTTGTTATGTGTTGGAGGGTCTACCTACTCCTATTGTGTTGGGACTTCCTTGGTTGGTTAAACATAACCCTGTGATTAATTGGCAGTCCAGAGATATAAGCCAATGGGGGGAGTTTTGCAAAAGTAACTGCATGAACACAGTCATCAGTGCGGTCGTGCCTAGTACTTTGCCTCCTTTTTTGGAGGACTTTGGGGATGTGTTCTCTGAGGAGGGGTGTCAGGAGTTGCCTCCTCATCGCGTGTATGACTGCTCTATTAATTTACTTCCTGATGCTAAGTTACCTAAAGCTAGGTTATATAACCTTTCTGGTCCTGAGAGGCAGGCTATGAAAGATTATATTTCGGAAAGTCTGGCCAAAGGGCATATTAGACCTTCATCTTCCCCAGTGGCCGCGGGGTTCTTCTTTGTGAAGAAAAAAGATGGAGGCCTACGCCCTTGCTTGGATTTCCGCGAACTTAATCGGATTACTGTTCGAGATCCGTATCCACTCCCTCTGATTCCTGATCTCTTCAATCAAATTGTTGGCGCCAAATGGTTCTCTAAATTGGATCTCAGGGGGGCGTATAATCTGATTAGGATAAAAGAGGGGGATGAGTGGAAAACGGCGTTTAACACGCCGGAGGGACATTATGAGAACCTTGTCATGCCTTTTGGTCTGACTACTGCACCAGCAGTATTCCAACATTTTGTTAATGACATTTTTCGTCATCTGGTGGGGCTGTTTGTGGTCGTATATTTGGATGACATTTTAATTTACTCACCAGATCTTGTGTCTCACCAGGAGCATGTGAGACAGGTGTTGCAGATCTTGCGAGACAATAAACTATACGCCAAACTGGAAAAGTGTGTATTCGCCGTACAGGAACTTCAGTTTTTGGGTTTCTTGGTGTCAGCCTCCGGTTTCCGTATGGACCCTGAAAAGGTGAGAGCAGTGCTTGAATGGGATCAGCCAGAGGATCTTAAGGCTCTGCAGCGTTTTCTGGGGTTTGCTAACTACTACCGGAAATTTATTTGTAATTTCTCATCTGTTGTCAAACCTCTCACTGACATGACAAGAAAAGGGACGGATTTTTCTAAATGGTCGGACAAAGCTTGCCAAGCTTTTTCCTCTTTGAAAAAATGTTTTGCTTCGGCACCCGTTCTCATCCAACCAGATGCATCACAGCCGTTCGTTGTGGAGGTGGACGCGTCTGACATAGGGGTGGGTGCAATATTGTCCCAGGGTCCGTCCCCTGGTAAATGGCATCCGTGCGCTTTCTTTTCTAAAAATTGTCGTCCGCCGAAAGGAATTATGATATCGGCAATAGGGAACTTTTGGCCATTAAGTTGGCTTTTGAAGAATGGCGTCACTTTTTGGAGGGGGCAGTCCACCCGGTCACCGTCATTACTGATCACAAGAACCTGCTGTATTTGGAATCTGCTAAGCGTCTGAATTCCAGACAAGCTCGATGGTCGTTGTTTTTTACCAGGTTTAATTTTGTTGTCACTTATCGCCCTGGATCTAAGAATGTTAAGGCGGATGCCTTGTCTCGCAGTTTCCCAGGGGCCGGGAAAATGGATGACCCGATTCCTATCCTTCAGGAGGGGGTGGTAGTGTCGGCTGTATGTTCTGAGCTTGAGGAGGAGGTGTTAGAGGCTCAGGGGGATGCCCCTGCAGGACCTCCAGGGAGACTGTTTGTCCCAAATCAGTTGAGACAAAAGGTTATTGAGGCACATCATAATTCTGCTTTAGCAGGACATCCAGGGAGTAAGGCTACTTTAGATCTCCTTTCTCGCCGGTTTTGGTGGCCTAACGTTAATAAAGATGTTTTAACTTTTGTCGCGTCCTGTGGGGTTTATGCTCGCTCTAAGACCCCTCATACCCGTCCGTCTGGGACCCTCTTACCCTTGAAACTTCCGGAGCGTCCATGGACTCATTTGTCTATGGACTTCATCACGGACCTTCCTCAGTCGTCAGGGAAGACTGTCATACTGGTGGTTGTTGACAGGTTCAGTAAGATGGCACATTTCATTGCTCTTCCTGCCCTCCCTAATGCTAAAACTCTGGCGCAGGTGTTCATTGGGGAGATTGTGAGACTTCATGGGTTGCCTTCTGATGTGGTGTCAGATAGGGGGTCTCAGTTTGTGTCCAAGTTTTGGAGGGCATTTTGTTTACGTCGGGGGATGCAATTGTCATTTTCCTCGGCTTTTCATCCGCAGACCAATGGTCAGACAGAGCGTCTGAATCAAAGCCTAGAGACTTATCTTCGGTGTTTTGTCTCAGAGAACCAGGAGGACTGGTCTTCTTTCTTGCCTCTGGCAGAGTTCGCTCTTAACAACAGGCGGAGCGAGTCCACTGGTAAGTCCCCGTTTTTTTGGGGCATATGGTTTTCATCCCCAGTTTTGTACATTCAATGGGGGGGGCCCTTCTGGGGTTCCTGAGGAGGAGCGTTTCTCGTCGTCACTTGCTTCAGTGTGGAGAGGTGTATTGAATAATCTGAGTGCTATGGGGAACCGTTATAAACGTATGGCTGATAGGAGGAGAGTTTCTGGTCCAGATCTTAATGTGAACGATCTGGTATGGTTGTGTACCAGGAATATAAAACTTAAAGTTCCCTCCTGGAAGCTGGGCCCCAGATTCATCGGGCCGTACAGGATCAGTTCCATAATTAATCCTGTGGCATTTCGTCTGGACCTCCCTCCTACGTTTAAAATCCACAATGTGTTCCACAAGTCATTACTTAAGAGGTACGTGGCACCAGTCATACCATCACCTCTACCTCCTCCTCCAGTGGTGGTCAATGGTAACTTGGAGTTTCAAGTGTCAAAGATCATTGACTCACGTCTGAATCGCCGGTCCCTTCAGTACTTGGTGCATTGGAAGGGGTATGGTCCAGAGGAGAGGACGTGGGTTCCTGCGTCTGACATTAACGCAGATCGTTTGGTGCGGACCTTCCACAGAACTCACCTGGGCAAACCTGGCCCTGAGGGTCCGGAGGCCCCTCGTAGAAGGGGGGGTACTGTCATGTGTGCATCGCCACGAAGATCGTCGCGGTTGCACATTCTGACTTCTCACAGCTGAGTTGCTGTTTCTTTGTGTTTGGCAGTTAGGGAGTTAATTCTGTCTGTGCTCAGTTCTGGGACTGGGTGCAGTTTCTCCCGGCTGCAATTAATTATTTGTTGATTGGTTTCCTTTAAATCTCTGGTTGTCTGTGTTGGGAGTTGCCAGTGAAATTCTTCATGCAGACCACAGATAGGATTGTATCTGTATAGACTTAAGTTAAAGAGCTCCTTAGTTGTTTTAAGCTCACCTTGCTTAGAGTTTAATATCCCAGATCATTTATGTTCCTTCTGTGTTTGAGTGTGTATGCAAGTCTGTGTTTTCTCCAGTCTGTCTTATATGTCTAATCTGTGTATTTAGCAGAGATCAGCCCATATCCCTTTGGTGGTAATCAGTATCCTTCTTAGGACTGATTACAGGGTTCAGGGACTGATAGGAGACAGGGTTAGGCTGGAGACTTGGACCTCTGAACCATTATCAGTACCTCCAAGGTGAGGGATTAGTTAGGACCCCAGTTTAGGGTCAGGTTAGACCCCCGGTCCTCCTCTTTCCTGTGACAGTGTATCAAGTCCTCAAGATTAACCCTGAGTTCAACGGATATCGTGTCAGGTAAATCTATTCTATATTTACATGCTGATGTTGCTAATCTATATGTTGTATAGAGTGTTGTTCTTTTAAGAATAGTTTACTGACATCGTACACATATCATAAGACCGCGTGACAATACTGGAGGAGATGCACGGAGACCCCACTGACGTTGGAGACTTGCGCATGCGGCTATTTAGCCATATACAAAGGGAGGGGGAGACCGTGACTCGGTATATGAACGCGCTACAAGAGATCCATACGATTACCGTGAAGTGTGACGGTATAGACGTAGGGCCCTCGGCTATAGTGCTGCAAGATCAGTTGGTGGCAGGCTTGAGGGATCCGCTAATGAAGCAGGCCTTGCGACAGCACTTGCGGGTGAATCCGCGCATGACCTTTCTGGAAGCTGGGGCAGAGGCGCATTCACACGAGCAGGAGCAGGGGATGACAGTCCCAGCAGGGAAGGTCCGGAGTGGGGAGGTATCTCTAGCGCTGGCAACTGAATCAAGTTGGGTGAAAGAGCTGCTGAAAGGACTCCAGGACATATGAAAAGAGATATCTGATTCCAAGAGGAAACCCTCTGCATCACTGCACCCCTCAGAAGAAAAAAATTAGTACGGAGCCTCGACGGGAAACGAGATCCACTCGCAGAGAAGAGCTGTTCATTTGTTACAAATTGTGGAGAACCTGGACATCTGGCCCGAGAATGTGTCCGGCTGGGGCGACCCCTTCAACGTCGTCCATTATACTAGGGGGCTCCGTGGCTGGGGGACGCTGCCCAGATCTTGAACAGTCAGGAGGAAGAGCAAGAAGTCCTACCGATTTAATTTCCTTGTGTCCTCTCATATGGCCCGAAATGGATGGACATGTGGCGCCCCTGAGGGTTCAGTCGCCACAGAGGTGTTGCATCTCACCCAGAGGTGTGACACCTGACTCTCAGGTAAGGAGGAAGCACCCCTAGGACTCCACACCTGCATACAACACACCATGCCAGCTGAGCATACGGACGGACCCTTAGGGAGGATGGTCTGACTCAGCCTGGTTAGCAAAGGGTGTAGACATGGGTGGAGTTCGCTGCAGCACTTAGGCTGCGTGAGAGAATAGACAGCAGCCAGTCGGAGACTGAGGCTTCGCTTGAGTACACCTCAGGAAGCAACTGCTAGAGTCAGCGAAAGGGTCCGAACAGGCACGGAGGCTGGTTTATCCATCCGTGGCCCCCATCCTGAAGAAGGAAGGACCAAGGCCATCAGGGAGCGGCCCCTAGACTAGTGGGAAAGCTTCACACCCTTCTAGTAAGCCGACGGCGGTGATCACTTTATGGGTCATTGCCACCAACCACCAGCATCTCTACAGAAAGGCGGCACTACGGGGTCAAGTACGCACAGACAAAGGATTGATCTGTTGACTGAAAGGGCTCACAGCTTCTGGAACTGAGAGTTTGCATGGTGAGGTGCTAGGAAGTAGAAAGGAGTAAGAGCACAGAGAGTGAAGGCCAGAAAGGAACATACTGAGAGGGAGTCCTGGGAAGTGCGACCAATCTACCTGGGGGTTGCTGGACCACTCGCCCAGAGGACACAGTGCCAAGCGGGCATCTGTATGGTGCACAACAGACTGTGAGTAAAAACCCTTAACCTGCACTTGGACTGTCTACCTGATTATTTCAGATTCGCACATTCCTCTCTGCTACATCCACAAGCACCATCCCTTCACTACCACATCTACCTGCCCTGGAAGGACACAGCCTCACCTGTAGGAGGCTTACCAACTAGCTGCACAACACCATTCCTTCTAGAGGACCTGCAAAGCAGCGCTGGTCACCCTGACCAGATACTACAGGTGGCGTCACGAATCACTATACGAACACTAATCCCCTGTAAATATCCCCTTTTTGGTGAGCGCCCAGGGCCACGGACCGAGTCGTGGCCACGTGACATCCCCATAGAAGTCAACAGGCTCGGGTCCGAGTACCCCACGGCACTGGCGGGCGGCTCAGACCGGCCGTTCGCTGTTTAGTTGACACAGCTCACAAGTAACCACATTGCAGGAGTCATACTTCAGAAGACATTTTTCCGAGACAGTGCAGCCTGAATGGGACACAGTGATCAAGTTCATCGCTGCTACTCAGTTGCCCATCCCGGTCACAGGGGTAGTCTGGATGCAGATCACCGTGTGTGGTAAAAATGTGGGTCGGAAAGGAGTCGTGTTGACCACAGGAGACTCTGGCAAAGACCCAACTGTGACTCTGGGGATGAATGTGCTAAAAGAGCTCAGAAATCTTAATAATAATTTTATTTCTATAGCGCCAACATATTCCGCAGCACTTTACATTATAGAGGGGACTTGTACAGACAATAGACATTACAGCATAACAATAAACACAGATCAAAATAGATACCAAGAAGAATGAGGACCCTGCTCGCAAGCTTACAATCTATGAGGAAGAAGGGGAGACACGAAATGTAGATAGTAGCAATTGCTTTCATTGTTCGGACCAGAGATAGGGTATGAATCAGGTGTTCATGTAATGCTGCATGAACCAGTTAACAGCCAAAGTATGTAACAGTACAGACACAGAGGGCTAATTAAATGCATAAAGCGGGTGAGAACATAGTTAGGTTAATGCGTTGAGGCAGTAGGCCAGTCTGAACAAATGCGTTTTTAGGGCACGCTTAAAAAACTGTGGTGTTTGGGGATTAATCGTATTATCCTGGGTAGTGCATTCCAAAGAATTGGCGCAGCACGTGAAAAGTCTTTGACACCGTAGTGGGAGGTTCTGATTATTGAGGATGCTAACCTCAGGTCATTAGCAGAATGGAGGGCACGGGTAGGATAGTAGGCTGAGACAAGGGAGGAGATGTAGGGTGGTGCTAAGCCATGGAGTGCTTTTGTGGGTGAGGGTAATAAGTTTGCACTGGATTCTGGAGTGGATGGGTAACCAGTGTAATGACTGGTACAAGGTAGAGGCATTGGTATAACGATTGGTGAGGAATATGATCCTGGCTGCAGCATTCAAGACAGATTGGAGAGGGGAGAGTTTGGTAAGAAGGAGACCGATTAGTGGAGAGTTACAATAGTCCAGACGAGAATGAATAAGAGAAACAGTAAGAGTTTTTGCAGAGTCGAAAGTAAGAAAAGGTCGAATTCTATAAATGTTTTTGAGGTGGAAATAACAAAAGCGAACCAGTGATCGGATGTGGGGGAGGGTGAATGAAAGCTTGGAATCAAGTATGACCCCAAGACAGCGGGCATGTTGCTGGGGAGTAATGGTGGAACCACACACGGAGATGGCAATGTCGGGCAAAGGTAGATAAGTAGAGGGAGGAAACATGAGGCGTTCCGTTTTTGACAGGTTCAGTTTCTGATAGAAGGAAGACATGATGTAGGAGACAGCGGTAAGACAATCACTGGTGTTTTCTAAAAAGGCAGGCGTGATATCGGGAGAAGAAGTGTATAATTGGGTGTCATCAGCATAGAGATGGTACTGGAAACCAAATCTACTGATTGTTTGTCCAATAGGCGCGGTATACAAAGAGAAGAGAAGGGGGCCTATGACTGGTCCTTGAGGAACCCCAACTGTAAGTGGAAGATGAGAGGAGGAGGAACCAGCAAAGATACAGTGAAGGAGCGATCAGAGAGGTAGGAGGAGAAGCAGGAGAGAACGGTGTCCTTGAGGCCGATGAAGTGTAGCATAGTGAGGAGGAGCTGATGGTCCACAGTGTCAAATGCTGCAGAGAGATCCAAGAGAATTAGCATGGAGCAGTGACCATTAGATTTAGCAGTTAGTAGATCATTAGAGACTTTAGTGAGGGCAGTTTCAGTAGAGTGTAAAGAGCGGAAATCAGATTGAAGAGGGTCGAGAAGAGAGTTATCTGAGAGATAGTGGATAAAATGGGTGTGGACCAGGCGTTCCAGGAGTTTAGAGATGAAGGCAAGATTAGAGACAGGTCTATAGTTAGTGGCACAGTTTTGGTCGAGGGATGGTTTTTTAAGTAATGGATGTGTAATGGCATGCTTAAATGAGGAGGGAAAGATACCGGAAATCTTCTGATTAATGAGTCAACAGATATGTTTATAAAGCAGTGGAGCACTCGCACCCCTCAAAGGAGGGTGTTTGAACAGTTGACCAGAGTGGTGCAGGCTCATGAGACCAATGGAAAGTCATTGGGATGAGTGATTATCCCAGCCGCAGCCGACCTTATCCTACCACCAGGTCAAACCGTGCTCACTCTACCCATCCGAGCCTGTACCGGCCTGGAAGGGGTCGAAGTTCAGATAGAGCCAGCTTTTAGGGAAAATCTGCCCTCAGGGCTCCTCGTTCTACGGACCCTAGCCACTGTCCATGATGGAAATGTATCCGTGCGATGTGTTAATCTCGGAAATGATAGAATCAAGCGCGAAATAGCCCAGATATTGGGTATGCCTGAAGAACTGATACCAACACAGGTCGTTCTGCTGACCGTTGAAGCAGGGAGATCCCTGGACAGTGGCCATAAGTGTCTTCTGGTCCTGAACTTCAACACCACCAGTAGGGACGACGAATTTTAGATCAGATGTGAGTTGAACTCACTCCACAACAAGTGCATCAGGTGGAAGCTTTGCTCGATCGATATCAAGACGTTTTCGCCCTCCATGATGATGATTTCTTGTATACCACTGCAATTACTCATGAAATCCCAACTGGGAATGCTAACACAAATACTACAGAGTGGAGTGATTAGAGAAAGCCAAAGCCCATGGGCAGCCCCTATTGTGCTTGTGAGGAAAAAGGATGAAACTCTGCGTTTCTGTGTAGACTATCGAAAATTGAACGCCTGTACCGTGCGAGACTCGTACCTTCTACCCAGAATCGAAGAATCATTGTCTGCTCTAGGAAATGCAAAGTACTTCTCCTCGTTGCATCTAGCCGCGGATACTGGAAAGTACCCATGTCCGAGCAAGATCGAGCAAAGACAGCCTTAATATTGCCTATGGGGTTGTTTGATTTCAATTGGATGCCGTTCGGCCTGGCTAATGCCCCGGGACCTTTCAACGATTGATGGAGAAATGTCTGGGAGATTTCAACTTTGAGGTCACCCTAATATATTTGGACGACATCATAGTGTACGCAGCAGTTCGAGGAACATTTACACAGGCTGGAGCAGGTATTGAGCCGTCAACAGAAACATGGTCTGAAGGTGAAGCCTCAAAGTGTCATCTATTCCGCACTCAAATTGAATATCTAGGACATGTTGTTTCCGCAGGAGTGAGACCTTCCCTTGAAAAAATTGCAGCAGTACAAGATTGGCCCACACCAAAGAATGTAAAAGACGTTCGAGCTTTCTTGGGACAGGATACTACCGACAATTTGTCAAAGATTTCACTCACATTGTCAATCCCCTATTAGAATTGTTGAAAGGAATACCGTCAGGGGCAAAAAACAGGTCCATATCATGGGGAGAATGTCAAGAGGAAGCATTTCAAGCTCTAAAGATGGCGCGGACAGAGGCACCTGTACTAGCAGATTTTTCCAAACCATTTATCCTCCACACAGACAGAAGTTTACAAGGACTAGGAGCTGTGCTGTCTCAAATACAGGATGGAAAAGAACAAGTAATCGCTTATGAGAGTCGGTCTCTCCACGACTCTGAACGAAACCAGGAAAATTATAGTTCCTTCAAAATAGAATTGCTGGCATTAGTGTGAGCCATGA
This sequence comes from Oophaga sylvatica, assembly GCA_033576555.1. NCBI lineage: Eukaryota > Metazoa > Chordata > Amphibia > Anura > Dendrobatidae > Oophaga > Oophaga sylvatica. The sequence continues at coordinate 349,337,137 of JARQOD010000004.1, read as the reverse complement.
CTGAGAAGTTTGCGGAACATCTGTCTGGGTCCGAAGTCCTAGTGCGCATCGACAACAATCCATTAGCACCAGTAGCGTAGCTACCAGGGGGGCAGAGGGTGCGGTCGCCCTGGGCCCACTGCTCACAGGGGCCCACCCGGAGCTACGCTACCCTTAACTATATCGGCATGCTGTGCACGCTGATATAGTTAAGCTCTGCGGTAGAGCAGGGAGACAATCTCCCTGCACTACCGCTGTCTGTTCTGTAAAGGGGCATGTTAGGACACTGGGTGCCGGCACTGTACCTTTATGCTGCCTCCAGCGGACATGCCCACATTGCAGGCTGTGTAATGTCTGCAGAAGGGGAAAAGACGTCAGGACGCTGCTTCTTCCCTGCTCAGCAGTAAGTTACAGCTCAGGCCTCTTTCACACTTCAGTCGCTTGACGTCAGTTAAAATCCGCCAAAGTGTGAAAATGGCAGATCCGCCAGAAAAGGTGACAAATGGATGCAAACGGAGCGGTTTTTTGACGGATCCGCATGAGAGAAAAACGTTGTATTGGACGTTTTTCAAAAACGTCGGACGCCAAATTTTTGGCGGATCCGTCAAAAAACGGACCTAACGGACGACCATCCGTCAAAATTCGCCACTAATGCAAGTCAATGGGAAAAAAGCGCTTTGGCGGATTTTGACTGACGTCGCACGACTGAAGTGTGAAAGAGGCCTCAGCTGCAGGTGGCTGTATCCGGGCCAAAGTTTCTGCACTGTGCAGTGAGGAGGAGGCAGGACACTGCTCCCCTCCTAATAAGACCTGCCCAGATTTTTGTATGTTTTTTGCTCTTTGAGCCACTAGATTTATGGCGGCTGCTTGAACTTTTAAACAGATCGGTGTCTGTCAGTGCAAATTGCGATCGTCATCCGATCTGTAAAGGAATTGAAAGCAGCCGCCATAAACCTCATCATGTCTCAAATAGAGCGACAGATAAGTTTGGTCAGTACCTGACCCTGGCTGCAGGACACCACAGATGAGGCTGTGCCTCTTCCCTCTTTATATATATCTTGTAATGTGATCCTGTAGCCGGGGTTAGGGTGCCATCAGTACAGTATCTGTCATCTCATATCAGGAAATCCAAGGTGACAAACATGAAAATCCCATTTAAAGCCATTTGTAAAAAAAAAAAAAAAAAATCCCACAAAGTTGAGGATAAATATATATGATAAAGAGCCAAATAGAAGAAAATTGGAGCAGCCAGTAGGTGCGTATAGACAATCACATATGAATACTTATGTATACTCAGTCTGGACAGCATGGCCCCCATTGGAGGAGAAGGGGGAAAAAAATAGAAGATGTACAAGAGGGGGCACTTTCTTCTTTACAAGTGTAATATTTTAACCTCCCCTCTTTCTTTTGCTTCTCTCTTTCTTTCTGTTTCCCTCTTCAGGGTCTTGTCCAGACTGACCTGGATACATTCAGAGAGCTATACCCATATGATTGACTCTGTACGCACTTACTGGCTGTTTTTATTTTCTGCACGTTGCAGCGCACAGAAAGGGACAGACAGAGACCAGAACCCAAGGAGTGGGAGATAAAGTGGGCGCCATTACACAACATGGGAGATAATTTGAGGTCCATTATACAGCATGAAAGCTAATTTGGGGCCCATTATACAACCTGGGAGCTAATCCAGGGGCCATTATACAGTCTGGCAGCTAATACGGGGCCTATTATACAGCCTGGGAAGTAATGCGGGGGCCATTATACAGCGTGGGAGCTATTCCAGGGGCAGTTTGAAGGCTCCTGTGGAGGCCATCATACAGTGTGGGTGCTACTGTGGGGGGCTTTCAAACTGTGGAGTCACAAAGGAGGCATTATTACAATGTAAGAGGCACAGGGATGGCGTTATTATGTGGGGAAGTATGAGGAGCATTGCTTTTGTGCCACTCAGTAACTGCAGTAATAGGGACACATACGGCAGCGGCTCAGTATTGGGGTATCAGCAGGATGGGGAGTTTGTGCAGGTTGGGGATAGATTGGGACAATGCTGGAAAAGTGAGAATTCAAATGTGTCTTTGTTGTAATCTTTGTAGCGGAGTCCTGGCTGGAGAAGTCGTCATGTCGGTCAGGGCCAGATGGAAAAGACAGGAAAAGTAAACGACTCCATCAGAAAGAACGTCAGCGGTAAGTCACCATCTGTAACTGTACTGTGATCTTTATATGTTCTGTAGCACTGGTAACTACCACTATATAGTCACCATATGGAGGTAGTGTTGGTCTTTGTGTACTGATTTATTTTCAGTTACAGCAGGATCATCTGCTGAGGTTCCCCTATACCCATGATTAAAGTGTGCCACCACAGTTGTAATCATGAGGTAGGGGCCCACTGAGATGTTTCGCCCCCCCTGAGCTGAACCCCTAACTACGCCTCTGATTAGCACACCTGGAGAATGTGAAACTAGGGGCACTGGGTGGCCCGTATGGTAAAATATCGGTATAAGATCGTCTATCGGAAAGGAGTTGAGAACACTCACGCAGACGCTTTATCTAGAGTGACACATGAGCAACCTGGTCCCAACCGGGATGAAGAATTGGAAGCGGAAGAAATCCCCGAGTTCCGATACTCCGCCAAGACGATGGCGGCTATGCAGGAACAAGTTCAGACAGCACTCCGAGAATGTATCCTGGGACAATCCCGTGATGAATGGGTGCGACTATAACAGGAAGATGGAGAACTCGCTCAGATAAGACAGTGGGTGGCCCTGAAACAGCTCCCCAATAAAAAAATAGAAAAATTTAAAAAAAAAAAAAGAGAGAGAGACTCCCTGTCTACAGGAACTCTGCAAATCCTTAGACAGTGGGAAAGACTCCAACAGCGGAATAGTCTGTTATATCAAAAGATTCAACTGAATCAAGAGGAGCAGGGAATCACTTGGCAAGTGGTGCTCCCCGAAACGGTGCTCAAAAATTTGGCCCACGAAAAAGTAGCCCACTTTGGACAGGAGAAGACATCTCAGTGGCTACAAAAGATAGTTAGTTTATCATCCTCGCTTGAGAGCCGCTGTAGAAGAAGCCTGTCAGCAGTGTAGGAGCTGTGAGTTAGCGAAACCTCCTGAACAGAGATCTCTCACGCAAACTATCATAACTGCTGTTCCTTTGGAGATATAGATGATAGATTACCTAATATAGATCCAGCCCATTGTGGATATGAACATTACCTTGTAATGACAGATCACTTCACCAAATTTGCTGTAGTGACCCCAAACACGGGACCAAACTGATGAATCGGCGGCTCAGGCCATTTGTAGGGATTTCATCCAAGTTTATGGCTGTCCGAAGAGAATTCATTCCGATCAAGGTGCCTGCTTTCAGGGGCGAGTCATGGAAGAGCTACATCATATGTATCAAATTCAGAAGTCCCGGGCGCGCCTTATCACCCTCAGGGAAATGGGGCCTGTGAACGGTTCAATCAAACCTTGATCCAGATGTTGAGAACATTAGAAGAAGACAGAAAGGTACGATGACCTGAGTTTGTGGCAGAACTAGTTTGGGTGGGAATCACTGAACTCTATATTGAATTTATGACCGCTAAATATTTCCAGGACTCTATTGATGAGATAAACCAGTTACAAGACTGTGAACCTGGTAGGTGAGAAGGCCTGTGTTTTTTTATGTAATGTCCTTTGTTTTAGTGAGAAGGTAAAGGTGCATCTACATACGAAATGAATATTGGCCCTCCAACCTAATAGAAGATACAGGTGTACACTGTGGAGATCTTGAATGAACAGCCTCTATCCTGTTTGTGACCTATCGTTATCTGCATATGTACACAGCTCCTGTGGGTTTCCATTATAAACCAGTGGTCCTGAGATAGACATCCTGTCTCCGGCCTATGGATATGTATACCATAAAGAAGAAAACCTGGCACTCAACTTAAATGATGAATAAAATTTTTTTTCCAATTTTATTGCAGTCAAGGTATAAACATAGGATGGAGACGTTTCGGTCTAAACATAGACCTTCATCAATCTGACGGCAATGCAAAATAAAAGTTAAGAGACAAAATAAAAATAAAGATAGAAACTATAAGGCAATTTATATACATGAAAATATATTTATATACTGAATAGAGATCCCATAGGAGTATTGGTTAATAAATCAAAATGAGGTAAAAATCATGATAAAAATTATGCATCAAATAATACTTTGAAGATAATGGTTCCAAAAACCTACCCGACTGCTTGTAGAAAGGTATTCTGTAGAAATATATTCTGTAGGCACTCAGTCTTATTTGTCTAAGGTTAGAATATTGGGATAAGTATATATCATGAACACCTAGGTTTCTAAGGTGCTATGGAAAAAGGAACAGTGATAGATTACCTTAGAAAAGAAAAGGACATGTAGTGGTGCCTTCTCTTATACATATGGTAGAGGATCTGTGGTAAAATTACCAAGTTAAGGTGCCATAGATATATGAGTAAAAAGTGCATATATGAGTAGAAATTGCATATAGAGTTATACCTGTATACTCTTAGTGGAAAGATCAGGTCCAATAGGGCTCCTAATTATGTATATACTGTGAAGCAAAGAGGTATGGTTTAATTACTCCAATAGTAAAAGGTATGGTTTAAATACTCCAACAGTGGAGAAACGCAAATTCCCCATAATATAGTGAATGATTGTATAAAGTTGTGACTCAGGGTAATTCAGCAAAGGGTTCTCCAATTATGGAGAAACGTAGATTCCCCATAATATAGTAGATGATTGTATCCCCTATAGAGATGTGACTCAGGGTTGTTACCCTGAGTCACAACTTTATACAATCATTCACTATATTATGGGGAATTTGCGTTTCTCCACTGTTGGAGTATTTAAACCATACCTTTACTATTGGAGTAATTAAACCATACCTCTTTGCTTCACAGTATATACATAATTAGGAGCCCTATTGGACCTGATCTTTCCACTAAGAGTATACAGGTATAACTCTATATGCAATTTCTACTCATATATGCACTTTTTACTCATATATCTATGGCACCTTAACTTGGTAATTTTACCACAGATCCTCTACCATATGTATAAGAGAAGGCACCACTACATGTCCTTTTCTTTTCTAAGGTAATCTATCACTGTTCCTTTTTCCATAGCACCTTAGAAACCTAGGTGTTCATGATATATACTTATCCCAATATTCTAACCTTAGACAAATAAGACTGAGTGCCTACAGAATATATTTCTACAGAATACCTTTCTACAAGCAGTCGGGTAGGTTTTTGGAACCATTATCTTCAAAGTATTATTTGATGCATAATTTTTATCATAATTTTTACCTCATTTTGATTTATTAACCAATACTCCTATGGGATCTCTATTCAGTATATAAATATATTTTCATGTATATAAATTGCCTTATAGTTTCTATCTTTATTTTTATTTTGTCTCTTAACTTTTATTTTGCATTGCCGTCAGACTGATGAAGGTCTATGTTTAGACCGAAACGTCTCCATCCTATGTTTATACCTTGACTGCAATAAAATTGGAAAAAAATTTTTATTCATCATTTAAGTTGAGTGCCAGGTTTTCTTCTTTATGGTATATTGGGTAGGACCCCTACCTGTGCACCCTCACAGTAGTGCTACGATATACTTTCTATGGATATGTATATTGATACATGATGTATGTGGTGTTTGGATGATAAACCATTGTTCTTTAAATGGACATCTTGGAGCCAGCCCAAATGGAGTTGAACCTGTCCTGCACAAGAACTTGCTTCCCAAGCACGAGGATGCTATCTGCAGGAAGGTGACGGTTACTGCAGCCAATGACAATGTTCATATTACTAATATATTATTAAGATGATTGGATATTTGCCACAGAAGATACCAGAAGAGAGGGACGGAGTTGTGGGTTGTATGTGGGTGTGGATGTGAAATCTTGGTATAAATGGAGGAAGAATCAAGGCCATCTCTCTCTCTCTCTCTCTCATTATTGCCATGAAGAATCGTTGCTAAGTATGCTTATAAGATATAGATATTTGTATTGGTATTTCTCTAATTATAGGACATTGAAGAAAGGTTTTATTGTTTCATTATTATTTGAATTGTCATATTACTATTTTGTTTTACTTGTCATTAAATATCTTTGTCATTTTCCCAAACTTGCTAATTATTGATTACCTAGATCAGGGTTCCATAACTCCAGTCCTCAAGGCCCACCAACAGGTCATGTTTTCAGGATTTCCTTAGTATTGCCTAGGTGATAATTGCATCACCTGTGCAATACAAAGGAAATCCTGAAAACATGACCTGTTGGTGGGCCTTGAGGACTGGAGTTGGGGAATACTGACCTAGATATTCAGGACAGGATACAGGACGGGAAACTACCACCACCAAGTGTATAATAACCGAGTACATCGTACCACTGGGTACACACCCTACACCCTGCTATTTGGACGACCAGTACGGGAGTTCGCTGAGCTAGAGCTGGATAGAGGAAGACTACCCATGGACGGGGGAGTCTACCTGGGTCGGAGAACATCAACATCGTTTGCAAACATTACATTGACTCGTGCAGACTAAGTTACAGGAGCTAGAACACTCGGAGACAGCTCCTCTACGAGGGACAGCTGTTAAGGTCGGAGATCGAGTGCTAGTCCGAGATAAGCATTCCCGAGGCAAATTGGAATACCGGTTGGAGAAGGCCCCATACCGGGTGAAGCAAAGAATCAGTTCTGAAGGATCCGTTTATGAGATTCAGCTAGAAGGAGAAGAAAACGCTCCCACTCGGGTGGTACATCGAAACATGCTACGTCCATGCCTTTCAAAAGGATCCTGACCAAGTAAAAGAATCACCAAGTATCCCTGAACCGACCCCACCTGTAATTGTTGATTCTGACGAAGAAGAATTTTTTAGATTTACCCCATGCTGACCTGAAGAGGAACAGGAGACGGGAGCTCCTGAATTGGCTGTTCCACTGAATCTGGCCACAGACGGCACTTGAACCTTCATCCTACCAGGACCTTCAGTTGGTCCCTGCCCTGTCGGACTTCCGTATATATGGCCTGGAGCCTTTTCAAGTTTTCATATCCCACAGTGGCCTCCTCTGTTCCTTTTCCGTTATCTACCTTAAGGTTTGAGAAAGACCCATTGCAGGGTCGAAACGTTACCTCTACACGTTTTTTATGCTGTGGTGTTTTCAAATAAAACTTTTTTCACTTGCATTGAAAGATTGTTTGAGTGCGGCTGTTTTTCCAATTACAGGTCCGGAACTGTCAGGGCTGTCTCCTCGGATGTCCGGGGAAAAGTTTAAGCAACCGGACCGATCTTTGCACGGGCTGACAGGGGGCGTGGCTAAGCGGGACCATGAGCAGTACAGCGCGTGGGTAGACAGGGGGCGTGGCTAAGAGTGACGAGGTACAGCCCAGCGCTCTGAGACAGGAGAGATTAGTGGGAAGACACAGCGGGTGGCTGAGGGGAAAAAAAAAGGGTCCTGCGTCAGTGACAGGACGAAAGGGATCGCGCCCGGCCGTGTCAGAAACTCACCGCACAGTCTCTGACAAAAAGCCCGCCGTGTGCAGGTTGGCTCTGACACAAACTGGTGCCAGCCATTCCACTACAGTGGGGGTTGTTTTTGAGACGACTAACAGAGACTAACCAGAAGCCCATCGTGTGCAGGGCGACACCTGAGCATTTATCCGCCAACAAGTCTGTTACATTCAGGGCTGCGTGTGAGCCACCGGATAGAGACTGGGACGGTGAAGGGGGCTGCTTCTGAAACCTTCGGTATATAATCGTCGAGCCTGACTGAACTTTGTCAAGACCGTGGCTTATACTTTGTTGGCCACAGGAGTCTCCGTACTGAGGGCCCCACAGGACACTTCAAAGACTCATCGTTGTCAGCCGGGAACGGATCGTCGCCTACTTTAGGATTCCACTAGATCTACATCACGCCATCGGGTGTTGGCGTCATCATCAAATTCGGGACCTTTTCTGACAAGAGAACATCTGATTGATAAGTGACTAATTTGGGAATTCCCTCACTAGTTGTTATTTCCCCCTACCAAACCCCGTATTTCCTGGACTGTCTATTAATTATCTCACGTTTACAGTTAATTTTCCCCAATTGAGCCCCTGTATTATCTGTGTTGCCCTATTTTACCCCAAGTTATTCCTGTCTCCCTGCGTGGAGTAAGCCCCTGTTTACTAAGGAGTTGTTAACCCTTGATCTGTCTCCTGACTGTCACTGCATCTGCTAACCTACTCAAAATCATACCCTTAGAGTGTGTTCACACAGGTTTTCCACATGGCTTCTGGAACATATTTCGGCTCATTGCAACTGGAAAACATGCCAACAGTTCACATGGTGATGTTTATTCCAGGGTGGGAAAACAAAAGGAGAGTATCAATTTTTGTGAAAATTCTGCCTGATATAAAACCTCCATGCATACAGTGGTAGTTTACCCCACTAGTTCCGTCAGCCAACGCTATCCACCCTGCAACTGTTCCAACAACAGAATGGGCCTCTGTTATACACTGAGGATCTGTGTAACTGTAGAAAACTGCTGTGAAGTACAACTTACCTCTGCTGCAAACTTCTTGCCTCCAACACAATGTTCTGACCTCCATGACCGGCTACGCTGCCCCAGTGAAAGTGAAGTTGCACAGCAATGTAGCGGAAAGGTGGGATGTCTATGTACATATTTGAGGGCAGGGACACAGACACTAAAATAAGAAGCAGATACTATAAGCATTTCCCTATTATGGATATCCAGTTGCTACAGATGGTTAGAGGACTTCACCTCTGTACCTGTATGTCCATTGTTAGATATAATGAAGTGATCGTTGCTGGAAGCATTGTACCCGTACAACTGAATAGGCTTCAGGTTGGAATCATACTGTAGGATGCTGCCATGGAAGTCCAGAGGCGACTGGTAGACACCACCACAGAAGCTATATCTTGTTGCCCAGCTGTTCTCGCCCTCATTGCCTGTAAACCAATTCAGAAATGTTAACAAGAACGCAGTTCCTTACTGTAATCATCCTGCTATCTCCAGAGTGAAATAGTAAGGTACAAAGCCTTCTTTTATTCTTATTGATGTTACTATTGGGAAGTTTTTGCTTTATCACCTAATACTGAGTGAATGTATGAGAGAAGTTACCGTACAACATACTAAGCACAGAGAGGGGATCAATCTGTTACCATTAAAAAAAACATGATTAACCCATTCACCATACCCAATTACTTCCCTGAGTTATTACAAAGATTACTAGACCATACATGGACACTACTAAATAAATATGCCACAACTGTTGAAAATATAGGCAGACGATGAATAGAATAAAAGAACTATTTCCTGGCTGGAAATAAATACTACTATTTGTTATGGACAGATACCAATGAAGGAGTAAAATCTTTGTATTGCCCATGACAAAGGCCTCAGTGTCCTTCTCTAAGAGTCGTTGTCAGCAAATGCTGAGCACAAGGAATCCCTCTTTGTATGCGTAACTTCATATGCATGCTGCGGCTGCACAAAACAGGGGGGTACTATACCTAGTAGCAAGATTTATATTTTGGTAAGTTGACACTATGGTTCACATTTTTACACACAGACACCCTTATTATTAGTTTATTTTTTATCATTTAACAAGATACAAAGTGAATGAGCAGAAGAGAAATCCAAAGCAAAATTTGGAGTGACCACCCTTTGCCTTCAAAACTACATCACAGCATAATTTCCTTTAGGAACGCTTGCACAGTTTTTGAAGGAACTTGTCAGGGAGGTTATTCCAAATTTCTTGGAGAACTGACCACAGATCTGTGGATGTAAGCTTGCGCAAATCATTCTGTGTCTTCATGTAATTTCACACAGACTCATGATGTTGAAAGCAGGACTCTGTGGGGCCATATCATCAAATCCAGGACTCTGTTCTTGGGCTAGAGTCACACAGCCGATTTTCTCTCATCAGAGAAAAATTGATCTGATATGCTAATCACACTCTGATCAGAGGTTGATCAGAATGTGACACGATTTTCTCATATGTCGAGAATAAAAAATAAAAAATTCTCCATCTTCTCCTCACTGGCAGTACATCAAACCATTATGTCATCCAAGCGTGGTCTAATTTTTTTCCACAGACTCAAAGAAATAAATAGCCCAGTGCAATCCGTTAACACGGGTCTACAAAAAAATGTTTTCAGGTGCCAAGGTTTTTTGAATGGATTTAGGTTACCGTATTTTGAGGGTGCTAAAAATCCCATTAGTTTTGCTGAATTAGTTCTAGTTTTTGAGATAATTCATCCATGAAAATAATGCATTCCCCCCAACGTGACTTGTGTGTGATAACAAATGCTATATCTTTTGTTCTTTTGGTCTGTCTTTTGATTTTTTAACAGTGTATTGGGAAATAAAATATCCCATAGAATTATTTAGTATTTTAAATCTGTAGGCTTACAATGTTAGAAAAGCCACTTTTTGATGAGTGTAATCTGTCATCAAGACGGATAGCACTCATCTGATTTTTCAGGTGGCCTGCACAAGCTCTTTATGACATTGGATATATGTTTGGAGTTATCCTGTGGCACAATACATTTGGAGTCAATCTGTCTGTATTTCTCAGCTTTAAGGACACCATTAATTCTGACCATGTCCCCAACTTTATTTGCTGAAATACAGCTTAAAATTTGCAAGTAACCTCCACCATGCTTCACTGTTGTCTGCAGACACTCATTGTACTACTCTCCCTTCAATTACGCTAAAGATTTAAAATTTTGTGTCATCAGTCCAGTGCATCTGCTGTCATTTTTTCCACAATCCAGTTCCTACTTTTTCTACATAGATGAGTCACTTAGCCTTGAACCCAAGGCATTTTAATTTCTCCCATGAACACCACCCCAATAGTATAAGAGTGCAGTTTGGTCCCACTGGTTGTCACCAGTTCTGAGCTGATGGTATTGCTGGACATCTTCTGATTTTGAAGTAAAATAAACATGACATGCCTTTCATCTGCAACACTAAGTTTCCTTGACTGGCCACTGCATCTATGGTCTGTTGATTCCCATTACTTGATGCCCTAAATGCTGAGAAATACAGCCATATAATTATCCATCATGAAGCATCATAAGGGAGGAGAATGATTGGTCCCAAATGTATTCTGCACCAGGACAATAACTCCAATCAGCTAATATAGCCTGTGTCATTAAGAACTATCTTTAGCATAAAAAATAAAGAACAAGGAGTCCTTGAAGTGATGATATGGCCCCCACGAAGCCTGATCTTAACTTCAACGAGTCTGTGTGGAATTACATGAAGAGACAAAGGGATTTACACAAGCCTACATCTACAAAAGATCTGTGGGTGGTTCTCCAAGATGTTTGGAACAATCATCCTACCAAGTTCCTTCAAAAACTGTTTGCAAGTGAACCTAGACAAAATGATGCTGTCATGAGTGTGTTATGCCAACCTGGGAGATCTGGGGGTAAAAGATCATTGCCTATTATGAATTGCAAATCTTATATTTAGCCTGTGTGTTTGGATCTCATATTAAATTAATTTGGTTTCATTTGGTGCTGAAGAGGTTACCGACCCTTTCTATACGGGTCAGAAACATGCAGCTCCATTTCAGCTGCTTCTGATCTGGTCATTACCTCTCCCTATAAAACCTGGCCACACCCTCTCTGTCATGCTAGAGAAAGTTCTGCTTACTTGCTCTTAGGAGGTGCTCTGCTAAATAGGAGTTTGTTGTTGCTATTGGAGATTCGTCTTACTGGGTGATGTGCTTAAGCTTTTGGAGAGAAGTGGTTGTAGAGATGTTCTGTTGTACTTGTGCTTTTATATCCTGGTCCTTGTTTCGTGTTTAGTTTAGTCCTCCCTGTCCCATCCTCCTCCCTGTTGTTGGTTGGTGTTTTGTATGGTAGAGGGTTTGTGTCTTGTTTACATTACATTTCTGTCCCAGGCTCCATGGGGAGGTAGAGGGGACAGACCCGGGATAACAAGAGCATAGTGAGGTTGGAGACTCTGGACAGGGATAGTTAGGGTCCCAGTTTCAAGGACAGTTTGAGGCCCCCATCCCCTACCTAAGACCGTCACAGCATGACAGATGCTGTTTTAAAGGGAAAGAGTGGTCAGAAAAAAATTAATTTGATTTCTCTTTTGTTCCTTCACTCTGCACTTTGTTAATTGGTAAAACTAAAGTATGAACATTTTTTTAAAGCATTCTTACTATGTAGCATCATTTCCATACCTGCCTAAAATCTTTGTGCATAACTATATATTAATTATGTCTAGGAATTAATGTAAGCAAAACATTTTCTTAATTAGTGATATTCAATATTATATAAAAACCCCACACAGTTTAGATAATGCGATCAAGAGGAGACCGGTATTGCACGAACTGCATAGGACACCTGCTAGCAGTTTTAAAGTGAAGTTTATGACAGATGATATTAATGCCTACCATAATGTGATACACTAAGAACCTGTACACTTTTCTAGGCATCTCTGTGTGACTCAAAATCCATATACAGGCATCCAAAAGGAAATGATGTATATACACAGTCATGGCCAAACGTGCTGGCACCCTTGAAATTTTCCATAAAATGAAATATTTATCCAAAAAAATTATTGCAATTAGCATAACTATTGGTTGCACACCCTTTGGAATAAAAAAGTACAGTCAATCTCCTCCTATAACCATCAACAAGATTCTTAAACCTCTCAACTGGAATTTTGGTCCACTGCACAGGTGTTCAATGGGATTTAGATCTGGACTCATTGCTGTTCACTTCAGAACTCACAAGCGCTTTTTTTCTATCCATTTCTCGGTGCTTCTTGAAGTATGTTTGTGTAGTCATTGTCCTACTGGAAGACCCATGACCTAGGGCACAAACCCAGCTTTCTGACACTGAGCACTACATTGAGACTCAAAATCCTTTGGTAATCTGCAGATTTCATGATGCTTTGCATGCAGTCAAGTCATCCAGTGCCAGAGACAGCAAAACAGCCCCACCATATTTGACTAAGTACTGGGTTCTTTTCTTTGAAGGCCTCATTCCGCTCTCAGTAAAACAGTAGAATGATATGCTTTATCAAAAAGCTCTATCTTGATTTCATCTGTCCACAAACTCGTTACTACGTGGAAGCAAAAAGAGAAAAGCTCTACCTGTGTGAATCGGCAACCGCATAGGACAAGGTTCAAGTAAATATTGTTTACCTTCATTTTTGTGCTGGACAGGTACAACACTACTAGAGTACAAAATGGAAAATTCTTCTGATCAGCTGCAGTGCCGACCGTCAGCTTCCCATCCAAAAAGGACAGGAGCGGCATCGCTGTACTGAACAAGCACACTCATGGAGGAGGCGTATGATGGATGGCTTCCCCGATCAGATGCTGCACCGACCGTCAGAGGAAAAAGAAGGGGCAGGATATGTTTTGAGCGCCATGATGGAGGAGGCCAGCTGTATTAGACAGGGATGACAATGATCGGTTCAGATTTCAAAGCAATTCTAGATTGGTTTCCACAGTTCAGAGTTTGATGTAAAATGAGCTGAATGGATCAGTGCCTGGATCACACATTCTTCCTGTTTCTCAAAAATGGGATTCAAACTCCCCCAGGCAAGTGATCCACTGACCCGTTAATACATGGAAGAAAAAATACAGAGAAGCACTCCCTGTGTGAGTCGGAAACCGCATAGGAAAAGGCCCATGTTGTATGTGGGTGCTGATTCATGCAGGGAGCACTTTTCTCTCATTTTTTTCCCCTTCATCTGTCTACAAGACTCTTTTCTAGAAGAATTTTGGCTTATTCACATACATTTTGGCAAACTGCAGTCTAGCTTTTTATGTCTGTGTCAGTAATGGGGTCCTCCTGGGTCTCTTGCCAGAGCAGTTCATTTCATTCAAATGTTGACAGATAGTCCGCGCTGACAATGATGCATCCTAAGCCTGCAGGACAGCTGGAATTTCTTTGGAACTTGATTGAGGCTGCTTATCCACCATCTTTACTATCCTGCTTTCCAACCTTTCATCTATTTTTTCTCTGCCAAACACGTTCAAGGAGATTAGCTACAGTGCCATTGGTTATAAACTTCTTGATTATGTTGCGCACCGTGGACAAAGGAGCATCAAGATCTCTGGAGATGGACTTGTAACCTTGAGATTGTTGATATTTTTCAACAAATTTTGGTTCTCAAGTCCTCAGACAGTTCTCTTTACTTTCTGTTCTCCATGCTTAGTGTGGCACACACAGACACAATGCAGAGATTGAGTCAACTTCTCCCCTTTTTATCTGGCTTCGTGTGATTTTCATATTGCCCACACAAGTTACTTGCCACAGGTGAGTTGGAATGAGCATCATATGCTTGAAACAAAGTTCTTTACCCACAATTTTTGAAAGATGCCAACAAATTCGTGCTGCTTATTTTTGGGGGTTTTGTATGAAATGATGTCCAATTTGCCTTTTTTTGTGTCGTTCCAATACACATAAAGGAAATAAAACATGTGTATAACAAAACATATGTAATTACAATAATTTTCTGAGATGAATACTTCATTTTCTGGAACAATTTCAAGAGTGCCAACATATTTGGCCATGACGGTATGTATAAGAACTGAGCAGCAGCCACTTCTCATGAAAACCTGCTTATTGCAGCTTGTTTGTAAATGATACATCGCATGATACCTTGTAGCAGTTCAAGTTATGTACATAACAGAAGTTTTACGCTATTTTCTCCAGGAATTGGAACATTGTAGTATAGTCTTCAGCCTGTCCATACCTACAGTTCTAGGTGAAAGTTACAACATGCTTCACAGATAAATCTCCTTTCGATTACTAGAAAAGTCCAGCCATAACAGACTCTACTGATAACAACGACATGCAAACTATCATCGACATCCTTGTAAACCTGACTAGACCTGAGGGCACGACCATGTGAATTAGGTTTCAAAGCAGAAACACAGAAAGCAGATATAAATGGAAGATTAGCATTCAAATGCAAGTTTCACATCTCAATAGTCCTTTCTTCTCAGTCTAGCTTTAGTAAGTAGGCAATTCATTCTACTACTGGTTTGTGGAGGGTCTGACTTTGGATCTGCTATAAAAGACTCCCGCTAATGCTACACCAGAGTAACTGTGGGTTTTTATTGCTATGTTAAACATTTTACAGATGCCACATCTATTTGGAAAGTGTGATCACCCACATGAAGGGTGTTATTAGATACTACATAAGGAAAGACTCAGCCAAAATAGAATTAGCATTTTTGGGCTTCCTGTAATTCACATGTAAAAGAAGATATTTGTTTTCCTGCCTTAGTGTAAAAATTAACAAAATTAGCCTAACAGCAACAAAACAAAGTTCAATTCACACAATGAGTATTTGGTGCATTTTTCCGCTGAATGTTTTTGTAAGCAAAAATGCAGCATCTTAGGCTGTGGTTCCACGGTCCGGAACCACAGCGCTTTGGACGGAGCGGAAATTCCGCACCGCCCAAAGCCCCGCCCCCTTTCTGACTCGCGCTCATTCCGGATATGTTCCGGACACCTCCGGAACACATCCGGAAAGAACGCAGGGCTGCATAGCCCTGTGTTATTTCCGTTGTGGCGACGCAGCGTTGCCGCAATACGCTAGGACATGCTGCGGTCTAAAAAGACGCGCCGCATGTCCGGAAACGCAGGTCTCTCGCCTGCGTATTTTTATGCATAGTGGAGACGGGATTTCTTGAAATCCCCTCCACTATGCTGTAACATCTGGACGCTGCGTGTTTGGCGCTGCGCCAACGCACAGCGCCAAACACGCAGCAAATCCGGAGTGTTTCCTTATCGTGGAAACATACCCTTATAGTTCCAGCAAAAGTGTATGGGATTTATAGAAATCTCCTGTCCACTTTATATCCCATACATTATAGAAATCTCCTGCCCGCTGTGCTTCTTATTTATTCAGAATAAACTGACCTGCCGGGCGTGATTCAAGTCACAACATGTCAATTTCTCTTGCTGTAAATATACGTTTTATTTGCGGATTTTCTCCATAAACTTGAAGGAGATGAGAATATGCAGATAAAAACTATATGCGCTTTTATTGCATTTCCGTAAAGGAAATGGTATTAAAAAACAAACAAACATGTAATTTTATCAAACGTTTTAACACAGTGGGTAAGAGGTAACCGTAAATAGAAATCGGCCATGGTTCTCCTAGAAAAGATAAATTACATTAATAAGGAAAAAGGGATACTGTACGGTATCTAGAGGGAAGCTTCCATCTTCAGGTATAATGTCCAAGTCCTCATTCAGATATCTGTGTTTGATCACATGTACAAAAATGGTATGACAGTTATTAGTGATTTGTTTGGTCACTGTCAGCTTCTACCATCAGTGTTTCATCATTTTTGTATACATAAATAAATGATAAAGCTTCTCCTATCCACTGCAACGTTAATCGCGGACCCATAGACTTATATTGGTACTTTTCATCCATGATGCCGGGAAAAAAATTGACATGTCTTCTTGTTTTTCACATGAACATATTTCTCACAAAACCATGCAGATACCTGGTTAATCTGCAGGTTATGAGCGTTATTAACCTGCCCGGAACCCACACGTAACCGAACGTTGCAGGAAGAAAATTAACTTTATTCCCCACTGGCAATGTTCCGGTTTCAGTCATGGGGGGGTGGCACTGTCACAGATTCAGTCACCGCTCTGCGTATACAGAGCAACTACTGTAACTGGCTCTAATGTAGAACCAGTGTCAGGCAGTGTCAGGGGGCGCGGTTACAGCTGCCGCTCTGAATATTCAAATCAATGATTAAACCAATGATTTTTTTCATCCAGTCTATTAGAATTATTCACTTTCTGCATTTTGTATGACATGGCCAGAATTAGATAAATTATTGAAAAAATGACTAAGTATGGAATGAACAAGGCAACTGTTAGGTGGATTCTAAACTGGCTTAGTGATAGGACCCAAAGAGGTGGTCGTAAAATGGCTCCACAATCAGTTGGAAGATTGTCTCAATGGGGTTACAAAGGCTCTGTTTTGGGCCCTGTATTGTTCAACATCTTTATCAATGATTTTATGAAGGGAATGGAGGATATAAATGATCAAATTTGCTGATGACACAAAGCTAGGAGGGGTAGCTAATATAGAGAAGATAGAGAGAGGATTCAAAAGATATAAATAAACTGAGCAGTGGGCAGCAACTAACAGAATGGATTTTAACAGGGAAAAATGCAAAGTACTACTGTGTAGCCCTGGTATGTAAGCACACAGTACCCTGGAGGATGTGCGGAGAGGTAATGGTTAAGAGCTCGACATTACTCACATACACTTCAGACACACCCAGCAGGGGTGTCTAGGGGAGTGTCCTGTAGCACAGGAGTCTGAGAGTTCTCCTGTGAGCGTGCAGACAGGAGAGTCTGAAGTTCTCCTGAGAGAGTGAAGGAAGTCAGGACTAGTGCCTGTGGGAGAAACAAGATTCCTGTTAAAACAGAGAGACAGTGCAAAAGTGGAGGCTAGTACAGATAACCGAATGTTATCCTAGCCTAGTCAGTGCTGATATTGAGAGTTGAGCAGGGCGAAGGGCGCAGAGGAAAGAATTATCAAAGTGCCTTAAGGATTGGACTATCCGGCATTATTCTCCGGTCACTGGAGACCGAAGTATCACTACAGCTTCAGGTGTAGAGATAGGAAAACCAGAGTCTTACTGGACCTTAGGTCACAGAAAGCAGCCTTGGAGTGTCGGTACGTAACAGGGGTCAAGTGGAGTAGGGACTTTGAGTCAGTGCACGACAAAAGCAAGAACCTAGTTCCATTACTGGAAGACTCCGACCACAAAACTGACCGGGCAGTACAGCTTTGGAGAAATTGGAGTGAACTTGGCTCTATGCAGGTTGAACTCATCATATTGGAAAGTAAAGGAGGCCCCCAACCTGTTCAGCCGTTACCTCAAAGCACATCCTCCACCCGACCAGCCTCCCTGGGACCTGCCTTATCATCTGACAAGTAAAAAGGTATGGAAAGACGCTGGATGGTGTGAGACTGATTTATTTACCTGCACCCGACATCATTAATTCCATAGACTTTGAGGGACCAGTCCCACCTGTAGGGGACCCGACATCTAGCTGCCACACCATCCCCTCAGAGATCTACAGCAGCGCTGGTCTTAGTGATCAGAGAACTACAGGTGGCGTCACGAATGTTATACACCTATCCCCTGTAAATATACCCCCCAACATACGCCTGACCGCCAGGGCCACAGACCGAGCCACCGCTACCTGTGACAACCCCATAGACTTCCATGGGCTCGGCTCTGAGTACCCCATTGCTCTGGTAAACCACAATTGTGGTGCGGGTCAAACAACTTGGCGTCACGAACAGGATGCGAAACTCGCAAAATTGCGAGCCCTGTGTGCCTGTGGAGGTGTTTTTGTGAAAAAGGACTGTTTGCTATTTTTGGCGCTAAAATCCGCCATTTTGCCGCCAAATTCGCGCCCTCAGGCGCTGGAGAAGAAGGTGGGCGTGGATTCGTGGGCGTGTGCCCCCCTGTGGCGCGAAGAGAATGCCTGCCCTCTCAAAGTGCTATTACAATATGCGATCCTGCCCTACAGCGAAGGAGGTCCGCCTCCTCTTCACCTTCCCTGCGAAGAGGAGGAGACGCAAACCCCGCCTCCACGGAAGAGACCGGACGGCTCTGGAAAAAGAAGATGGGAGTCTGTTCTGGAACATCATGGAAGCAGGACGTGTGCAGCCGAGCAGGGAAGCGGAGGAAGGCAGGCCCCGTTCCCCAGCCAAGCTGCCACTGGAACCGGAACCATCCGTGGTCCTGCACCTGCAGCAAGCATTGCTGGAGATTAAAGAGGAAAATGCCAGATTGAAGAAGATGGTTTTGCAACAACCTGGCGAAGAAGAGATCGAGAGACGCCGGCGTACCCAGATGCAGCGGCGGCTGTGGGACGCTGTGTTCTCTCCCCTCGACGACCCCCCACGATTTGAGTTACCGAAACTTCTGCTGCCCAAGGCTAAGGAGCAACCGGAGGCTACCCCCAAAAGGACCGACCCTGAACCTACCGAGGAAGCGGTGGAAGCGAAGGAGGTTGAGGAGGTACCGCCAGTTCCGGAACGCCCGCCCGGCCAGGAGGCCGCAGCAGATGATCGATCCCCGGCAGGGACACCGGAGGGGTCCTATCCATCATTACCAGACGTCGACTGGGAGGAGATGGCGCGCCTGGATGACGTCGCCTACACCGCCCAGTGGGAACGTGAGTGGCAGCGTTGCGAAGAGGAACAGCGACGCCGGCAGGAGGAAGAGCGGGAAGCGCAGCGGAACCGGCAGCGGCAGTACGAGCAGCTGATCGCGGATAAGGAAAGTGTCCGCCGGGAAAAAGGTACTCTAAGGGAACCGGGGCGGCAGGGGTGTGTGACAGAGTTCCAGCTCCGGAAGGGCTGGGGCTTCATTAGAGAACCGGGCCTCTACCCAGGGGTCTTTGTCAGTCGCAGGGACGTAGAATCCCACCTGCCCATCGGCCATCCCGGGAGGGACCTAGTTAATGGAGACATAGTCAACTACACACGGCACTGGGGTATGAAGGGATGGTATGCCCTTAATGTCACAATCGTCCGTGACCCCGTCCCTGACGCAGGTAACGTCACCATTGCCAGCGCATCCCAGTCACAATCTACCGCTACATCAGGCCGTGCCCGGCATCGCCCCAGGAAAGTATATCACAGTTGGAAGCGTCCCCTGCGTACTCTTCACTACCTTGTCCTCCTACTACATCGCAACCTGCGATCCATTCCACATCGCAATCAGCAGTCTACACAACGTCGCGCACGACGACTATTTCTGCACCGCGAGAGAAAGTGGCTATTACAGTGACGCAATCGGCGTCTCACAAGGAGAAAGCACCCGTTGCGCCCCTAGTGGTTCGCACAAGGACTGTAGCGACCCAAACTCTGATAGCAGGTCACGACTTGTTGGTCATGGGATCTAAGGATCATCGTATTGTTCCAGCCCCCGGGATGGAAAGTATAATGGAAGCCTGCAAGAAAATGTGAAGAACGGTAGGACCCAGACAGGGTTTACCGCAACAAAGAAAATGTAGAAAGTTTTGATAAAAGGAATAATTGCTGTTTTGCACTTTATGGTTATGCATAATGTTTACATAGTTTTACTATAATGAGTAGAATACCCCGGCTGGGTACAAGATGAAAATTTGAAAAATTGAATGCATAGTTTTACATAAAATGCCCTGTTGGGTAAAGTAAAAGTTATAGAAGAATGATGCATACTTGAAATATGTATATATATATGTCTTTTATTATGTCAATGGACTTTGAGGCTGAGGACTGAGCCAGCCCAAAAACTGTATCCTGTAAATAGTTGCACTAAGGTGCATTATATTGGTTTTACATGAAACCACCTCAACTACCTCTGAATATAAAACCCGTGTGGTGTGGCACTGAGTGAGGTCTGCATTCAGATGTCCTGCAGCCCACCCAGGACCCACGTTGAAGGTTTGGTGCGGGTCCTTCACAAGAATATTGTATATATTTATATGAAAATGTCTATTTAGTATTTTGTATTTTTCTATATGTTTTAATGCAACGTTCAAGAAATCCTTACCTCCCGGATGGGAAGAGTTAATGTTAATGTTTAATGCAAAAACAAAATGTCTTCTTGTATTTCACAGCCCGGGAGTGCTGTATTTTACCATGGGGGAATGTGTAGCCCTGGTGTGAAGGCACACGCAGTACCCTGGAGGATGTGTGGAGAGGTAACAGTTTAATGCTCAATAAACATTCACTCCATCACACACTTAGACACACCCATAGGATATATAGGCTAGTGAGATGCAGTCAGTTAGTCTAGTCTGGACTTGGAGGGAGGAGGTCAGTCTAGCCCGGGTGGCTCCTGAGCGAGTCATCTCACCAGTGTGCAGTCTGTGCAGGAAGAAAGAGGAGTTAGCAGCAGGACCTTCAGTCTCCTGTCCCAAGGACAGTGGAGTTCAGAGACGTGCTCCTGAACTAGAAGATTACTGAGCACCTGTTAGCAAGCTCTGGGAAGAAGAAAGAAGGGACTAGTCTGCATAGCCTTTGGAAGTGTGGAGTGCTTATGCTACAAGCGCGGACAGGGCGAAAGGCGCAGTGGAAGGAATTCAGAAGTGCCTTAGGATTGGATTATCCTGCACATTGTCACCGGTCACTGGGGACCGAAGCGTCACTATAGCTCCAGGCATAGTGATAGAAAAACCAGAGTCTTACTGGACCTTAGGTCACAGAAAGCAGCCTTGGAGTGTCGGTACGTAACAGGGGTCAAGTGGAGTAGGGACTTTGAGTCAGTGCACGACAAAAGCAAGAACCTAGTTCCATTACTGGAAGACTCCGACCACAAAACTGACCGGGCAGTACAGCTTTGGAGAAATTGGAGTGAACTTGGCTCTATGCAGGTTGAACTCATCATATTGGAAAGTAAAGGAGGCCCCCAACCTGTTCAGCCGTTACCTCAAAGCACATCCTCCACCCGACCAGCCTCCCTGGGACCTGCCTTATCATCTGACAAGTAAAAGGTATGGAAAGACGCTGGATGGTGTGAGACTGATTTATTTACCTGCACCCGACATCATTAATTCCATAGACTTTGAGGGACCAGTCCCACCTGTAGGGGACCCGACATCTAGCTGCCACACCATCCCCTCAGAGATCTACAGCAGCGCTGGTCTTAGTGATCAGAGAACTACAGGTGGCGTCACGAATGTTATACACCTATCCCCTGTAAATATACCCCCCAACATACGCCTGACCGCCAGGGCCACAGACCGAGCCACCGCTACCTGTGACAACCCCATAGACTTCCATGGGCTCGGCATTGAGTACCCCATTGCTCTGGTAAACCACAATTGTGGTGCGGGTCAAACACTACATCTGGGCAATAAAAATGAAAAAAAGCATATACAAAATGGGAGGAATAGGGCTAAGTAACAGCACATGTGAAAAAGACTTGGGTATACTGTTAGATCACAGACTGAACATGAGTCAACAGTGTGATGCAGCAGCAAAAAAGGCAAATGCAATTCTAGGATGTATCAACAGAAGCATACAGTGTAGATCACGTGAGGTCATTATTGCCCTCTACTCCTCTTTGGTCAGACCTCATCTGGAATACTGTGTCCAGTTTTGGGCACCACATTTTAAAAAAGACATCAACAAACTGGAGCAAGTTCAGAGAAGAGCCACCAGAATGGTGACCGATCTGCAAACCATGTCCTATGAGGAACGGTTGCAGGATTTGGGAATGTTTAGCTTCCAAAAAAGAAGACTGAGAGGAGACTTAATAGCTGTCTACAAATATCTCAAGGGCTGTCACATTGTAGAAGGATCATCTTTATTCTCATTTGCACAAGGAAAGACTAGAAGCAATGGGATGAAACTGAATGGGAGGAGACACAGATTAGATATTAGAAAAAACTTTTTGACAGTTAGGGTGATCAATGAGTGGAATAGGCTGCCACAAGAGGTGGTGAGTTCTCCTTCAATGGAAGTCTTCAACAGAGGCTGGACAGACATCTGTCTGAGATGATTTAGAGAATCCTGCTTTGAGCAGGGGGTTGGACCAGATGGCCCAGGAGGTCCCTTCCAACTCTACCATTCTATGATTCTATGTCCCGTTGGACCAAATGTAGCACTTCATCTTATATGCTGTCTATATACAAGAAGAATACCTGTTATAGAACATATTAAGGAGGGGGTTTACACTTCCTTCTACATCAGTTTTTCTGGTGTCAAAAAGTGGATTTGCATAGACATTTTGATGGATTGATCTCAGGAGTTTTAACCACATACAAGAAGCAATCTGCACACTTGTAGAAATTTTGCAACTTTTTGCTGCCATTTTTCGACAACCTAGGTAGAGTTTATCACTAGGGGTGTTATCAGTCACTTCCCTACATTCACTGTGTCATAGCGGGCGCATATTTTATTTTCATACAGGCAGCCCAAGCATGAGTGCAATTTATTAGGAGGTGGGTGTCTCTTAGTAAGTTTCCACAGACTTTTTGTTCATGACTGGCATATAAAACCCCACTGTTTTTTTGCTGTTAATAGATAAACCTGGAAGAGATGCATAACAGAAGTACGGTCTATGAGAAGAGTTACGGTATAACACGACAGCTATTCTCTCATCTATGAGCACTTTTTATTACAGGACATAGGCATATTATATAGTGTATTGTAAAGCTGTCAGTTTTTTCATGAATTAAAATGCTTAGAATAGTGTAAACACTGGATTTAGGGTGTTTGGGGGAAAATGGGAACGTTTTTGTACCATTTTTTAAATAAAAAAAAAAAAATACTGCGGCCATATATTACATGAAAATTAAATTTAAAAACACATTAGAATGTGTTTTGTTTTTTTTTTTGCTTGTGATGTTTGGTGCTTTTTGGGGAATAAGATGAAGCATATTATAGGTATGGTGGTATTTTTTTTGGTATTTTTCTTAGAAGATTCTCTATAGGACTTAAAAAATGCATGTTACAAATGTAATGAATAATAAAAAATTTTTAAAAAAATCAAATTATTGTACTAACAGAAAATGTGCAATCTGCATCCAAACAAAATTTGACAGGTGCATAAGTATGGGCACCTCACCAGAAAAGTGACATTAATATTTAGTAGATCCTCCTTTTGCAAAAATAACAGCCTCTAGTCGCTTCCTGTAGCTTTTAATGAGTTCCTGGATCCTGGATGAAGGTATTTTTGACCATTCCTCTTTACAAAACAATTCCAGTTCAGTTAAGTTTGATGGTCGCCGAGCATGGACAGCCCTCTTCAAATGATCCCACAGATGTTCAATGATATTCAGGTCTGGGGACCGGGATGGCCATTCCAGAACATTGTAATTGTTCCTCTGCATGAATGCCTGAGTAGATTTGGAGCGGTGTTTTGGATCATTGTCTTGCTGAAAGATCCATCCCCTGCGTAACTTCAACTTTGTCACTGATTCTTGAACATTATTGTCAAGAATCTGCTGATACTGAGTGGAATCCATGCGTCCCTCAACTTTAACAAGATTCCCGGTGCCGGCATTGGCCACACAGCCCCAAAGCATGATGGAACCTCCACCAAAGTTTACTGTGGGTAGCAAGTGTTTTTCTTGGAATGCTGTGTTTTTTTTTACGCCATGCATAACGCCTTTTTGTATGACCAAACAACTCAATCTTGGTTTCATCAGTCCACAGGACCTTCTTCCAAAAAGAAATTGGCTTCTCCAAATGTGCTTTTGCATACCTCAGCCGACTCTGTTTGTGGTGTGCTTGCAGAAACGGCTTCTTTTGCATCACTCTCCCATACAGCTTCTCCTTGTGCAAAGTGCGTTGTATAGTTGACCGATGCACAGTGACACCATCTGCAGCAAGTTGATGCTGCAGCTCTCTGGAGGTGGTCTGAGGATTGTCCTTGACTGATCTCACCATTCTTCTTCTCTGCCTTTCTGATGTTTTTCTTGGCCTGCCACTTCTGGCCTTAACAAGAACTGTCCCCGTGTTCTTCCATTTCCTTACTATGTTCCTCACAGTGGAAACTGACAGGTTAAATCTCTGAGACAGCTTTTTGTATCCTTCCCCTGAACAACTATGTTGAATAATCTTTGTTTTCAGATCATTTGACAGTTGTTTTGAGGAGCCCATGATGCCACTCTTCAGAGGAGATTCAAACAGGAGAACAACTTGCAAGTGGCCACTTTAAGTAGCTTTTCTCATGATTGCATACACCTGGCTATGAAGTTCAAAGCTCAATGAGGTTACAAAACCAAAAAAAGTGCTTTAGTAAGTCAGTAAAAAGTAGGTAGGAGTATTTAAAACAAGAAAATGATAAGGGTGGCCATACTTATGCACCTGTCAAATTTTGTTTGAATGCAGATTGCACATGTTCTGCTAGTACAATAAACCTCATTTCAAGGCAGAAACATTACTGTGTCCAATAGTTATTAGATATATCAAACTGAAATAGCTGTTGCAAAAACACCAATTTTTATCAAACATTAAGCTTAAGATTAATAGGGGTGCCCAAACTTTTTCATA
This sequence comes from Oophaga sylvatica, assembly GCA_033576555.1. NCBI lineage: Eukaryota > Metazoa > Chordata > Amphibia > Anura > Dendrobatidae > Oophaga > Oophaga sylvatica. The sequence goes on along the minus strand of JARQOD010000004.1, from coordinate 349,312,094 downwards.
TAACTGTATATAAATTTATTTGCATATTGCAGTGGAAATAAGTATTTGATCCCCTACAAACCATTAAGAGTTCTGGCTCCTACAGAGCAGTTAGATGCTCCTAATCAACTCCTTACCTGCATTAAAGACAGCTGTTTTACATAGTCACCTTTATAAAAGACTCCTGTTCACAGACTCATCAGTCAGACTCTAATCTCTACAACAAAGACAAGACCAAAGAGCTTTATAAGGATGTCAGGGACATGATCATAGACCTGCACAAAGCTGGAATGGGCTACAAAACCATAAGTAAGATGCTGGGTGAGAAGGAGACAACTGTTGATGCAATAGTAAGAAAATGGAAGAAATACAAAATGACTGTCAATCGACATCGATCTTGAGCACAATGCAAAATCTCACCTCGTGGGGTATCCTTGATCATGAGGAAGGTGAGAGATCAGCCTAAAACTATACGAAGGGAATTTGCTAATGATCTCAAGGCAGCTGGGACCACAGTCACAAAGAAAACCTTTAGTAACACATTACACCATAAAGGTTTAAAATCCTGCAGTGCCTATAAGGTCCCCCCTGCTCATGAAAGCACATGTGTTGGCCCCTCTGAAGTTTGCCAATGAACATCTGGATGATTCTGTGAGTGATTGGGAGAAGGTTCTGTGGTCAGATGAGACAAAAATTTAGCTGTTGGGCATTAACTCAACTTGCCGTGTTTGGAGGAAGAGAAATGCTGGCTATGACCCAAAGAACACCGACCACACTGTCAAGCGTGGAAACATTATGTTTTGGGGGTGCTTCTCTGCTAAGGGCACAGGACTACTTCAGAAAAATGGAGGATCCAGCACAACGAAATAGTGAAAAAACCTTTCCTTTATTCACTGAAAAGCATGCTCAAAAGAGGATAAAAACATCAGTGTGAACAGTAGATAAAATGCAATATCGACACGTTTCTGATGACTAAGCACCCTTAATACAGGACTACTTCACCGCATCAGTGGAAGAATGGATGGAGCCATGTACCATGAAATCCTGAGTGACAACCTCCTTCCCTCCGCCAGGACATTAAAAATGGTTCGTGGCTGGGTCTTCCAGCAAGACAAGGACCCAAAACATACAGCCAAGGCAACAAAGAAGTGGCTCAAAAAGAAGCATATTAAGGTCATGGAGTAGCATAGCCAGTCTCCAGACCTTAATCCCATAGAAAACTTATGGATGGAGGGAAGCTCCGAGTTGCCAAGTGACAGCCTCAAAATCTTACTGATTTAGAAATGATCTGCAAAGAGGAGTTGACCAAAATTCCTCCTGACATGTGCGCAAACCTCATCATCAACTACAAAAAACGTCTGACTGCTGTGCTTGCCAACAAGGGTTTTGCCACCAAGTATTAAGTCTTGTTTGCCAGAAGGATTAAATACTTATTTCTCACTGCAAAATGTAAATAAATTTATAAAATTTATAAAATTTGATTTTCTGGATTTTATTTTTGATAATCTATCTCTCAATGCTAAAATGAACCTACCCTTAAAATTATAGACTGTTCATGTCTTTGTCAATGGGCATCATTGCAAAATCAGCAAGGGATCAAATAATTATTTCCTTCACTGTATAAACATGTGATTGAGCCCTTACTATTCCTAGACGCTACAAGAAAGATTAGAGAATGTGCATTAATAAATTAGGCAAACATATGATGGTCCCTGTTACCAGCAATCTCAACTCCATTGGTCACAAATGTTCATCTATAAAAGGGAATTATATTTTGAGATCAGATTTCATAAAGGTAAGAAAATGAAGTTTTGCCATCTGTACATGAGTCGCCCGACAGGGCTGTGGGGTACTCGGACCAGAGCCTGTCGACTTCTATGGGGGATGTCACGTGGCCACGGCTCGGTCCGTGGCCCTGGGCGCTCACCAAAAAGGGGAATATTTACAGGAGATTAATGTTCGTATAGTGATTTGTGACGCCACCTGTAGTATCTGGTCAGGGTGACCAGCGCTGCTGTGCAGGTCCTCTGGAAGAGATGGTGTAGTGCAGCTAGTTGGTATACCTGCTACAGGTGAGGTAGTGTTCTTCCAGGGCAGGTAAATGATGTATAGTTAGGAATGGTGCTGAGGAGTGTAGCAGGGAGATGTGCGACGCTGGAATAAGTAGGAAGGCAGTCCAAGTGCAGTTTCAGGGTTTTTACTCACAGTCTGTTGCTAGCAAGACAGATGCCCGCCTGGCACTGTGTCCTCCGGGAGAGTGGTCCAGCAACCCCCAGGTAGATTGGTCGCACTTCCCAAGACTCCCTTTCAGTATGTTCCTTTCTGGCCTTTACTCTCTGTGCTCTTTACTCCTTTCTTCCTAGCACCTCACCACACAAACTCTCAGTCCCGAAGCTGTGGGCCCTTTCGGTTAACAGATCAATTCTGTGCATACTTGACCCCGTAGTGCTCTTTGACTTGAAGGAGATGCTGGTGGTAGGTGGCAGTGACCGATAGAGTGATCACTGCCATCGGCTTACTAGCAGGGCGTGAAGCTTTCCCACTAGTCAAGGGGCCGCTCCCTGATGGCCTTCCTTCAGGATGGGGGCCACGGATGGATAAACCAACGTCCGTGCCTTTTCGGACCCTTTCGCTGACTCTCACAGTTTCTCCCTGAGGTGAACTCAGACGAAGACTCAGTCAGAGACTGGCTGCTCTCTATTTTCTCACCAGCCTAAGTGCTGCTGCTAACTCCACCCACCTATTTAGACACCCTTTGCTAACCAGTCTGAGTCGGACCAGCCTCCCTAAGGGTACGTCCTTATGCTCAGCTGGCATGGTGTGTTGGATGCAGTGTTAGAGTCCTAGGAGTGCTCCCTCCTTACCTGAGAGTCAGGCATCACACCTCTGGGTGAGATGCAACACCTCTGTGGCGACTGAACCCTCAGGGGCGCCACATACACATGTGGTCAAAATAGTTGGTACCCCTCATTTAATGACAGAAAAACCCACAATGGTCACAGAAATAACTTGAATCTTACAAAAGTAATAAATAAAAAAAATCTATGAAAATGAACAAATGAAAGTCAGACATTGCTTTTCAATCATGTTTCCTTAGAATTTAAAAAAAAATAAAACTCAAGAAATAAGCCTGGACAGAAATGGTGGTACCCCTGAAAATAATGTGACAAAAGAGACATGTTAAATCAAGGTGTGTCCACTAATTAGCATCACAGGTGTCTACAATCTTGGAATCAGTGAGTGGACCTGTATAGAGGGCTACAGATACTCACTGTGCTGTTTGGTGACATGGTGTGTATCACACTCAACATGGACCAGAGGAAGCGAAGGAAAGGCGTTGTCTCAGGAGATTAGAAAGGAAATTATAGACAAACATGTTAAAGGTAAAAGTTATAATACCATCTGCAAGCAGCTTGATGTTCCTGTGACTACAGTTGCACATATTATTCAGAAATTTAAGCTCCATGGGACTGTAGCCAACCTCCCTGGATGTGGCCCGCAGGAGGAAAATTGATGACAAATCAAGGAGAAGGATCATACGAATGGTAACAAAAGAGCCCAGAAAAACTTCTGAACAATTTAACCCCTTAACGACCGCCGATACGCCTTTTAACGGCGGTCATTAAGGGTACTTAAACCACAGCGCCGTTAATTAACGGCGCTGTGGAAAAAGTGAATAGCGCCCCCCAGAGGCGCATTTTCTCCGGGGTCTCGGCTACCGGGGGTAGCAGAGACCCCAGAGAACATGAATCGGGTCGGTTTTTACCGACACCGATGTTGCGATCGCCGTTATTAACCCTATAACGGCGACCGCAACAAAAAAAAAAAAAAAGTTGTGCCATTTAATTTCTCTGTCCTCTGATGTCATCGGACATCAGAGGACAGAGAAAAAGGGTCCCCAGGACCCCCATGTGGCCCCCGATCCAGTCCATGTGGCCCCCGGGCCCTCCGGTGTCCCCCGGTGCCGGCGCCGTTAAGACAATGGCGGGCGCATGCCCAGTGCGCCCGCCGCTATGTGCCGCTGTGCTGGTGGGGGGATGGGCAAATATTCTCTGGGGTCTCGGCTACCGGGGGTAGCCGAGACCCCAGAGAACATGATCCGGGTGGGTATTCACCGATCCCGGTGTTGCGATCGCGGCTATGCAGGCATAGCCGCGATCGCAAAAAAAAAAAAAAAATGATTTCTCTCCCCTCTGATGTGATCGCACATCAGAGGGGAGAAAATGAGGGTCCCCCGGTCCCCCGATCGCCCCCCCATATACTTACCGGTGTCCTCTGTCCTCCCGCAGGCCCCAGGATCCCGGCTTCTTCTCCCTGCAAAAAAAAAATGGCGGGCGCATGCGCAGTGCGCCCGCCCATCTGCTTTGGCGGCAGATTCAAATTTTTTTTCATTCATTCTCATAAAAGTACATTTTGATCACTGTGATAAACTATCACAGTGATCAAAATAAAAAAAACAGTACATAACCCCCCCATTTATCACCCCCTTAGTTAGGGACATATAATAAAAAGTAGAAATTATATTTATTTTCATTTTTCTGTTAGGGTTAGGGTTATAATTAGGGTTAGGGTTATAATTAGGGTTAAGGTTATAATTAGGGTTAGGGTTAGCATTAGGCTGGTTTCACACATCCGGTGTGCGCCTGACGGCGCCCCCGGCATTTAGCCGCAGCGCCGCATCAGAAAATCTGATGCGCCGCATGCGTTTTTTTTGCATTGACTTGCATTAGCGCCGGATGGCGCCGCATGTCAATGCGTTGCATGCGGTTTTCTCCGGATGCGGCGCAAATGTACATTGCGGCGGCCGGACAAAACGCTGCATGTAACGTTTTTTGTTTTTGCCGGATGGTTTCTGATGTCTCCGGGCATCAGAAACCATCCGGCAAAAAACCGCATGCGGCCGCCGGCGGCGCATCAGGTTTTCTGATGCGGCGCTGCGGCAAAATGCCGGGGGCGCCGACAGGCGCCCGCCGGAAGTGTGAAAGCAGCCTTAGGGTAAGGGTTATAATTAGCGTTAGGGTTAGGCTGGGTTCATACTGCGTTATGGCAGTCCGTTAGACGGACTGCGTTACACCGCGGTATAACGCGGTGTAACGCAGTCCGTTAACGCTGCCATTCACCCCCATTTGAGGGCGCATCGCGACGCATGCCGTAAAGCGGCATGCGTTTGCGACGTGCCATCATTCAGTGACGGAGCCTCGGACGCGGGCTGCAGCGTTTGGGCTCCGTCACCGCTAGCGCAGATGAATCATCTGCTGATTCCTCTGCGCTAGCGGGTATAGCATAATGCGATCGCGTTATGCTATACCATTACCAGCCCGTCAACGCTATGTGTTGAACGGGCTGGTAAAACGCAAAATGAACCTAGCCTTAGGGTTAGGGTTATAATTAGGGTTAAATTAAGGTTATAATTAAGGTTAGGGTTACAATTAGGGTTGGAATTAGGGTTGGGATTTAGGTTAGGATTAGGGTTGGGATTAGGGTTAGGGGTGTGTTGGGATTAGGGTTGGAGCTAGAATTGAGGGATTTCCACTATTTAGGCACATCAGGGGGTCTCCAAACACGATGTGGCGTTCAAAAAGTCAAATGGCGCTCCCTCCCTTCCGAGCCCTGCCGTGCGCCCAAACAGTGGTTTACCCCAACATATGGGGTATCAGCGTACTCAGGACAAATTGCACACCAATTTTGGGGTTCTAATTTCTCCGATTACCCTTGGTAAAATAAAAAATAGCTGGCTAAAAAAAACATTTTTGAGAAAAAAAATGATTTTTCATTTTCACGGCTCTGCGTTTATAAATTTCTGTGAAGCACTAGGGGGTTCAAAGTGCTCACCACACATCTAGATAAGCTCCTTAAGGGGTCTAGTTTCCAAAATGGGGTCACTTGTGGGGGGTTTCCACTGTTTAGGCTCATCTGGGGCACTGCAAACGGAACATGACCCCCACCAACGTCTGCATTCCAAAACGTTATTACTTCCTTTCCAAGCCCTGCTGTGCGCCAAACAGTCCCCCCCCCACATATTTGGTATCAGCGTACTCAGGACAAATTGGACAACAACTTTTGGGGTCCAATTTCCTTGTGAAAAATCAAAAATTTGGGACTAAAAAATCATTTTTGTGGAAAATTGATTTTTTTTTTTCACACCCAGGCATTATAAACTTTTGTGAAACACTTGGAGGTTCAAAGTGCTCACCACAGATCTAGATAAGTTCCTTATGGGGTCTAGTTTCCAAAATGGGGTCACTTGTGGGGTTTTCCACTGTTTAGGCTCATCTGGGGCACTGCAAACGGAACATGACCCCCACCAACGTCTGCATTCCAAAACGTTATTACTTCCTTTCCAAGCCCTGCTGTGCGCCAAAACAGTTTCCCCCCCCACATATTTGGTATCAGCGTACTCAGGACAAATTGGACAACAACTTTTGGGGTCCAATTTCCTTGGGAAAAATCAAAAATTTGGGACTAAAAAATCATTTTTGTGGAAAATTGTTTTGTTTTTTTTTCACACCCAGGCATTATAAACTTTTGTGAAACACTTGGGGGTTCAAAGTGCTCACAGCGGATCTAGATAAGTTCCATAGGTGGTCTAGTTTCCAAAATGGTGTTACTTGTGGGGGGTTTCCACTGTTTAGGCGCATCAGGGGCTCTCCAAACGCGACATGGTGTCCAATCTCAATTCCAGCCAATTTTGGTTTGAAAAAGTCAAACGGTGCTGCTTCCATTCCAAGCCCTGCCGTGCGCCCAAACAGTGGTCCCCCCCCATATATGGGGTATCAGCATACTCAGGACAAATTGTACAACAACTTTTGTTGTCCAATTTCTCCGGTTACCCTTGTGAAAATAAAAAATTGGGGACTAAACGATCAGGTTTGTGGAAAAAATATGATTTTTTATTTTCACGCCCGGGCGTTATAAACTTCTGTGAAGCACTTGGGGCTTCAAAGTGCTCACCACACATCTAGATAAGTTCCTTAGGGGGTCTAGTTTCCAAAATGGGGTCACTTGTGGGGGGTTTCCACTGTTTAGACACATCAGGGCCTCTACAAATGCGACATGGCGTCCAGCCAATTCCGCGTTGAAAAAGTCAAACGGAGCTCCTTCCCTTGCGACCTCTGCCGTGCGCCCAAAAAGTGGTTTACCCCAACATATGGGGTATCGGCATGCTCAGGACAAATTGCACAAAAACTTTTGGGGTCTTGTTACCCTTGGGAAAATAAAAATTGGGGTGAAAAGATCATTTTTGTGGAAAAAATATGATTTTTTATTTTCACGGCTCTACGTTATAAACTTGTGTGAATCACTTGGAGGTTCAAAGTGCTCACCACACATCTAGATAAGTTCCTTAGGGGGTCTAGTTTCCAAAATGGGGTCACTTGTTGGGGGTTTCCACTGTTTAGGCACATCAGGGGCTCTCTAAACGCGACATGGCATCCAGCCAATTCTGCGTTGAAAAAGTCAAACAGCGCTCCTTCCCTTGCGACCTCTGCCGTGCGCCCAAAAAGTGGTTTACCCCCACATATGGGGTATCAGCATGCTCAGGACAAATTGCACAAAAACTTTTGCGGTCTTATTACCCTTGGGAAATTAAAAATTGGGGTGAAAAGATCATTTTTGTGAAAAAATTTTTTTTTTTTTTTTTTCACGGCTCTAGGTTATAAACTTGTGTGAAGCACTTGGAGGTTCAAAGTTCTCACCACACATCTAGATAAGTTCCTTAAGGGGTCTTGTATCCAAAATGGGGTCACTTGTGGGTGTTTCCACTGTTTAGGCACATCAGAGGCTATCTAAACGCGACATGGCATTCAGCCAATTCTGCGTTGAAAAAGTCAAACGGCGCTCCTTCCCTTGCGACCTCTGCCACGCGCCCAAAAAGTGGTTTACCCCCACATATGGGGTATCGAAGTATTCAGAAGAAATTGCACAACAAATTTTGTGGTTCATTTTTTCTTTTAACACTTGTGAAAATAAAAGAACTTGGTTCCGAAGTAAAGCTTTTGCAAAAAAGTTAAATGTCAATTTTTTCCTTCCACATTGCTTCAGCTCCTGTGAAGCACTTGAAGGGTTAATAAACTTCTTGAATGTGGTTTTGAGCACCTTGAGGGGTGCAGTTTTTAGAATGGTGTCACTTTTGGGTATTTTCTATCATATAGACCCCTCAAAGTGACTTCAAATGTGATGTGGTCCCTAAAAAAAAATGGTGTTGTAAAAATGAGAAATCGCTGGTCAACTTTTAACCCTTATAACTTCGTAACAAAAAAAAATTTTGGTCCCAAAATTGTGCTGATGTAAAGTAGACATGTGGGAAATGTTATTTATTAAGAAATTTGTGTGACATATCTCTCTGATTTAAGGGCATAAAAATTTAAAGTTTGAAAATTGTTAAATTTTCAAAATTTTCGCCATATTTCCGTTTTTTTCATAAATAAACACAAGTCATATCAAAGAAATTTTACCACTAACGTGAAGTACAATATGTCACGAAAAAACAATCTCAGAATCAGCGGGATTCGTTACAGCGTTCCAGAGTTATAACCTCATAAAGTGACAGTGGTCAGAATTGTAAAAATTGGCCCGGTCATTAAGCTGCAAAATGGCTCTGTCCTTAAGGGGTTAAAGGTGAACTTCAAGCTCAAGGAACATAAGTGTCAGATTGCACCATCCATCTTTGTATGAGCCAAAGTGGACTTCATGGGAGATGACCAAGGAGGACACCATTGTTGAAAAAAAATCATGAAAAAGCCAGACTGGAACTACATGGGGCAAAGCCACAAAGCTTCTGGGAGAATGTCCTATGAACAGACGAGACAAAATGGAACTTTTTGGCAAGGCACATCAGCTCTATGTTCACAGATGGAAAAATGAAGCATATCAAGAAAAGAACACTATCTCTACTGTGAAACATGGAGGAGGCTCTCATGTTCTGGGGCTGCTTTGCTGCATCTGGCACAGGGTGTCTAGAATCTGTGCAGTGTACAATGAAATCTCAAGGCTATCAAGGGACTTTAGAGAGAAATGTGCTGCCCAGTGTCAGAAATCTTGGTCTCAGTCACAGGTCATGGGTCTTGCAACAGGATAATGACCCAAAACACACAGCTAAAAACACCCAAGAATGGCTAAAAGGAAAACTTTGGACTATTCTGAAGTGGCCTTCTATGAGCCGTGACCTAAATCCTATTGAGCATCTTTGGAAAGAGCTGAAACATGCCATCTGGAAAAGGCTACCTTCAAACACGAGACAACTGGAGCAGTTTGCTCTTGAGGAGTGGGCCAAAATACCCGTCGAGAGGTGCAGAAGTCTCATTGACAGTTACAGGAATTGTTTGATTGCAGTGATTGCCTCAAAAGGTTGTGCAACAAAATATTAAGTTAAGGGTACCATCATTTCTGTCCAGGTCTATTTCATGAGTTTTATATTTTTTTATAAATTCTGTGGAGGCATGGATGAAAAGCAATGTCTGACTTTCATTTGTTCATTTTCATAGATTTTTGATTATTACTTTTGTCAGATTCAAGTTATTTCTGTGACCATTGTGGGTTTTCTGTCATTAAACAAGGGGTACCAACAATTTTGACCGCATGGGTGCTTCTTTATTACTTAAAGGGTTTTCTTTTTTTTAACTACCTGCCTGTTCTACAAAGCACCAACTCAAGGTGGTCATGGACTGCTCTTACTGGCGATTCTGCTGCTCACGTTAACAGAGCAGCTCTTCTTCTTCCGGGCTGCTCTGTTGATAGGGTGTGATTGCTAAATTCATGTAGTTAGGCAGTGGGGAGCCGGCTGCCAATGAGCATGATATTGGCAGTCAACGTCAGTCAGTGGGAGCACACCGGATTAGAAGCTAGAGTAGGCTGTGACCGTTCTGAGCCGACACAGGTTGGCACCAAGCAGAACAGGCAGGAAGTTGGCAACCACCTGACAGTTCTTAGGCCCATAGTAAAAAAATAATTTAGTCCCAGATAACCCCTTTAGGGGGCTAACACAGTCCAAAGGAAACAATGTGATGTAAAACATGTATATTCAGCTGTGCGGTCATTTTGTGCAAGTACAGTTTGGTACTAATGCCAAACACAACAATTGTTGGCTAATCATACTAACATTGACTAAGAGCATGGTCAAGTTTTATAGGAGTGGATATTACTAGCCAGCTTTCTCTAGATCCTAATCCTTCCCGCATTGGATACTGACCCAAAAGGTTGTACAATGGAAAAGAGACCATCACAAAGACAAAACAAACAATTGTGGTCTTAGGTAAAAGTCTTGTGATCACTTTTGTAAGATGATAATTTCACATTTCATTGTAGTTTGCTGCCACTTAAGCCTCTATAACAGTACAAGGTGCCCATAAACGTCTGCTAAGAAGTTAGGTATATTACCAGATGGTCTACCAATAATGGCCATCTAGAGTTTAACAGATCCAGCATCAATTAAAAGCATTTCCAAATATAAGATATGTTTGTATATGGATGTAATTAACAACCTTGTGTAAATACAACAGAAGATTAAAGGCCTTAAGTGCCATTGTCATTACTATAGACTGAGTCAGGTTTCCAAAGCATCACCCTTTTTGGCCAAACATCAAAATTCAAAGCCCATAGTTTGGACGGGACTTCTGTACCAGGTATCAGCATCTGCGACACTCTGGCTGTTGTGAAGCTACAACCTTCAGGATGCTTTGGAAGTTTTCATTTGTGTATTCAGAATACAGTGAAAGCATAATATACAGTCATGGCCAAAAGTTTTAAGAATGACACAAATATTAGTTTTTACAAAGTCTACTGCTTCACTTTTTCTAATGGCAATTTGCATATACTCCAGAATGTTATAAAGAGTGATCAGCTTAACAGCAATTACTTGCAAAGTCAATATTTGGCTAGAAAATAACTTTATCCCCCAAAACACATTTCAACATCATTGCAGCCCTGCCTTAAAAGGACCAGCTAACGTCTTTTCAGTGATTGCTCCATTAACACAGGTGTGGGTGTTGAGGACATGGCTGGAGATCAATCTGTCATGATTAAGTAAGAATGACACCACTGGACACTTTAAAAGGAGGCTGGTGCTTGGCATCATTGTTTCTCTTCTGTTAACCATGGTTATCTCTAAAGAAAACACGTGCAGTCATCATTGCAATGCACAAAAATGGCCTAACAGGGAAGAGTATCGCAGCTAGAAAGATTGCACCTCAGTCAACAATCTATCGCATCATCAAGAACTTCAAGGAGAGAGGTTCCATTGTTGCCAAAAAGGCTCCAGGGCACCCAAGAAAGACCAGCAAGCGCCAGGACCATCTCTTAAAAGTGTTTCAGCTGCGGGATCGGGCTACCAGCAGTGCAGAGCTTGCTCAGGAATGGCAGCAGGCAGGTGTGAGTGCATCTGCACGCACTGTGAGGCGGAGACTCTTGGAGCAAGGCCTGGTCTCAAGGAGGGCAGCAAAGAAGCCACTTCTCTCCAGAAAAAACATAATGGACAGACTTATATTCTGCAAAAAGTACAGGCAGTGGACTGCTGAGGACTGGGGTAAGTTATTTTCTCTGATGAATCCTCTTTTCGATTGTTTGGGACATCAGGAAAACGCCTCATTCGGAGAAGACAAGGTGAGCGCTACTACCAGTCTTGTCTCATGCCAACTGTTAAGCATCCTGAAACCATTCATGTGTGGGGTTGCTTCTCAGCCAAGGGAATCGGCTCTCTCACAGTCTTGCCTAAAAACACAGCCATGAATAAAGAATGGTACCAGAATGTCCTCCAAGAGCAACTTCTCCCAACCCTCCAAGAGCAGTTTGGCGATCAACAATGCCTTTTCCAGCATGATGGAGCACCTTGCCATAAAGCAAAGGTGATAACTAAATGGCTCAGGGAACAAAACATAGAGATTTTGGGTCCATGGCCTGGAAACTCCCCAGATCTTAATCCCATTGAGAACTTGTGGTCAATCATCAAGAGACGGGTGGACAAACAAAAACCTAAAAATTCTGACAAAATGAAAGCATTGATTGTGCAAGAATGGACTGCTATCAGTCAGGATTTGGTCCAGAAGTTGATTGAGAGCATGCCAGGGAGAATTGCAGAGGTCCTGAAGAAGAAGGGTCAACACTGCAAATATTGACTTGCTGCATTAACTCATTCTAACTGTCAATATAAGCTTTTGTTACTCATATGTTTGCAACTATTATATTTCTGTCATAAAAACATCTGTCAAACACACAAAAAACCAGAGGGCAGCAGATCATGTGAAAATATAATATTTGTGTCATTCTCAAAACTTTTGGCCATGACTGTAAATGAGAGTCAAAATTAGGAACCGACCAAAATACAATTAATAGATAAAACTATACTTGCTTTCATTTGTGCCACGTTTAGGTATCAGAGTGTCTATCAGCCATATCCTCCTTCTTCTCCTCTCGCTTCCGCAAGTTCAATGTGGACAAATCTGAACTAATTATCTTTCCTCCATCTCGCATACCTTCCCTACCTGATCTATCCATCACAATAAATGAATTCACACTTTCCCCTGTCCCGGAAATCCGCAGCCTTGGAGTAAAGTCCCCGTTACACTAAGCAAGATCGCTGCTGAGTCACAAGTTTTGTGACGCAACAGCGATCTCCCCAGCGATATCGCTGTGTGTGACACTTATCAGCGACCGGCCCCCCTGCCGGGTATCGCTGATCGTGCTCGAATGGCCAGGACCTTTTTTGATCGTTGGTCTCCCGCTGGCCAGCACGCATCGCTGCGTGTGGCAGGCGGAAGACCAGCGATCAGCGAGCTGGAGCTGGTAACCAAGGTAAACATCGGGTTTCTAAGCGACGCGCTTACAAACCCGATGTTTACCTTGGTTACCAGCTCCCTGCACCAGCGCACTGGTATCTAACGTACACTGCGGGTAACTAAGCGACGTGCATCGCGTAGTCGCTGTCCTGATCGCTGCTGAGATCTGCCTGTTTGGCAGCTCACCAACGATCATGTAGCGACACACCAGCAATCCTGACAAGTTCATATCGTTGTCGGGATCGCTGGTGAGTCGCTATGTGTGACAGGACCCTAACCCTTGACTCTGCCCGATCCTTCAAACCGCACATCCAAGCTCTTGCCACCTCCAGCTCAAAAATATTTCCAGAATCCGTCCTTTCCTCAACCCTCACTCTACCAAAATGCTTGTGCATGTCCTAATCATCTCCTGCCTCAACTACTGCAACATCCTCCGCTGTGGCCTACCTTCTAATGCTCTCAAACCCCTCCAGTCCATCCTTAACTCTGCTGCCTGATTAATTAATCTCTCTCCTCGCTACTCTCCTGTTTCCTCTCTTTGCAAATCCCTTCACTGGCTCCCAATTTCCCAGAGTATCCAGTTTAAACTACTAACACTGACCTACAAAGCCATCCATAACCTTTCTCCTCCGTATATTTCTGAACTAATCTCTCAATATCTTCCCTCATGTAATCTCCAGTACTCCCAAGCCTCCTTCTCTCCTCCACGCTTATTCGCTCCTCACCCAATCGCTTCCAAGATTTCTCCCAAATATCCCCCATCCTCTGGAATTCTGTGCCCCAACACGTCCGGTTAGCCACCACATTTGGATCCTTCAGATGGAACCTGAAAACCTATCTCTTCAAAAAAGCTTACAACCTGTAATGACCATGCGGCCACCTCAACACCATTGGAGCTACTGCAACCCCCGACCTACTGTCTCCTTCCCCATAATCCTGTAGAATGTAAGCCTGCAAGGGCAGCGTCCTCCTCCCTCTGTACCAGTCTACCATTGTTAGTTTGTTTACTGTAAGTGATATTTGTATTTTGATGTAACCCCTTCTCATGTATAGCACCATGGAATTAATGGTGCTATATATAAAATAATAATATGTGCACGTTGAGTAAAATTTCTGCACCATTACTACATATCTTGGCACGAAAAATGCAGCTGTAAGTTTTTAGTGCGTTTTTTTTTCCTCTATTTTTTACTGATTTGAGTGAAGTCAATGGTAAAAAAAACACAGGGCAAAAACGCACAGAGAATTCACACTACGCAGATTATGTTCTGCACCAAATCTGCAAGTCAAAAATACTCAACGTGTGCAGGACATTTCAGGTTTCTCATTCACTTTGATGACATCAGGTTTTGCTTCAAGTTTTGTTAACAAATCCACACAGAAAAAACCGCAGCAAAAATGCAACGTGTGAAAACAGTCTTACCCTGCAGCATTTTAATCAGTTTTTTTGCATCACAATTTATAAACCAAAAGAATGAGTGGTGGGGGAACATAAAAAAGAAAAACTATAATGCTAAAATTTATATCCATGCCATATCTTTAGCGCCTGGTTTTAAGCTCACAAATTGCTATTTACGAAAAAAAGCAATTTCCAAATTTATGCTAGAGGGAAAGCTGGTAATGGTCTCCTTCATACAATGTCACCACTTACATGGCCCTACAAACACCACAAACCAAAACACTTTGACCCCGATTCATCAAGATTGGTGTTTTATTATGCCAGTGTTCTGCCGTACTTCAGGACAAGAGATCTTCTCCAACCAAGTGTATGAGGAATGTGTCTGGAGCGCTCGGCCATGCACCGTCTCAGCTTTTCAAAAAGTTGGCAAAGCTGGCGAGAACCAACATAAAAATATAATTTTGTAACATTTCAAGAGTTTAAGACAGAATTCTGGTGAAAACCGTTTGATGAATCGGCTCCTTTGGTTTTCAATTTATACTATAAGGTAACTTTTAGCTGCAGCATTTTGGTCTAAAAGAAATTAAGACTATAAAAAACCGCAGCAAAAATCTTAGTGCGATTTCCGCCTTTCACAGGCGGCACAAAAGACGCGGCTACACAAATCTGGCATACTACAACTGTTCAAATCACCTTAAAGAAGAACTGCCATCCATGTTTTTTATTAAATGTGTGTATAAGTGTATGTAATGTAGTGTAAGTGTATTACTATAGTCACCTACCGCTGCGGACACCGGAGAAGAGCGGTGAGTATATTAATACATTTACACCACATTACATGCACTTAATAAAAAAAATATATAGATGGAAGTGCTTATAGTCTGAAAAAGAAATCAAATTAAGTATTTTTATGATGTAATATTACAGCCACTACAATTATGCCAGGTTGGTACTTACCAGTATATGACCAACTGTGTCCTGCAAAGAAAAGATAATTCGTCATTTTTTGTAATCTCATCAGATTTGTTACAGATTTACAAACTACAAGGAAATGCACAATATCTCTTCGCTGAACGCAGAATGATACTTCTTGCTGAGCTCTGTCATATTTGCACTATTCAGTTCGGTTACATTACAAACCTGAACAATTATGTTTATGGTAGTGCCATTGACTAGAATTGCATGTGTCAGGTTTCTGTCACGTTGTCGGTTTGCACTTTTTTTTCCCTTGGAAATATGATTAAATCTGTGATGGAGGCTGTAACCAATTTTACATTTCAAGATTTTGTTCTTCACTGCCACGGCTTGGGATTCAAGAAAATTTAGAGTAAATCTACAATCACACACTTGTGCTGTCTGAGAAAAAAAGAAAAAACAGCACATGGACTAAGAGTTTCATTGTTCCAAATACAGATCAGCTTTATAAACTGATTGTCTGGTCCGTGGGACCCAGAACATGTCCTGCAGATCAGACTCGGCCATGAAAGTCTATTGGGATCAGTATAAAACACACAAGATCTACTTTATCCTTCCATGTTCCGTTTTTCATTCATTTTTCACTGATCCATTGTTAGGAGTCAATGGATAAAAGTTCAGACAGTTTATACCACCTTCAGTTTTTAAAACCCAGATGCAGAAAAAAGGCAATACAGATGACACAAGAGAAAAATGGTCACATAGCTATAAGTCACTCGTAGAAACAGACATGGATGTATGAATGCAACCTGATCAATAGTTTTAGAGCTCCGTTGTAAAGAAATATGATTTCAACACCTTTAAAGAATGTTAAAAAAAAATCTCAGAATTTGAAATTCAAGGCATTTTTTTTAACACATATTGAATGTTTATTTTCCTGGCTTTTTTTGAATTTTATACAGAATCATATAGAGAAAACATCAGGGAGAGCAATATACCCAGATTATAACTATTGATCTTAAAGTCATATACCAAAGTATTTTTCTTTTGTTGCATTTTCCATTTTAACTATGAACTTGTAAGTAATAGCCACAACTTCTTATATTAAAAAAAGAAGCAACATTCTATGTGTGAATCCAATTTTACATAGTACTGCTAATAATCTCATCTTATTTGGGTAGTAATTATATAGTATTTTGTTACTTTCATATATATATATATATATATATATATTATTTTCCTCCTCTTTGTTCTACATGCATAACGTTTCTGTGTTCTAACTTTAGCAATTTTTTTTGCCAAGAAAACTTTTAAAAAAAAAAAAAAAAAAAACATACACAACTCCATTCTTTTAAAGTCATAAATAAGTCTAGATCAGTATTGATAAGCCTTACCTTCAGAAGCAGCCTGTGTAGCAGGCAGGACCAGTAAGGAGAAGAGCAGTCTGTACATCTGGGCCAGTTTCAGTGTCAGTAGTGGGACCATTGATTCCCTCTGTTCTGTGCACTATTTCTCCTTCATACAGCCCTGCACAATAACCTCTCAGTTTCATACCAGTGACTCTGCTGTCAGGCTCAGCCCAGAGTCCTTCGTCACCAATAACACAGCACAGCTTGTTACCTGGCACAGCCTCGGACTCCTCCTTCCTACCTCCTCTACATCTCTAAAGAATGATCGCACCTGAGAAACTCTACAACCTGGACATTGTTCTGTATTGATGAACGGCTATAGGAACGGTGAGAAAGAAAATGGTTATTCGTCAAGTAAAAAGTAATCTGTCCAGTAATAGGTTCCGTCTATCGCATATGGCAACATATACAAAGTTGGCGCTGACATGGTCCAACTTTTTACCTCTGCAATTAATTAAAAATTGATTGAACGATTGACGTAGAAAAAAAATGTTTTGTTGTAATATGACTTTCATCAACAAAATTAATAGGAAAAATGTAAAAACTGATCCAAGTGTCTATTGACCTTAACTAATATAAGTACCCTTAATAATGCATTAGGAAATATTTGGACAGTGACAAGTTTCGGAATTAACAAAACATATTAAAGATACAGTTTTATAATCAATATGGGCTGAATGTGCAGACTCTCAGCTTTACGGCCTACTCACACTGCCATATAACACAGCCTAGTACTATCTGATATTTTATTGGATAGCACTCGCCCAATGTTAGGCTATGGGGCAGTGCAAATCAGCGATTATTTTCTCATCAGCAAGTGCGTCAGAGAAGTAGATATTTCAGTATTTAAATCTACCATAATGAGAAGACTTCATGAGAGCAAATAAAGAGGTTTTCTCCATAAGATCAAAGAAACAAGAAATGGTAAAGAAACCACAGCCAGCTCACCGACTGCAGTTGCACAGGTGCACGGAACTCCGCCTTGACAGGACGTGGAAAATATAATGAAAAAAGGGAAAAAACGTTCCAGCTCCTTTGAAATATCTTCAAACTTTATTGCTCCATATTAGGAAAATTTCAATAAAAACTCCATTGCTAGTGTAGAAACCAGGGTTAAATGCTTTAAACGTTTTTTTTTTCCCTTTTTTCATTATTTTTCCATAAGATGCAAACCATTAATCAGCTTTAAATATAGAAAGGCTAGATTAGACTTTGCAAAAAATCATCTAAAGAAGCCAGTTCTGGAAAGGCATTCTATGGACAGAGGAAACTAAGATCAACCTGTACCAGAATGATGGGAAAGAGGAAGTATGGAGAAGGCTTGGAACGGCTCATGATCCAAAGCACACCACATCCTCAGTAAAACATGGTGGAGGCAATGTGATGGCATGGGCATGTATGGCTTCCAATGGCACTAGTGTTTACTGATGATGTGGACTGAAGATAGAAGCAGCCGGATGAATTCTGAAATGTACAGGGATATACTGTCAGGTCAGATTCAACCAAATGCAGCAAGGTTAATTGGACTGCACTTCACAGTACAGATGGACAATGTCTGAAAACGTACTGTGAAATCAAACCAGGAGTTTTTAAAGGCAAAAAAGTGGAATATTCTGCAATGGCCAAGTAAGTCACCAGATCTCAACCCCATCGAACATGCATTTCACACACTGAAGGCAAAACTTAAAGATAAACTGTCAGCAGGATTGCGCATAGTAACCTACAGACAGTGTCAGGTGGGCGCCGTTATACTGATTACAATGATACCTTGGTTGATTAACTCCATCTTGTGGTTGTTGTTTAATCTTTATTTTAATATCTGCAAAAAAAAAAAACTTTTGCAGGTGCCATTTTCAAATAGATTTTTTTTTCTAGCTGAATAACATCAAGAACATGTATTATTCGGACATGAAACATGCGATTATGCTGCTGCACAAGTGCCACGGCTGGCACCTGCCTGCAGAAGGTTTTTTTTTTATTTTTTTAAGTATGTACAGATATTCATTATGCAAATTAGGGGGCAGGTGGCTGAGGGATCAGTGACCTGCAGTCTGCATTATGAATACCTAATCAGAGCACCACAGGAAGACCCCCCACCGGCCACCCTGGGACACAAGAATCTCATTAACTCAAAACTGAAAATAAAGATTAAAAACAACCATAAAGCCCCCGTCTCACACAGCGATCTCGCTAGCGAGATCGGTGCTGAGTCACTAGTTTTGTGACGCAGCAGCGATCTCCCCAGCGATATCGCTGTGTGTGACATTCAGCGACGATCAGCCCCCCTGCCGGGTATCGCTGATCGTCGCTGAATGTCCTGGACATTTTTTTGATCGCTGGTCTCCAAGGTACACAGCGGGTTTCCAGGCGCCTTGCAGCGCCTGGAAACCCGACGTGTACCTTGGTTACCAGCTCCCTGCATCAGGGCGCTGGTATCCAATGTACACTGCGGGTAACTAAGCGATGTTACCCGCAGTGTCGCTTGTACTGATCGCTGCCTGTTTGGCAGCTCAGCAGCGATAATGTAGCGATACACCAGCGATCCTGATCGTTGTCGGGATCGCTGGTGTATCGCTATGTGAGACCCAGGCTTAAGACGGATTTCATCAACCAAGGAATCATTTTAATCAGTATAACGGCGCCAACCTGACACTGTCTGTAGGTTACTGTGCACAATCCTGCTGACCGGTTCCCTTTAAGGCAAAAAGACCTGGCAAAGCATCACAAAGGAGGAAACCTATTGTCTGGTGACACCCATGGCTTCTAGACTTCAGGCAGTCATTGACTGCAAAGGATTCTCTACAAAGTATTAAAAATGACTATTTTATTTATGGCAAAGGTAATTTGCCCAATTACTTTTGAGTCTCTGAAATGAGGAGGCTTTGTAGAAAAATAGTTTCAATTTTCCATTTTAGGGTGATTTAGGATAGTGAGAGAAAAGTAGAGTTCACAGTGCATCAATAGACATGGGAAGACAAAGCCTGGAACATTGAACTCCAGACAATAATGTGCTGAAAAACTGCAGCAGTGAAGAAGATAAGAGTAGTAGTAAGCAAATGATACAGAAATTCAATTGATAGTTGGAGAGAGAGAGGAGAGGTATCAGCAGCAGGGCCAGACACAGTGTGATTAATCAGTGATATGGTGTAGAATTTGTCCTGCTGCATTTGCATTACAATTACACATTCTTTTTCCTTAATTATTCATGCACTAAACAGCACAAGCAAAGCAGCACAATAATTTAGAAAAAAAAATAGTAAAAAAAACTCAGATGAATGTCTGATGGTCTGCTTGAAAGTCTCAACCTGAGTTTTTGCATTTCTTGTGCGATCATTTTTTATAAGAGTTCATTTTGTTGAAATTTATTTTTTGAAACAGCTAAAGATTTCTTCAGTGTTAAACGGAGTTAAAAAAAAAACTTGCCAGTAATAAAGACACAACAAAAATGCTGGAAAAACCTCTTGCTGGTGGTCAAAAAAGAGCTCAAGACATTTTATGCCGCATGTTCGTCTTGAAAAACACAGCAGTTTGCCCCCTGAAAAAGACAAGTGCACATAAGGAAACGATCTTTTAAATTTCAAATTCAACAACTTCAATAATTTTTTCCCCAAAATTTAATTTGTGGTGAATAAATTAGCGTGAATCTCAGCAGTGGAAAGGTGAAGGAGAGGGAGAGTAATTTCCATATAATATGTATATTTCACTTACCTAGTGGAATCTGGAGATGGAAACCAAATCTGTCACATAACTGCTAGTCCTGAGCACAACTGTGCTCCACTAGGAACCACTGCTCATATGGTAAAAGGTACACCAATGTGCAAGCTAAATCTCAGCTGCAGGCCATTATGGGGGACCTGGGAGCCTAGATCTGCCACACTAAACATCATTAGGGTGAGTTTCCACGGTCAGGAAACGCTGCGTGTTTGGCGCTGTGCGCTGGCGCAGCGCCAAACACGCAGCGTCCAGATGTTACAGCATAGTGGAGGGGATTTCAAGAAATCCCGTCTCCACTATGCGTAACAATACGCAGGTGGCAAACCTGCGTAAACGGACATGCGGCGCGTCTTTTTAGACCGCAGCATGTCCTCGCGTATTGCGGCGACGGTGCGTCGCCGCAACAGAATATTACACAGGGCTATGTAGCCCTGCGTTCTTTCCGGAGGTGTTCCGGAGGTGTCCTGAACACCTCCGGAAAGATCGCGCGTCAGAAAGGGGGCGGGGCTTAGACGGAGCGGAATTTCCGCTCCGTCAAAAGCGCTATGGTTCCGGACCGTGGAACCATAGCCTTAGCCTGCTCACCAATGCTTCAGTGTGGGAAATGCTGACATGCAAGTTTTTTTTTTGACAATTGAGAATTGAGTCCTAAAGTGTTTGAATTCATGTCAAACAGTGAATTTCAGGAAATTCCGATTGAAGTTGATCGTCTGTAGATCGATGCATTCATCTTTAGTATCTACGGTACCTGTGCATATCTGCTTTTCAATTCCTGTATTACTAGTCCTATTTGACAACCTTTACATACCATAGCTATGTGCAAGCGGCTTCCATGTTCTGCTTACTGCATGTGTACCTACCTACCTCACATTTATTATTATGCCATTTTTGGTAAGGGTTGAATAACGGGTTTGAAAAATTATTCAAGGAAACCTGTTAGGCCCTATAACTCTTAAATTGCAGATATGGTTTAATCTGCATGTTAATAGCGTTATGAAAATGCTCAGCTACTTTACTGAGAGCGGGGCAAGCGGGAGAAAATAAACTTTATTTCTTTCCAGGAGCCACTGGCTTTCAGCTACACATGCGTGGCCATAGTAATTACAGTCCCCGCTGATAGCAGTGAGAGCGGTGGCTGTCATTGCTAGGATGTGCCTACCGCCGCCACTAGACACAATCGACCTTCTTTGCCTTTGACACAAAAAGAAACAGAGGGCGTTATGGAATACATGGCACATCGCTTATCTCAGTCACAGCAGGATATTACCTCTAACAGCGACACTGTCAGTTTGAGTGAGTACTCTGCACATAACGGTCTGCCTGATCACAGATGACCAAAGCTGCATTCACACATTTATATGACACTTCCAATTTTTGTTCAAATTTTTAATAGCCAGCACTTAAAACCATAGATTAGGACTGATGTATTCACATCTGTTAAATTCATCGATCTAAGGCTGGTGTCACACTTGAGTGTGTGATGCGAGAAACTCGCACGAGTCTCTCGCATCAAAACCCGGCACTGCCGCCGGCACTCGGACCAGAGTGTGTGACGGCAAAGAAATACATGTAGCTGCACACTCCTGTCTGAGTGCCGTGTTGATGCGAGAGACTCGTGCGAGTCATGTGTGACACCGGCCTAAGAATGAGGACTGTGTGAGCGTTATCTTATTCTGAGGAAAACAGGTGCTGTAAAGAGAAAAGAGTGCACGCATAAGGTGAAACCCTTAGGCTATGTTCACATGTTGCATTTTTGCTGCGTTATTTCCCACATGCAAAACCTGCTCTCTAGACAGTAAAGAAACTGCTTACAATAGGCAGGTTTTGCTAAGTTTCTGATGTGTTTTTATTGCTGTGTTTTTGTTGTCTCTTTTGCATGTTGATGAAGTTTAGTAGCCCAAAAAAAACATGATTTAACTTCCTTTAGGTTTTTGCAGCAAAAACTGATACTGACGTTTTTTGCTCCATTTTTCCACTTACCCATTGTTTCCCATGGGTGAAATTATTTAGCAAATACACTGAAAAAATGCTGGAAGAAGTGACATGATGCAGTTTGCAAAAACGCAGCAGTTTTCCAAATCAGTCAGGAAAAAAAAACATGTGTGCATGAAATTTCTGAAATCTCATGGACTTTGCTGGTACTGTCAGCCAGGGTCGGCTCCAGGTTTTTACGGGCCCCGGGCGAAAGAGTCTCAGTGGGCCCCCTTAACACAGACTACGATTGATGATGCACAGATACTGCAGAGAAATATGGGTACAGTACAATGCCAAACACTTCTCTTCTTCCATTACATGAGTGATATCTATTGTAAACTGTACAATAGCTCAAAAACCGCCAAATCCTCACAGCGCACAGTACAGACTGGACAGTATAGTCCTCCATACAATATTATGGGCACCACATGCGCCCTCCCCAGTTCGTATGGTACATTTACTCTGACAGGTATCATTCCTCTTTGATTTTGGGATATGATTTCCCGGTTGTGAATGTTATTTTGATACACTGTCTATGGCGCTTTTGTGGCTATGTGGTATTATGTAGTATTTAACACAGCTAAATGCATACGATATTTGTTTACTTGCTGCATATCATATATATATTCTTGTTATCTATAAGATCACATTCATTATATGCCACAATTTTTATCGCCTCTTTTGGGATTTGTGCAATACCATGGCAATTGCCTCACATATGATGTATTGATTTGTACATTCCATTTGTGTTACCATGACCTGTTAGTGTTCCCTTTTTTGCATGTGCTATTTGGTCAATTGACCTCTGTTCTACCTCTGTTTTCCTCATTCCTGGTATCTTTTTAAATAAATTATTCTTATTATTGATATCAATTGTTTGGAATTTTTTGTTCGCAAATTTTTCATGGTATTCATCTAATTTCTAGTGAATTTTTCCTATTATGTCTTAACTTTATTGGCCCATACCTATTAGGGTAGTTTTTCATGTGTAATTATTGATTACTTATATGGGTATGTCATTCATGAACTGTTTAAAGATAAATAACACAGTCTATGAATACGACGCGGTGGCTGTGGCGCTTAGAAACCCGCTGCTTACCTTGGTTACCAGCTCCCTGCACCAGCGCGCTGGTATCTAACGTACACTGCGGGTAACTAAGGCCTCTTTCACACATCCGGCGGGCGCCTTGCGGCGCCCCCGGCATTTTTCCGCAGCGCCGCATCTGAAAATCTGATGCACCGCATGCGGCTTTTTTCGCATTGACATGCATTAGCGCCGGATGGCGCCGTATGTCAATGCGTTGCATGCGGTTTTGTCCGGATGCGGCGCAAATGTACATTGCGGCGGCCGGACAAAACGCTGCATGTAACGTTTTTTTTTTTGCCGGATGATTTCTTATCTCTCCAAGCATCAGAAATCATCCGGCAAAAAAACGCATTTTGGGCGCCGGAAGTGTGAAAGCTTTTCACATGCGGCGCTGCGGCAAAATGCCGGGGGCGCCGCCAGGCGCCCGCCGGATGTGTGAAAGAGGCCTTAGTGACGTGCATCGCTTGTTACCCGCATAGTCGCTGTCCTGATCGCTGCTGAGATCTGCCTGTTTGGCAGCTCACCAGCGATCATGTAGCGACACACCAGCGATCCTGACAAGTTCATATCGTTGTTAGGATCGCTGGTGAGTCGCTATGTGTAACAAGACCCTAAGTCTACTAGGACAGGGTTCCCCAACTCCAGTCCTCAAGGCCACCAACAGATCATGTTTTCAGGATTTCCTTTGTATTGCACAGGTGATGCAATTATCACCTGAGTAATACTAAGGAAATCCTGAAAACATGATCTGTTGATGGACTGGAGTTAAGGAACCCTGTACTAGGATACTGTTGTAGCGCCGGCGTCTCTGTGTGCGGTCCCTCTCTCCCTGCAGAGACACCAGCGTACTCACCACCGTGGACCCCTTCCTGATCCATCTCCTCCATCCGGGTCTGCAGCTGCCCGGAGTGCATGCATCGCACACAGGTCTCCAGGCATTGTGCTTAGGTTGCGCGCATGTCCCCTTTCTTAAAGGGTCCGCGCGTGTTCCCAAAAAGTGTCCCCAGTCAATAGCCTTTTAGGGGAGAATACTTCCCTATACATATGGCATCTGTAGAAACATTGGACAATTCGTTTTTTTTATCCATATCTGTACGAAAACTTATATATGTCACCAAATGAAATTGGAGGCATAAACAGGTATCCATGGCATGGGTGCTGAATTAGAGCTGTGTTATACTCTGAGATTGTACAGATCTGTGATAGACTTGGTTACCTAAGCCATACGGCTTTAGGAAAAGTCCTCCAAATAACTCTTGGTGAGTATATGAACCAAACATACAGTGGGTTCGGAAAGTATTCAGACCCCTTTAAATTTTCACTCTTTGTTTCATTGCAGCCATTTGGTAAATTAAAAAAAGTTTATTTTTTTTTTCATTAATGTACACCCTGCACCCCATCTTTACTGAAAAAAAAAACAGAAATGTAGAAATTTTGGCAAATTTATTAAAAAAGAAAAACTGAAATATCACATGGTCATAAGTATTCAGACCCTTTGCTCAGTATTGAGTAGAAGCACCCTTTTGAGCTAGTACAGCCATGAGTCTTCCTGGGAATGATGCAACAAGTTTTTCACACCTGGATTTGGGGATCCTCTGCCATTCTTCCTTGCAGATCCTCTCCAGTTCCGTGAGGTTGGATGGTGAACATTTTCAGGTCTCTCCAGAGATGCTCAATTGGGTTTAGGTCAGGGCTTTGGCTGGGCCAGTCAAGAATGGTCACAGAGTTGTTCTGAAGCCACTCCTTTGTTATTTTAGCTGTGTGCTTGGGGTCATTGTCTTGTTGGAAGGTGAACCTTCGGCCAAGTCTGAGGTCCAGAGCACTCTAGAAGAGGTTTTCATCCAAGATATCTCTGTACTTGGCCGCATTCATGTTTTCTTCAATTGCAACCAGTCATCCTGCTCCTGCAGCTGAAAATCACCCCCATAGCATGATGCTGCTGTGTAGCCCTGGTGTGTAAGGCACACAGTACCCTGGAGGATGTGCGGAGAGGTAACAGTTTAATGCTCGATATCCATTCACTCCATCATACACTTTAGACACACCCATAGGGTATATAAGCTAGTGTCATACAGCAGAGCAGTGTTCTGTTTCCTGTCTTCGGACAGAGGGTGTCTAGCCTGGATTTGGAGGGAGGAAGAAGTCAGCCAGATCCTGTCAGCAGTTCTTAAAGTGGAGGCTAGTAAGGGTGAGCCAGTTCACCTTAGCCTAGTCAGAGTGTGTGGACCCGCCACCACAATTGTGGATTACCAGGGCAATGGGGTACTCAGAGCCGAGCCCATGGAAGTCTATGGGGTTGTCACAGGTAGCGGTGGCTCGGTCTGTGGCCCTGGCGGTCTGGCGTATGTTGGAGGGTATATTTACAGGGGATAGATATATTTACAGTTCGTGACGCCACCTGTAGTCTCTGGTAATTTGTACCAGCGCTGCTGTAGATCTCTGAGGGGATGGTGAGGCAGCTAGATGTCGGGTCCCCTACAGGTGGGACTCTTCCCTCAGGTCGATGGTTATGGTGGGGTTGTGCAGGCATGCAATTAAATAACTCAGTCTCACACCGTCAGCGTCTTTCCATACCTTTTACTTGTAAGATGGTAAGGCAGGTCCTAGGGAGGCTGATGGGGTTGATGGAGGATGAGTTTTGAGGCAACGGCTGAGCAAGGCAGGGGCCTCCTTTACTTTCCAATGATGATGAGTCCAACCAGCATAAAGCGTAGTTCACTCCTGAAACTTCAGCTATTTCAAAGCTGTACTGCCCGGTCAGTTTTGTGGTGGAGCCTTCCAGTGATGAAACTAGGTTCTTCTATGCTTGGCCTAGCTCAAAGTTCCTATTCCACCTGACCCCTGTTACGTACTGACACTTCAAGGGCTGCTTTCTGTTACCTAAGGTCCAGTAAGCCTCTGGTTCTTTTACCACTATGCGTGAAGCTATAGTGATGCTTCGGTCTCCAGTGACCGGTGACAATGTGCAGGATACTTCAATCCTAAAGCACTTCTGATTTCCTTCCACTGTGCCTTTCGACTTGCTCAAACTCTCAATCTCAGCACTGACTAGGCTAAGGTGAACTGGCTCACCTGTACTAGCCTCCACTACTGTACTGTCTCTCTGAATCGACAGGAATCTTGGTGCTCCAGACAGGCACTCCTTCTCTCTCCCTTTACCTCAGGAGACGCTACCAGACTCTCTTGTGCTAAAAACCACACCCCTCTACACCCCTGCTGGGTGTGTCCGAAGTATATGTGATGTCATGTAGAGCCCTTAACCGTTACCTCTCCACTCATCCTCCTGGTATTGTGTACCTTAAATACCAGGGCTACACATTCCCCCATGGTAAACGACAGCACTCCCGGGCTGTGAAATACAAAGAGACATTTTTGTTTATGCATTAAACATTAACATTAACTCTTCCCATCCGGGAGGTAAGGATTTCTTGAACGTTGCAAACAAAACATTAAATATAGAAAAATACAAAATATTAAATAGACATGTTCATATAAATAAACGACAATATTCTTGTGAAGGACCCGCACCAAACCTTCAACGTGGGTCCTGGGTGGGCTGCAGGACATATGAATGCAGACCTCACTCAGTGCCTCACCACACGGGTTTTATGTTCAGAGGTAAGTCAAGGCTTCGTGTGAAACCATTATAAGGCACCTTAGTGCAACTATTTACAAGATACAGTTTTTGGGCTGGCTCAGTCCTCAGCCTCTGAGTCCATTATAAGACGCAATAAGGAAAAGACACATATATATATACTTTTTACAATATTCACATTAATTTGTTATAATTACTGCTGGTATCGAATGGGTATCTTCCCTTTTGTGATTCGCTCTGATCTACGTGGAGTAGCTTCAGGTATATTAAGTTGTGATCTGTCTGCACTGCGTAACGGCAAACTATAGAACTGCCTCAATCTTTCTATGGATCTGGCAAGCGTACTGATGGCTGGGCGGTGTGAGTCAGCTTCACCAGGGGATCCCATAGCATGGGGCGCTGCTTCAGATGATCCTTCTTGAGATTCCGTAGGTTGAGGTGTTGCTGGAATGGGTAACTCCTGAACGGACTCAACTGGCACCACGGGCACAACTGGAGGTAGAACTTCCTCTTGTGGCTGATAAAACTGCAACACTGGAATTATTACGGCATCTCCCAGTCTAGGCCAATCCGCAGGAAAATCTCCCAGATCCGTGTGTATGACCTCTTCCTTTCCTTCTTCTTGATTGATGACAGGGTTCTTTTCACAAAGCTTTAAGGCTAAGTGCACACGATCAGGAATAATTGCGTTTTTTTCGCGGTTTTTCCGCGGTTTTCCGCGGTAAAAACGCGATAAAAACGCAAGCATTAAGCATCCTATACATGTTAATTGATTCCGCATGTTTTGGCCACATGTTGCGTTTTTTTCCGCGAAAAAAACGCTTCGCGGAAAAAATAGCAACATGTTCATTAATTTTGCGGAATGTAAGCGGTTCATGTGCGGTGGTACCTATGGTCTGGAGGAGAGGAGACTCTCCTCCAGGCCCTGGATACCATATCCCTGGTAAAACAATAATTAAAATAAAAAATAATGATATTCTCACCTTCCGGCGGCCCCCGCAGCCTTCCCGCGGCCCCCGCAGCCTTCCCGCCTTCAGCGACGCTCCCGGCAACTTCCGGTCCCAAGAGTCCTTTGCGAGAATCACCCAGATGGCATAGCGGTCTCGCGAGATGCTACGTCATCGGTGTGATTTGTCGCAAAGCACTCCTGGGACCGGAGTTGCCGGGAGCGTCGCTGAAGGCGGGAAGGCTGCGGGGGCCGCCGGAAGGTGAGAATATCATTATTTATTATTTTTTTTATTATTTTTACATTAGATCTTTTTACTATTGATGCGACATAGGCGGCATCAATAGTAAAAAGTTGGTCACACTTGTCAAACACTATGTTTGACTCGTGTGACCAACCTGTCAATCAGTTTTCCAAGCGATGCTACAGATCGCTAGGAAAACGCTAGCATTCTGCAAGCTAATTACGCTTGCAAAACGCTATTATTCTGGCGGGAATCAGCATACAAAAAACGTGCGTATTTCCTGCGGGAGAAGTGCGGGATTGCCGCGGAAATTTCCGCGGCAATTCCGCAACGTGTGAACTTAGCCTAAGGGTTCTGGACACAATTTCAAATGGTCTCTGGACACAGTGGTTATTGTTCTTCCTCCGTCCTTACTGATGATACAAACTTTTCTGTTGTCATATTTAGAATCTTGTACAACGTAGGGTTCTTGTTCCCACTGGTTATCCAATTTGTGCATTTTCCTTTTCCTTTTCAATACCACTTCTCCAGGCATCAAAGGCTTGGCAGGAGCATTTCTGTTGTAAATATCTTCCTGTTTCTCCCGTGCCTTGTTGAGACTTTCCTCTACACAGATTTGCACTCGTCTGTACTGCTCTTGCCGATTGATGTCCCAGTTTTCAATGGCGTCGTCTGCCTCCGGTTCTACCACTCCAAGTTCTAAATCCATTGGTAGTCTTCCGGGCCTTGCTCTCATAAGATAGGCTGGAGTGCAGTTAGTGGAACTTACAGGTATATGGTTATACAAATCAACCAAATCAGGTAGTAAGTCCGGCCATCGATTTCTGTCTTCCAACGGTATGGATCTCAACAAATCAAGGACGATATGGTTCATTTTTTCGCAAAGACCGTTGGTTTGAGGATGGTATGGTATTGTTCTAATTTTCTTGCACCCGTACATGTGACAGAATTCCTTGAATAAATCAGCTTCGAAAGCAGGTCCTTGATCGGTTAATACTTGCTCCGGATACCCATGCGGTCTGCAGAAGCTTGCTTGAAAGGTTTTCGCTGCCGTCACTGCGGTCTGGTCCTTAACTGGAACAACCACCAGAAATCTGGAGTAATGGTCCACCATGGTCAAGGCGTATGAGTATCCAGATCTACTTGGCGACAGTTTGACGTGGTCCAGGGCCACAATCTCCAGGGGACGAGTCGTCCGGATAGGTTGCAGGGGTGCCTTCTGACTACCGTAGTCCTTTCTTCTGAGACCACAGGGTCCACAGTTCCGACACCACCTCTCGATGGAGCTGCGCATCCCTACCCAGTAGAACCGGCACCTCAACAGGGTCTCCAGCTTTCTCCAGCCAAAGTGTCCTGCTTGATCGTGGTATGCTTCCAACACCATTGGGACGTCTGCCTTGGGGACCACTATCTGCCAGACCATCTCATGGGTTCTGGGATTGACGTATCTCCTGCACAACTTCTCACGGTATAGGAACAACCTGCTTTTCTCGTTCCACAGGAGCTTGGCTGACATAGGTGCATCCTTTTCCAAAGAGGAACCTTCCTGTCTTAACAACTCTTTGATGCGGCTGACCACTGGATCACTGTCCTGAGTCTCTTTCCAGCTGTGATGGGGTAAAGGATTTAATGTTGCACCATACTGCTTTCTGTTGACTCGATGCTCGTGGACTACCCCATTTCGATGGAACGCAGGTAGCTCAATTTCTTCCAGGTCGTCCGATTCTTCTTCCGTATCAGAGTCATGCGGCATTCGGGACAATGCGTCAGCATTAGCATTCTTTCGACCTGCCCGGTACTTGATAGTAAACTGGTAATTGGACAACCGAGCCATCCATCGCTGCTCCATGGCACCCAGCTTGGCGGTTTCCAGGTGCGTTAAGGGGTTGTTATCTGTAAACGCAGTGAACCGATTGGAGGCCAGATAATGCTTAAATCTTTCAGTAATGGCCCAGACCAGCGCCAGAAACTCCAGCTTGAAGCTGCTATAATTTTCCGGATTCCTTTCAGTTGGCCTGAGTTTTCTGCTGGCATATGCGATGACTTTTTCTTGGCCATTCTGCTTCTGACTGAGAACTGCTCCCAACCCTTCATTACTGGCGTCGGTGTACAACAGGAACGGTTGGCTGTAATCAGGATAGGTTAAGATCTCATCACCTGTAAGGATCTCTTTCATCTTTTGGAATGCTTCAGCCTGTTCCTTACCCCAATTAAAGGGAGGGTTTCTGCTCTTTAGGGATTGTCCTACTAGGAGGTCCTGTAAAGGAGCTGCCTTCTTCGTGTAATCTTTCACGAATCTCCTGTAGTAACCCGTTAGTCCCAGGAACTGTCGCACTTCCTTAAGGTTCTTCGGCTCCGGCCACTTCTGGATGGCAGTGACTTTCTCTGGGTCCGGCGCTACTCCTTCCGAACTGACGATGTGCCCCAAGTATTGTACCTTCTGTTTGAGTAGATGGCATTTTGAGGGTTTTAATTTCATCCCGTACCTGGACAGGGACTCGAATACTTCTGCCAGGTGCTTCAGATGATCCTCATAAGTCTTGGAATACATGATGACGTCGTCTAGGTATAGCAGCACGGTTTCAAAATTGAGATGTCCCAGGCAGTTCTCCATCACTCTCTGAAATGTTCCTGGGGCACTACTGAGCCCAAACGGCATTCTGTCTAACTCACAGAGCCCCATTGGGGTGGTGAAAGCCGTTTTCTCACGATCCTCCTCAGCCACAGCCACTTGCCAGTAACCACTAGTCAGATCAAGGGTAGAAAAGTAGTTAGCCGTTTTCAGAGCAGCTAATGATTCCTCTATGCGTGGTAACGGGTATGCATCCTTGTGTGTTATGCGGTTCACCTGCCTGTAATCCACACACATTCTCATACTACCATCTTTCTTTTTAACCAGAACTAGAGGGGCTGCCCAGGGGCTACAACTATCCCTTATCACCCCGGCCTTCTTCATATCATGCAACATTTCTTTAGCCTTCTGATAATGGGCTGGGGGTATAGGCCTATACCGCTCCTTGATGGGAGGATGACTGCCTGTAGGGATATGATGTTGGACTCCCTTAATTACCCCAAAATCAAGTGGGTGCTTGCTAAACACTTGGGCATACTCTTGCACCACCCGTAATACCCCTTGCTTCTGGTGAGCGGGAGTGGTGTCCGTCCCAACATGGAGTTGCTGACACCATTCCGCCACCTGAGTTGCTGGGTCATTGTCCTCCGCTATTTGACAGGAGTCTAAGGACTCAGCCGGAAGAATAGAATTATTGTCGACAGCATGTAGTTTAGCAATGGTTGCATAACGGGGTAAGTTTACCTCATCATCTCCCCAATTGAGAAGCCGTACCGGTACTCTTCCATTCACCACTTCTACTACTCCCCTAGCAGTCATAAGTGTAGGTCTATGTTCTGAATGGTGGGGTTCTACTACAGCTTGGTAATTCTGTCCCTCAGACCTATGGCTGCCCTGCACCAGATAATCATTTCACTCATTGGGGGTATCACAATAGGATCCGAGTCAGTGACCCGTACATTACCAATTTCGCCGTCTGTAAGCTTCGCTTGCTGCTGACACACCAGGGCCCGGATCTCTCTTTGAATTACTCCTTTCTGCCTTGGTCGGGCAATCTCAGCGAGCTGTTGGAGCAAGAACACAACTTCTCCCAAACAATTACCGATAATGTTAGTGCCCAAAATTATATTTAAACCGTTCTCCTCATTTACAGTCTTTACTACCAGAAGCCCCTGATCTTTCAACTCCTCTCTGCCCACCTTTACATCTACACATTTTGTCCCGAGTACTTCTACAGGAAGACCATTAGAAGCATATACGGTAAAGTCAGGGCTCGGGGGATTAAGACTGTCCATTGACCAGTACTTAGTATATAGGGCATCAGGTATTAGGGTCACTTGGGACCCAGTGTCTAACAATGCCGGAACTGCAATACCATCTAAGATGATGGACAGGTAGGGTCGCCCACCCACATACCTGCGGTTCCAGTCTAAGGGGCCTGACGGGTATTCTCCTGGGTGTTGGCCCTTGGACCCAGGTTCTGCCCGTTTAAAGGACACTGTGGAGACATATGACCTTTCCGGTTGCATCGATAACAGATGATCTCTCGACGAGGAGGGTGTTGATCAGAGGTCGCTCCTGGGGGTGGCGTTGTCCTCCTCCGGGGGGGCGACGTCTTCTTTCTTCTCGGTGCATCCACGGGACGTCTTCTGGGCAGTCAGCTAACAAGATCTTCCCTTCCTCCTCTTTCCGCAGCTGCAGGGCACTCATTACAGCAGCCAGATTTTTAGTCAGCTGGCGCACCTCTGAGCGCAGACAATCCAATTCACTGGGAGGTGTCACCTGCGTTTTGGTTTCGGCCACTAACAGGGAACAGGGGGTTACTGCCGGTTCCAGAGTGACTTCACCCTGATGATGTTGGGTTGCCACCTCAGGTTTGCCCAGGGGCCGCAGCCCTTTTATTGCCATGTCTTTTAGGGCATCAAAGGTAGCATCCGGATGATCTAAGAACCACCAGTTTACAGTTCTGCGTTCCTCTTGGGATCTCAATCCCTGGATAAATTGTTCTTTCAGCATTTTATTCTCATCGATAGCATTTAAATTATTAATCTGCTTAAGAGCTCTCAGGGCTCCTTGTAGTCGGCAAGCGTAGTCCCGGATGCTGTCACCTGGCTGTTGTGAACAGTGATAGAAGGCCATCCGGAGATCCGTTTCTGTGCGGTCTTCAAATATGGCATGCAGCTTAAGGAAGATCGCAGGTACCGACTCCTGATCAACGGTATCCCAAGTCTCCACTTCCCTCTCAGCAGCGCCAGTTAGCTGCCCTATTAGCACAGCAGCTTTTTGTCTCTCAGGCATGGAGTACATTTCTAGGATGCTGCATAACTTCCGCTTGAAGCCTGCTAATGTGCCTGGCTCACCGCTGTACTGGGGAAGCCATTTCGCCCCAGGCATATATGGGAGCGTTAGTGGCATGATCGGGACTACCGGACTGGGTGCTGGACCTGCACCCCCATCTGGCGCTACAATACCAGGCGGTGCGGGATTGGGGCCTCCGGCTGGGGCCGCACTGTCGGCCGGTTGTTGTGACATCTTAGCGCCCCCTTGGTTAAACGGAGCCTACCGGTTTCAGATGCTGCTACTTTACAGGCACAGCAGTGGGAACAGGACCTTCGTCGCAGGCGCTCTGATGTCAGAGCGTTCACTTCCTGTCGCAGGACCTGCCGATGAGTCAGAACCGGGGGCGTGCCAAGACTCTGCGCGCTCTTTCAGGTACGCCCACCTTCTTCTCCAGCGCCTTAGGGCGCGAATCTGGCGGCAAATATGGCGGTATTTGGCGCCAAACAATAGCAACAGTCTTTTTCACCAAAACACTCCACAGGCACACAGGGCTCGCAATGCTGCAAGTTTCGTATCCTGTTCGTGACGCCAAAGTTTTGTGTGGACCCGCCACCACAATTGTGGATTACCAGGGCAATGGGGTACTCAGAGCCGAGCCCATGGAAGTCTATGGGGTTGTCACAGGTAGCGGTGGCTCGGTCTGTGGCCCTGGCGGTCTGGCGTATGTTGGAGGGTATATTTACAGGGGATAGATATATTTACAGTTCGTGACGCCACCTGTAGTCTCTGGTAATTTGTACCAGCGCTGCTGTAGATCTCTGAGGGGATGGTGAGGCAGCTAGATGTCGGGTCCCCTACAGGTGGGACTCTTCCCTCAGGTCGATGGTTATGGTGGGGTTGTGCAGGCATGCAATTAAATAACTCAGTCTCACACCGTCAGCGTCTTTCCATACCTTTTACTTGTAAGATGGTAAGGCAGGTCCCAGGGAGCTGATGGGGTTGATGGAGGATGAGTTTTGAGGCAACGGCTGAGCAAGGCAGGGGCCTCCTTTACTTTCCAATGATGATGAGTCCAACCAGCATAAAGCGTAGTTCACTCCTGAAACTTCAGCTATTTCAAAGCTGTACTGCCCGGTCAGTTTTGTGGTGGAGCCTTCCAGTGATGAAACTAGGTTCTTCTATGCTTGGCCTAGCTCAAAGTTCCTATTCCACCTGACCCCTGTTACGTACTGACACTTCAAGGGCTGCTTTCTGTTACCTAAGGTCCAGTAAGCCTCTGGTTCTTTTACCACTATGCGTGAAGCTATAGTGATGCTTCGGTCTCCAGTGACCGGTGACAATGTGCAGGATACTTCA
Source organism: Oophaga sylvatica (assembly GCA_033576555.1). NCBI lineage: Eukaryota > Metazoa > Chordata > Amphibia > Anura > Dendrobatidae > Oophaga > Oophaga sylvatica. Next base: position 349,277,857 of record JARQOD010000004.1, on the reverse strand, counting down.
ATCCTAAAGCACTTCTGATTTCCTTCCACTGTGCCTTTCGACTTGCTCAAACTCTCAATCTCAGCACTGACTAGCTAAGGTGAACTGGCTCACCTGTACTAGCCTCCACTACTGTACTGTCTCTCTGAATCGACAGGAATCTTGGTGCTCCAGACAGGCACTCCTTCTCTCTCCCTTTACCTCAGGAGACGCTACCAGACTCTCTTGTGCTAAAAACCACACCCCTCTACACCCCTGCTGGGTGTGTCCGAAGTATATGTGATGTCATGTAGAGCCCTTAACCGTTACCTCTCCACTCATCCTCCTGGTATTGTGTACCTTAAATACCAGGGCTACACATTAGCTGTGCCTAACCAGAAGACAGAGACAATTAAGGAAGAAAGGAGATTTAGCAACAGAGACTTCAGTCGCCTGTCCCAAGGACAGTGAAGTTCAGTCGACGTGCTCCTGAACTAGGAGAATACTGAGAATCTGTTAGCGAGCTCTAAGGAAGAAGCAAGAAAGGACTAACTTGTATCACCTTAGGAAGTGTGGAGTGCTTATGTTAAAAGCGCGAACAGGGCGAAGGGCGCAGTGGAAAAAACAGAGAAGTGCCTTAGGTATAGGATACCTGCACTGTTTACCGGTCACTGGGGACCGAGGTGTCGCTACAGCTTCAGGCGTAGTGACAGGAAAACCAGAGTCTTACTGGACCTTAGGTCGCAGAAAGCAGCCCTTGGAGTGTCGGTACGTAACCGGAGTCAGGGAGAGTGGGAACCTTGAGTCGATGCAGGACAACAGTAGGAACTCAGCTCTCTCACATCACTGGAAGGCTCCGACCACAAAACTGACCGGGCAGTACAGCTATGGAGTTAGCTGGAGTATTCGGAGTGAACTTAGCTCTATGCTAGTTGGACTCATCATATTGGAAGTAAAGGAGGCCTCTAACCTGTTCAGCTGTTATCTCGAAGCACATTCTCCACCCGACCAGCCTCCCTGGGACCTGCCTAAACATCTGACAAGTAAAAGGTATGGAAAGACGCTGGATGGTGTGAGACTGATTCATTTATTTGCACCCTACATCATTAATACCATAGACTTTGAGGGACCAGTCCCACCTGTGGGGGACCCGTCATCTAGCTGCCACAAATCCCCTCAGAGATCTTCTGCAGCGCTGGTCTTAGTGATCAGACAACTACAGGTGGCGTCACGAACTGTTATCTACTAAATCCCCTGTAAATAAATCCCCTTTAACACCTGACCGCCAGGGACACGGAATGAGCCACGCTACCAGTGACATTCCCCATAGAAATCTACAGGCTCGGCTCCGAGTACCCCATATCCCTGGAAACCCACAATTGTGGTGCGGGTCAATACACTGCCACCACCATGTTTCACTGTTGGAATTGTATTGGGGAGGTGATGAGCAGTGGCTGGTTTTATTCACACATACCGCTTAGAATTATCACCAAAAGTTCTATCTTCGTCTCATCAGACCAGAGAATCTTATTTCTCATAGTTTGGGAGTCCTTCATGTGTTTTTTTTTTTTAGCAAACTCTATGCCGGCTTTCATATGTCTGGCACTGAGGAGAGACCTTCATCGGGCCACTCTGCCATAAAGTCCTGACTGGTGGAGGGCTGCAGTGATAGTTGACTTTGTGGAATTTTCTCCCATCTCCCTACTGCATCTGTGGAGATCAGCCACAGTGATCTTGGGGTTCTTCTTTACCTCTCTCACCGAGTCTAGGAAGACTTCTGGTGGTCCCAAACTTCTTCCATTTAAGAATTATGGAGGCCACTGTGCTCTTAGATACCTTGAGTACTGCATAAATTCTTTTGTAACCTTGGCCAGATGTGTGCCTTGCCACAATTCTGTCTCTGAGCTCCTTGGCCAGTTCCTTTGACCTCTTGATTCTCATTTGGTCTGACATGCACTGTGAGCTGGTGAGCTGTGAGGTCATATATAGACAGTAGTGTGCCTTTCCAAATCAAGTCCTATCAGTTCAATTAAACACAGCTGAACTTCCATGAAGGAGTAGAACCATCTCAAGGAGGATCACAAGGAAATGGACAGCATGTGACTTAAATATGAGTGTCTGAGCAAGGGGGCTGAATAGTTATGACCATGTGATATTTCAGTTTTTCTTTTTTAATAAATTTGCAAAAAATTCTACATTTCTGTTTTTTATCAGTCAAGATGGGGTGCAGAGTGTACATTAATTAGAAAAAAATGAACTTTTTTGCATTTACCAAATGGCTGCAATGAAACAAAGAGTGAAAAATGTAAAGGGGTCTGAATACTTTCCGAACCCACTGTATTACATTTGAATTTTGTGAAACCTTTTTTTGCTATTTTAACATTTGAAGGCTGCAATTTAGATTTTATTTATGGGGGAAACAAAAAAAAAACATTGAAAAGGAACCCTGAAGCTGTTGTAATGGTATAGGATCACAAGACTTCTATATGTTATAGTCACAACTGGGGAACCAGTAAAGCCCTCTCTAGGCAGAGCGCCAGCTTCAGTGTTATTTCAGGGAAACTGCGCTGACAGCACAAGCTGGAGAGATTTATATTTCCTAAGGTGACTGTTAATGAAGTCATCTACATGCAGATTATGCCTAACACCGAGATCCAGTGATGGTGGTCGTACATGTGTAATTATTTGTACATTTACCCTATGTGTAATTGTTCGTACATTTACCCTATGTGTATTTCTGTGTATCAGCACTTAGGACCTACCGAAGGTAATAATTTAGGTATTTTACATGATCTACAAATCCCCAAGGCTCAGCAATGATATTGTGCATTGTGAGCATCACACTTTGTGATTGTTACATCACAGCATGACATCATTGTTGTAACCACTAATACAAGTTTAGGCTACTTTCACACTTGCGTTTTATCGAGCAGCACATCGTGCGCTATCGGACGCATGCGCAATGTTCCCCTATCTTTAACATGGTGGGCGCAGGGTCTAGCGCTTGCACGCGTTCATCAGCGTTTGGCGTGCGCTGCGCATTTTCCAGGTGTGCGTCCAGACGCGCTATACGCTACATGTTGCATTTTTTTCCGCCCAACCGCTTAAAAAAAAACGCGTGCGCACGTGTGCGCATGCTTTGCGCAAAAATAACATTGCAGTCTATGGGTGCGCTGGCGCGCGCATGGCTTTGCGCTCGTCAGCGCTTTTGCGCGCACTTGATTTTGGAGTAAATAATGTCTAAACACTTGTTTAAACCACCCCCTACACAAGATACATTGTTTGTGAGGAGTGTAGATAAAAAGTTGATAGAGACAGAGATGAAGTAGAGACAGAGATGATAGAGACAGAGATGATAGAGACAGATGACAGATGATAGAGACAGATGATAGAGACAGAGATGATAGAGACAGATGATAGATGATAGAGACAGATGATAGAGACAGATGATAGAGACAGATGATAGATGATAGAGACAGAGATGATAGAGACAGAGTTGATAGAGATGATAGAGACAGATGATAGAGACAGAGATGATAGAGACAGAGATGATAGAGACAGAGATGATAGAGACAGAGATGATAGAGACAGAGATAAGACAGATGATAGAGAGATGAAGACAGAATGATAGAGACAAGATGATAGAAGAGATGATAGAGACAGAGTGATAAGATGAAGAGACAGAGATGATAGAGACAGAGATGATAGACAGATGATAGAGACAGAATGATAGAGACAGAGTTGATAGAGACAATGATATAGAGACAGAGATGATAGAGACAGAGATGATAGAGACAGATGATAGAGACAGAGATGATCAGTGATGTGTAGACAGGAATTATGATAGAGACAAGTGTAGATGATAGAGACAGATGTGATAGGACAGATTAGGACCTGATAGAGGTAAAGATGATTAGGAGATATGACGATGATGAGACAGATGATAGAGATAGAGATAGATAGGAGCATAATGTTGAGATGAATAAGAGATCAGATGATAGAGACAGAGTTGCTAACGATGATCAAGACAGAGTGATATGAGAGACAGATGCTAGGATGCGAAGTACTAGAGACAAGTGACGATGATAGAGCAGTATGATAGAGACAGAGATGATAGAGACAGTGAGTGATTACAGGTGATGAGAGCGATAGAATGTTAGAGATGATAGAGACAGAGTGATAAAGAATAAGACGAGATGTGAGAACGAATTGATAGAACGATGCAGTCTGATGGTGATGGACAGGGATGATTGGACTAGAGTATTGATAGCGCACTGAGATGATTGAGATGATAAGATGAATTAGAGACGATTTAAAAGATGATAAGACAAGATGTGGAGATGTAGAACAGAGAAGATTGATAGAGACAAGATGATAGAGACAGAGATGATAGAGACAGAGATGATAGAGACAGAGATGATAGAGATGACAGATGATAGAGAGATAGAAGTGATAGACAGATGATAGAGACAGATGATAGAGTGATAGAGACAGAATGATAGAGACAGAGATGATAGGACGAATGATAGAGACAGATGATAGAGAAATTGATAGAGAGAAGATGTAGAGCAGATGATGAGAAGATGATAGAGACTGATAGAGAAGAGATGATAGAGACAGAGTGATAGAGATGATAGAGACAGAGATGATAGAGATAGAGACAGAGTGATAGAGACAGAGATTAGACAGATGATAGAACAGAGATGATAGAGAGATAGAGAGATGATAGAACAGAGATGATAGAGACAGATGATGAAGAGACAAGATGATAGAGACAGGAGATGATAGAACAGATGATAGAGACAGAGATGATAGATACAGAGATGAAAGAGACAGATGATAGATGAAAGGACAGATGATAGAGACAGAGATGATAGAGACAGAGATGATAAGACAGAGATGATAGAGATGATAGAGACAGATGATAGAAAGATAGATAGAGACAGAGATGATGAGCAGATGAAGAGATGATAGAGACAGAGATGATAGAGACGATGATACAGAGATATAGACAGATAGATGATAGAGACAGAGATGATAGAGACAGAGATGATGATAGAGACAGAGATGATAAGACAGAGATAGATGATAGAGACAGAGATGATAGAGACAGAGATGATAGAGACAGAGATGATAGAGACAGAGATGATAGAGACAGAGATGATAGAGACAGATGATAGGACAGATGATAGAGATGATAGAGACAGAGTGATAGAGATGATAGAGACAGAGATGATAGAGACAGAGATGATAGAGACAGAGAAGAGATGATAGAGACAGAGATGATAGAGACAGAGATGATAGAGACAAGATGATAGAGACAGAGTGATAGAGATGATAGAGACAGAGATGATAGAGACAGAGATGATAGAGACAGATGATAGAGACAGAGATGATGATAGAGACAGATGATAGAGACAGAGATGATAGAGACAGATGATAGAGACAGAGAGATAGAAATAGAGAAGATGATAGAGACAGAGTGAATAGAGAATGATAGAGACAGAGTGATAGAGAAGAGATGATAGAGACAGAGATGATAGAGACAGAGATGATAGAGACAGAGATGATAGAGACAGATGATGAGAGAACAGAGATATGAATTAGTAGACAGAGATGATAGAGACAGAGATGATAGGATGATAGAGACAGAGATGATAGAGACAGAGATGATAGAGACAGAAAATGATAGAGATGATAGAGACAGATGATGAAAGAGACAGAGATGATAGAGACAGAGATGATAGAGACAGAGATGATAGAGACAGAGATGATAGAGACAGATGAGAATGATAGAGACAGAGATGATAGAGACAGAGTGATAGAGATGATAGAGACAGAGATGATAGGATGATAGAGACAGAGATGATAGAGACAGGATGATAGAAGATGATAGAGACAGAGATGATAGAGATGATAGAGACTGATAGAGACAGAGGATGGATAAGAGACGAGATGATAGAGACAGAGATGATAGAGACAAGATGATAGAGACAGAGATGATAGATTATGAGTGAGAGACAGAGATATGATAGAGACAGAGATGAAGAGAGATGATAGAGACAGAGATGATAAGACAGAGATGATAGAGACAGATGATAGAGACAGAGATGATAGAGACAGATGATGGACAGAGATAAGAATGATAGAGACAGAGTTGATAGAGAATGATTAGAGACAGAGATGATAGAGACAGATGATAGAGACAGAGATGATAGACATGATATAGATAAGAGACAGAGATGATAGATGATAGAGACAGATGATAGAGACAGAGATGATAGAGACAGATGATAGAGATGATAGGACAGAGATGATAGAGACAGAGATAGATAAGAGGGACAGAGATGATAGAGACAGAGATGATAGACAGATGATAGATGATCGAGACAGGATGATAGAGACAGATGATAGAGATGATAGAGACAGAGTTGATAGAGATGATAGAACAGAGATGATAGAGATGATAGAGACAGATGATAGAGATGATAGAGACAGAGTTGATAGAGATGATAGAGACAGAGATGATAGAGACAGATGATAGAGAAGATGACAGATGATAGAGACAGAGATGATAGAGATGATAGAAGACAGAGATGATAGAGACAGAGATGATAGAGACAGATGATAGAGACAGATGATAGATGATAGAGACAGATGATAGAGATGATGATAGAGGACAGATGATAGAGACAGAGATGATAAGAGACAGATGATAGAGATGAGTGATAGAGAAGAGAAGATAGAGACAGAGTGATAGAGATGATAGAGGACAGAGATGATAGAGACAGAGATGATAGAGACAAGAGATGACAGAGATATAGAGACAGAGATGATAGAGACAGAGATGATAAGAAGAATAGAGACAGAGATGATAGAGACAGAGATGATAGCGATGATAGAGACAGAGATGATAGAGACAGAGATGATAGAGACAGAGATGATAGAGATAGAGATGATAGAGACAGAGATGATAGAGACAGATGATAGAGACAGAGTTGATAGAGATGATACAGACAGAGATGATAGATTGTAGAGACAGATGATAGAGACAGAGATGACAGAGATGATAGAGACAGATGATAGAGATGATAGAGACAGAGATGATAGCGATGATAGAGACAGAGATGATAGAGACAGAGATGACAGAGATGATAGAGACAGATGATAGAGACAGAGTTGATAGAGATGATAGAGACATAGATGATAGAGATGATAGAGACAGAGATGATAGAGACAGAGATGATAGAGACAGAGATGATAGAGACAGATGATAGAGACAGAGTTGATAGAAAATGTAACACGTAGACAACCCATGCGCCGAAAAAACGCAAACGCATGCAAAAACGCTTGAAATCGCATACAAACGCTGCGTTTTTTGGTCATAATGCACACGCTGATGCGACTAAATATCGCAGCGTTTATAAGTGCTTGCATGCGTTTTTTTATGTGTTTCATATGTGCACAATGTGCTGCGCAAAAAACGCAAGTGTGAAAGTAGCCTTACAGGGGACTCAAGAAAGCAAATGTGCTTGCTAATTTCAGCAAATATTACCTATGACAGCATCCACCATTGCGAAGGGATTTCTAATTTGCTCAATGAGCCTTTTTTTGGTACTCCCAATAACAATATTGATCCTGCTGTAATGCTGTGCTCACATGTTGTAACTTCATTGTATTTTTCTGATATTGCAAGAAAAATGCTGCAGGTTCTACTACCTGGATGATCGCTAAACAGGTGAAAGAGGTCCTTTGTCCCAGGACTTAGCTAGTGTATCTCCATCAGTCCCATCCCATAGACGGTGAATGGAGAAGCGGCTTGCATTTTAGACCACAACTCCAATTAAATGTGTTACTGGAACCCTTTTCTCGTGATTAGTAGGGAGCCGAGTGGTGGGCCCTCCACTAATCAGTCACTTATCATAGTACAACACCTTTAAAGGAGTTAGAAAAATATTTAGACTTGAGAGTCCTCAGTGGTTGATACCTTTTAATGGCTAACTGAAAAGATGGTAACAAATTGCAAGCTTTCGAGACTACTCAGGTCTCTTCATCAGGCTAGGACTAATACAAAATCTGAAGAATCACATATTTATACACAAGAGGACACAGGAATAATGCAATAGGTAAGACAAGTGACGTGAAGCAGAACTGTCATTATGGCAGAGGGATGAACATAAATATTGGAACAGTTCATAGATAAGGAGTGAGAGTTTTATTGCCCTCTGATTGGGGTCTGGTATTGTGTTTTGATGCCCCCAGGTCAGAGAAGCAGATTCCTTAATTGATGTACACAGACATGAATCCGTGTGATATATTCATTCCAGCACTAAGAGTGTCAAAGGTCATCATAAGCTTATATTCCCAAATCTTTCTATCTTTCTCAGATTTGAAGTTAGATTTTAATACCAGTAATTCCATATCCATCATGCTATGACCGGGCATACAAAAGTGTTTTGCCACAGGTAAATCCATTCTTTTTTCTCTTATTGTGTGGCGATGAGAATTCATCCTTGTTCTCAGTTTTTGCCCGGTCTCCCCCACATACAGACCCCCAGTTGGACATTTTGTACATATAATTAGGTACACCACATTAGATGTGATGCAGCTGAAAGTACCTGGGATCTTGTAGTCCGTGGTCATTATAGATGCACAGGTTTTGCATTTCTTCTGTTTGCAAGGGAAGGTTCCTGCAGCTGTTGGGGAGGACAGGGAGCTTCTGACAATGATGTTTCTTAGATTTGGGGGCTGCCTAAAACATAGTAGTGGGGGGTCTGGAAATATGGATTGTAATCGGGCATCTTTTTGTAGTAAAGGTTGTAGTTTCCGTGCAGCTCCCCTTAGCATCTCCAGATTTGGATTGTAGGTGACCACTAGAGGCACCCGGTTATTTTCTTCTTTAGCTTTGTAATGTAGCAGGTGATTCCTTGATATTCTGGTGGCTCTTGTAATTTGGTTCTCAATTGTTCTTGGATGATAGCCCTGGTTCAAAAAGGTCTTTCTGAGGCGAATAAGGTTCATCTCTATCCATAGGGTTGGAACATATACAATTGTATCTGATGGCTTGGCTGTAGACAATAGAGTTTTTTATGTGTTTTGGATGGAAACTGTCCCATTTAAGGTATGTTGGACGGTCGATTGGCTTCTGATACAGGGATGTCTCTATTTCATTGTTCTTTAGCTTAATGGTGGTGTCTAAAAAGTTAATTTCAGTGCTGGAGTAGTTAAGTGTTAAGTTGATGGTGGGATGAAATTGGTTGAACTGTTCATGGAACGTCTTTAGCTGTTGTTCAGACTCCGTCCAGATGATTAAAATGTCATCAATGTAGCGGTAGTAGGCCCGAGGCCTGATGGGACATGAGGACAAAAATTCGCTTTCAAGCTTGGCCATGAAAAGATTTGCATACTGTGGAGCCATTTTACTTCCCATAGCTGTGCCAGTCTCCTGTAGATAGATCTTGTTGTCAAATTCAAAGTAATTGTGGGTGAGGATGAATTTTGTGAGTTTCACCACAGAATCAGCATCATTCCCGGTGTTTCCCATGAAGACTTTGCAGGCATTTAATCCATCCTGGTGTGGGATATTAGAGTACAGAGATTCCACATCCATGGTGGCCAGGATGGTTCCTTCTGGTAAGGGACCTATTGCTGCTAGTTTATTCAGTAGGTCAGTTGTGTCCTGAATGTAGCTGGGTGTATCCTTTACCAGGGGTTTAAGAATGCCCTCTACCCATCCAGATACCTGCTCAGTAAGGGTGTCCACACATGAAATAATCGGCCTCCCTGGATTCCCAGCTTTGTGGATTTAGCATGTAAAACGTCCCTGTTCTTGGACTTTCTGGTATCAGGTCATCAGCTCTTATGGATTTGTCAGACAGACAAGATACCAACTTGCTTAGTTCCTTGTAATAGTCCTGTGTAGGGTCCGACTCCAGTTTTCTGTAGTAGCGTGTGTCCGTAAGTTGTCTGTTTGCTTCCTTCATATAGTCTGATGTGTTCATCATGACTATTGCACCTCCCTTGTCAGCAGGTTTAATGATGATTTCTTTGTTGGTTTTCAGAGACTGTATGGCCTTTCTCTCCTGGGCACTGATGTTGGATGCTTGTCTCCTGTTGGTGGCTATGATGGTGGATTTTATCAAATGTCTGAATGAGTCTATATATTTATCCAAATGAGGGTTACGTCCAGGTGGAGGTGTCCAGTCTGACCTCTTCTTGGTTTTTGGGATCCCTTTTCCTTCAGTCCGAGTGTTTTCTGAATCTTCTGTATCATTGAAGTATTCCCTCAGGCGCAGTCTCCTGAAAAAATGTTCCATATCACTGCAGAGTTCGGTTTTATCCAGTATAAATATGTGATTCTTCAGATTTTGTATTAGTCCTAGCCTGATGAAGAGACCTGAGTAGTCTCGAAAGCTTGCAATTTGTTACCATCTTTTCAGTTAGCCATTAAAAGGTATCAACCACTGAGGACTCTCAAGTCTAAATATTTTTCTATCTACTGGCTAACACGGTACGAAGATACACATCTTTCCTATCTTAAAGGAGTTAATCATTCATTAAAAGATGATGGCTTATTCTTAGAATTAGCGTACAATGTTAGATCAGTGGGATCTACCAACATCTCCTCTGATCAGCTGTTTGAATATGGTACATCCGCAGACTCTTCAATTTTTAGTTCAGCTACAGTTTGGTTTGTAATTACCTCCACCATATTTTTTATAGCAGCCATTCATGTGACTGAACAAATGTAACGGCCACAATATCTTGAATAAACCAGGTTGTAGCTACTGTAAATCCGCAGCCTCTACAACCAGCTTATTAGATGAGATACCAATTGTTGAACTTTCACCAATCTAATATTAAGGGGTAATTTCCACTGTAATGAATGCATTTTTTTTTCTTTTGGATGGTAATAGTAAGAGAGAACTAGAACTAGATGCTTACAACTCTACATCAGTTCTCTCCATTCTGAGCTGCTTAGTTCTCACCTCTGTATAGGACACTCTTATTCACTATGCAATTATATGCAAAGTCATGTATCCTGACCGGAGTAATAAAACACTAGCTTCAACTGACTGAAAGAGCTCATCTATATTACTTATTGTGATAATCATGGAATAGAAATTTTGGTGAATTTTTGACACTGCAGAATTTCTGCACCATTTCTACACCTATTATTTAAAGATATACAGTATTTTCTAGACATCATATATTGATCCCATAGCTTAGACTATGAGTCTAATGTTGAAGTTGTAGTTCAACAGCAGCTAGAGTGGCACAAGTTTCTGATCCAGGGATTTTAGACTGGTGTCATGGCTTTACTGTGACAGAGGGGAGTCAAAAGACTGCAGCATCTGATTTCTCCTACTCCTGCACTATTTAAAAGTGCTTCACCTTTTTATTAATATATAGTGCAGGTTTCTTTTAGCACTGCAGGGGTTAATATGCTCAGTTGAGAGCTATTGAAAGCTTTCCTGCATTAAGGCTCTCAGCTGTTCATTGTTGGCCACTCTTTTCTACTATATAATCTGGACCCTAGCTAGCACTCACTGCTAGAGAAAGCTTCATGCTGCATGGTTAGGAGATGGTAGCTAGGGTGCTCCTAGCATTAGGCACATGGAAGGAGCCCCTGGTTCCGGGACATCTGACAACAGAGATGTGACATTGAGGCTATGTTCCCATGATGAGCTTTTGTTGCGTTTTTAATGTTACAGAATTTCTGCTCCATTTCTACACCTATTATTTTAATTGGGTTACTTGCATTTTTCTCATTGCGTTTTTGAGTCCGTTTTTTAAACATTCATTTTTATCGTGTTTTTAATACTGTGTTTTTATCTCCTTTTTGGTGTTTCCTGCTGTTAAAAAAGCTGCTTTGTTTATGATACTTCCTGATATTTTGCTTTGACAAAACGTTATTGATATATTTGCAATTGTTTTAGATATGCTTCTGCTGCGGAAAGGCACTAAAAATGCATGTGCATTTTTTACTTGTGGATTTTCCATATCTAATGCAAGTCTATGGGGAAAATCAGCACAAAAAAATTAACGTACCTGCAAGAAAAATTGACATGCTGCGGATTTAAAACATGCATCGCATTTTTGACATAACAAAAATATGCAGTGTCAAAAACGCACGAAAAGCTTTGTGGAAACGTAACCTTATTGCCTGCGTGTATTTATGTGGATCTATTAATATGCTCTCTGTTGTGAATGGACTTGAAATGAGTTCTGAGCAGAGGCTCCCTCTGGTGGTTACAAGCGGTACTGGACTGTCCAGTGAAGATTGTGAGGAGTGGGAATCAGGTGTTACTGACTGGTCTTATATAAGGGAGTCGCCTTCCCATCAGGGTTGCCGGTGATCAATTGTTCTGGTCTCAATCCTTGAGTCCTGTTTCCTTTGTAGCCTGCTGTGTCGTGTCTGCATCTCCTGCTAACAGATAAGACATTTTCTTCTTTTTGTTTTTGTGCTTGATTTTTGCATTTTGTCCTGCACTTCTGTGGGGGCCTTCAGGGTCCCCTCCGGGGGCTTTTGCCCTCTCAGTTTAGTTCAGCCACTGATGTTTGTACTTTTGCTTTTTCCAGTTTTTTCAGTGGCTGCTGTTTTGATTTTGTTACACCAGAGAACTAATTTAGGTGGTAGAGGTCGTGTGATCTCAGGTGATTTTGAAATTAGTAGAGTTGGTGCTTTTCAGGGTTTTTTGGGATTGCAGTAAGTGCCCTTCCTATCCTTTTCTATTTAGGTAGTTTAGGCCCCAACGTTTGCTCATACTATTTTCTGTCTGTGTCAGTATTTCATCTTGTCTAACCGCCATTACATGTTTGGGGGCTTTCTATGTTCTTTGGGGATCTGCTCCGGGGCAGATAGCTTTCCTCTTTCTATCTTTAGGTGTAGTTAGTTTCTCAGGCTGTGACGAGGCGTCTAGGACCAACGTAGGAACGCTCCACGGCTGCCTCTAGTTGTGGTGGTTAGTCAGGGTACTGCAATCTCATAGATTCCAACTTCTCTGGTGTATTGCCTTTTTTACCTGCACTCCTCAGCTACCGAAACATAACAGCTCTCCTCATCACAAGACTATTTTCTTTCATGACTTCAATGATGATTGCAGCTACAGTTGTGTACAGCGAAAATAATGACACAATACACTTTTTATATCAGAGTTTTTATGCATCTCTTTGTGTTCCTTTGTCAATACTCAATCTTTTTAGAGTTATGGCCCAGATTCATCAGTTACAGCAAAGCTGGTTGAGACTTGCTAAAGTGTTTTATGACAAAATTCTGGGGTGAACACCTTAATCAATTGGACCTTTTATTTCTAATTGTAACAGTTTTTTGCGATTTTAAAGTGCCAAAAGCCGTACATTAAATAAAAACTCGGGCAGAAACCTTGCACAAGGCAGGGACTGAAATGAGATGCGCCAAAAAATGTGACATTTGGTGAAAGTCACATTTCATGAATCTGTCTAAAACATTTGGATAAGCGAACATGTTGAGAAAAATAAAAACAATATAAGCAAATGGTGCAAAAAGCATGGATAATAAGGCAAAAATAATAAAATCACTGAAAAAGAGCAAATTGCTCCTAAAAACTGGAGAAAAAATGATGAATCCGGGGCCTACTAGAACTTAAATTTCACTTCTGAAAAGATATTTCATATCGATGGAACCAGCTGTCTCAAGGTCTGTGAATTCGCAAGAATGTGATCTACTGTATATTTGACAGTACAGATATCTTGCTGGTGCACATACCAGCTCTACAAGCTAGACTAAGAAACTATAATTTAGTCATATATATATATATATATATATATATATATATATATATATATATACCATAGACTGCAATCATTCTTAGGGTACATACTCACTGGCGACGAAAACGTCGGACACTGGCATGTAAAATCCCAGCTCTTATGTTTTGGTAGCTGAGGAAAATAAGCAAAAACGGCAATACACCAGAGAGGCTGGAACCTATTGGATTGCAGTAACCTGAACTAACCACACAACTAGAGGTAGCCGTGGAGCGTTCCTACGTTGATCCTAGACGCCTCGTCACAGCCTGAGAGATAACTACACCTAAAGGCAGAAAGATGAAAGCTATCTGCCCCAGAGCAGATCCCCAAAGAAAATAGGAAGCCCCCAAACATGTAATGGCAGTTAGAAGCACGGACACAGACAGAAAACAGAATGAGCAAACGCTGGGGCCCAATCTGTCTAGACAGAAAAGTACAGGAAAGGATACTCACTGCAATCCAAAAAAAAACCTTAAAAAATACCAACTATTCTGATTGCAAAAACACCTGAGATCACACGATCTCTACCACCTAAATCAGTTCTCTGGTGTAACAAAACTAAGCCGCAGCCACTGAAAAAACAGGAAAAAGCAAATGAACAAACAACAGTGGCTTCAGATAAACTGAGAGGAGCACAAGCCCCCGGAGGGGACCTGGCTGACCTCCACAGAAGTGCAGGGAACAATGCAAAAAGCAAGCACAAAAATAAAAGCAGAAAATATCTTATCTGATAGCAGAAGATGCAGGCAAGACTCGGCAAACTTCCAAATGAACCACCAACCACAATTGAGACAAGAACAATTGATCACCGGCAACCATCATGGGAGGGAACCTCCCTTATATCAGACCAGTCCGTGATCCCAGATTGCCATTTCTCGCTGAAAGGTTCAGTACTGTCTGTAACCACCAGAGGGAGCCTCTGCTCAGAAACCATCTCTAGCACATTCATAACAGTACCCCCCCCTTGAGGAGGGGTCACCGAACCCTCACTTGTGCAACCAGGTCGATCAGGATGAGCTCGGTGATAGGCATGGATCAGTCTCCTAGCATGGATGTCCGAAGCAAACACCCAAGAATTGTCCTCCTGACCATAACCTCTCCACTTAACCAAATACTGGAGTTTTTGTCTAGAAAAACGAGAATCCAATATTTTCTCAATCACATACTCCAGATTGCCCTCAACCAAAACAGGGTCAGGAGGCGCAGCCATAGGAACCACTGGCTCAACAAACCTCTTCAATAAGGACTTGTGGAACACGTTATGGATCTTAAATGTCCCTGGAAAAAGCAAACGGAAGGAAACAGGATTAATAATCTCCATGATCTTATAAGGTCCAATGAACCTAGGCTTAAACTTTGGAGATGCAACCCTCATAGGGATATTTCTTGAGGACAACCAAACCAAGTCCCCCACTTTAAACCGAGGACCATCAGTCCTATGCCGATTGGCAAACCGTTGGGCCTTCTCCTGAGAGAGAGACAACCTCTCCACTACCTGGTCCCAAATCTGCTGCAATCGCTCCACAGCAGAGTCAGCACTCGGACAGACAGAAGCCTCCGCCTGTCCCGAAGAAAATCGAGGGTGAAACCCAGAATTGCAGAAAAATGGAGACATCAAGGTGGCAGAGCTAGCCCTATTATTAAGAGCAAACTCAGCCAAAGGCAAAAAAGAGACCCAGTCTTCTTGATCAGCAGACACAAAACATCTCAAATAAGTCTCCAAGGTCTGGTTTGTTCTCTCGGTTTGTCCATTGGTCTGAGGATGAAAAGCAGAGGAGAAAGATAACTGAACACCAAGTTTAGAACAAAATGTCCTCCAAAATCTGGAAACAAACTGGACTCCTCTGTCAGACACAATGTTCTCCGCAATGCCATGTAACCGAACCACGTGCTGAAGGAACAAAGGCACCAATTCGGAGGAGGAAGGTAACTTAGGTAATGGCAGAAGATGTATCATCTTGGAAAACCTATCACAGATTACTCAGATAATGGTCATTCTCTGAGAAACAGGGAGGTCGGAAATAAAATCCATAGAGATATGGGTCCATGGCCTCTTGGGCACAGGTAATGGCATTAACAAACCACTAGAGCGAGAGCAAGGCTTGGGACGAGAGCAAGTCCCACAGGACTGCACAAATTCCCTGACGTCACGAGACAAAGTAGGCCACCAAAAGGACCGACTCACCAAGTCTCTGGTACCAAAAATCCCGGGATGACCAGCCAACGCGGAACAATGAATCTCAGACATCACACTCTTCTTCCACTGGTCTGGGGCAAACAATTTCCCAATAGGGAAGCGCTCAGGTTTATCCTCCTGACACCCTTCCAGAGCCAGTCTCAAATTGGGCGAGATGGCGGAAAGAACTACACTCTCTTTCAAAATAACAGTAGGATCAGATAACTCAGGAGAGTCCGCAAAGAAACTCCTCGAGAGGGCATCCGCCTTAACATTCTTAGTGCCAGGAAGAAAAGAAACCACAAAATTAAAACGTGTGAAAAACAAGGCCCACCTGGCCTGTCTAGGATTAAGTCGCTTGGCTGATTCGAGATAAACCAGATTCTAATGGTCCGTGAGAACCCCACCTGATGTTTGGCTCCTTCCAGCCAATGTCTCCACTCTTCAAAGGCCCACTTCATGGCCAATAACTCCCGATTACCCACGTCATAATTACGTTCAGTTGGAGAAAATTTTCGAGAGAAAAAGGCACAAGGGTTACTCTTAGAGGTCTCTGGATCTCTTTGGGACAAAACGGCACCTGCCCCAATTTCAGAGGCATCAACCTCACCTGAAACGGTAGAGAAACGTCAGGCTGCCGTAGAACAGGAGCAAAAGTGAATCTCTGCTTAAGTTCCTGAAACGCAGAGACTGCCTCAGGAGGCCAATTCACCACATCAGAACCCTTTTTGGTCAAATCATTCAATGGTTTAACAATAACCGAGAAATTACCAATAAATTTACGATAAAAATTGGCAAAACCCAAAAATCTCTGAAGAGCCTTTAATGAAGTAGGTTGGACCCAATCACAAATGGCCTGAACCTTGACCGAGTCCATTTCAATAACAGACGGAGACAAAATGAATCCCAGAAATGAGACCTTCTGTACGCCAAAAATACACTTTGATCCCTTCACATACAGTGCATTCTCTCTCAAAATCTGGAACACAGTCCGAACATGTTTCACATGAGAATCCCAGTCATTGGAAAAAATCAAGAAATCTTCTAAATAAACAATCAGAAATTTATCCACAAAATCCCTGAAAATGTCATTCATGAAGGACTGGAAGACAGAAGGAGCATTAGTGGGCCCAAAGGGCATCACTAGGTACTCAAAATGCCCCTATGGGGTATTAAACGCCGTCTTCCATTCATCTCCGTGCTTAATGTGAATAAGGTTATACGCCCCCTGAGGTCAAGCTTGGTAAACCAACTAACACTTTTCACCCTGGAAAACAGGTCAGAAATCAAGGGTAACGTATATTGATATTTCACAGTGATTTTGTTCAAGAGACGATAATCAATACACGGCCTTAATGAACCATCCTTTTTGGCCACAAAGAAAAAACCGGCACCCAAGGGTGAAGAGGATGGTCTGATATGACCCTTCTCCAATGACTCCTTGATATAAGATCGCATAGCATCGTGTTCAGGTACAGACAATTTAAAAAGGCGACCTTTAGGAAATTTACCACCAGGCACTAATTCAATAGCGCAATCATAGCTCCTGTGAGGGGGCAAGGATGCAGATTTACTTTCACTAAAAACATCCGAAAAATCAGTCAAAAAGTCAGGAACATCCTGAGAGTGGGGAGAGGCAGAAAAAACAGGAGTGTCGGCATTAAGACATTGGCAGCCCCAACTGGTCACAGACACAGATTTCCAATCCAAAACAGGATTATGAGACTGTAACCAAGGGAAACCTAGTACAATAATGTCATGCAGATTATACAGCACCAGAAATTTGCAACTCTCCTGATGATCTGGTTCAACCCTCATTATCACCTGAGTAGAAAACTGGGGTTTATTCTCAGCCAAAGGGGTAGAATCAATGGACAGTAGGGGAATAGACTTCCGCAGGGGTATCATGGGAAACCCACAACATTTGGCAAAGTCAAAATCCATCAGGTTAATAGCTGCTCCTGAATCAACAAAAGCCTGAGCAGAAAATGTGGACAGGGAGCAAATCAGGGTAACAGTCAACAGAAATTTAGTCTGAACACTACCCAAGACAACTGAGCGTGGAAAACGTCTTCCCCGCTTAGGGCAGACTGAAATAGCATGAGAGGCATCACCACAGTAGAAACATAACCCATTGCGCTTTCGAAACTCATGACGCTGTGCCCCAGAAGTCACTCTATCACACTGCATGGCTCAGAAGCTGGCTCACAAGGCAACAGTATCTCACGCATACCTCTGCGCTCACGCAAACGTCTGTCAACTTGAATAGCCAATGACATAGAATCATTGAGACCAGAGGGAGCAGGGAATCCCACCATAACATCCTTTACATTGTCTGACAGCCCCTTCCGAAAAAGGGCAGCCAAAGCATCATCATTCCATTTGGTCAGGACTGCCTACTTTCGGAATTTTTGACAGTACAACTCAGCGTCTTCAAGACCCTGATTTAATGCCAACAAGGTTTTTTCAGCTTGATCAGTGACATTAGGTTCATCGTACAATAACCCCAGAGCCAGAAAAAATGCATCAATATCATTCAAAACAGGATCCCCAGGTGTCAGGGAAAAAGCCCAATCCTGAGGATCGCCGCGCAGGAGAGAGATGACTGTTATGAATGTTTTAGAAATGAATTCTGAGCAGAAGCTCCCTCTGGTGGTTGCAAACAGTACTGAACCATTCAATGAAGATTGGCAATCAGGGATCACAGACTGGCTGGATATAAGGGAGGTTTCCCCCCATCATGGTTGCCGGTGATCAATTGTTCTTGTCTCAACGTTGTTTCCTGGTTCACTTGGAAGCTTGCTGAGTCTTGCCTCTTCTCCTGCTCTCAGATAAGATATTTTCTGTTTTTTGTTTTTGTGCTTACCATTTGTATATTTCTCTGCTTTTCTGTGAGGTTGGCCAGGTTCCCCTCCCCGGGGGCTTGGTCTCCTCTCGGTTCCTCTGGAGCCATTGTTGTTTGTTCATTTGCCTTTTCCAGTTTTTTTTTCTGTGGCTGCGGCTTAGTTTTGTTACACCAGAGAACTAATTTAGGTGGTAGAGGTCGTGTGATCTCAGGTGTTTTTGCAATTAGTAGCGTTGGTTTTTTTTTAGGGTTTTTCTTGGATTGCAGTAAGTATCCTTCCTATCCTTTTCTGTTTAAGTCAGATTGGGCCCCAGCGTTTGCTCATACTATTTTCTGTCTGTGTCTGTATTTCCTCTTGTCTAGCCGCCATTACATGTTTGGGGGCTTCCTATGTTCTTTGGGGATCTGCTCCGGGGCAGATAGCTTTCCTCTTTCTATCTTTAGGTGTAGTTAGCCTCTCAGGCTGTGACGAGGTGTCTAGGACCAACGTAGGAACGCTCCACGGCTGCCTTTAGTTGTGGTGGTTAGTCAGGGTACTGCAATCCAGTAGATTCCAACCTCTCTGGTGTATTGCCATTTTTGCTTGCTCTGCTCAGCTACCAAAACATAACAGATGACAATTTGAACCTGCTGTGCTGCGTTCCCTGAGGACTTAGGCTTTAAGGTAAAAAACAACTTACAGTTATTTTTGAAATTCAGAAATTGAGCCCGATCCCCCAAAAAGAAATCTGGCATGGGAATCCTAGGTTCCACAACCGGCAACCCAGCAAGATAGGCAGCAATACTCCGAACCTCAGCGGCAAGCTGATCCACACGGCCAGACAACTGTGCAAGCTCCATTGAGAAAGAGAAAAAAAATCCTCCTCAGCACCCAGAGAAACAGAGGGAAAAAAAATGCAACAAACAGGGAAAAGAAAAAAAAATCTCTGACAACTTTTTTTTTTTTTTACACTATTTTTCCCTTCTGTGAGTACCATATAATTTTCAGTTCGGGCCGGTGATACTGTTGTGTTTTGGTAGCTGAGGAGAAAAAGCAAATACGGCAATACACCAGAGAGGCTGGAACCTATATAATTGCAGTAACCTGAACTAACCACACAACTAGAGGTATCCGTGGAGTGTTCCTACGTTGATCCTAGAGTCCTCGTCACAGCCTGAGAGATAGCTTTCCTTTTCTGCCTTTAGGTGTAGTTATCTGCCCCGGAGCAGAACCCCAAAGAAAATAGGAAGCCCCCAAACATGTAATGGCGGTTAGACAAGAAGAAGAACGGACACAGACAGAAAATAGAATGAGCAAACGCTTGGGCCCAATCTGTCTAGACAGAAAAGTACAGGAAAGGATTCTCACTGCAATCCAAAAAAAACCCCTAAAAAATACCAACTCTTCTGATTGCAAAAACACCTGAGATCACACGATCTCTACCACCTAAATCAGTTCTCTGGTGTAACAAAACTAAGGCGCAGCCACTGAAAAAACAGGAAAAAGCAAACGAACAAATAACAGTGGCTTCAGATAAACTGAGAGGAGCTGTTATGATTTGGTAGCTGAGGAGTGCAGGCAAAAAAGGCAATACACCAGAGCAGTTGGAATCTATGAGATTGCAGTACCCTGACTAACCACCACAACTAGAGGCAGCCGTGGAGCGTTCCTACGTTGGTCCTAGACGCCTCGTCACAGCCTGAGAAACTAACTATACCTAAAGATAGAAAGAGGAAAGCTATCTGCCCAGAGCAGATCCCCAAAGAACATAGAAAGCCCCCAAACATGTAATGGCGGTTAGACAAGATGAAATACTGACACAGACAGAAAATAGTATGAGCAAACGTTGGGGCCCAAACTATCTAAATAGAAAAGGATAGGAAGGGCACTTACTGCAATCCCAAAAAACCCTGAAAAGCACCAACTCTACTAATTTCAAAATCACCTGAGATCACACGACCTCTACCACCTAAATTAGTTCTCTGGTGTAACAAAATCAAAACAGCAGCCACTGAAAAAACTGGAAAAAGCAAATGTACAAAACATCAGTGGCTGAACTAAACTGAGAGGGCAAAAGCCCCCGTAGGGGACCCTGAAGGCCCCCACAGAAGTGCAGGACAAAATGCAAAAATCAAGCACAAAAACAAAAAGAAGAAAATGTCTTATCTGTTAGCAGGAGATGCAGACACGACACAGCAGGCTACAAAGGAAACAGGAATCAAGGATTGAGACCAGAACAATTGATCACCGGCAACCCTGATGGGAAGGTGACTCCCTTAAATAAGACCAGTCCGTAACACCTGATTCCCAATCCTCACAATCTTCACTGGACAGTCCAGTACCGCTTGTAACCACCAGAGGGAGCCTCTGCTCAGAACTCATTTCAAGTCCATTCACAACAGTACCCCCCCCTTGAGGAGGGGTCACCGAACCCTCACTTGAGCAACCAGTCGGTCAGGATGAGTTCTATGATACGCACGGATGAGTCTCCTAGCATGGATGTCCGAAGCAAACACCCAAGAATTGTCTTCCTGACCATAACCTCTCCACTTAACCAAATACTGGAGTTTCCGTCTAGAAAAACGAGAATTCAATATTTTCTCAACCACAAACTCCATATTGCCCTCAACCAGAACAGGGTCAGGAGGCAAAAGCAGTAGGAACCACTGGCTTAACAAACCTCTTCAACAAGGACTTGTGGAACACGTTATGGATCTTAAATGTCCCTGGAAGAAGCAAACGAAAAGAAACAGGATTAAGAATCTGAATGATCTTATAAGGTCCAATGAACCTAGGCTTAAATTTAGGAGATGCCACTCTCATAGGAATATTTTTGAGGACAACCAGACCAAGTCCCCACTTTAAACCGAGGACCATCAGTCCTATGCCGGTTAGCAAACCGCTGGGCCCTCTCCTGAGAGAGGGACAACCTCTCCACTACCTGGTCCCAAATTTGTTGCATACGCTCCACAACAGAGTCAACACCTGGACAGGCAGAAGCCTCCGTCTGTCCTGAAGAAAATCGAGGGTGAAACCCAGAATTACAGAAAAATGGAGACATCAAAGTGGCAGAGCTAGCCCTATTATTAAGAGCAAACTCAGCCAAAGGCAAAAAAGAGACCCAGTCATCCTGATCAGCAGACACAAAGCATCTTAGATAAGTCTCCAATGTCTGGTTTGTTCTCTCAGTTTGACCATTGGTCTGAGGATGAAACGCCGAGGAGAAAGACAACTGAACACCAAGCTTAGAACAAAAGGTCCTCCAAAATCTGGAAACAAACTGGACTCCTCTGTCAGACACAATGTTCTCAGGAATGTCGTGTAAACGAACCACGTGCTGAAGGAACAAAGTGTCATGGGTGCATCGCCACAAAGATCGTCGCGATTGCACATTCTGACTTCTCACAGCTGAGTTGCTGGTTCTTTGTTTTTGGTAATGAGAGAGTTAATTTTACCTAGCTCTTTGCTAAGACTAGGTGCAGCCTCGCCCGGCTGCTTTTGATTATGTTCTAATTAGTTTCCTTTATATTCCTGCCAGTCTGGGTGTTAGACGCCGGTGAAAGCATTCATGTAGTCTAGCAGACTGGATTGGTTCTGAGAATACTTAAGCTAAGAGCTCCTTAGTTGTTTTTACTCTTACAGCTTATAGTTAAATCTCTGAGACCTTAGGTGTTCCTACTGTGTGTGAGTGTTGTATGTAAGACTTTATTTACTTTATTTCTTGTCTTTCTTGTATGTCTTTCTGTTCATTAACCGTTACCTGTTCATTCCCTTTGGTGGTATTCAGGGTCCTTCTTAGGACTAGAATACAGTTGGCAGGGATTGATAGGAGACAGGGTTTACGCTGGTGGCCTGGACCTCTGTACCTTTAACAGTACCTCCAGGTTGAGGGATTAGTTAGGACCCCAGTTTAGGGTCAGCTTAGACCCCGGTCACTCTCTAGCCGGAGACAGCGTATAACGGATTCCGTTTTGACCCACTGGACATTCTGTCAGGTAAATCTATGTTATATATCTATGCGCATGTTATATAGTATGTTGCCCTTTTGATATAGATTACTGACATCACATATATATATCTGCTATACAGCGTGACATTTTCACCGGACTAACTAAAGATTCTCCCCAGCTGTCATGGATCCAGTAGCCCAGCTGGCCCGGCAGTTGCAGGGGTTGTCCATGGAATTTGCAGACATTAAGTCCAAGGTTTTGTCCCCCCGGAGCAAACCAGATCTGAACCTAAGGTTGCTCTCCCGGACAGGTTCACTGGTGGGCGGGACAAATTTTTTACTTTCCGGGAGGCATGTAAATTGTACTTTCGGCTGCGGCCTCGGTCATCTGGGAGTGAAGAGCAGAGGGTGGGAATTGTTATCTCGCTCTTACAAGGGGACCCTCAATCTTGGGCGTTCTCTATTCCTCCAGGCTCCCCAGATCTCCAGTCAGTGGATCGATTTTTTACTGCCCTGGGTCTGGTATATGATGATCCGGATCGAGTCTCCCTTGCTGAAACAAGGTTACGTAAAATACGGCAAGGAAATCGTCCAGCGGAGGAATATTCTTCTGAGTTCCGTAGATGGGCAACAGATACTCAGTGGAATGACCCAGCTCTTAGGAGCCAGTTTTGTCAAGGGTTGTCTGACAAATTAAAAGATGTGTTGGCTCAGTATGATTCTCCTCCATCACTGGAGGCTGCTATGGCCCTCGCTATTCGCATTGATAGACGACTTCGGGGAAGACGCGAGGTAACTCCACCTACTACTAAAGTCCCTTATTCTGAGGTTCCCCTGGTCTGTTCTGAGGAACCCATGCAGTTGGGAGGGACATCATTTTGTAGGAGGGAATCGGCGGTGCGCCGCAAGACTAGAAGGTGTTTCTTTTGCGGGAGAGAGGGACATTTTGTTGGGGGGTGTCCATCCCGGACCTCTTTGAGCCAAGGAGTTAACCTGGGAGTGTGTATTTCGTCCCCAAATCCCTCTCAGTTTCTCGTGCCTGCGGAGGTGGTGATTGGTACTAGAACTGAGAGGATTTCTGTTTTTCTTGATAGTGGGTCCGGGGCTAATCTGGTGGACGCTCGGTTTGCCCAGGTGCATGGTATGCAACTGAGTGTATTGGCCAAACCGGTCCCTATACTCTCTATTGATTCTAGACCTCTTGGTCAAGGTAGCTTGGTACAAGCTGTTCATAACATAGATCTTCGAGTAGGGGCAATACATAAAGAGCAATTGTCTTGTTATGTGTTGGAGGGTCTACCTACTCCTATTGTGTTGGGACTTCCTTGGTTGGCTAAACATAACCCAGTGATTGATTGGCAATCCAGAAAGATAAGCCAGTGGGGTGAATTTTGCAAGAATAACTGCATGAGCACGGTCATCGGTGCGGTTGTGCCTAGGACTTTGCCTCCTTTTCTGGAGGACTTTGGGGAGATGTTCTCAGAGGAGGGGTGTAAAGAGTTACCTCCTCATCGCGCATATGACTGCTCAATAAAGTTGCTTCCTGATGCCTTATCTCGTACTTTCCCAGGGACCGGGAGGATGGATGATCCGGTTCCTATTCCTCAGGAGGGAGTTGTAGTGTCAGCTGTATGCTCTGAGCTTGAGGGGGAGGTATTGGGGGCTCAGGGGGACGCCCCTGTGGGACTTCCAGGGAGACTGATAGTTCCAGATCGGTTAAGACTGAAGGTTACGGAGAACCGTTACAGACGGATGGCTGATGGGGGGAGAGTTGCTGGTCGGGATCTGAAGGTGAACGATCTGGTGTGGTTGTCTACCAGGAATATAAAACTTAAAGTTCCCTCCTGGAGGTGGGGTCCCAGATTCATCGGGCCGTACAGGATCAGTTCCATCATTAATCCTGTGGCATTTCGTCTGGACCTCCCTCCTACGTTTAAAGATCATAATGTATTTCACAGGTCATTGCTTAAAAGGTATGTGGCACCAGTCATACCGTCACCTCTACCTCCTTCAGTGGTGGTCAATGATAACGTGGAAATTCATGGGTCGAAAATCATTGACTCACGTCTCAGTCGCCGATCCATTCAGTGCTTGGTTCATTGGAGGGGGTATGGTCCTGAGGAGGGGACGTGGGTCCCTGCGTCTGATGTTAACGCAGATCGATTGGTTCGGACCTTTCACACAACTCACCCGGGCAGACCTGGCCCTGAGGGTCCGGAGGCCCCTCGTAGAAGGGGGGGTACTGTCATGGGTGCATCGCCACAAAGATCGTCGCGATTGCACATTCTGACTTCTCACAGCTGAGTTGCTGGTTCTTTGTTTTTGGTAATGAGAGAGTTAATTTTACCTAGCTCTTTGCTAAGACTAGGTGCAGCCTCGCCCGGCTGCTTTTGATTATGTTCTAATTAGTTTCCTTTATATTCCTGCCAGTCTGGGTGTTAGACGCCGGTGAAAGCATTCATGTAGTCTAGCAGACTGGATTGGTTCTGAGAATACTTAAGCTAAGAGCTCCTTAGTTGTTTTTACTCTTACAGCTTATAGTTAAATCTCTGAGACCTTAGGTGTTCCTACTGTGTGTGAGTGTTGTATGTAAGACTTTATTTACTTTATTTCTTGTCTTTCTTGTATGTCTTTCTGTTCATTAACCGTTACCTGTTCATTCCCTTTGGTGGTATTCAGGGTCCTTCTTAGGACTAGAATACAGTTGGCAGGGATTGATAGGAGACAGGGTTTACGCTGGTGGCCTGGACCTCTGTACCTTTAACAGTACCTCCAGGTTGAGGGATTAGTTAGGACCCCAGTTTAGGGTCAGCTTAGACCCGGTCACTCTCTAGCCGGAGACAGCGTATAACGGATTCCGTTTTGACCCACTGGACATTCTGTCAGGTAAATCTATGTTATCATATATCTATGCGCATGTTATATAGTATGTTGCCCTTTTGATATAGATTACTGACATCACATATATATATCTGCTATACAGCGTGACACAAAGGCACCAATTCGGAGGAGGAAGGCAATTTAGGTAATGGCACAAGATGTATCATCTTGGAAAACCTATCACAAATCACCCAGATGACGGTCATTCTCTGAGAAACAGGGAGGTCGGAAATGAAATCCATAGAGATATGGGTCCATGGTCTCTTGGGCACAGGCAATGGCATCAACAAACCACTAGAGCGAGAGCAAGGCTTGGACGAGAGCAAGTCCCGCAGGACTGCACAAATTCCCTGACATCACGAGACAAGGTAGGCCACCAAAAGAACCGACTAACCAAGTCTCTGGTACCAAAAATTCCGGGATGACCGGCCAACGTGGAACAATGAATCTCAGACATCACACTCTTTTTCCACTGGTCCGGGACAAACACTTTCCCAACAGGGCAGCGCTCGGGCCTATCCACCTGACACCCCTCCAGAGCCAGTCTCAAATTTGGCGAGATGGCGGGAAGAACTACACCTTCTTTCAAAATAACAGAAGGATCAGATACCTCAGGAGAGTCCGCAAGGAAACTCCTCGAGAGGGCATCCGCCTTAACATTCTTAGTGCCAGGAAGAAAGGAAACCACAAAATTAAAACGTGTGAAAAACAAGGCCCACCTGGCCTGTCTAGGATTAAGTCGCTTGGCAGATTCCAGATAAACCAGATTCTTATGGTCCGTAAGGACCACCACCTGATGTTTGGCTCCCTCCAGCCAATGTCTCCACTCTTCAAAAGCCCACTTCATGGCCAATAACTCCCGATTACCCACGTCATAATTACGTTCAGTAGGAGAAAATTTTCGAGAGAAAAAGGCACAAGGGTTACTTTTAGAGGTCTCTGGATCTCTTTGGGACAAAACGGCACCTGCCTCAATTTCAGAGGCATCAACCTCCACCTGAAATGGCAGAGAAACATCAGGCTGCCGTAGAACAGGAGCAGAAGTGAATCTCTGCTTAAGTTCCTGAAATGCAGAAACTGCCTCAGGAGGCCAATTCACCACATCAGAACCCTTTTTGGTCAAATCAGTTAATGGTTTAACAATAACCGAGAAATTACCAATAAATTTACGATAAAAATTGGCAAAACCCAAAAATCTTTGAAGAGCCTTTAATGAAGTAGGTTGGACCCAATCACAGATGGCCTGAACCTTGACCGGGTCCATTTCAATAACAGATGGGGACAAAATGAATCCCAAAAATGAGATCCTCTGTACGCCAAAAAGACACTTTGATCCCTTCACATACAGAGCATTCTCTCTCAAAATCTGGAATACAGTTCGAACATGTTTCACATGAGAGTCCCAGTCATTGGAAAAAATCAAGATATCATCCAAATAAACAATCAGAAATGTATCCACAAAATCCTTGAAAATGTCATTCATGAAGGACTGGAAGACAGAAGGAGCATTAGTGAGCCCAAAGGGCATCACAAGGTACTCAAAATGCCCTTCAGGGGTGTTAAATGCCGTCTTCCATTCATCCCCGTGCTTAATGCGAATAAGGTTATATGCCCCCCTGAGGTCAAGCTTGGTAAACCAAGTAGCGTTTTTCACCCTGGAAAACAGGTCAGAAATCAAGGGTAACGGATATTGATATTTCACAGTAATATTGTTCAAAAGACGATAATCAATACACGGCCTTAATGAACCATCCTTTTTGGCAACAAAGAAAAAACCGGCACCTAAGGGTGAAGAGGATGGTCTGATATAACCCGTCTCCAATGACTCCTTGATATAAGACCGCATAGCGTCATGTTCAGGTACAGACAAGTTAAAAAGGCGACCTTTAGGGAATTTACTACCAGGCACTAATTCAATAGCGCAGTCATAGCTCCTATGGGGAGGCAAGGATGCAGATTTACTTTCGCTAAACACATCAGAAAAATCAATCAAAAAGTCAGGAACATCCTGAGCCTGGGGGAGGCAGAAAAAACAGGAGTGCTGGCACTAACACATTGGCAGCCCCAACTGGTTACAGACACAGATTTCCAATCCAAAACAGGATTATGAGACTGTAACCAAGGGAAACCCAGCACGATAATGTCATGCAGATTATACAGAACCAAAAATTTGCAGCTCTCCTGATGATCAGGTTCAACCCTCATTATCACCTGAGTAGAGAACTGAGGTTTATTCTCAGCCAAAGGGGTAGAATCGATCCCCAGTAGGGGAATAGACTTCTGTAGGGGTATCAAGGGAAACCCGCAACGTTTAGCAAAATCAAAATCCATCAGGTTAATAGCTGCTCCCGAATCAACGAAAGCCTGAGCAGAAAATGAGGACAGAGAGCATATCAGAGTAACAGTTAATAAAAACTTAGTCTGAACACTACCCAAGACAACTGAGCGTGCAAAACGTCTTCCCCGCTTAGGCCAGACTGAAATAGCATGAGAGGCATCACCACAGTAGAAACATAACCCATTGCGCTTTCGAAACTCATGACGCTGTGCCCCAGAAACCACTCTATCACACTGCATAGGTTCAGAAGCAGGTTCACAAGGCAACACTATTCCACGCATACTTCTCCGCTCACGCAAACGTCTGTCAATTTGAATCGCTAATGACATAGAATCATTGAGACCAGAGGGGACAGGGAATCCCACCATAACATCCTTTACATTATCTGACAGACCCTTCCGAAAAAGGGCTGCCAAAGCGTCGTCATTCCATTTGGTCAGGACTGCCCACCTGCGGAATCTCTGACAGTATAACTCAGCGTCATCAAGCCCCTGATTTAATGCCAACAAGGCTTTTTCAGCTTGATCAGTGACATTAGGCTCATCGTACAATAACCCCAAGGCCTGAAAAAATGCATCAACATCACTCAAAACAGGATCCCCAGGTGTCAGGGAAAAAGCCCAATCCTGAGGATCGCCGCGCAGGAGAGAGATGACAATTTGAACCTGCTGCGCTGCGCTCCCTGAGGACTTAGATTTTAAGGCAAAAAACAATTTACAATTATTTTTAAAATTCAGAAACTTGGCTCGATCCCCCAAAAACAAATCTGGCATGGGAATCTAGGTTCCACAACAGGCAACCTAGCAAGATAGGTAGCAATACTCCGAACCTCAGTGGCAAGCTGATCCACACAGCCAGACAACTGTGCAAACTCCATTGAGAGAAAAAATCCTCCCCAGCACCCAGATATACAGAGGGAAAAAAAAAAAAAAAAAAATACAACAAACAGAAAAATATCTCTGACAACTCTGACAACCTTTTTTTTTCTTTCACAATATTTTTCCCTTCTGTGAGTACCATATAATTTTCAGTTTTGGCCGGTGATACTGTTATGATTTGGTAGCTGAGGAGTGCAGGCAAAAAAGGCAATACACCAGAGCAGTTGGAATCTATGAGATTGCAGTACCCTGACTAACCACCACAACTAGAGGCAGCCGTGGAGCGTTCCTACGTTGGTCCTAGACGCCTCGTCACAGCCTGAGAAACTAACTATACCTAAAGATAGAAAGAGGAAAACTATCTGCCCCGGAGCAGATCCCCAAAGAACATAGAAAGCCCCCAAACATGTAATGGCGGTTAGACAAGATGAAATACTGACACAGACAGAAAATAGTATGAGCAAACGTTGGGGCCCAAACTATCTAAATAGAAAAGGATAGGAAGGGCACTTACTGCAATCCCAAAAAACCCTGAAAAGCACCAACTCTACTAATTTCAAAAACACCTGAGATCACACGACCTCTACCACCTAAATTAGTTCTCTGGTGTAACAAAATCAAAACAGCAGCCACTGAAAAAACTGGAAAAAGCAAATGTACAAAACATAAGTGGCTGAACTAAACTGAGAGGGCAAAAGCCCCCGGAGGGGACCCTGAAGGCCCCCACAGAAGTGCAGGACAAAATGCAAAAATCAAGCACAAAAACAAAAAGAAGAAAATGTCTTATCTGTTAGCAGGAGATGCAGACACGACACAGCAGGCTACAAAGGAAACAGGAATCAAGGATTGAGACCAGAACAATTGATCACCGGCAACCCTGATGGGAAGGTGACTCCCTTAAATAAGACCAGTCAGTAACACCTGATTCCCAATCCTCACAATCTTCACTGGACAGTCCAGTACCGCTTGTAACCACCAGAGGGAGCCTCTGCTCAGAACTCATTTCAAGTCCATTCACAACAGGAGCACAAGCCCCCGGAGGGACCTGGCTGACCTCCACAGAAGTGCAGGGAACTATGCAAAAAGCAAGCACAAAAATAAAATCAGAAAATATCTTATCTGATAGCAGAAGATGCAGTCAAGACTCAGCAAACTTCCAAATGAACCAGGAACCACAATTGAGACAAGAACAATTGATCACCGGCAACCATCATGGGAGGGAACCTCCCTTATATCAGACCAGTCCGTGATCCCAGATTGCCATTCCTCGCTGTGAGGTTCAGTACTGTCTGTAACCACCAGAGGGAGCCTCTGCTCAGAAACCATCTCTAGCACATTCATAACAGGGGACGTTTATACCGTTCCGCGTGTGGTAAAATTGATAAAGTAGTTTTATTCTTCAGGTTAGTGCGATTACAGTGATACCTCATTTGTATCTTTTTTTATGTTTTGGCGCTTTTATACAATAAAAACTATTTTATATGAAAAATAATTATTTTTGCATCGCTTTATTCTGCAAGCTATAATTTTTTTATTTTTTTGCTGATGATGTTATATGGTGGCTTGTTTTTTGCGGGACAAGATGACATTTTCAGCAGTACCATGTTTATTTATATCCGTCTTTTTGATCGCGTGTTATTTCACTTTTTGTTCAGCAGTATGATGATAAAGCATTGTTTTTTGGCCTTGTGTTTTTTTTTAAGGGGTTCACTAAGGGGGTTAACTAGTGGGATAGTTTTATAGGACAGGTCGTTACGGACGCGGCAATACTAAATATTTGTACTTGTCTTGTTTTTTTTATTTACATAATAATAATGTGTTTATTGGGGAAATATTTTGTTTTAATTTATTTATTTAGGGATTTTTTTTTAAAATATTTTTACACGCTTATTTATTTATTTTTTTACATTTTTACTTTGTCCCAGGGTGGGACATCACTATATAGTGTCAGATCGCTGATCTGACACTTTACAGAGGACTGTGTCAGATCAGCGATCTGACAGGCAGTGCAGGAGGCTTGCCGGCACCTGCTCTCAGCAGGCACTGACAAGCCACCTCCCTGCAGGACCCAGAAGGACCCCACGGCCATTTTGGATCCGGGGGCCTGCAGGGAGGAGTCCCTCAGAACAATGCGATCACATTGCGTTGCTCTGAGGGTCTCAGGGTAGCACAAGAAAGCCGCCTCCCTGAGCGATGCTTCCCTATGCCACTGGAACTCTGCGATCATATTTGGTGACCGCTTCTGGCACTTAGTGCCAGGTGTCAGCTGTGAGAATCAGCTGACAGCTGGCCGCGATCAGCCGCGCTCCCCCCTTGAGTGCGGCTGATCGCATATGACGTACTATTCTGTCCATGGGAATTAAGTCCCAGGGCACTTGGACGAAATAGTATGTCTGATGGCAGAAAGGGGTTTAAAGGAATGTTTTTTGTCTGCTCCGGTATTTATCCAACCTGATCCATCTGAACCATTTATAGTTGAGGTGGACGCCTCGGAGGTGGGGGTGGAGGTGGTGTTGTCCCAGAGATCCACCTCTCTTACCAATTTATACCCTGTGCTTTTTTTTTTTAAGAAGTTTTGCTCCGCTGAGAGGAATTATGATGTAGGTAACCGGGAGTTACTGGTCATTAAACTGGCTTTTGAAGAATGGAGGCATTTTTTGGAGGGGGCTGTCCATTGGGTCACGGTTATTACGGACCACAAGAACCTGTCCTACATTGAGTCTGCCAAACGTTTGACACCGAGGCAGGTGAGGTAGTCGCTGTTTTTTTTCATGGTTTCAGTTTTCTATCACATTTGGGCCAGATTCCAAGAATGTCAAGATGAATGCCTTATCTCGAAGCTTGGACCCAATATCATCTCCTGAACCTCCTTCCTCCATTCTTCAGCACGGTGTGGATGTGGATAGGGTGTCCTTGGCATTGGAGCAGGAGATTCAAGAGGCCCAATCTCTTGCTCCTCCGTCCATGCCGGATAATAAGCTTTTTGTACCGGTCCTATATCGGTTGAGAGTGCTGCGGGAGTTCCACGACTCTGTTCTTTGTGGGCATCCTGGAATCTCGGCCACCCGTAGAGCCATTTCTAGACTTTTTTGGTGGTCCTCGTTGGCTTCTGATGTTGCTGTGCTTGTGTCTTCCTGTGATACGTGTGCTCGTGCTAAAAACTCTCATAACTGGCCGGCCGGGGAATTGATGCCACTGCCAATTCCGGATAGACCTTGGACTCATCTGTCCATGGATTTTATCACTGATCTTCCCCCTTCTAATGGCAAAACTGTGGTCTGGGTGGTGGTGGATAGATTTAGTAAACAGGTGCATTTTTGTTATGATTTGGTAGCTGAGGAGAGCAGGCAAAAACGGCAACACACCAGAGAGGTTGGAATCTACTGGATTGCAGTACCCTGACTAACCACCACAACTAAAGGCAGCCGTGGAGCGTTCCTACGTTGGTCGTAGACGCCTCGTCACAGCCTGAGAGGTTAACTACACCTAAAGATAGAAAGAGGAAAGCTATCTGCCCCGGAGCAGATCCCCAAAGAACATAGGAAGCCCCCAAACATGTAATGGCGGTTAGACAAGAGGAAATACAGACACAGACAGAAAATAGTATGAGCAAACGTTGGGGCCCAATCTGCCTAGACAGAAAAGGATAGGAAGGATACTCACTGCAATCCACAAAAACCCTAAAAAATGCCAACGCTACTAATTGCAAAATCACCTGAGATCACACGACCTCCACCACCTAAATTAGTTCTCTGGTGGAACAAAACTAAGCAGCAGCCACTGAAAAAACTGGAAAAGGCAAATGAACAAACAACAGTGGCTCCAGAGGAACTGAGAGGAGCCCAAGCCCCCCGGGGGGGAGAACCTGGCTAACCTCACAGAAATGCAGAGAAATATGCAAATGGTAAGCACAAAAACAAAAAACTGAAAATATCTTATCTGAGAGCAGGAGAAGAGGCAAGACTCAGCAAGCTTCCAAGTGAACCAGGAAACAACGTTGAGACAAGAACAATTGATCACCGGCAACCATGATGGGAGGGAACCTCCCTTATATCCAGCCAGTCTGTGATTCCTGATTGCCAATCCTCATTGAATGGTTCAGTACTGTTTGTAACCACCAGAGGGAGCTTCTGCTCAGAATTCATTTCTAAAACATTCACAACACATTTTGTATCTTATTGTTATTGGCCCTTATAAAATTTTAGAGGTGGTCAATCCCATGAACCTCAGTCTCAGTCGCCGCCTGTTCTGGTGGATGGTCAGGCTGAATATGAAGTAGAATGGGTTGTGGATTCTCGTATGTTCCGCCGTTCACTCCAGTACTTGATTCATTGGAAGGATTACGGTCCTGTGGACAGGTCATGGGTTCCGGCGCGTTTGGTCCACGCGGACCGCTTGGTTCAAGCCTTTCACGCTCGTTATCCAGGGAAACCTGTGGGTCCAGTTGCCCCCCATTGAGAGTAGGGTACTGTCATGATTCAGGTTGGGTTTTGCCACGTTAGCCATTCCCGGCCTGGTCATGTGTGGGTTAACTTTCTCTGCCGCTCTTTGGTGTCAGTTCGGCTATTTCTCCCCGCCAGCTGCCGGGCTTTGTCAGTTCTAGTTCCTGCCTCCCGCTAGAGCGGCTGACCCTGTTACACCCTGATTCGTCCTCGGCCCTGTGCTACATTCCTGTGTCTGTCCTCTCCCAGCATCTAACCCGATTTAGTTCTTACCTCCGTTTGTTGACCCCCTGGTGCTTGACTCGGCTTGGATTCAGACCTGTCTTGTTGCTTCTCGTTTTGGTTTTCCTGCTCCCAACCGGCTCTGACTTCTGGCTTGTTTCTGACCTTGCGTACTGTCTCTTCCCTTTGGTGCTGCCTTTACTGCCATTAACCACTCACCTCTGACTCTTCTCCTGCCATCCAGTGGCGACTGCGTGGCTGCTCCGCTGGTCCATGTGTGTGTGAGTGCTGTGCATTCTCTACATTATCGCCCCCTGGTGGGGGGTTGCCCGCATCATCTCTGTTGCTACGTGATATGTTTAATGGGATTTAGATCCAAACCCATTGCTGGCCACTTCAGAACTCTCCAGTGCTTTATTTCCATCTTTTTCTGTTTGCTTTTTGGAGTATATTTGGGGTCACGGTCCTGCTGGAAAACACATGACCTAGGACGCAACCCTAGCTTTCTGACACTGGACACTACATTGCGACCCTAAATCCTTTGGTAATCTTCAGATTTCATAATGCCTTGCACAGAGTCAAGGCACCCAGTGCCAGAGGCAGCAAAACAATCACAAAACATCTTTGAACCTCCACCATATGTGACTGTAAGTACTGTGTTTTTCCTTTGCAGTCCTAACTCCGTTTTCAGTAAACAGTAGAATGTCTACAAGATGATTTCCGATAAGGATTTTGGCTTACTCACATACATTTTGGCAAACTGCAGCCTAGAGTTTTTATGTCTCTGTGTCAACAGTGGGGTCCTCCTAGGTCTCCTGCCATAGCGATTCATTCAAATGTCAAAGAATAGTTTGTGCTGACTGTTATGCGCTCGGTTGCAACAACTTTAAGGTATAATGGATTGCAACCGAACACGGGGTCCACGATGCAGTTTATGTTCACTGCTGCTGAACACCCTTTGGTTAGGAGGGTAATAACTGACAACTAAAACATAAAGATCTTGCCTGTGAACTTCACATAGTGCAAATGCTATATCTTGCTCAATCTCCGTTAACTTCACGGGAGATGTGCTATCAACTCGCGTAGATGTAGCCCTGTTAATGGCACAGAAGCCACTTGCCAGATATTAGGTTAGCACTATGTACTGCAAGCTGGTATAGACATAGCCCTGTTTGACTGCACAGAAGCTACGTGCCAGCCGCTAGGAAGTGAGTGCGACTAATGCCAGGCGTACGTGCTGTCAGCCGGTGTGTGACCGGACTGAGCAACCTCACTATTCAGCTGATGGCGCTGCCCGCGTGCTGCCAACCGGGTTACGTCCGTACTGCGCAGCTTCAATATTCAGCTGGTGGAGATGCCCGAGTGCTGTCAGCTGGTGTGAGACTGGACTGAGCAAGCTTCTCTGTTCAACTGGCAGGTAATGCCCAGGTTACATGCCCCATAGTCTGCTCAGGGTGTATAGCTACCCTATATTCATAGCAGGACTGCGACATTGGCTACCTGCCTGGCATAAGCTGAACCTGCCTGAAGGACCTGTGCTAATAAGCCGAGCGTACTCTGGCAAGGTCCCGGAGAGCAAAGCTAGAGAGCACATGGAGCCCATATTCTGGTACGTCCACACATGAGCACTGCCTATTTTAGTATGATCTGACTGTGCCGCGCCGCGCCGCAGACAGACAAGCTATTTAAGGGCTAAGCTATGCCCGCAGCCATCTCGTCAATCGCATCACCGATGATGTCATCCGTGACCAATCAGGTGATGCCAGGTCAGAGGATCAG
Source organism: Oophaga sylvatica (assembly GCA_033576555.1). Taxonomy (NCBI): domain Eukaryota; kingdom Metazoa; phylum Chordata; class Amphibia; order Anura; family Dendrobatidae; genus Oophaga; species Oophaga sylvatica. The sequence goes on along the minus strand of JARQOD010000004.1, from coordinate 349,242,619 downwards.
CTGACACTAAGCACCAATCATGGCTCGCCATGTCACGGACATGCTCAGTGCAGGCATTTCTGAACTTAGGCTTGCAACAGCCTTTTCTTGTTCCGTAACCTAGGTTTAAGGCTGCTAAGAACAAAGACCCGAGAAACTATTTGTGCCTCTCGGGTACTGGCTAGGCGCTGGGATCGATGGCGAAGCTGAGCAGCATCTGCCTCGGCAATATCTGGATGGGAGACCACAGACTCCTCGGATCCAGGTTCAGATCCTGCCGTCGCCCGATGCCTAACAGCTGACACTGATGCACCCTGAGCTTCCAGGATAACTTGTATTTCTTTGTCACTATTATTGGGGCTGTTTATCCACCGTCTGGACTATCTTGCGTTGCAACCTTTCATCAATTTTTCTCTGCCGTTCATGTACAGGGAGACTAGCTACAGTGCCATGGGTTCAAACTATGACAATATTCATATAGCACAAATCATGTATCCAGGTTGAGAACATATGAACAGTATTTTACTGTGTTCTCCCTATATTTCAATGAAAAAAAGAATAAAGGGAGGAGTACTCCTTTACATATTGGCAACTTGTGATACCACCACAAAAATGGAGTAACCACAAACCACCATACAACAAATAAAAATAACAAGTTTATTAGGAAACTTTAAAAATATACATACAGTATATAAACCATATGCAATATCAAGGTCTATTAAGGAGGAAACATGAAAGCATGCAAAGATGGGCAAAATCCAATATGAGGAATGGGAGCAACAAATGGGAACCACAGTGTATGTGTCAAAGTCAGAAACAAATACATAATAGAAGTAAAAAAAAATCATGGTGCTGGTAAAAAGCCTCCTAGCATCAAAGTACATAGAAAATTATATGTGTAAGGTTCAAGGTAAGAATAGAAAGTGCTTACTCATAGCATCCCCGGACAACAAATGCCCTTCTTGCTACCACGATGCGCGTTTCGCATAGCTGCTTTTTCAAAGGGGTGTTATGAGTGCCATTGCTTCTAAACTTCTTGATAATGCTGCACACCATGGACAAAGGAACATTATGATCTCTGGAGATGGAATTGTAATCTTGAGATTGTTGATATTTTTCAACAATTTTGGTTCTCAAGTCCTCAGACAGTTCTCTTCTACTCTTTCTGTTCTCCATATTTAGTGTGGCACACACAGACATGCAATGCAAGGATTGATGTTATGATTTGGTAGCTGAGGAGAGCATGCAAAAACGGCAATACACCAGAGAGGTTGGAATCTACTGGATTGCAGTACCCTGACTAACCACAACTAAAGGCAGCCGTGGAGCGTACTTACGTTGGTCCTAGACGCCTCGTCACAGCCTGAGAGGTTAACTACACCTAAAGATAGAAAGAGGAAAGCTATCTGCCCCGGGGCAGATCCCCAAAGAACATAGGAAGCCCCCAAACATGTAATGGCGGTTAGACAAGAGGAAATACAGACACAGACAGAAAATAGTATGAGCAAACATTGGGGCCCAATCTTGCCTAGACAGAAACGGATAGGAAGGATACTTACTGCAATCCAAAAAAACCCTAAAAAAAGCTAACGCTACTAATTGCAAAAACACCTGAGATCACACGACCTCTACCACCTAAATTAGTTTTCTGGTGTAACAAAACAAAGCCGCAGCCACTGAAAAAACTGGAAAAGGCAAATGAACAAATAACAGTGGCTCCAGAGGAACTGAGAGGAGCCCAAGCCCCCAGGGGGGTAACCTGGCTAACCTCACAGAAATGCAGAGAAATATGCAAATGGTAAGCATATCTTATCTGAGAGCAGGAGAAGAGGCAAGACTCAGCAAGCTTCCAAGTGAACCAGGAAACAACATTGAGACAAGAACAATTGATCACCGGCAACCATGATGGGAGGGAACCTCCCTTATATCCAGCCAGTCTGTAATTCCTGATTGCCAATCCTCATTGAATGGTTCAGCACTGTCTGCAAACACCAGAGGGAGCTTCTGCTCAGAATTCATTTCTAACACATTCACAACAGTACCCCCCCCTTGAGGAGGGGTCACCGAACCCTCATTTGTGCAACTAGGTCGGTCAGGATGAGCTCTGTGATACGCACGGATCAGTCTCCTAGCATGGATGTCCGAAGCAAACACCCAAGAATGTCCTCCTGACCATAACCTCTCCACTTAACCAAATACTGGAGTTTCCGTCTAGAAAAACGAGAATCCAATATTTTCTCAACCACATACTCCAGATTGCCCTCAACCAAAACAGGGTCAGGAGGCGCAGCCATAGGAACCACTAGCTCGACAAACCTCTTCAATAAGGACTTGTGGAACACGTTATGGATCTTAAATGTCCCTGGAAGAAGTAAACGAAAGGAAACAGGATTAAGAATCTCCATGATCTTATAAGGTCCAATGAACCTAGGCTTAAACTTAGGAGATGCAACTCTCATAGGGATATTTCTTGAGGACAACCAGACCAAGTCCCCCACTTCAAACCGAGGACCATCAGTCCTATGCCGGTTGGCAAACCGCTGGGCCTTCTCCTGAGAGAGGGACAACCTCTCCACTACCTGGTCCCAAATCTGCTGCATACGCTCCACAACAGAGTCAACACCCAGACAGACAGAAGCCTCCGTATGTCCCGAAGAAAATCGAGGGTGAAACCCAAAATTGCAGAAAAATGGAGATATCAAAGTGGCAGAGCTAGCCCTATTATTAAGAGCAAACTCAGCCAAAGGCAAAAAAGAGACCCAGTCATCTTGATCAGCAGACACAAAGCATCTCAGATAAGTCTCCAATGTCTGGTTTGTTCTCTCAGTTTGTCCATTGGTCTGAGTATGAAAAGCCGAGGAGAAAGACAATTGAACACCAAGTTTAGAACAAAAAGTCCTCCAAAATCTGGAAACAAACTGGACTCCTCTGTCAGACGCAATGTTCTCAGGAATGCCGTGTAACCGAACCACGTGCTGAAGGAACAAAGGCACCAATTCGGAGGAGGAAGGCAACTTAGGTAATGGCACAAGATGTATCATTTTGGAAATCCTATCACAAATCCCCCAGATAACGGTCATTCTCTGAGAAACAGGGAGGTCGGAAATAAAATCCATAGAGATATGGGTCCATGGTCTCTTGGGCACAGGCAATGGCATCAACATACCACTAGAGCGAGAGCAAGGCTTGGAGCGAGAGCAAGTCCCGCAGGACTGCACAAATTCCCTGACGTCATGAGACAAAGTAGGCCACCAAAAGGACCGACTAACCAAGTCTCTGGTACCAAAAATTCCGGGATGACCGGCCAACGCGGAACAATGAATCTCAGACATCACACTCTTTTTCCACCGGTCTGGGACAAACAATTTCCCAATAGGGCAGTGCTCGGGTGTATCCTCCTGACACCCTTCCAGAGCCAGTCTCAAATTGAGCGAGATGGCGGAAAGAACTACACCTTCTTTCAAAATAACAGCAGGATCAGATAACTCAGGAGAGTCCGCAAGGAAACTCCTCGAGAGGGCATCCGCCTTAACATTCTTAGTGCCAGGAAGAAAGGAAACCACAAAATTAAAACGTGTGAAAAACAAGGCCCACCTGGCCTGTCTAGGATTAAGTCGCTTGGCTGATTCCAGATAAACCAGATTCTTATGGTCCGTGAGGACCACCACCTGATGTTTGGCTCCCTCCAGCCAATGTCTCCACTCTTCAAAAGCCCACTTCATGGCCAATAACTCCCGATTACCCACGTCATAATTACGTTCAGTTGGAGAAAATTTTCGAGAGAAAAAGGCACAAGGGTCACTTTTAGAGGTCTCTGGATCTCTTTGGGACAAAACGGCACCTGCCCCAATTTCAGAGGCATCAACCTCCACCTGAAACGGCAGAGAAACATCAGGCTGCCATAGAACAGGAGCAGAAGTGAATCTCTGCTTAAGTTCCTGAAACGCAGAGACTGCCTCAGGAGGCCAATTCACCACATCCGAACCCTTTTTGGTCAAATCAGTCAATGGTTTAACAATAACAGAGAAATTACCAATAAATTTACGATAAAAATTGGCAAAACCCAAGAATCTCTGAAGAGCCTTTAATGAAGTAGGTTGGACCCAATCACAGATGGCCTGAACCTTGACTGGGTTCATTTCAATAACAGATGGGTACAAAATGAATCCCAGAAATGAGATCCTCTGTACGCCAAAAAGACACTTTGATCCCTTCACATACAGTGCATTCTCTCTCAAAATCTGGAACACAGTCCGAACATGTTTCACATGAGAGTCCCAGTCATTGGAAAAAATTAAGATATCATCCAAATAAACAATCAGAAATTTATCCACAAAATCCCTGAAAATGTCATTCATGAAGGACTGGAAGACGGAAGGAGCATTAGTGAGCCCAAAGGGCATCACTAGGTACTCAAAATGCCCCTCTGGGGTATTAAACGCCGTCTTCCATTCATCCCCGTGCTTAATGCGAATAAGGTTATACGCCCCCCCTGAGGTCAAGCTTGGTAAACCAACTAGCACTTTTCACCCTGGAAAACAGGTCAGAAATCAAGGGTAACGGATATTGATATTTCACAGTAATCTTGTTCAAGAGACGATAATCAATACATGGCCTTAATGAACCATCCTTTTTGGCCACAAAGAAAAAAACGGCACCCATGGGTGAAGAGGATGGTCTGATATGACCCTTCTCCAATGACTCCTTGATATAAGACCGCATAGCGTCATGTTCAGGTACAGACAAGTTAAAAAGGCAACTTTTAGGGAATTTACTACCAGGCACTAATTCAATAGCGCAGTCATAGCTCCTATGGGGGGGCAAGGATGCAGATTTACTTTTGCTAAACACATCAGAAAAATCAGTCAAAAAGTCAGGAACATCCTGAGCCTGGGGAGAGGCAGAAAAAACAGGAGTGTTGGCATTAACACATTGGCAGCCCCAACTGGTTACAGACACAGATTTCCAATCCAAAACAGAATTATGAGACTGTAACCAAGGGAAACCTAGTACAATAATGTCATGCAGATTATACAGCACCAAAAATTTGTAACTCTCCTGATGATCAGGTTCAACCCTCATTATCACCTGAGTAGAGAACTGGGGTTCATTCTCAGCCAAGGGGTAGAATCAATCCCCAGTAGGGGAACAGACTTCCGTAGGGTTATCAAGGGAAACCCACAACGTTTAGCAAAATCAAAATCCATCAGGTTAATAGCTGCTCCTGAATCAACAAAAGCCTGAGCAGAAAATGTGGACAGGGAGCAAATCAGGGTAACAGTCAACAGAAATTTAGTCTGAACACTACCCAAGACAACTGAGCGTGCAAAACGTCTTCCCCACTTAGGGCAGACTGAAATAGCATGAGAGGCATCACCACAGTAGAAACATAACCCATTGCGTTTTCGAAACTCATGACGCTGTGCCCCAGAAGCCACTCTATCACACTGCATGGGTTCAGAAGCTGGTTCACAAGGCAACACTATTCCACGCATACCTCTACGCTCACGCAAACGTCTGTCAATTTGAATCGCTAATGACATAGAATCATTGAGACCAGAGGGAGCAGGGAAACCCACCATAACATCTTTTACATTCTCTGACAGACCCTTCTGAAAAAGGTCTGCCAAAGCATCATCATTCCATTTGGTCAGGACTGCCCACTTTCAGAATTTCTGACAGTACAACTCAGCGTCCTCAAGCCCCTGATTTAATGCCAACAAGGTTTTTTCAGCTTGATCAGTGACATTAGGTTCATCGTACAATAACCCCAGAGCCAGAAAAAATTCATCAACATTACTCAAAACAGGGTCCCCAGGTGTCAGGGAAAAAGCCCAATCCTGAGGATCACCGTGCAGGAGAGAGATGACAATTTGAACCTGCTGTGCTGCGTTCCCTGAGGACTTAGGTTTTAAGGCAAAAAACAACCTACAGTTATTTTTGAAATTCAGAAATTTAGCTCGATCCCCCAAAAACAAATCCGGCATGGGGATCCTAGGCTCCACAACCGGCAACCCTGCAAGATAGGTAGCAATACTCCGAACTTCAGTGGCAAGCTGTAATGTATGGTGTACAGTTCATATAGCGTCTTGTGCTTGGGTGCGAGGAAAACACATGAGACACAGGTTTGATATAGAAGGACTTGTATTACTTCATACAAGTGGCAAAAAGGGTCACACAGTTTGCAGGTACAGAAGCAGGAGACACAGCAGGCCAGAGTAACTTAAGCTCAGCAATAACTCTCCACAACAGGTTCAGGATCTCTTCTCTGTTACCGTAATTCCATGCAAACGTGGATTTATCAAATAGCAGGTTTCCAGAGTCCACAAGTGTTCAAAAGTTCCTCAGTAGGAAATAGCTGGAGTACAAAGTCCAAGGTTTTCCAGGAGTCAGGTCACAGGCTCACTGCAGGCTTGATTCTGAAGCACTGATTGCTCAGCTGAGGCTGCTTAAGAAGCAAGAGAGAGAGAATCAGGGCGGGAACATGAAAGCTGGAAACTCCATATTGACTGAGGGCAAGATAGCTGCAGCAAGACAGAAAGCAAAATGGCCGACGGAAAAACTGAGTTTCAAGAAACATGTACAAAGAACCTTACATTACTCCCCCCTTAGGGACAACCTCCGGATGACCTCAGACCAGGCTTGTCTGGGTACCTCTGATGAAACTGGCGGAGCAAGCGAGGAGCATTAACGTTATCGACTGGTTCCCATGAGTTGTCCTCCACTGGGTAGCCCTGCCATTTAATCAAATATTGTAACTGATTTCTGTACAACCTGGAATCTAGAATCCTTTCCACCACAAATTCTTCCTGACCATCGACTAGCACTGGGTCAGGGCAAGGAGAAGAACGTCCAGGAAACGTATTGGGTGTTGCAGCCTTTAGTAGGGATACATGAAAGACAGGGTGGATTCTCATAGTTCTGGGCAGTTGAAGACGACAAGCAACGGCACTTATAATTTTACTGATTCTATAGGGTCCAATGTACTTATGTCCCAACTTAGACGATGGAATCCTTAACTTAAGATTTCTGGTTGACAGCCAGACCAAGTCTCCTACCTTGAAAGCTGGTGCAGGTTTACGAAATTTATCTGCTGCTTTCTTGTACCTTTCCTGAGCCAATTCCAGATTTTCCTTTAGAAGATCCATATTCTTTTGTAAAGACGTGATTCTTTCAGCCACTGCTGGCAAGGGCGTTTCTATGGGAAATCGAGGAAGAATGTTAGGATGATAACCTAGATTGGAGTAAAAAGGAGACTGCTTAGTGGAGGCGCTCTGAGAGTTGTTATAAGAGAACTCAGCCAGTGGAAGTAGATCCACCCAATCATCCTGTAGGTGGCAGATAAAGCAGCGGAGATACTGCTCCAGGGTCTGATTGGTTCGTTCTGTCTGTCCATTAGTCTGGGGATGAAAAGCAGAAGAAAGGTTTACTTTAATGTCCAATGCGGCACAGAAATTTTGCCAAAACCTTGAAGTGAATTGCACCCCTCGATCCGAAATGACCTCATCCGGTACTCCATGTAAGCGAAACACATTCTTAATCATCAAATCTGATGTCTGTTTTGCAGTGGGTAAGCCGACACAAGGGATAAAATGAGCTGCCTTTGTTAAACGATCAACCACCACTAGAATGGTGTTCTTCCCTTTGAGAGGTTGGTAACTCCACAATGAAGTCCATAGAAATGGATCCCCACGGGCGGGACGGGGTGGGAAGGGGTTGCAACAGACCAGTTGGTGAGGAGCGAGGTGTTTTGCATCTTGCACAGACTTCACATGAAGTGACATAGTTTAAAACATCTTTCCTGTAAGTGGGCCACCAAAAGAAACGAGAAAGAAATTCCTGTGTCTTTAGAATTCCTCTATGCCCAGCTATCTTGGAATCGTGGATGAGTTGCAATACCCTCAATCTGACTGTTTCAGGTATATACAGACGTTGTCCCTGAATCCACACACCATTCTTAAAGGCAAGACTTACGTCCCTTGGGGGTTGTGCCAACAAGGAATCCGCATGGTATACTTCCTTGATGTCCTTAAGTAGGTCTTGATTATGAATCACTCCCAGGAATCTAGAGTCAGGAAGAATAGTCTTAGGAGGAGTAAGTGGACGGGTCTCTGCTGAATGAATCCTAGAGAGTGCATCAGCCTTTCCATTGCGCGATCCTGGCCTATAAGAAATTACAAAATTAAATTGGTTTAGGAAAAGATTCCAGCGAGCCTGGCGAGGAGTCAGGCACTTAGCCGACCTGATAAATTCAAGGTTACGATGGTCTGTCAGGACGACTATTTGCTGTGCAGCTCCCTGAAGAAGGTGTCTCCATTCTTTGAAGGCGGCAATAATGGCCAACAACTCTCTATTGCCCACATCATAGTACCTCTCAGCCGAAGACAACTGCTGGGAAAAGAAGGCACAGGGATGCAAGACATTCTTCTCATCTGTTCTCTGAGAGAGTATAGCTCCAACGGCACAGTCTGAAGCATCCACCTCTATTATGAAGGCAAGTTCGGGGTTGGGATGTACTAAGATAGGTGCGGTGGTAAATTTATCCTTTAGACGGGAAAATGCTTCCTGGGCTTGGGGGGTCCAGGAGAACCTAGACTCTTTCCGGGTAAGTTGGGTGATAGGTGACACTACCTCAGAGAAATTCCTAATGAAACGTCTATAGAATTGGCAAACCCGATGAAGCGCTGCACCTCCTTAACATTTCTAGGAATTGGCCAATCCTTGATGGCTTGGGTCTTGCTTCCATCCATACTAATCCCTTGTGTAGACAGTACATACCCCAGAAATTGAATTTCGGTCCTATGGAATTCACACTTTTCAAGTTTGATGTAAAGATGGTTTTGTCTTAGACGTTCTAAGACCATTCTCACATGTCCATGATGTTCCTTTGTGGAGTTAGAAAAAATTAGAATATCATCCAGATAAATCACCACGAATGTATCTAGGAGATCCCTGAAGATGTCATTCACCAAGTGTTGGAAAGTGGCTGGGCGGTACTCAGACCAAAAGGCATAACTAGATATTCAAAGTGTCCATAGCGTGACCTGAATGCAGTCTTCCATTCATCCCCAGGTCTAATACGGACCAAGTTATAGGCCCCACGGAGATCCAGTTTAGAGAAAATTTTGGCATGCCGCACTCTCTCCAATAACTCAGGGATTAAAGGCAATGGATAACGGTTTCTAATAGTAACCTTATTGAGTTCCCTATAGTCTACGCAGGGTCTCAGAGATCCATATTTCTTCTTCACAAAGAAGATGGGTGCACCTGCAGGAGATGAAGAGGGGCGTATGAAGCCCTTGGCTAGATTTTCGTCTATGTAATCCTTTAAAGCCTTTAGCTCGGGCCCCGCCAGGGGGTAGATCTTACCAAAAGGTATCTCTGCTCCAGGCAATAATTCAATTGGACAATCATATGGACGGTGAGGGGGAAGCTGGTCAGCGTTCTTCTTGTCACATAAATCCACATAGTCCTGGTATACAGCTGGTAGTTCAGGGACTGACATGGTTCCTTTAGGAACAGAGCAAGCTGAAACTTCTGGACTCATCTGTTTCTCTGGAAAGTGTAATTCCTTGGTCTCCCAGTTAATGGTAGGGTTCTGAGCCTGCAGCCATGGTAGCCCTAGAATAATGGGAAAGTGGGGAGAAGAGATAAGCATAAAGGACAGTTTCTCTTGATGATCTTTACCCATAAGGACCCTCAAAGGCTCCGTTTCCTGATCCACTGGTCCAGAGGTCAGCAGGGAGCCATCCACAGTCTCCATCTGTACTGGAGTAGCCTTCTTCACTGAAAGTATCCCCTGTTTCAGAGCAAAGGAGATATCCATAAAATTTCCACTTGCCCCTGAGTCGATCATAGCAGAGCTAGACACCCAGACTGAGTTTGATGGAAAGGAAGCAATGAGAATTGTTTTTCTTACAACTCAGCTGGGACACCGCTAAGGAAACTTGAAAAATTGCAGCGTTTACACAGTCATCGTCCTCAGAAGTGATGGAGTTTAAGTCCGAGAAATCAATATCTGTTGCTGCAGATCTCTCTGGAGCCTGAGGCTCGGACCTGACAGATCTCCTGTCGCAACACTCACAGTGAATGACTGCTGCAGTAGTCTTACGAGAACGGCTGGGCAGTTTATAATGAAGTGCCCTGACTTACCACAGTAGAAACATAGATTTTCCTTTAAACGATGTTCTTTGCGTGCATCACTAACCCGTCTTTGTAAAGAGTCCACCTGCATGGGTTCAGGTTCAGGTTCCCGTGTGATCCTACTCAAAGGTTCCTTAGCTGGGGAGGAAGGTAGGAAAAGGTTAGTGCGATTACTTTCGAACCATCTCTCTTGCCTGCGTTCAGTCAGACGAGCATCAATACGGATGCAGTAGTTAATAAAGTCACCTAACGCAGTGGGAGGGTCGGCACGAGCAAGTTCATCCTTAATCAGTGGAGACAACCCTTTTCGAAAAATAGATTTTTTGGCAGAACTGTCCCAAGTGGTATCGAGGGCCCATCTCCTGAAATCCAAGGCATATTCGGCTACTGAGCGCTTACCTTGGCGCAAAGTTAACATGGCTGCTTCAGCTGTTGCACCTCGATTGGGGTCATCAAACACCTGCCCCATGGCTGAAATGAAAGCATCAAGATGATCCAAACATTCATCCTCAGTCTCAATCAGAGGGTTTGCCCACATCAAAGCCTTGTTGGTAAGCAACATGATTATAGTAAGCACTTTAGATCGTTCACTGGGAAATTGTGAAGCATGTGCAGAAAAAAAAAGATTGCATTGGTTAATAAATCCCCTGAATTTCTCACGTTCACCGCCAAAATGAAAAGGGGGTAACTTGGGAATCCCAGAACTCGGGTTATGGCAGGAGCCTGGACTCGTTCCTCTAGAACCTCAATCCTGGCTCGTAAATCCTGGGTAGTTTGTCCAAACACTTGCAAATTGTGATTAGTGAGGTCCTGTAGGTTTGCAAAACGGGTCTTTATAGTCTGTATATCTGCAAGGATTGTATCAGTCACTCCACAAAGCTCCTTTATGCGAGCCTCCATCTTCCAGATCTTTTAAGACAGGAGTACTGGAAGGAGAAGAGAAAAAAAAACAAAAAAACAATAGTGTTTACCTGTGGTAACACTGCAGAGTAAAATTAAGGTAATGTGCTCACCTGGAATGGTTGTGAGAAGTCACAACCACTGTCATCACAGAAAGTATAACCGGACATCTGATATCCACAGTCACAGCAGACACAGCCTTCCCAGACCCAGCAGACACTAACGTTTGGCTTCAGAATCTTGTAATGTATGGTGTACAGTTCATATAGCGTCTTGTGCTTGGGTGCAAGGAAAACACATGAGACACAGGTTTGATATAGAAGGACTTGTATTACTTCATACAAGTGGCAAAAAGGGTCACACAGTTTGCAGGTACAGAAGCAGGAGACACAGCAGGCCAGAGTAACTTAAGCTCAGCAATAACTCTCCACAACAGGTTCAGGATCTCTTCTCTGTTACCGTAATTCCATGCAAACGTGGATTTATCAAATAGCAGGTTTCCAGAGTCCACAAGTGTTCCAAAGTTCCTCAGTAGGAAATAGCTGGAGTACAAAGTCCAAGGTTTTCCAGGAGTCAGGTCACAGGCTCACTGCAGGCTTGATTCTGAAGCACTGATTGCTCAGCTGAGGCTGCTTAAGAAGCAAGAGGGAGAGAATCAGGGCGGGAACATGAAAGCTGGAAACTCCATATTGACTGAGGGCAAGATAGCTGCAGCAAGACAGAAAGCAAAATGGCCGACGGAAAAACTGAGTTTCAAGAAACATGTACAAAGAACCTTACACAAGCTGACCTGTTATGATTTGGTAGCTGAGGAGAGCAGGCAAAAAAGGAAATACACCAGAGAGGTTGGAATCTATGGGATTGCAGTACCCTGACTAACCACCACAACTAAAGGCAGCCGTGGAGCGTACCTACGTTGGTCCTAGACGCCTCGTCACAGCCTGAGAAGCTAACTACACCTAAAGACAGAAAGAGGAAAACTATCTGCCCTGGAGCAGATCCCCAAAGAACATAGAAAGCCCCCAAACATGTAATGGCGGTTAGGCAAGAGGAAAATACAGACACAGACAGAAAATAGAATGAGCAAACGTTGGGGCCCAAACTTCCTAAATAGAAAAGGATAGGAAGGACACTTACTGCAATCCCAAAAAACTCTGAAAAGTACCAACACTACTAATTACAAAAACACCTGAGATCACACGACCTCTACCACCTAAATAGTTCTCTGGTGTAACAAAACTAAACAGCAGCCACTGAAAAAACTGGAAAAGTCAAATGAACAGTGGCTGAACTAAACTGAGAGGAGCACAAGCCCCCGGAGGGGACCAGGCAGACCCCACAGAAGTGCAGGACAAAATGCAAAAAGCAAGCACAAAAAACTAAAAGAAGAAAATGTATTATCTGTTAGCAGAAGATGCAGGCACGAAACAGCAGGCTACAAAGTGAACAGGAATCAAAGATGAGACCAGAACAATTGATTACCGGCAACCCTGATGGGAGGGAACCTCCCTTATATAAGACCAGTCAGTAACACCTGATCGCCAATCTTCACAATCTTCATTGGATAGTTCAGTACTGTTTGTAACCACCAGAGGGAGCTTCTGCTCAGAATTCATTTCTAGCACATTCACAACACTGATCCACATGGCCAGACAACTGTGCAAACTCCATTGAGAGAGAAAAAAAAATCCTCCTCAGCACCCAGAGAAAAAGAGGGAAAAAATGCAACAAACAGAGAAAAAAAAAAAATTCTGACAACTCCCCCTTTTTTTTTTTTTTTTTTCCTTTTTACTATTTTTCCCTTCTGTGAGTACCATATAATTTTCAGTTTGGCCGGTGATACTGTTATGATTTGGTAGCTGAGGAGAGCAGGCAAAAACGGCAATACACCAGAGAGGTTGGAATCTACTGGATTGCAGTACCCTGACTAACCACCACAACTAAAGGCAGCCGTGGAGCGTACCTACGTTGGTCCTAGACGCCTCGTCACAGCCTGAGAGGCTAACTACACCTAAAGATAGAAAGAGGAAAGCTATCTGCCCCGGAGCAGATCCCCAAAGAACATAGGAAGCCCCCAAACATGTAATGGCGGTTAGACAAGAGGAAATACAGACACAGACAGAAAATAGTATGAGCAAACGTTGGGGCCCAATCTGCCTAGACAGAAACAGATAGGAAGGATACTTACTGCAATCAAAAAAACCCTAAAGAAAGCCAACGCTACTAATTGCAAAAACACCTGAGATCACACGACCTCTACCACCTAAATTAGTTCTCTGGTGTAACAAAACAAAGCCGCAGCCACTGAAAAAACTGGAAAAGGCAAATGAACAAATAACAGTGGCTCCAGAGGAACTGAGAGGAGCCCAAGCCCCCCCAGTGGGGAAACCTGGCTAACCTCACAGAAATGCAGAGAAATATGCAAATGGTAAGCACAAAAACAAAAAACAGAAAATATCTTATCTGAGAGCAGGAGAAGAGACAAGACTCAGCAAGCTTCCAAGTGAACCAGGAAACAACGTTGAGACAAGAACAATTGATCACCGGCAACCATGATGGGAGGGAACCTCCCTTATATCCAGCCAGTCTGTAATTCCTGATTGCCAATCCTCATTGAATGGTTCAGCACTGTCTGCAACCACCAGAGGGAGCTTCTGCTCAGAATTCATTTCTAACACATTCACAACAGATTGAGTTAACTTCTCCCCTTTTTTATCTGGTTTCAGGTGTGATTTTCATATTGCCCACACCTGTTACTTGCCACAGGTGAGTTTGAAGGAACATCACATGCTTGAAACAAAGTTGTTTACCCACATTTTTGGAAAGGTGCCAACAATTTTGTCTGTCCCATTTTTGAGGGTTTTGTGTGAAATTATGTCCAATTTGCCTATTTTTTCCTGTTTTTTTTGTGTTGTTCCAATACACACAAAGGAAATAAACATGTAAATATGGTACTTAATGTAGCGCCGGCGTCCTCTGCCAGGCAGGGACGTCGCTCCCCTTACCCTCACACAGCGTCCTCCTTCCGCCCTGCTGGGGCTGCGCGCTCCTTCCCTGCCACTGGGCTTGGGCGCGCACTCGTGCACGCCCCCGCTCTTAAAGGGGCCGCGCGCATCTTTCAAAAAAAGGTCCCCTGCCAATGCCGGTGGACTCCACCTTATATAAAGCACCTCCTCCTTAATGGAGGTGCCCGAGCAATGTTGTTGCACTGTTTAACTCTGCTTCAGCCCTCAGGTTCCGTTACCAGTTACCTGCCTGTCTCCTGCCAGTTTGCTGTCTGCTACCTATCCGCAAGCCTACCTGAAGGTTCGGCCGTCACCGGTGGTGACCATCGGCTATTCCAGAGAATCTCGCCTGCTCACTTGGGGGCGCTCATCTACCATCTGCCTGCAGACCTACCCGGAGGTTCGGACGTCACATGCGGTGACCATCGTCTATTCCAGAGACTCTCGCCTGCTCACTTGGGGGCGTTCATCTGCCATCTGCCTGCAGACCTACCCGGAGGTTCGGACGTCACATGCGGTGACCATCGTCTATTCCAGAGACTCTCGCCTGCTCACTTGGGGGCGTTCATCTGTCATCTGCCTGCTAGCCTACCGGGAGGCTCCACCATCTCAGGTCGTATATACCTGTCCTTCCAGAGACTGCCCCGGTCACTTGCCGTGACTACCTGTCTGTCCTTCCAGAGACTGCCCCGGTCACTTGCCGTGACTACCTGTCTGTCCTTCCAGAGACTGCCCCGGTCACTTGCCGTGACTACCTGCCTGTCCTTCCAGAGACTGCCCCGGTCACTTGCCGTGACTATCTGCCTGTCCTTCCAGAGACTGCCCCGGTCACTTGCCGTGACTACCTGCCTGTCCTTCCAGAGACTGCCCCGGTCACTTGCCGTGACTACCTGCCCGTCTATCCAGAGACTGTCCCTGTCACTTGCCGTGACTTCCTGTCCGTCTCCCCGGGCGCCACCCGCTCCTTTACAAGGAAAGCCTTCTTGTATAATAAAGCTCAGAGGTTCCGCCTCCCAGACCCGTTACAGTTTGCTCGGGCCATGGAACCCGGTGGCACCCAAACCCCTTCGCTCTCTGACCTGTGTCATGAACTGTCTCGTCAGAGGTCTCAACAGGAGTCCATCCTGGGTCATCTGCGGAATGTTAATTCTCGCCTGGACACCCTGGCTACTTCACCAGCAACCTCCACTGGCGCCATGACTCGCAATCCGGCAGTTCCGTTGCTTGCCAATTCCGTGGTTTCCGTTCCTGGACCTCGACTTTCTGCTCCTCCACGGTTTGGAGGCGATCCTACTCTGGCTCGGGGTTTCATTAACCAGTGTACCCTGCATTTCGAACTCCTGGCTCACCAGTTTAACTCCGACCAGGCCAAAATTGCCTTCATTATGTCCCATCTCACCGGAGAGGCTCTGGCCTGGCTCAATCCTCTCTGGGAGAGAGAAGATCCTCTGGTGTCTGACCTGCCTGCTTTTCTCTCGGCCTTCCGGAAGGTATTCGACGAACCCGGACGGAAGACCTCCTCTGCATCATCTCTGTTGCGTCTCCGTCAGGGAAGTCTCACCGTGGGGCAATATGCCATACGGTTCCGTACCCTTGCCTCGGAGCTGGCCTGGGATAATGATGCCCTGATATCTGTCTTCTGGGAGGGTCTGTCCGGCCGTATTAAAGATGAACTTGCCGGTCGAGACATTCCAACCTCTCTCGATGACCTAATAACTCTGGCTAATCGAATTGATCTACGGTTCCAGGAACACGCCAAAGAGGTCACCCGTGAGAGAAGGTTTCCTCGTCTAGCTCCTTCTTTTCAGAGACCCGTAACTCCTTCCGCATCTCCCCAGGTACACACTTCTGAGCCTATGCAGGTCGACCAGACCAAGATGGTCAAAGCCCGTCAGGACTTACGCCGTGCCGAGGGGAGTTGCTTCTACTGTGGCAGTAAGGAGCACCGGATCCGTACCTGTCCGGAGAGGTCGGGAAACGCCTGTGTCTAGGTTCGCTCGGAGAGGTCAACCTAGACAAGAATAAATCCTCTTCATCTCTGCTGCTGTCAGTCTCAATTCTCCTCGGTGAGAACTGTTATTTCGAACAAGCCCAACTTGATTCTGGAGCAGCCGGGAATCTTGTTTCACAGGCTCTAGTAGAGAAATATCGCATTCCTACCAAACATCTGGTTGAACCAGTATCTGTTGCTGCTGTGGACGGGGGTCTTCTACCACGTCCCATCCAACTTATCACTGAAGCCATAACCCTGCAGGTGGGAATGTTGCATTCTGAGAGCATCTCGTTTCATGTCCTGCCTGGACTCTCTTATGTGTCTTGACCCACGCACCACAATTGTGGGTTACCAGGGCAATGGGGTACCCAGAGCCGAGCCCATGGAAGTCTATGGGGTTGTCACAGGTAGCGGTGGCTCGGTCTGTGGCCCTGGCGGTCAGGCGTATGTTGGGGGTATATTTACAGGGGATAGGTATATATATACAGTTCGTGACGCCACCTGTAGTTCTCTGATCACTAAGACCAGCGCTGCTGTAGATCTCTGAGGGGATGGTAAGGCAGCTAGTTGTCGGGTCCCCTACAGGTGGGACTGGTCCCTCAAAGTCTATGGGATTTATGATGTCGGGTGCAGGTAAATAACTCAGTCTCACACCATCCAGCGTCTTTCCATACCTTTTACTTGTCAGATGATAAGGCAGGTCCCAGGGAGGCTGGTCGGGTGGAGGATGTGCTTTGAGGCAACAGCTGAACAGGTTATGGGCCTCCTTTACTTTCCAAACGATGAGTCCAACCAGCATAAAGCGTAGTTCACTCCAGAATCTCCAGCTTCTCCAAGCTGTACTGCCCGGTCAGTTTTGTGGTCGGAGCCTTCCTTTGAGAGAGCTGAGTTCCTACTGTTGTCCTGCAGAGACTCAAGGTTCTCACTCTCCCTGACCCCAGTTACGTACCGACACTCCAAGGGCTGCTTTCTGTAACCTAAGGTCCAGTAAGCCTCTGGTTTTTCTATCACTATGCCTGGAGCTATAGTGACACTTCGGTCCCCAGTGACCGGTGACAATGTGCAGGATACTCCAATCCTTAAAGCACTTCTGAATTCTTCCACTACGCCCTTCGCCCTGTCCGCGCTTGTAGCATAAGCACTCCACACTTCCAAAGGCTATACAGGTTAGCCCCTTCTTGCTTCTTTCCAGAGCTTGCTAACAGGTGCTCAGTAATCTTCTAGTTCAGGAGCACGTCGCTGAACTCCACTGTCCTTGGGACAGGAGACTGAAGGTCCTGCTGCTCACTCCTCTTTCTTCCTGCACAGACTGCACACTGACTGCTCTGTCCGAAGACAGGAAACTGACTCCTCTGTCCGAAGACAGGAAACAGACTGACTATCTGCTCTGAGCTGACTACATGTGACTAGCTTAAATACCCTATGGGTGTGTCTAAGTGTGTGTTGGAGTGAATGTTTATTGAGCATTAAACTGTTACCTCTCCACACATCCTCCAGGGTACTGCGTGTGCCTTCACACCAGGGCTACACACATGCTTTCTTATTAGGTCTACATTGGCTCCAAAAGCATGCACCCGTGCTCGACTGGCAGACTGGAGAGATCCTTCGCTGGGACAGGACTGTCATAAAACGTGTTTGGTTCCTGTTCATTCCGTCCGTCCTTCTCCTACACCAACTAATCTACCAGGGCTCCCGATTCCATATTGGTCGTTCGCTGATGTCTTTAATAAAAAGGAGGCAGAGACATTACCCCCTCACAGACCTTATGATTGCCCGATCGACCTGCTACCCGGTACTACGCCTCCCCGTGGGCGTATTTACCCATTGTCTGCTGCTGAGACCAGGTCGATGTCCGAATATATCGAGGAGAATTTGGCCAAGGGATTCATCCGGGAGCAGGTTTCTTCTTCGTAAAAAAGAAAGACGGCTCTCTCCGTCCCTGTATTGACTACAGAGGCCTAAACCTGATCACGGTGAAGAATAAGTACCCTCTTCTGCTCATTCCCGAATTGTTTGACCGTCTGAGGGGGGCTAGAATCTTCACCAAACTGGATCTTCGTGGAGCATATAACCTGGTCCGTATCCGTCGGGAGATGAATGGAAGACGGCATTCAACACCCGGGACGGCCACTATGAGTATTTGGTGATGCCCTTTGGTCTCTGTAATGCTCCTGCAGTTTTTCAGGAGTTGGTCAATGACATCTTCCGGGACCTGCTCTACTCCTGCGTTGTGGTGTACCTAGACGACATCTTGGTCTTCTCTCCGGATCTCCAGTCTCACCGGAGGGATGTTCGTCAGGTTCTGCTCAGGCTTAGGCAGAATCACCTTTTCGCCAAATATGAGAAGTGTCTCTTTGAGCAGACCTCGCTTCCGTTTTTGGGTTACATCATTTCTCAGACAGGCCTAAGAATGGATCCGGAGAAGCTATCTGCCATCGAGAAATGGCCCCGACCGGAGGGATTGAAGGCCATTCAGCGGTTCCTGGGATTCGCCAATTATTACCGCCTCTTCATACCGCACTTCTCTTCCCGGACTGCTCCAATCTCCGCGCTCACCCGCAAGAATGCTAACCCCAAACAGTGGACGCCCGAAGCAGAGGAGGCCTTTCTTTCCTTAAAACAGGCCTTCTCTTCCGCTCCAGTGCTGCATCGCCCGGACGGCAACAAGCAGTTCTTCCTGGAGGTGGACGCTTCCTCTTCTGGAGCCGGAGCGGTACTGACTCAAAAGTCTTCGTCCGGGAGAATGGTATCTTGCGGCTTCTTCTCAAAACTCTTCTCCTCTTCTGAGCGCAATTATTCCATAGGAGACCGAGAGTTATTGGCCATCAAGCTGGCATTGGAGGAGTGGCGTTACCTACTCGAGGGGCTCTTCATCCGGTAATCATTTACACTGACCACAAGAATCTGGCTTACCTCCAGCATGCCCAGAGACTTAACCCTCGTCAAGCCCGGTGTCACCCGACATGAAATGACACTTGGTGTACATAGGGTTAACCATGTCTTTTCATGTCGTTTGCTATCTAATTTGCACAAACAATTAAATCAGACTATGTGTGCAAAATTTCACACCTGTAGGGGTTAATTAAAGGTGTAAATTCGTTGTAAAAAAAACGGACTTTTTTGCTACGAATTTACACCTTTAATTAACCCCTACAGGTGTGAAATTTTGCACACATAGTCTGATTTAATTGTTTGTGCAAATTAGATACCAAAGGACATGAAAAGACATGGTTAACCCTATGTACACCAAGTGTCATTTCATGTCGGGTTCTGCATTTTCACAAAAGCCGGCAATTGAATTAGCGGCTATTATACTATGTAGAAGTGTATGAACTACAAATAAATATATATATATATGTGTCACAAATTCAATGACATGTATATATATATATATATATATATGAGGTGTAAAATTGCTGAAAAAAAATGCGTGGGCTCCCGCCCTATTTTCACTGCCAGACAGACAAAGCCAGTGAGTGGGGGCAGATAATAATAGCCCAGAGAGGGACCATTATTTTTGGCCCCCCCCGGCTACTTAACATCTGCCCCCAGACACCCCAGAAAGGGCAAATCTCTAATTAGATTTGCCCTTTCTGGCACTTTGCCCGTCTATTCCCATTGCCCTGTAGCGGTGGCGAATGGGTTAATAAGGGGTTAAAATGACCTTGCAATTGAAAGGTCACTTTAAGCCAGGTTAATAATTGAGAGCTGTCAATTAGACAACTATCAATTATTAATCCTATTGTATGAAAGAAAAATCAAACACACACACTTTAATAAAAAAGAAGTTTAATGAAATAATCACACAGTTTTTGACCATATTTTATTTACCTGCTAAAACCATTTCCTGCAATAAAAATAAAATAAAGCAAAATTATTCTTACCTATCCCATGCACAGTCAGGTCCCACGGTGAAATCCTTCAGAAAGGGTTAATGTTTACTGCAGGGACCGCAGCTAATGCTGCAGCCTCACAGTAAACCCCAAATGAATGAGTTCCTCTCCTGCCTGACAGGAGAGTAAAGGCTGGGTGTCACATAACGATACACCAGCGATCCCGACAACGATATGCACTTGTCAGGATCGCTGGTGTATCGCTACATGATCGCTGCTGAGCTGCCAAACAGGCAGCTCAGGCAGCGATCTGGGACAGCGACACTGCGGGTAACATCGCTTAAGGGCCCGTCTCACATAGCGATATCGCTACCGAGATCGCTGCTGAGTCACTAGTTTTGTGACGCAGCAGCGAGCTCACCAGCGATATCGCTGTGTGTGACATTCAGCGACGATCAGCCCCCCTGCCGGGTATCGCTGATCGTCGCAGAAATGTCAGGACCTTTTTTTGATCGCTGGTTTCCCTCTGACAGGCACGCATCGCTGCGTGTGACAGGCGGGAGACCAGCGATCCGCTGGTAACCAAGGTACACAGCGGGTTTCCAGACACCGCGCAGCGCTTGGAAACCCGCTGTGTACCTTGGATACCAGCGCCCTGCATCAGGGCGCTGGTATCCAAGGTACACAGCGGGTTTCTAGGCACAGCCCCGCGCCTGGAAACCCGCTGTGTACCTTGGTTACCAGCGGATCGCTGGTCTCCCGCCTGTCACACGCAGCGATGTGTGCCTGTCAGCGGGAAACCAGCGATCAAAAAAAGGTCCTGACATTTCAGCGACGATCAGCGATACCCGGCGGGGGGGCTGATCGTCGCTGAATGTCACACACAGCGATATCGCTGGTGAACTCGCTGCTGCGTCACAAAACTAGTGACTCAGCAGCGATCTCGGTAGCGATATCGCTATGTGAGACGGGCCCTTAAGTGGAAAGCTTAATTGATTGCTTTCCACTTTCACTTCAGGTCAGCCAGGGACACAATCAGTGACGTCAGAGGGAACTGATTAACAAAAATAGGGTTCCCTTCGAAAAAAAAATGGCGTGGGGTCCCCCCTATTTTTGTTAACCAGCCAGATGAAGCAGACCGCTGAGGCCTGGTTTTTCAGGCTGGTAAGGATCCAAGATCCATGGACCTTGCCAGCCTGATAATACCAGGCCACAGCAGTCTGCATATCTTGGCTGATTAACAAAAATAGGGGATCCCCTCGAAAAAAATTGGCGTGGGGTCCCCCCTATTTTTGTTAACCAGCCAGATGAAGCAGACCGCTGAGGCCTGGTTTTTCAGGCTGGTAAGGATCCAATATCCATGGACCTTGCAAGCCTGATAATACCAGGCCACAGCAGTCTGCTTAGCTTGGCTGGTTAACAAAAATAGGGATCCCCTCGAAAAAAAAACGGCGTGGGGATCCCCCCTATTTTTGTTAACCAGCCAAGTAAAATGCAGACTGCTGCGGCCTGGTATTAAAAGACTGTCAAGGCCCATGGATTTTGGCCCTCAACAGCCTGATAATACCAGGCTACAGCAGCCCCACATTTGGCGCATCAAAAGATGTGCCAATTGTGGCACTTTACCCGGCTCTTCCCACTTGCCCTGTAGCGGTGGCAAGCGGGGTAATAAGGGGTTAATGTCACCGTTGATTGCACGGTGACAATAAGCCCGGTTAATAATGGAGAGGTGTCAATAAGACACCGATCCATTATTAATCCCAAAGTTATTAAATGCATAAAAAAAAGACACAGCAAGAAAAAAGTCTTTTAATGAAATAAAAGAGACAACACAGTTTTCATTTCTTTTATTACACTCTCATTCCTGCGACGCCATCGATCTCCTGTAAAAAAAGAAAAAAAACAAACCAACAGTATACCACCTGTCCGACGCAGTCCATAACGACAGTCCCACGACAATCCAGCTGTGCTACATCGCAATGACAGGCAGAGCCTGTCATCGCGACGCAGCACAGCTGATTACCTGCTTCCCCGGCGGTGACGTCATCGGACTGACTGCTTTACGGCCGGGATTACCCAGCAGTCACTGCAGTTATCGCGAGAAACTGCATGTGACCGCCGGGGAAAGAAGATGGCGGCCATGAAGCAGTCCGGGATGTGACCGCCGGAGATCTTCTGCCAGGTAAGTGCCGCTGACTCCTGACAGACCCGACCGACGGACACTGACAGTGACAGTGACATCCCGATTCCGGTATCCGATAAGACGAAAATATCGGAACTCGGAATCGGAATTCCGATACAGCTAATATCGGCCGATACCCGATATTTGCAGTATCGGAATGCTCAACACTATCCGCCACATCTTCCGTCTTCATGGTCTGCCTCATCACATTGTGTCGGATCGTGGGGTACAGTTCACCTCACGTTTCTGGAGAGCCACTTGTAAGTTGCTAGACGTCACCCTGGATTTCTCCTCCGCTTACCACCCACAGTCCAATGGTCAAGTCGAGCGAATCAATCAGATTCTGACCAGTTATCTCCGGCACTTCGTTAATGCCCACCATTCTGACTGGGTGGATCTCCTGCCTTGGGCTGAATTTTCGTACAACAATCACGAGAGCGAATCTTCCTCCAAATCTCCGTTTCTTGTAGTCTTCGGTCAACATCCTCGGATCCCTGTACCTATTTCCATCTCTGTGGACAATCCAGCTGCGGAATCCCTGGTTAACGAATTCTCCTCCATATGGGAGAGTACCCGGTCCGCACTCATTCTGTCATCCGAGCGCATGAAGAGACATGCTGACAAGAGACGTCTGGATCCCCCTCAATTCCGTCCTGGGGATAAGGTCTGGCTCTCGTCCAAGTATGTTCGGCTCAAGATTCCTTCCTACAAGTTAGGTCCTCGGTTCATCGGTCCTCTGGAGATCATCAGTCAGATCAACCCAGTGTCCTATAAATTGAAACTCCCGGCCAATTTGCGGATTCCTAACTCCTTCCATGTATCTCTCCTCAAACCGGTGGTACTTAACTCTTTTGTCAAGTCTACAGGTACACCTCCTGCTCCACTGTCTGCTGAGAACGAATTTGAGGTAGAGAACATTTTGGCCACCAAAAGGGTAGGAAGAAAGACCTATTTTCTGGTGGATTGGAAGGGGTTTGGTCCTGAGGAGAGAACGTGGGAGCCTCGGGAGAACATCCATGCCCCTCTCATCCTAGCTAAATTTCTTTCTGGCCTAAAAAAGGGGGGGCCTAAAGGGGGGGGTACTGTAGCGCCGGCGTCCTCTGCCAGGCAGGGACGCTGTTCCCCTGCGCCAGCGTCCTCTGCCAGGCAGGGACGTCGCTCCCCTTACCCTCACACAGCGTCCTCCTTCCGCCCTGCTGGGGCTGCGCGCTCCTTCCCTGCCACTGGGCTTAGGGCGCGCGCGCGTGCACGCCCCCGCTCTTAAAGGGGCCGCGCGCATCTTTCAAAAAAAGGTCCCCGGCCAATGCCGGTGGACTCCACCTTATATAAAGCACCTCCTCCTTAATGGAGGTGCCCGAGCAATGTTGTTGCACTGTTTAACTCTGCTTCAGCCCTCAGGTTCCGTTACCAGTTACCTGCCTGTCTCCTGCCAGTTTGCTGTCTGCTACCTGTCCGCAAGCCTACCTGAAGGTTCGGCCGTCACCGGTGGTGACCATCGGCTATTCCAGAGAATCTCGCCTGCTCACTTGGGGGCGCTCATCTACCATCTGCCTGCAGACCTACCCGGAGGTTCGGACGTCACATGCGGTGACCATCGTCTATTCCAGAGACTCTCGCCTGCTCACTTGGGGGCGTTCATCTGCCATCTGCCTGCAGACCTACCCGGAGGTTCGGACGTCACATGCGGTGACCATCGTCTATTCCAGAGACTCTCGCCTGCTCACTTGGGGGCGTTCATCTGTCATCTGCCTGCTAGCCTACCGGGAGGCTCCACCATCTCAGGTCGTATATACCTGTCCTTCCAGAGACTGCCCCGGTCACTTGCCGTGACTACCTGCCTGTCCTTCCAGAGACTGCCCCGGTCACTTGCCGTGACTATCTGCCTGTCCTTCCAGAGACTGCCCCGGTCACTTGCCGTGACTACCTGCCTGTCCTTCCAGAGACTGCCCCGGTCACTTGCCGTGACTACCTGCCCGTCTATCCAGAGACTGTCCCTGTCACTTGCCGTGACTTCCTGTCCGTCTCACCGGCGCCACCCGCTCCTTTACAAGGAAAGCCTTCTTGTATAATAAAGCTCAGAGGTTCCGCCTCCCAGACCCGTTACACTTAATTTTCTGTAGCAATTTCAAGGACGGCAGCACTTTCGGCAATGACTTTATAATGGTAAATGGTTTATTTATTTATTTTACACACTTACATAGCACCATCACAGAGCTTTACAGACATCATTGCTATCCCCATTGGGGTTCACAATCTAAATTCCCTATCATTATGTCTTTGGATTGTGAGAGGAAAACCAGGCAAACATGGGCAGATCAAACAAACTCAATGCATATGTTCTCCTATGTGGAATTTGAACCCAGGGGCTCACACAGCCCACATCGCCCTGATTCAATAAAACAACCAGGTGGATTAAGCCTGCCCTGCATTTTAGGTAAAAAAATAAATGGCTGGATTGCTGGGATACTCAACTTAAATCTCCTCCCATCTAGTTTTGGTAATAATTTCCTTATCTAATGCTTGATCCAAAATGGAAGACGAGGGAGAATTAAGATTACTCTATGAATCTGGGTCTGTATTTTTCCATTTGTAAGAAAACTTAGGCACTCAACTTTGAAGTGAAATTTCCAAAATTTTAATGCAAAACATTTTCCTAAAATGCATGTAAAACCAAGATGGAGCATTTAAATAGGTGCAAACTATTTACAAAAGAGTTCTGGATCAGGCACAGTTCATGATCTCTGCAGTCCGTAGTGGAATAAAGTGCGGCAAAAACTGGAACAACTACAACATAGGTAGCAAACTCCCCTCCTGGGGTAAACTATTCACAGTCCCTTGCCTGAAGGGTAAAACACAAGAAATTTGCTTTTACTTGCCTGGAGATTAGTCATCTGAATCTCCAGTCTGTGTGGAAGCATCCGACTTCTGTTGCTTCCAGGGTAGAAGCTGTCTTCCGCTCCTGTCTTTCGCTATGGGAGCTGTTGCATAAGATGACACTCCCTGGGTTATAGTGGCAGTAGCTAGTATAGCCACCTGAGTCACTTCCGTTATCTTCTTTGCCGAAGCTACCTGGTTAGGAGCAGTAGATTGTGGCACGCCCGCCACTGGTGTCGCTGTTGAGTTAGTTGAGGCCGTTGTGTTTGCTGCCCCCTGGCAATGGCGTGGTGCCAGTTCATCAGGAATCCTGCGCACGTGGAGAGCATACCATCCCCTCACACCAAGATGGCGGGTGAAGGAGACGAGCTCTCCCGGAAACAGGTCCCCGGATAAGATGGGCCTCAACATCTCTCCGGTTAACAAACAGATCTGGGGCTTTGAGGGAGTCCTGGATAAAGCCAAATCCCTGCTCCAGATCAAAGCTGAGGACCCGGCCCCATCCTGAGGGATCCAGATACTCCAGGGACCTCTCCTTGGCCTGGCTTTTCCCCGCTAAGTCTCTTTTCTGCAGGGCCTCTCGTCGGGCCTGCCGGTCTCTCTCTTCCTGTGAAAACTGTTGGATTTGCCGGCGGCAGATTTCTTCCGTCATCAGGGGAAACCCCATCAGCTCTGCTCTGCCCTCGTCTCCCCACTCTAGGACCTCTGGCTTGTGTTTCACTATCGCCGGCGGCTGCGGTATTGGGACCGGTTCTAGGATCCCCCCTGTGGGACGATTTTACGGTCCCTGGCGATGTCCAGTACTAGCTGGCCTGCCTTTGGGGTTGGTGGCATTCCTATGGGACCTAGCCAGTCGTCCCACGACCCAGGGGTGCTACCAATACCTGCACTCCTGGGGCCGCTGTTCTCCGACGTCGCCTCCGGTGACATGGTGGCATGGTCCGATGGTACTGGGGAAATGGGTCCGGTGGCAGCGGGCTCAGTTGTTACTGATCCGGGAACTTCGGGTACCGGTGGTGAGGGCACCCGGGTGTTTTCGGCTTCTTGCTTGGTGGCCTGCCTTTTCTCTTCTACCAGTGCCTGCTTTTCTTCCAAACGCCGAACCAGCTCCTGGATCTCCAGCTCCACGCCGGCCAGGTCAACCTCCTCCTGAGAGCTGGAGCCTGTCTCGCCGGAGCCGGGGCAAAGTTTCTCGTGCTTCCCGTGCTCCTCAGGCGTCCCTCCGCTCTCCTTCATGGCTGCCTGGTCAACTGCCTTCTTCTTCCTGGCTGTCTTTCCCGCCGCTGGGTGTCTCTACACCACCGATGGGCGGTGTCTTTTTCCTTTGCTGCCATACCAGGCTTGAACACGGACTCCCCTAGTGGTCGACCACAATGCTGTGGCATAGAAATACAGGCAGGGGAGGTTCACTCCTTTTCGCACTTTTCCTTGGATGCCGACCACGATGGCATGCCTCCCTGCACACCTCGTGGAGCGGCCATGTCCACCATCTTTACAGTCCAAATCACGCATCAATGGGTCTAATCCTTTGCACATTCTTCTAGGCACATAGTACTCTTATTCAAGAGTTGGCTCATCCTGTTCGTGACGGCAAAATGGATCGCCCACCAGTGCAGTGGGATACTCGGTACCGGGCCGGTGTATTGAAAGGATGTGTCACAGTGGCAGTGACCCGGTCCCTGGCCCTGGGCGTCCAATAAAAGGGGAATATTTACAGGGGATGTTAGAGTTTGTAGTAAGGTATTCGTGATGCCACTTGTTGTACCTGGCCAGAGGTGACCAGCGCTGCAGTGCAGATCCTCTCAGACTGATGGTGTGATGCAGCAGAGTTGGAATAGCTTCCCACAAGTGAAGCTGGTCTCAGGGCAGGATGATGTTGTAGAATTAGAATAATGGTGTTGGGAGATATAGCAGAGTGGAGTGTGTGACGCAGGAAGAAACTGAGGAGACAGTCAGTTGCAGTTTCCAAGGCTTTAGGCCTCTTTCACACATCCGGTGTGCGCCTGACGGCGCCCCCGGCTTTAGCCGCAGCGCCGCATCAGAAAACCTGATGCGCCGCTTGCGTTTTTTTTTGCATTGACTTGCATTACCGCCGGATGGCGCCGCATGTCAATGCATCGTATGCGATTTTGTCCGGATGCGGCGGAAATGTACATTCCGGCGGCCGGACAAAACGCAGCATGTAACGTTTTTTTTTTTTTGCCGGATTCCCCTGATGTCTCCGGGCATCAGAAACCATCCGGCAAAAAAACGCATGCGGCGCAAGCGGCGCATCAGGTTTTCTGATGCGGCGCTGCGGCTAAATGCCGGGGGAGCCGTCAGGCGCACACCGGATGTGTGAAAGAGGCCTTACTCACAGTTCTGTCTGCAGCACAGATGCCCGCTTGGTACAGTGTCCTCCAGGTGAGGAGCTCAGCAAACTCCCAGGTAGATTGGGATTCACCTTTCCAGGACTCCTTTCTATATGTGTTCCTTTTACTGGCCGTCTCACTGTGCTGATTTTCCCACCTTCTACCTTTCCAGCACCTTCACAAACAGTGTCCCAGATCAGCGGGTGCGAATCCTGTCGGATAACGTCTTATCTCTGCGTTTCCTTGATTCTATATAGCTGCCTCTCCGGCGAAGATAATTATGGTTATTGACTGTGATCCAGAGGTGTATCTAGACTTTTTGGCACCCGGGGCAAGAATTCGGTTCGGCGCCCCCCCCCCCCCCCGCACACATGCGATTTGCACACTTAGTCATGTACCGACGAGCTGCTCTCCCTAATGCTCTCAATGTTAAGTGAAAAATCTGAGAGAAGCAGGAAGAGGAGCTCGTTGTCACAGGACCATAAGTATGAAAATCGCATATGAGTGAAGTGTCCATGTGATGACTGCTGGAACCTGCAGAACTGAATCCTGACATTGCAGCTTCTGAATTCTCAAACGAATGCACTGCACACTTTTAGGATTCTCCCTTACCGGTGGCAAGAGTACACGGTCATGTCAACACAAGCATGTGATTTATATACTTCTGGCCACATTCCGACTAGACGTGCCGGGCCTCGCTCCGTTCATTTTCATTGAGTGAGGCCACACATGTCTAGTCAGCATGTAACCGCATGTATGTAAATTACCGGCACGAGAGAATCCTAAGAGTGTGCAGTGAGCACTGTGAGAATTCTGAAATTGACTAATTCTCATGTTTTTATTTGTTAGGAGCATTAAAGGGGTTGTCCAGGTTTGTGCTGAGTCTGCAGTCATTCTATGTGACTGCAGACTCAGCACAGACCTGGAGAACCCCTTTAGTGCTCCTAACAAATAAAGACATGAGAATTAGTCAATTTCACAAATAATATTTACATCCAGGTACCTTATAGAGGACGTCGTCTCTGGAGTCGTTCTCCTTTTCTTCATCTTGTCCAGATCCTATGATGAGTTTTCTCATCCACAGCCGCCTCTACAGACCTCCATCTTCTCCACTCTTCCTCACCAACTCTCCGCACGATGCCCTTAAAGACAGAAGAGTCATTATAATGCCCCTAAATAAAAATATCTGCAATATACTGTCGCCTCACACTATTCCCCTCCCTCCTCACACTGTCTCCTCTCACATTCCCCCTGTTCAGCATACTGTCTCCTCATATATTTACCCCTTCACTCTCTATACTGTCTGCTCATACATACCCGACTCCCCATACTCTGTCTGCACACATCCCATCACCTTCACTCCCCATACTGTGTCCACATACATTCACCCATTCGCTCCTCATACTGTCTGCACCCATCCCCATACTGTTTCCTCATACATGCCCTCATACATACATCCTTCAGTACCCTCAAATCCCCCCACACATATTGCCCCCATCCCCACTCCAATCCCCCACACACATTAAATCCCCCATCCCCATCCAAATCCCCCCACACATTAAGTACACCCATCCCCACTCAAAATCCCCCCACACATATTAAGTACCCCCATCCCCACTCAAAATCCCCCACACATAAAGAGCCCTCATCCCCACTAAAAGTCCCCCCACACATAAAATAACCCCCATCCCATTCCAAATCCCCCACACATAAAAGAACCCCCATCCCCACTCAAATCCCCCCCACATAAAATAACCCCCAACCCACTCCAAATCCCCCACACATAAAAGAACCCCCATCCCCACTCCAAATCCCCCCCACATAAAATAACCCCCCAACCCCACTCCAAATCCCCCCACATAAAATAGCCCCATCCCCACTCCAAATCCCCCACACATAAAAGAACCCCCATCCCCACTCCAAATCCCCCCACATAAAATAACCCCCATCCCCACTCCAAATCCCCCCACATAAAATATCCCCATCCCCACTCCAAATCCCCCACACATAAAAGAAGCCCCATCTCCACTCCAAATCCCCCCACATATAATAACCCACCATCCCCACTCCAAGTCCCCCACACATAAAATAACCCCCACCCCCACTCCAAATCCCCCCGCTCATAAAAGAACCCCCATCCCCACTCCAAATCCCCCCACATAAAATAGCCCCCATCCCACTCCAAGTCCCCCCACACATAAAATAACCCCCCATCCCTACTCCAAATCCCCCACTCATAAAAGAAACCCCCATCCCCACTCCAAATCCCCCACTCATAAAAGAACCCCCATCCCCACTCCAAATCCCCCCACATAAAATAGCCCCCCATCCCACTCCAAATCCCCCCCATATAAAATAACCCCCCCACAACATCTCCAAATCCCCCACACATAAAGTAACCCCCCATCCCCACTCTAAATTCACCCCCCCATACACACACAGTATGTCCCCCATTAATCTTCGGTGGTATCTTCAGCTCCATAGTGGAGCACACTCACCACCAGTCTTCACCCTTCTGGGCGCCGACGACGAGTGACGTCAGCAGCGTGATCACATGACCTGATCACGCTGCAGACGTCGCTCTGACCCGGCGGTCAGGCTTCAATTGTACTGGCGTCTGTATAGACGCCAGTGCAATCGATCCCTGGGAGCCGGCACGCAGCAGCTTCTCTGCACATGCTGTCAGCTTGACAGCAGGCACAGGGAACGCCAACTCCCAGGCCGGGGGCAGCAGAGCGCAGCCGCGGGGGAGACACTGCGGACTGCCGCATTAGGCAGCCCGACTACGCCCCCCTGCTGGCTGCGCCCGGGGCTACATGCCCCGGCTGCCCCCCCTAGATACGCCCCTGCTGTGATCCCTAAAGTTACCACAGCAGTCGGCTTGCTAGCTGAGTCATAAAGTTCTCCACTAGGCTAAGGGGCCGAGTCCCCTCTGAGACCTGAGATCGGGATCCACGGATAGTTCTTGCTCTCTCCATGTCCTTTTGACCCTTTCCTCTCCCTCCAGAAGCTTCTCTTTCTGCTTCTTTCTCCTTCACTCTCCACTTCCCGGGCCGAGCTCTTCCCAGCTCAAGGCGCCCTCTGAGTCTGTATCTACAGTCATGGCCAAAAGTTTTGAGAATGACACAAATATTATATTTTCACATGATCTGCTGCCCTCTGGTTTTTATGTGTGTTTGACAGATGTTTTTATCACAGACTGAAATATAATAATTGCAAACATATGAGTAACAAAAGCTTATATTGACAGTTAGAATGAGTTAATGCAGCAAGTCAATATTTGCAGTGTTGACCCTTCTTCTTCAGGACCTCTGCAATTCTCCCTGGCATGCTCTCAATCAACTTCTGGACCAAATCCTGACTGATAGCAGTCCATTCTTGCACAATCAATGCTTTCATTTTGTCAGAATTTTTAGGTTTTTGTTTGTCCACCCGTCTCTTGATTGACCACAAGTTCTCAATGGGATTAAGATCTGGGGGTTTCCAGGCCATGGACCCAAAATCTCTATGTTTTGTTCCCTGAGCCATTTAGTTATCACCTTTGCTTTATGGCAAGTGCTCCATCATGCTGGAAAAGGCATTGTTGATCGCCAAACTGCTCTTGGAGGGTTGGGAGAAGTTGCTCTTGGAGGACATTCTGGTACCATTCTTTATTCATGGCTGTGTTTTTAGGCAAGACTGTGAGAGAGCCGATTCCCTTGGCTGAGAAGCAACCCCATAATGAATGGTTTCAGGATGCTTAACAGTTGGCATGAGACAAGACTGGTGGTAGCGCTCACCTTGTCTTCTCCGAATGATGCGTTTTCCTGATGTCCCAAACAATCGAAAAGGGGATTCATCAGAGAAAATAACTTTACCCCAGTCCTCAGCAGTCCACTGCCTGCACCTTTTGCAGAATATCAGTCTGTCCATGATGTTTTTTCTGGAGAGAAGTGGCTTCTTTGCTGCCCTCCTTGAGACCAGGCCTTGCTCCAAGAGTCTCCGCCTCACAGTGCGTGCAGATGCACTCACACCTGCCTGCTGCCATTCCTGAGCAAGCTCTGCACTGCTGGTAGCCCGATCCCGCAGCTGAAACACTTTTAAGAGAC
This sequence comes from Oophaga sylvatica, assembly GCA_033576555.1. NCBI lineage: Eukaryota > Metazoa > Chordata > Amphibia > Anura > Dendrobatidae > Oophaga > Oophaga sylvatica. Next base: position 349,211,271 of record JARQOD010000004.1, on the reverse strand, counting down.
GGTCCTGGTGCTTGCTGGTCTTTCTTGGGCGCCCTGAAGCCTTTTTGGCAACAATGGAAACTCTCTCCTTGAAGTTCTTGATGATGCGATAGATTGTTGACTGAGGTACAATCTTTCTAGCTGCGATACTCTTCCCTGTTAGGCCATTTTTGAGCATTGCAATGATGACTGCACGTGTTTCTTTAGAGATAACCATGGTTAACAGAAGAGAAACAATGATGCCAAGCACCAGTCTCTGTTATGATTTGATAGCTGAGGAGAGCAGGCAAAAACGGCAATACACCAGAGAGGTTGGAATCTACTGGATTGCAGTACCCTGACTAACCACCACAACTAAAGGCAGCCGTGGAGCGTTCCTACGTTGGTCCTAGACGCCTCGCCACAGCCTGAGAGGTTAACTACACCTAAAGATAGAAAGAGGAAAGCTATCTGCCCCGGAGCAGATCCCCAAAGAACATAGGAAGCCCCAAACATGTAATGGCGGTTAGACAAGAGGAAATACAGACACAGACAGAAAATAGAATGAGCAAACGTTGGGGCCCATTCTTCCTAGACAGAAAAGGATAGGAAGGACACTTACTGCAATCCAAAAAGCCCTAAAAAATACCAACTCTACTAATTGCAAAAACACCTGAGATCACACGACCTCTACCACCTAGATTAGTTCTCTGGTGTAACAAAACTAAGCCGCAGCCACTGAAAAAACTGGAAAAGGCAAATGAACAAATAACAGAGGCTCCAGAAGAACTGAGAGGAGCCCAAGCCCCCCGGGGGGGGGGGGGAGACCTGGTTAAACTCACAGAAATGCAGAGAAATATGCAAATAGTAAGCACAAAAACAAAAAACAGAAAATATCTTATCTGAGAGCAGGAGAAGAGGCAAGACTCAGCAAGCTTCCAAGTGAACCAGGAACCACAGTTGAGACAAGAACAATTGATCACCGGCAACCATGATGGGAGGGAACCTCCCTTATATAAGACCAGTCTGTAACTCCTGATTGCCAATCCTCATTGAATGGTTCAGTACTGTTTGTAACCACCAGAGGGAGCTTCTGCTCAGAATTCATTTCTAACACATTCACAACAGTACCCCCCCTTGAGGAGGGGTCACCGAACCCTCATTTGGGCAACCAGGTCGGTCAGGATGAGCTCTGTGATACGCACGGATCAGTCTCCTAGCATGGATGTCCGAAGCAAACACCCAAGAATTGTCCTCCTGACCATAACCTCTCCACTTAACCAAATACTGGAGTTTCCGTCTAGAAAAACGAGAATCCAATATTTTCTCAACCACATACTCCAGATTGCCCTCAACCAAAACAGGGTCAGGAGGCGCAGCCATAGGAACCACTGGCTCGACAAACCTCTTCAATAAGGACTTGTTATGGATCTTAAATGTCCCTGGAAGAAGTAAACGAAAGGAAACAGGATTAAGAATCTCCATGATCTTATAAGGTCCAATGAACCTAGGCTTAAACTTAGGAGATGCAACTCTCATAGGGATATTTCTTGAGGACAACCAGACCAAGTCCCCCACTTCAAACCGAGGACCATCAGTCCTATGCCGGTTGGCAAACCGCTGGGCCCTCTCCTGAGAGAGGGACAACCTCTTCACTACCTGGTCCCAAATCTGCTGCATTCGCTCCACAACAGAGTCAACACCTGGACAGACAGAAGCCTCCGTCTGTCCCGAAGAAAATCGAGGGTGAAACCCAAAATTGCAGAAAAATGGAGACATCAAAGTGGCAGAGCTAGCCCTATTATTAAGAGCAAACTCAGCCAAAGGCAAAAAAGAGACCCAGTCATCTTGATCAGCAGACACAAAGCATCTCAGATAAGTCTCCAATGTCTGGTTTGTTCTCTCAGTTTGTCCATTGGTCTGAGGATGAAAAGCCGAGGAGAAAGACAATTGAACACCAAGTTTAGAACAAAAAGTCCTCCAAAATCTGGAAACAAACTGGACTCCTCTGTCAGACACAATGTTCTCAGGAATGCCGTGTAACCGAACCACGTGCTGAAGGAACAAAGGCACCAATTCGGAGGAGGAAGGCAACTTAGGTAATGGCACAAGATGTATCATTTTGGAAAACCTATCACAAATCACCCAGATAACGGTCATTCTCTGAGAAACAGGGAGGTCGGAAATGAAATCCATAGAGATATGGGTGCATGGTCTCTTGGGCACAGGCAATGGCATCAACAAACCACTAGAGCGAAAGCAAGGCTTGGAGCGAGAGCAAGTCCCGCAGGACTGCACAAATTCCCTGACGTCACGAGACAAAGTAGGCCACCAAAAGGACCGACTAACCAAGTCTCTGGTACCAAAAATTCCAGGATGACCGGCCAACGCGGAACAATGAATCTCAGACATCACACTCTTTTTCCACCGGTCTGGGACAAACAATTTCCCAATAGGGCAGCGCTCGGGTTTATCCTCCTGACACCCTTCCAGAGCCAGTCTCAAATTGGGCGAGATGGCGGAAAGAACTACACCCTCTTTCAAAATAACAGCAGGATCAGATGACTCAGGAGAGTCCGCAAGGAAACTCCTCGAGAGGGCATCCGCCTTAACATTCTTAGTGCCAGGAAGAAAGGAAACCACAAAATTAAAACGTGTGAAAAACAAGGCCCACCTGGCCTGTCTAGGATTAAGTCGCTTGGCTGATTCCAGATAAACCAGATTCTTATGGTCCGTGAGGACCACCACCTGATGTTTGGCTCCCTCCAGCCAATGTCTCCACTCTTCAAAAGCCCACTTCATGGCCAATAACTCCCGATTACCCACGTCATAATTACATTCAGTTGGAGAAAATTTTCGAGAGAAAAAGGCACAAGGGTCTCTTTTAGAGGTCTCTGGATCTCTTTGGGACAAAACGGCACCTGCCCCAATTTCAGAGGCATCAACCTCCACCTGAAATGGCAGAGAAACATCAGGCTGCCGTAGAACAGGAGCAGAAGTGAATCTCTGCTTAAGTTCCTGAAACGCAGAGACTGCCTCAGGGGGCCAATTCACCACATCAGAACCCTTTTTAGTCAAATCAGTCAATGGTTTAACAATAACAGAGAAATTACCAATAAATTTACGATAAAAATTGGCAAAACCCAAGAATCTCTGAAGAGCCTTTAATGAAGTAGGTTGGACCCAATCACAGATGGCCTGAACCTTGACCGGGTCCATTTCAATAACAGATGGGGACAAAATGAATCCCAGAAATGAGATCCTCTGTACGCCAAAAAGACACTTTGATCCCTTCACATACAGAGCATTCTCTCTCAAAATCTGGAACACAGTCCGAACATGTTTCACATGAGAGTCCCATCATTGGAAAAAATCAAGATATCATCCAAATAAACAATCAGAAATTTATCCACAAAATCCCTGAAAATGTCATTCATGAAGGACTGAAGACGGAAGGAGCATTAGTGAGCCCAAAGGGCATCACTAGGTACTCAAAATGCCCCTCTGGGGTATTAAACGCCATCTTCCATTCATCCCCGTGCTTAATGCGAATAAGTTATACGCCCCCCTGAGGTCAAGCATGGTAAACCAAGTAGCACTTTTCACCCTGGAAAACAGGTCAGAAATCAAGGGTAACGGATATTGATATTTCACAGTGATATTGTTCAAGAGATGATAATCAATACACGGCCTTAATGAACCATCCTTTTTGGCCACAAAGAAAAAATCGGCACCCAAGGGTGAAGAGGATGGTCTGATATGACCCTTCTCCAATGACTCCTTGATATAAGACCGCATAGCGTCATGTTCAGGTACAGACAAGTTAAAAAGGCAACCTTTAGGGAATTTACTACCAGGCACTAATTCAATAGCGCAGTTATAGCTCCTATGGGGGGCAAGGATGCAGATTTACTTTCGCTAAACACATCAGAAAAATCAGTCAAAAAGTCAGGAACATCCTGAGCCTGGGGAGAGGCAGAAAAAACAGGAGTGTTGGCATTAACACATTGGCAGCCCCAACTAGTTACAGACACAGATTTCCAATCCAAAACAGGATTATGAGACTGTAACCAAGGGAAACCTAGTACAATAATGTCATGCAGATTATACAGCACAAAAAATTTGCAACTCTCCTGATGATCAGGTTCAACCCTCATTATCACCTGAGTAGAGAACTGGGGTTTATTCTCAGCCAAAGGGGTAGAATCAATCCCCAGTAGGGGAATAGACTTCCGTAGGGGTATCAAGGGAAACCCACAACGTTTAGCAAAATCAAAATCCATCAGGTTAATAGCTGCTCCCGAATCAACAAAAGCCTGAGCAGAAAATGTGGACAGGGAGCAAATCAGGGTAACAGTCAACAGAAATTTAGTCTGAACACTACCCAAGACAACTGAGCGTGCAAAACGTCTTCCCCGCTTAGGGCAGACTGAAATAGCATGAGAGGCGTCACCACAGTAGAAACATAACCCATTGCGTTTTCGAAACTCATTATGCTGTGCCCCAGAAGCCACTCTATCACACTGCATGGGTTCGGAAGCTGGTTCACAAGGCAACACTATTCCACGCATACCTCTACGCTCACGCAAACGTCTGTCAATTTGAATCGCTAATGACATAGAATCATTGAGACCAGAGGGAGCAGGGAAACCCACCATAACATCTTTTACTTTCTCTGACAGACCCTTCCGAAAAAGGTCTGCCAAAGCATCATCATTCCATTTGGTCAGGACTGCCCCCTTTCGGAATTTCTGACAGTACAACTCAGCATCCTCAAGCCCCTGATTTAATGCCAACAAGGTTTTTTCAGCTTGATCAGTGACATTAGGTTCATCGTACAATAACCCCAGAGCCAGAAAAAATGCATCAACATTACTCAAAACAGGGTCCCCAGGTGTCAGAGAAAAAGCCCAATCCTGAGGATCACCGCGCAGGAGAGAGATGACAATTTGAACCTGCTGTGCTGCGTTCCCTGAGACTTAGGTTTTAAGGCAAAAAACAACCTACAGTTATTTTTGAAATTCAGAAATTTAGCTCGATCCCCCAAAAATAAATCTGGCATGGGGATCCTAGGTTCCACAACCGGCAACCCTGCAAGATAGGTGGCAATACTCCAAACTTCAGTGGCAAGCTGATTGACACGGCCAGACAACTGTGCAAACTCCATTGAGAGAAAAAAAAATCCTCCTCAGCACCCAGAGAAAAAGAGGGAAAAAATGCAACAAACAGAAAAAAAAAAAAAAAAATTTCTGACAACTTTCTCTTTTCTTTTTCCTTTTACTATTTTTCCCTTCTGTTGAGTACCATATAATTTTCAGTTAGGCCGGTGATACTGTTATGATTTGGTAGCTGAGGAGAGCAGGCAAAAACGGCAATACACCAGAGAGGTTGGAATCTACTGGATTGCAGTACCCTGACTAACCACCACAACTAAAGGCAGCCGTGGAGCGTTCCTACGTTGGTCCTAGACGCCTCGTCACAGCCTGAGAGGTTAACTACACCTAAAGATAGAAAGAGGAAAGCTATCTGCCCCGGAGCAGATCCCCAAAGAACATAGAAGCCCCCAAACATGTAATGGCGGTTAGACAAGAGGAAATACAGACACAGACAGAAAATAGAATGAGCAAACGTTGGGGCCCAATCTTCCTAGACAGAAAAGGATAGGAAGGACACTTACTGCAATCCAAAAAGCCCTAAAAAATACCAACTCTACTAATTGCAAAAACACCTGAGATCACATGACCTCTACCACCTAAATTAGTTCTCTGGTGTAACAAAACTAAGCCGCAGCCACTGAAAAAACTGGAAAAGGCAAATGAACAAATAACAGGGCTCCAGAAGAACTGAGAGGAGCCCAAGCCGCCCGGGGGGGGGGGGGGTGAGACCTGGCTAACCTCACAGAAATGCAGAGAAATATGCAAATGGTAAGACAAAAATAAAAAACAGAAAATATCTTATCTGAGAGCAGGAGAAGAGGCAAGACTCAGCAAGCTTCCAAGTGAACCAGGAACCACAGTTGAGACAAGAACAATTGATCACCGGCAACCATGATGGGAGGGAACCTCCCTTATATAAGACCAGTCTGTAACTCCTGATTGCCAATCCTCATTGAATGGTTCAGTACTGTTTGTAACCACCAGAGGGAGCTTCTGCTCAGAATTCATTTCTAACACATTCACAACAAGCCTCCTTTTAAAGTGTCCAGTGGTGTCATTCTTACTTAATCATGACAGATTGATCTCCAGCCATGTCCTCATTAACACCCACACCTGTGTTAATGGAGCAATCACTGAAAAGAGGTTAGCTGGTCCTTTTAAGGCAGGGCTGCAATGATGTTGAAATGTGTTTTGGGGGATAAAGTTCATTTTCTAGCCAAATATTGACTTTGCAAGTAATTGCTATTAAGCTGATCACTCTTTATAACATTCTGGAGTATATGCAAATTGCCATTAGAAAAAGTGAAGCAATAGACTTTGTAAAAATTAATATTTGTGTCATTCTCAAAACTTTTGGCCATGACTGTAGACTCCTTTCCTCTGCAGCCTCTCCTGACAGGTAGCTGCTTCAGCACACGTCTGTCTCCTTCCACTTCCTTCTCCCGACTCCCTAGACTCTGTCCCTTGCTTCCTCAAGCTTCACTCCTCCTCTTGCTACTTACTAGCTCCACCCACCCATACACTCTTTACTAGCCAGCCTGGGATGAGACCATCCTCCCGCAGGTTATGTCCAGGGTGCCCAGCTGCTATAGTCTGTGTTGGGTGCAGGTGTTAGAGTCCTGGGTGATGCTCCCTCCTTACCTGAGAGTAAAGTATCACACCTCTGGGTGAGGTGCAATACCTCTGTGGCGACTGAACCCTCAGGGGTGCCACAGATATCTGGGTGTTGGCTGGCACACAGAGGAGCACACGCCGAGCAGAGCCATGCAGAGCAGCCATCCAGGAGATGGCAGCTGCTCAGAGAGACACGTGCTGAGTGGAAACTTGCAGAGAGCTATACCCTTTCTCTTCGCATTTAAATGGACTAGGGGCTCAGCAGGCAAAACGGAGACCGCCCACTGCTGCCAGAAGCGGGACCGTGTGTTGGGCAGGGAGGCCTGAAGACGCCGCACCGACCATTGCCGGCATTCTACTACCCACAGGACAGGATCTTCAGAGAGTGACGGGCTGCGGTGCTATGATAAGTGGAACTGTTATCAAAAGACTGTCTAGTTAAACAACAGTTTAGCTTTCTTCTTGTACCCCTTTTCCTCTGCTATCTCACTGTGAGGAGTTCATTGTTGTTAAATAATTATAGTTAATCCCTGCTCTGCAGCATTTGTGTTACTGCATCCCAGCACCAGCATATTACATTTGTTGGCAGGATTCAGTCCGTGGACACAGATGCTGCAGACCAGTCCACTATGGGTACCCCAGATCCAGTTTGCCATTTGGAGCAATGCTTAAGTTCAAGGGAGATAGCATGATGTTGTGGGATTGGACCGAACGGGTCAAGAGCATGCTGTGAATGCACCCATGGCCCCTGCGCTGCAGGCGGAAATAGCATTAATGGCACTAGACGGAGAGGCCTGTGTTCTGTAATGTTCTGTCCTCCACATGAGCGAGATACATTGGAGAAGGTGGTACAGGTTTTGGAAGAGATGCACCAGGAACCCACTAACGTTGGAGAGTTGCGCATGCATTTATTTGGTCACATTCAGCGAGAAGGGGAGATGGTGACGCAATATATCAACGCATTGCAGGAGATGCATACGGACATTGCTAAAAGGGAAGATGTGGGAACTATGGGAGTGGCGCCCCCTGATTTTTTTGAGGGATCAATTTGTGTCGGGTCTTAGGGACGCACCGCTGAAACAGGCATTGCAAGAATGCTTGCACGCTAGCCCACGTATGACCTTCTTAGAGGTGAGGGCGGAGGCGCGAGTAAGAGAGCAGGAACAGGGGGTGACGGCCCTGGCAGGGATGGTCCTTAGCAATGAAGTGCCTACCCGCGCCTGCAGTAGAGCCGGAGTGGGCCCGAGAGATCCGGGAAGAGATACAAGAGATGAGAGAATGACCCCGTTCCGGCTCAAGAGCCACTGAGAGAAGACACCTCAATCGAAGACAGAAATGATACAGGATCTCGTCTTTCTACCAGACCCCATCAGAGAGTGAGACCCTCAGTGCTGAAGGGGGACTGATGTGTTTTAATTGCAGGGAGACATTATGCTCGAGATGAAGATGGCCCCCACCAAGGTAGCCATTTAACTAGTGGGCTCTGTGGCTGGGGGATGCAACCCAGAGCCAGGAAGACAGAAAAAGAGGGAAGGAAGTCCCAAAAATAAAGCTTTTGCGAGCCCAACAGTCTGGGCCGAAGTGAATGGACGAAGCTGTTTACTGCTTGATCGACACCACGTCACAAAGTGACTACGCTGCTGGAAGCCTACTTCAGACAGGCACCAGTAATAAGATTAACAGCAGCCAATAAGTTGCCCATTTCGGTCGCAGTAGTGGTCTGGATGGAGAGTAGAGTATGCGGGAAGGATGTAGGCCGCAAGGGGGTCTTGTTGATCACAGGAGATGCCGGTCGTGGACCTGTAATGACTCTGGGAATGAATGTGCTGAGGGAGATGGGACAACTTCTGATTAGTGAGCCGCAGGAACCTTTCTTGAATCAATGGATTCCACGAACCCCGCAATGGATGGTGTTACAGAAGTTTATCCGAGCAGCTCAGGCTCAATAGCCATCGGGAGACAGAAGAGTTTTGGGGGAAGTGATGATATCTGCGGCTGCAAAGATTATCTTACTGCCCGGCCAGACAGTGCTTACATTGCCAGTGCGAGCTTGTACTCCCCTGGAGGGAGTGAAAGTGCAAATAGAACCCACAGCGATGGATCAAATACCACCTGGAATGCTCGTCTCTCGGACAGTAGCCACAGTTCAAGACGCCAACGTTGTAGTGCGGTTTGTCAACCTGGAGGCTGAAAGTCTTACCCTTCTACTCAAGAGTGAAGTGGCCCAAATCCTGGGCATGCCGGAGAAGCTAATGCCATCCGAAGTAGTTCAACTGGCTGTTGTACGAGGGGATCCCTGGACTCTAGCAGTTACGGCAACACCGGAGACCCCGTCTGGTAACAAGAAAGAGGGTCGTAGGATCTTAGAACGAATGCAGGTGGAACTGACGGGACTGTCACCTCAGCAAGTGCAGCAAGTAGAGGATGTACTGGAGTGTTATTAGGAGGTTTTTGCCCGCCATGAAGATGACTTTGCCCGCTCATGAAATTCCTACTGGGAATGCAGCACCAATCCGAGAAAGATACTGTCAAATACCGCCTCAGATGTATAAAGAGGTGAAGGAGATGCTGGCTCATATGCTGCAAAGTGGGGTGATATGAGATTGTCAGAGTCCGTGGGCAGCCCCCATTTTGTGTGTCCAGAAAAAAGATGGGACTCTTCAGTTCTGTGATGATTATAGGCGGCTGAACGCCTGCACCATGCAAGACTCTTATCCGTTGCCCCAAATTGAAGAATCCCTCTCTGCCTTAGGACGGGCAAAATATTTTTCCACCCTTGATCTGGCCAGCGGGTACTGGTAGGTGCCAATTGCAGAACACGACCGGCCTAAAACAGCATTTGTATTGCCCATGGGACTGTTCGAGTTCAATTGCATGCCCTTTGGCCTGACTAACGCGACACGGACGTTCCAGCACTTGATGAAGAGATGTTTGAATTTTGAGGACTACCTTTATTTACCTTGATGACCTCATCATCTACGTGCCCACCTTTGAAGAGCACCTACAGCCGCTTGAACAAGTGCTGAGCCGGTTACAGAGTCATGGTCTGAAGGTGAAGCCAGAGAAATTCCATCTCTTCCATAAGCAAATTGAGTATTTGGGGCATGTTGTGTATAGTGAGGGAGTAAGACCTGCACAAGAGACAGTGGCGGTGCAAGGATGGCCCATCTCTACGACAGTGAAAGATGTATGGGCTTTCTTAGGGCTTACCGACTACTATAGAAGATTTGTGAAAAACTTCACTCGTATAGTAAACCCTTTGTTGGAACTGTTAAAGGGAGTGTCAGCCGACTTATAGAACCGAACCATCCAGTGGGGAGACTGTCAAGAGGAAGCTTTTCGAGCCTTGAAAATTGTCCTCACTGAGGCACCCATACTTGTTTATGCCAATTTTTCACAGCCATTCATCCTTCACACTGACGGAAGTCTACACAGCCCGGGAGCAGTCCTGTCGCAGGAAAAGAATGGGTGATAGCCTACGCGAGCCTGTCCCTGCATGATTCACAGCAAAACCAAGACAATTATAGCTCTTTCAAGTTGGAGCTGCTGGCCCTGGTATAGGCCCTGGTATGGGCCATGACTGAGAAGTTCGCTGAGTACCTATCCGGATCGGAGGTTCTGGTGAGGCAGGATAACAATCCCTTAGCCCACCTCGAGAATGCAAAGCTAGGGGCCCTGGAGCAACGGTGAGTGGCCCGCATGGCGAAGTATCGTTACAAGATTGCCTACAGGACCAAGGCTGAGAATACTCATGCCGACGCCCTCTCCAAAGTGACACATGAACGTCTTGGCCGTGAACGAGATGAAGAGCTGGAAGCAGAGGGGATTCCTGGATACCGAAACCTGTTCACCTCTTTGGTGGCTATGCGGGGACAGATTGAAGAAGGGTCTGAAGAACAGGGGCTAAGGCGGTCTCGGGATGACTGGATCCAACTCCAGCAGATGGACAAGGAGACTGCTCAGTTGCAACAGTGGGTGGTGCTGAAGCAACTCCCTAGTCGGAGGGAGAGGAATGCGTTGTCCTCAGGTGCTCTGCGGATTCTAGAACAATGGGAAAGACTCCACTTGAGAGACGGATTGTTGTATCGGAAAGTACAGCTGTTGCGAGAAGAGGGAGTCACTTGGCAACTAGTGCTCCTGTAGAAGTCGATCAAGATGGTGGCCACCTAGGTTCATGAGCGAGGGGCTCACTTCGGTGGAGAAAAAAACGTTCTGGTGGTTACAGAGATTGGTGCATCACCCACGACTGAGGAATGCGGTGGAAGATGCTTGCCAACAATGCAGGAGCTGGCTAAGCCCCCAGAACAGTGGGCCCCAACACAGACCATTGTGACTTCTGCCCCTTTGGAAGTCTTGATGATCGATTACCTGACTGTAGGACCAGCGCATCTTGGCTACGAACATTGTCTGGTGATGAATGACCACTCCACCAAGTTTGCTGTGCTAACTCCAACTAGAGATCATGCCGCCGAATCAGCCACACAGGCCATCTGTGGAAATTTCATCCGTGTGTTCAGCTGCCTGAAAAGGATCCACTCCGATCGAGGCGCCTGCTTCCAAGGGCGAGATATGGAAGAACTCCACCATTTGTACCGTATTTGGAAGTCTAGAACTACTCCCTATAACCCTCAAGGTAATGGGGCCTGTGAAGACTTCAATCGAACATTGATCCAGATGTTACGCACTTTGGAAGAAGACCAGAAGATATGGTGGCCTGAGTTTGTGGCAGAACTGGTGTGGGTGTACAATAAACGAGTGCACAGCACAACAGGGTTCATGCCATACACCTTGTTGTACACCTGGAGGAGGACTACCCACAGACGGGGGTGTCCTCTTGGGTTAAGGAACACTGGCACCGATTGCAGACTCTCCATCGATTGGTGCAGACAAAGTTTCAGGAACTTAAGCACCATGAAACGCCACCTATTCATGGGACTGCTCTGAAATCTGGGGCCTGAGTCTTGGTCTGGAATAAGAGGCCCCGGGGAAAATTGGACAGCCGTTGGGAGAGGACTTCACAAGTGACACGACGGGTTGGCCCCGATGGGCTGGTGTATGAAGTTCAGCCTGAACAGAAGGAGGGAGCACCCACTAGAATAGTCCATCATAGCATGTTGCGGCCCTGCTTGTGCAAAGAACCCAAAAGTGGAGAAGTGTTGCCAAAAACCGGGGAGGTGCCCCCAGCTCCTGTTCCTGACTTCGATGGAGAGGAGGTAGTGTTAGCTCTGTGCTCATACCCCAATTATGTGCCACTTACCCTTCCTGAAGAGATGAACACTGAGTCGCCAATGCTGGAAGTCGCTAAAGTAGCACACTCACCGAGTCAGAGCATCCCTTTATCGCCAACGAGTCAGCCGAATTACGCCACTCAGAGTGAACCACAGCTGGAGTGCCTCCCGCCCGCTACAAGCAAGATCAGTTTACTGTATTTGGCAGCGAATTATCCAAAAAGTCAAGAATTGTGAGCGACTAGTGAAAGAGCTCTCGCCCAGGGAATGGCGAGCTAAAGGAAGGCGGGGGTGTAGAAGGGAGGACCGGGCTGCCAGGGCTGATGAAGTGCCGGGTCCAGAACTGCTGCGGCCACACCTCCTGTTGCTGGAGGGAATGCAATTGCAGCTGGAGCGAAGCCGGTAACCTGGGTGAGGGGAGCGTGGCCAGAGACCGTAAGCTAAAAGGGGCTGCACAGGAAAGGGAGAAGTCTTCCCGCCAGAATGCTGAACAGGTGTGGATCGCAGCCGCAGTAAGGGGTACGTTAGGCCGCAGCGTGCAGAGACGGGACGCCTACATGACAGACTTACTGATATCAGCGGGCACGCAGGGTAACGCGCGCAAGGCAGCGCATTGCAGCGCAGACGCCTGGGTGTTGGCTGGCTACACAGAGGAGCGCACGCCGAGCATAGCTGTGCAGAGCAGCCATCCAGGAGACGGATGCTGAGTGGAACCTTGCTGAGTGGAACCTTGCGGAGAGCTATACCCTTTCGTTCCACATTTAAATGGACTAGGGGCTCAGCGGGCAAAACTGGAGACCGCCCGCTGCCACCAGAAACGGGACAGTGTTTTGGGTAGGGACGCCTGAAGAAGCCACACCGGCCGTTGCCGAGATTCTTCTACCCACGGTACCTTCAGAGAGTGACGGACTGTGGAGCCACGATAAGTGAGACTGTCTAGTTAATCAACCATTATTCAGTTTAGTTTTCTTTTTGTACCCCTTTTCCCCTGCTATCTCTTTGCGAGGAGTTGATTGCTGTTAAATAATTAAATTGATAGAGTTAATGTTCAAGACTAGCCCATAGCGGTAGGAGCTTAGTGTTAGGAAAACAGACCACTTCCTGTAATTTGGCAGATAGGGACAAGTACGAACTCAAGTGGAAAGTATCTGTGAGAAGTGCTACCGTCAGAGTGGCCTTCCACATTAAAGTGGTCATTGGATAGGCGGCGTGTCATGAGAAACCCAAAGGTAACAGGTCTAAACAGGACTGAATTCATGTGACTAGTGAGAGTCCCAAGCGATAGATCCAGAGTAAACTAGTGGAAGAAATAGGACGCAGAACCACTGAGCAGGTAGAGAGAGTTACTGAACAGAACTGTGGCGACAATATAGGCTGCGACAAAATAGGGCAAAACAGTGTGCTTCACCTGCCCTGGAGAAGACTACAGTGGAAGGAAACAATGTGTCTGAGAATGCTGAAATGTGGAAGAAACATCCATAACACTTTATATTCACTACCCCTTGTACATCACCCTTACCAAGAAACCGATCAGGAGAGGTCGGAGCACATCCACCCCCACCGGTGTGCATGTAGGCAGGCAGGACAATGGGTTGGAGGGAGGTGGGATTAACATCAGGCAAGGGGTGGGCCAGGGATTAAGTGTTTATAGGGACACAAAGGAGAGGAGGGAGGGGTTTAACATTATCCAGGGCTCAGTGACAGTACCCCCTGTGACCTCCTGGACATTACCTCAGGGTGGTCTCCATAGCGCAACTGCTTGAGCGATTGTGGTCCACAGCCGACTTCCATCCACCTGGCTGACTGGATGCCCATATGTCAAGCATTGTCAAGGGGGGAGCAGGGATGGTACCGACGCCATCATTGCCCGAGTAGCATTCTCGCAGTTCATGGCCTACAACCAAGCTGCCGCCTGACAAGGCTCCCTGGACTCAGCGCTGGCGCAGGAGTTCTCCGGAGACTCTCTTGGCTGGGCACTTGGCAGGAAACGTGTGAGTAGGCCCCAGCCTGGGAGAAATCCAATAGACCGGTTGAGTCCTGTGGCGGTTAGCAGGCCTCTGCCCGTGACTGCCGCGAGGCCTGCGCTCGCCATGACTACTTGTACCTGTGACATCACGGCATGGCTGTCATTGCGATGCTCCTGTGGGGCGGCCGCTTCCTCTTCCCCTGATGATGGCCGGATGTCCCAATATGCCAGTGGAACAGGCAGTAGCCTGGTTTCTGGGGGGTTACTAGCACATACAGGGAATCCTGTTCCAGCTCCCCCATCCATATTGCTGGTTACTATCAGTACTGCACAATGTCCCATGCAGAGCGAGTATTGGACAACAAGCTGTTCTCAGAGAGGTCACCAGCCCAGCTGCAGTTTACTGGTCCATCCTCCTCATCCTTCATGTCGGTCACTTTCAGTGTGGTGCGGCCTCCTAAGGCCCAAACAATGGAGTCCCCAATACCTTCATCTTTCAGATTCCAGACAACTGAGGGCTCCGCAGGAAGAATTGGGGAGGCAGACAGGCGCCTGGATTCGGGATTTACAGCTGGAGGGATCACAGCTTCTTTGCAGCCTGGTGAGTATTTTTCTTTGTCGTGTCCGTTTCCAGGCTTAGTGCAAGCAGTTGAGGGCCGGTCAGACATAATTGGTGATGGGGTGAAGGAAGTGCTGGCGAATGTTAGGAATTTATTAACCTGTCTGGAAGGGGGTAGGGCAACTCCTGAGTACTTAGCCGCGTGGGTTAGTCCTCAAGTTAGTGGGTAGAGTGGATCTGTTAATGTGATTGGGGTCTTGAGTCAAGTTTCTGACTCAGTTTCGGTTTCAGTGCAGACCAAAAAGGAGAAGGAGAATAGGATTCATCTGGACGATAGGACGCACAGGCAAGTTTATGTTTGCTTTGAAGGTCCCTTGGGAGCCTATCTTAAAAAAGTAGAAAGGAAAAAAATTTGGAAAGACAAGTAATTCAAAATTTTTTTCTCTTTTACCATTGGAAAATTTTTAATCTAGAATAAAGTAAAAAGGAGGATAACAAAAAGGAGAGGTGGCGATGGCGTTTGATTCTTCAAACATTCACTAACTTGCTTCAGGCCTTCTCATGACAATGGGTTGGAGGGAGGTGGAGTTAACATCAGGCGAAGGGTTGGCTAAGGATTAAGTGTTTATATGAACATGAAGGGGAGGGGTTTATCATTATCCCGCTCTCAGGGGTCAGTAATAGGCCTGCATACCATTCCTAAAGTACTAATAGTAGGGAATGGTTTTACTTTGGGACAATTTTGGGTCATGGTGGCTATTGGCAGTTGGGGGGTCCTTGAAGTTGGTTCTAATTTGGTCTGGGATTCATTAGGATATTGATTTCCTCAATTGGAAACGCTGGTCTTTGGTCTGGTGATTTTGGGGTGATTTGCAGCAATTGAATGTCGGTTCCTGGAAGTGTAAATGAGGAATGGAACCCTTTGGGTTATGGTGCTAACAAGCCAGTGGGGTAACAGCTGGGAGTAATTATGGTTTATGTTTTTGGTAATCACCAGATTTTGGAGCTTCAAGGACCCTACCATTATTATGTATTAAACGTATGAATTTATTATATGCTTGTTTAAATAAAGATTGCTGTGGCCAAATTATCCAAACTCCTGTGCTATGTTTTATTCGTAAAACGGTTGTAAAGGTGGTGGGGTTTGAAGTGGGGAATAATAGGGACTGATAATCTATATTATTTCACTGGAGGATCGACAATACCAGTGTCAAGTAAATACTGTTTTTTAGTACGGAAGTCTCCTTTATTGAACACTGAATCCTATGGTCCTAGCCAGCCAGCTCCATCGACTACAGGAGGCCTGCTCGGGCACAAGGCCCTCACATAGCACCAACACCTCGCTAGTACCCACTCTTTTAAATAGCGCGTCAGTGAAAGGAGAAGACGAGAACCTCGGCCGGGGCTCCCGCCCTGCGCCTAGCTACAAATAATTCTCTCTGTGTGTCTTTAGGCTGCTCTGCATTATTTCCCTGAGCACTACCCCATTGTTAAATACCATAAAAATTAGCACAAAAAAAGGTCATATATCTGCAACTGTATGGCGGATTTAAAGAAAAACAAAACAGAATACTCAGTGTAGTTTTGTGAATAAAATAAGGTCCCCTTTAAACCCATCTGTAAAAGATGGGAAAGGTGAAACCAACATATTGGTGACTGTGACACACAGAGCACCCCCCTTCATCCTCAAGAGTATTGAAAGGTCATCAGTTGGTGAGCCATGCACAAGGGAAATATTGTTCTGCTAAGAAATACAATGTATAAATTTTATAATTTTATATTAATTAATTTTATTTTATAATTTTTATAAGTCATGATATAAAGAGAGAAAAGATATTCACTATTAATTTAGAAAAGAAACTCTTGTCATGAAGAACATAAAGCAGTCTGGCCAGGTGAAAATGTCCAGAAATAACAAGTTCAGCTGAAACTTTCCTTTTGTTCTCTGTACTCTAATAACATTAAACTCACAAAATGGAAAAACTGCAGAAAATTTTACACTGTAAATTAGAGGTTCTTACAGGTTGTGCCTCAGAATTTAGGAAAATAACATAGTGGACATTGGCTTCACTGGTTTACTTTCTGTCAGGGGATGCTTATATTATCATATATTTGCATATAAAAGGGACCATTGCTTCTATCTACAGACATTATATTGACCCTATATTGTGCTGTCCCCTTCCAACCTCTGCACAGACAAGTAGCTCCCTATAATCTGCTAAAACCTGTTATTACAATGATTACATCCTTTGTACCTAATCCAAAGCACCTACCAGAGAACACAGTGGTTTATTCTGAAAAATACACTTGGATGGTGGCTGCTTATTTCTGCCCCCTAATTAGCAATGATGAATTTAATTACTGAGCTCACATTTGCAGCATAGCCTCTTATTTTGGGCTGCACAATGGTCATTATGTCAAAGATATAATTTTGTTTCTTGTGCAGAAACAGTGACCACTTTTTAAAACGGCATTCTTGCAGCAGTAAATTGGTGCAAAAGCAATAAAGAACAAAATCATTTACTTAGATTAAAATCCTTAATGAACACAAAATCAAAATGAACACAGAATTGCAGGAAATACATCGCAACTGCTAAGGCACAAAACATGATTATCATATATGGAGAAATTATAGGGAACCTGTAAAAAGATTCATGCTGTCTGAACCATGGGCAGCATTCATCAGATCCTGGAGAAGAAGGAGGGCACCACTGTAGATAATTCTGGGATCACCTATAGCAAGTAATATACACTAGTACAAAAAACAAGACAAAGACAAGCTATATTAAATGGGATCAGCAGACATGGTAAAATAGAAAATCTTTTATTAAGTGACAACCACACAAAAACAATGAATAAAAAAAATGAAAAGTCAAAAACATGACACAAGACATGATCCAGCACAATTAGGATGACCAACCCTGTCAGGCAAATAGATAAATAATGTTATCTTAGTAAATCATGCACAGGACCCAGGTGAATTAAGGTACTGCCACACTAAGCTATCCCGTTAGCGATCTCGTTAGCGTTGCATACTAATGAGATCGCTAGCGGGATCGTTTCTATATCGCTAAGTGCGGCCACATTTAGCGATATAGTTAACGACGCTATCGCCGTTAGCGATCTTCTTAACGACTTTAGCGGTACAAAAGTACCGCTAAATCGCTAAGAAAAGGTGCCACACTAGCGATATATACTTACCCAGCGGGAGCGCCAGCGATGAAATAGGGTCCGGAACGATTCCAGCGACGAGCGAGATCACAGCAGGAAGCTCGTCGCTGGAAGCTGCCGCACTGAACAATATCGCTAACGGGATCGCTAAATAGTGACGTTTTTTAGCGATCCCGTTAGCGATATTGTTTAGTGTGGCATACCCTTTAGACCAAGTAAATGATATATTAACCACTTACAATAAATAAGCTCAATGGATCCCCTATAATGCACTGAAATAACCAAAATCAATATAAACAACGCTATAACAACTGCTATGAGATGAAGGTTAAATACCAAAGAAGCAGCCAAAAAGCATGATGATAGCAAGATGTAATATGAATAGCGCTGCTGCAGAGAGCAGGGATCCAAAAAACAAAGAATACCTGCATCAAGCAAGTAATGATGCCAATGGTGGGTGTTGATAAGAGAGTATATTAGCCTGGGTCAGCAATATGTCCATGCATCTGACAGGGCAAAAAACGCCCAACTCGTGTCGCCACAAGAATGTGGCTTCCTTAGGGGCCGATAACAAAAGATGTGCAGCAAGCATCTTAAATACATGATCGGATAATTGAATTCAGATGTTGGAGGACTTGCCCAGAACATAGTACACATTGCAGTCAAAGGAAATCCCGACGCCTGTGTGTAGTGAGTGAGCCTGAAGTGAACACATGTCGGTACTATGCCAACCGGTAGTGATAGAAGGGAAAGCACGTGCGTGTCACCTAGCGCATGCGCACAAGGGTATATGACTCCATAATCCACCTGTTGACAAAGATGTATAGGGAAGTTCATTGTGCAGGCGAGTGCGTGTCACCTAGCGCATGCATGCACAGGTCTCAGAAATTGGACCAAGCAAGGTAATAGCAGAGCATAGAGTAATCTGCATATGAATGAGGGCAAATGGTCGCCGCGGGTGTTAGCTGCACTCACATATACAGCTCTGGCAAAAATTAAGAGACTACTGCACTGTTTTATAAAAATCAGCTTCTCTACATGTCTGACAGCCATTCCATTGCAGTGTCAGTTGAATTCCAACCAGAGTACACCTCATTCTACTTAATGTGCTTCTGATTAGGTGATCACCTGAACCAAAACGTATTTAACGAAGGAAAGTATAAGGTTATGTGCACACATTGCGGATTCTGCTGTGGAATTTTCCACGCAGCTTTTGCTAAATTCGCAGGTAAAATGACCTGCGATTTATCTGCGGATTAAGTGCAGATTTACTGCGGATTTACTGCAGTTTTTTGTGCGGATTTCCCCTGCGTTTTGAGACCTGCGGATTCCTATAATGGAGCAGGTCTCAAAATGCAGCGGATCTGCACAAAAGAAGTGACATGCTGCCGTTTTAAATCCGCAGCAAATCTGCGCGAAAAAATCTGTAGCATGTGCACTGCGTTTTTTGATTTCCATTGACTAGAATGGTACTGTACATCACTTGCAGTTCTGCTTCGGATCCGCAGGGCCAAATCCATTGCAGATCCGCAGCAGAATCCGCAACGTGTGCCCATACCCTAAAAAACACTGTTGTGGTGTTCACAATCCTCTTGCAATAGGACAAGCTGGATGGCAAAACAAGTGCTAATAATATCTCAAAAGTAATAGGAATAAAAAAATAACTTTTAACCATGCTAAAGGAGTTGAAAAGAAAAGTCTTGAGTGAGGAAAAGAAGGGCTCAATTCTGGCTTTTCTTGCAGAGTGATACAGTGAGCGTATTGATGCTTCCATCCTTGAAATTTTTAAGATGGCAGTCCATTACAACAAGGTCAAGCAGCAGATATTGGGGACAACAAAGCTACAGTCTGGCAGAGGGTGAAAACAACACCCCACTGACCGGGATGACCGTCATCTTCTTCAAATGTCACTCAGCAACCGCAAGATGACATCAAGTGACCTACAAAAGGCATGGCAAATGGCAGCTGGGGTGAAGTGCACGGCAAGAACAGTTCGTAACAGGCTCCTAGAGGCAAGGCTTAAGTCATGTAAAGCTAGAAAAAAGCCTTTCATCAATGAGAAGCAAAAGGAAAGCCAGGCTGAAGTTTGCCAAAGACCGTAAGGATTGGACCATAGAGGACTGGAGTAAGGTAATCTTCTCTGATGAGTCTAATTTGCAGCTTTGCTCAACACCTGGTCGTCTAATGGTTAGACGGAGACCTGGAGAGGCATACAAGCCACAGTGTCTTGCACCCACTGTGAGATTTGGTGGAGGATTGGTGATGATCTGGGGATGCTTCAGCAAGGCTGAAATTGGGCAGGTTAATCTTTGCGAATGACGTATTGTTCTGCCTTCCTCCACATATAGTTCTGTGTGGATTCCAGCATATGGCTAAACCTTTCATCCACTCCCAGTAAAAAGACTGTATGGATTCTTAAGTCTATATTTATTGAGATGATGATGTGAACTTGGTAACAGTGAACAACAATGGTGGATGAATATTTTGTAAAAACTGCAAAGAATAAAGAGCATATCAATACTGGCATGTACAGTGTGCAATTACATCAGTAACAGGAGTATTACAGAGGTTGTACAATACAACACATAAATACAGTTAAGAGGGATATCTAAGCAAACTTAGGCTGCCAGCATTGCACTACCCTAAAGAGAAATGCATTTATCTACATGCAGTGGAAAGAGCATTACAACTAGCTAGAAGATACATTGCACCATATACTGTACCTTACTCATAAGACACTGCACGGTGACTGCATAATGGCTAGCAAGTACAGATACATTGCACAAACACATAACTGTATTAAGTCTCACCGGAATCCATTTGACAGGAGCAGTGATTTGTAGGGAGGGCCAGGAACACGTGTGATTCACTCTAAGCCTGAGAGAAAATGTCTGCATGTCTAGATTTTCCCCGGGAAGCTAAGGGGGCAGTTCTTAACCAGAACACACTGCTCAGTTAAAGGGGAAACGTTCCTGAAAACTTGGAACAGGACAAATGGGAACAACTAATGACATCTAATGGTCATAACTGGTACTGCACTTATGAAAATACTTGCTGCACATAAATGGGCAGAACACTCCCCGCTTGGCATCAACGGATACCACTATTTGGTTCTTTTGTGGACAGTAACATTACAAGTTCAGTAACTGACCTGAGGAACAGTTTGTTCTCCCCAAGTTTGCACACTCTGACTTCTACTTTGGGAAGAGGCTTGGTGACTAGGCCGAGTGGCCACTCGTTTCGGTGCGACTGACTGTCTTTGACGAGTACAACATCGCCAGGTTGGATGTTTTGGCGGTCTTTTTGCCACTTCGTCCTGATTTGCAGAGTGGAGAGAAACTGCTTCCTCCATCTGACCCAAAAGACATTGGACACGCTTTGCACTTGCCTCCACTGTCGCCTGTAAAGGTCTTTGTCATTGAATTATCCGAGTGGAGCTCTTGGGACACCGGTTTTCTGCGTGAGTAGCATTGCATGAGTAAGGACTGTTGGGTCTTGGGAATCGCTGGAAAATGCTTTCAGTGACCTGGCGATCATGATAGCTGATACCTCAGCCAAGAACATAGTTAAACTCTCATGTGTGAGTCTGGTGTTCGTTTGTAAGAAGATAGAGTCTAGTATTTTACATGCTATGCCCATGATTCTCTCACAGGCACCTCCCATGTGCAAAGACTGTGGTAGATTGAAAGTCCAGGTGCATCCTTGCTTGCCTAGGTACCTTTCAACATTAGCGATGTCTAAATTGGAAGGAATTTGGAGTTCTCTTGCCGCTCCGACGAAATTCGTAAATCGGTTGGAGCTAATATGCTTCACAGGGCCTCTGATTGCGTTGAAGCGTCGAAGAGCATTTATGAAACTTGAAGTGTCCATAGATTCAATTACTTTGATATGAACAGCTCTGATGGACAGACAGGTGAATAGAACTGCCCAACACTTTGTTTCAGTATTGATTTTCCTAGTGCGTCGAGTAGCCACGGACCAAGGACCGAATACATCTAGTCCAACGTTGGTGAATGGGGTTCAGTACTAAGTCTGTCGGATGGAAGATTGGCCATCTTAGGATTTTTGAACATGCCACAGAGTTTGCGACACGTAACACAGTTAAAGATGAGTTTGCTCACGCTTCTCTTTGCACCAACTATCCATAGTCCAGCCGCCCGTAGATTCCTTTCGGTAAATAAACGGCCTTGGTGTCTAACTAAGTCATGATGATGCTGAATGAGTAGGGTTCTGACGTGATGACGTCCAGGGATTATTACCGGGTGTTTCTCTGAAACTTCTACCTTGGCTTATTGAAGACGGCCACCTACTCTCAGCAGCCCGTCTTGGTCGACAATTGGATCGAGCTACTTTAGCATGCTGTCTCCAGAAATGGGTTGTCCCTTGTTGAGGTTGTCTATTTCTCTGGGGTAGGTTTCCTTTTGTACAACACAAAGTATTGTAACCCTGGCTCTTTCCAGGTTGAGGGCGGTAAACGCATGCTTGCAGTGATGCTAACCTTTACAAGATCTCTGGCTTGCTGGTAATGCTGACTTGTAGGACTGGGCCACATGAAGTAGACAAGCGATGGCTCAAACAAGTGACTTCCAGGTTGAGAGCCTGCTGAATCGATGAGATTCCAGGTGATGACTTGAAATCACTGTATGCAGAGCAGACACTCGAGGACGGAGCTCTCCGTCGGCATCTGGATCCACTAGTTCGAACGTATCAGACCTGCCGATGTGGGGCATCGAACGGTACAAGGAAGCAGTGCCTGTGAACCATGTAGTGTCCTTAAGATGACTTGGAGCAACGGATCTAGTCGCATGGTCTGCAGGATTGTGGTGAGTAGGTACATAGTGCCACTGATTTGGGCAGGTGGATCTTCTTATCCTCAGTACCCGGTTGCTGACGTAGACATAGAAGCGTCGTGTTTCATTGCAGATGTATCCCAGTACCACCTTGCTATCGGTGTAGAACTCTGCATCTTTGGTCTCCAGATTCATCGCATCTGAGATAAGCTTGGCCAACTCAACTGCGAGGACAGCAGTGCAGAGTTCCAGAGTTCCAGTCTTGGTATGGTGTGTTCGCGGAGTGGTGCCAGTTTAGTCCGGCTCATCACAAACCCGATGTGCCTCTGTTCGTTTACGTCTATGGTTTTGAGGTACGCTACTGCTGTGATCGCTTTGACTGATGCTTCACAGAAGATACAAAGTCTTTGTGTCTTGACTTCTGTGGATGGCACATTAGCATACGGTCGTTTCACACAAAGGTTGGTCAAGGCCTCGAGAGACCTCCTCCACTCTGCCCACAGGTCTGCCTTTTCTGCTGGCAGTGGATCGTCCCAATCAGATGTGTCTTGGGTGAAGTCTCTTAGCATCATTTTTCCTTGGACAGTTACTGGAGCTACGAACCCCAGGGGTAGTATAGACTATTCACGAAAGACTCCCCTTCGCGTGAATGGTTTCTCGTCTTTACTGATCTGAAAGGTGAAGGCATCCGTCTTCAGATCCCAAAGCAATCCAAGGCTCTGCTGCATGGGAAGAGAGTCGATGCTTAGGTCTAGGTCCTTTAGATCGCAGGAATAGTCTTGAGAGGGAAAGGCTTCCATCAACTTTCGACTGTTGGAGGAAGTCTTGTGTAACCTTAGGTTAGACTGAGCGAGCATTTCTTGAGCCCTTTTTAGTAGACTGATTGCAGCCTCATTTGTTGGTGTGGACTTCAAACAGTTGTCTACATAGAAGTCCTTTTCTACAAAGGATCTGACGTCTGACCCATACCTTTCTTGGCCCTCTTTGGCGGAATTTCGGAGGCCTATATAGTGACTGCTGGGGAAGGGCTGTTTCCGAAGATGTGTACCCTCATCCGCTATTCTGCGATGTCTTCGTTCGGATTGTTGTCACGGTACCAGAAGAACCTCAAGTAATTTCTGTGTTCCTCTTTGATGAGAAAACAGTGGAACATCTGTTGTATGTCAGCCATAAATGCCACAGTATCTCTGTGTAAAGAGAGTAGTACTTTCAGAAGTCTGTTGTTGAGGTCTGGTCCCGATAGTAGACATCATTCAATGAAACATCTTCGCATTTGGCGCTTGAGTCGAATACCACTCTTATTTGACCTGGCTTGTTAGGATGGTATACTCCGAAGATGGGCAGGTACCAACACTCCTCTGAGGGCTGAAGTGCAGGTGCAATCTCTGCGTGGTTGTTCTGGATTATCTTTCCCATGAAGGTAAAGAAGTGTTCCTTTGTCTCAGGTGACTTCTGAAGCTTGTGCCTGAGGGAGATGAATCGGCTGTAGACCAGTTCCTTGTTGTTGGGTAGGCGCCTTCTTTGAGGTCGAAATGGTAGAGGTGCGACCCAACTGTTCAATTTGTCTTTGACCATTTGTCTATCCATGATGTCCAAGAACATTCTGTCTTCTATAGACATTGCTACCTTGTTTTCTTCTTTTGTCCTGTGGAAGACTGTACATCCTATGTGGTCTTGTTCACCTTCACAGGCGTGGTCTTCGTTGGTAGGAACTGAGAAAGGGCAAGGTAGGAGAGTGCTGTTTGGTAATTCCTTTACCAGCAGACTATTATGACATGGCTGAAAGAGAGACGGACATCCATTTTCTAGTGTGCTGGTGAGCATACTGTTGACTGAGAAGATTCAGAAAAAAATGTTCCAGCTTCACTTCAGTATAAAATGTCTTCTTTATTACAAAAGAATTAAAACATAAAAACGCTCCTCGGACATCACACAGCACTGGAGGACAGGCTACGCTTTTCGACCACCACCGTGGTCTTTATCAAAGCTAGATACTACATGCACTAACAATCATTAAAAAGTATCAAACACCAATAGAATGGCACAATACAATCATGTGACTTAAGGTCCTAAAGACCAAATTTATACACGTTTCTGAGAATGCCAATAATAATATAAAAGCACCAAAACAATTATATACACAAAGAAACACGATACATACAAATTTATGCAAAAATATACTTTGATTAATAATGAAACATTATTTTATTTTTCTTATTGAGTCCATCAGGAAATCTGGTTCCAAGGTTGAAGATCCAATACGCTTCACGTGTAAGCAAAGTCCTCCTGATATCCCCACCACGCGGCGGTTTTTAAATTTTTTCTAAGCCTGTTACTCTCAAAGTCGCAATATTGAGTGAATGAACATCAATGAAATGTCTGACAGCTGAAGAAATGTTACGATTACCACCTAAAATATTAGAGATATCATAAAGATGCTCATTAATGCGTATTTTCAACTTTCTTGAAGTACAACCTACATAGGACTTTTTGCAAGAATCACAATCAATTTTATAAATAACAAATTTATTTTTCCAATTAATAAATTCTTTTATGACAAATGTGTTTTCATTGTTATGATCTGTAAAGTCCTTTTGTAACCTGTTCTCGGCGGGCAAATAACTTTGCAAAGTCCATGGTGGCTTGGTCCGGTGCTGGCACGAGCCGGTGTGTTATAGTCATGTCTACTGTGTGGTGTATCACCATACCTGTAAGACGCTTCTGACTTTGGATAGTCTGTGCAGTACCTTCTCGGTGAAGAAGGTGTCTCTTTAAGGTGGGATGGGAGTTGTAACTTCTGCTCAGTGGAATGGTAGCTGTGGTCGACATCTCTGTGCTTGGACGTCTCCTCGCCTGTAGTAGTGAAGTTCGGGGTTGGATCGCTGGTAGTCTGCATGGGCTGATCGATGTGGTGCATCAAAACTGTCATCCATGCCGGAATGTTGATGGACGTACTCTGCGACGCGCTGTGCTGGATCTTGCTGCTCTGTTCCGAGAACGTTGCTGCGTCTCTCATAATCAGGAAGGATCCTCCATAGCTTCCAAGTACTCTGCCTTAGCTATTGCAGCTGCTGTCTCTTTTTCTGCCACAAGTCTTTCTAGAGACGCTCGCAGGCATGCACTCTCCGCCTCTTGCTCTGCCCGCAAATGTGCAGTTCGGCTTGTAGGCGTGCTTTTTCAACCCGTCTCTTCGGACTCCTGGTCTGTTGCAAACATGCATTTTCCACCTCTCGTTCTGCTTGTGTCAACTTTAATTGCATATCTCTTAACCAACAAAGGAGGCCAATTTATAAGTTCTCATCCATATATAATGAATCAAATACCCCCAAAAAAATTATGGAAAACGGAGCAAATTTAGAAGAATTCAAATATAAATTTTATTAATAGATTACATAAAGAAAATTTGTTAAAAAATAGCAGATATAGTACAATACATAAATGACAAGGAGAAAGGCAAAACCTAGATACCGCTAGTAGAAAGACAGATGTATAAAACTAAACTTAATACATTGTAAGCTTTTCAGGGGATATAGCTCTGGGATCGCCGTCCGGGTAGACGGAGTGGCACGGAAACAGTTCATTCCCAGACAGCAGTTCTGGTAAAAAGCTGGCCGCAACCAGTTTTATTAAAGTCTACAGCAAACAGAACATAATCAAAACCAAATCATAAACATAAGACCTGGGCTTGTCCAGCCACTTACTACACTTAGATAGATTTCCCATCTACCTGGGACCAGACTCTAACAGCCTGGGCCAAAACAACACATATGTTCAGCATTTACCAGCATGGAGTTTCACAGAGTCTCCTCCTTGTGTCTGAAGGCACCTTCAACGTCCAGACTTGAGAGAGCTCCCCTCCTATTCAGCAGCTATCCGCATGGATTCTCACAGAGACTACTCCTGTGTCCGGGGTACATCGAGCACCCAGACTGAGACAGCTCTTATTCCTGGAGACTCCTTTGTGCCTGGACTCCTTGTCCAGACTAAGCGAGCTCTCTGTCTGTGTTCGCAGACACCTACTTCTGGTCTCTTAATTAACAGCTGAGTGGTTTCAGGCCTGAGCTGCAAGTGTGTACTGAATGTAAGGTGTAGTGACCTTTCTCTACCACTAGGTTTACAAAGCCATACATTTCCCTTATACCAGTCAGCAAAGTATCTAGGTGAAATGTACACCCCATTCAACACACATACTCTCACTGTCTCACATATCCCCCCCCTCTTCTCCAGACCGGAGGGCTGGTCATCCAGACCGGAGGGCTGGTCAACAATCCAAAAGAGACAGTGAACTCTGGACCAGTCATGGCCCTCATCAGCTTATCTTCACTACTGTCATCTGTATCTTCACCTGAGCCATAGCCAACATCAGCTTTCTCTTCATCTGAAGCATCCGCACTACCCTGTACCCTCCCAGGCCTATGCTCTCTGCGTGCCTCGGGTATCCTGCACGGTTTCATCTTGACCTTAGGGCCGGGCTCAGTTTCGATATAGTGCCTGGCCAGAGAAGTACGACCCGGCACATCAGAACACTTCTGCTGACTCTTCCTCAGAAACTCACGTACCTCCTGTCCTTGGTGCACTGACCATGTGTCACCAACTATCACAGAAGGTATAGGGGGTTTTTCACTTTTCTCTAGTTCCCCTTGAACCCTCTTTAGCACATCTATTTTCTTGAATATCGGTTGACTCATAAAGTCTATTTCACAGACCTTAAGCTCCTCTGCCATGGTCTCTGACCATTTTAAGCTACACTGTTCAAATGATTGGGACTGTAGAAGGAGCTGATCGTTTTTCTTTTGCAGTACACATAATTCATCCGCTAAGTCTCCAGCTGAATTGTAATGTTCTACCGTGACAACAGCATTCTTATATAGAGCCTTAGACTTATTGAGCAGCATTTGCTCTTGCAACGAAGAGATTCCCTGTATCCTTCCTTTTAATTCATTGACCTTCTCACGAAGATGCTCATGGCTTTCATCACACTCCTTCATCACAGTTTGGAGTTTTTTCTGAGAAGTCATCAATTCATCTGGTACCTGTTGGACGTCTTTTATGTCTTCGGCCCCTTCTTCAGGCTCTTCTGGTAGAACATGCTCCGAAGCCCTACCGTCAGTCTTACATTCTACCTCTTCAGTCACATCATTATGGTCTCCAATATTTCCATTTATTCCGGCTTTCAAGTTCTCCTTGATAGCTGCATCTGTATACTCAGAACCCGCCGGATTCTTCTCTTCCACCACGTTCTGCATCCCATCTGAGCTCCCGTGTGTCTGCAGCGGCAACGGAGTGACACATCGCTTTTCCCATTTGTTGGGACGTGGCTCCGATGTAGCCTCCATGAAAGAGCTTGAGCTCACCAACGCTAGCCTGATGTCTCAAAATCTCATCTTGTGACTTATCTAGATCCTTGGTGTCACTCGGGAACACCGCTGGGGCTCCGGGCGCCGAACTTCCAGCCTGAGCTTCACGAGTTGCAGCTACTGATCCGAACCGCAACCCGTCCACGCCGCTGTCTTGGCAGAAACAGATTCCTGGACAGAGTCAGTCCCCATATCTTCAGTCTTGTTCCTCACAGCTTCACTTGAGACCTCAGCTTCTGATGAGGCATCTGGCTTGGTGACTACCACTTCTATGGCTTTTTCCACCTCTGCAGCATCTCCCTCAGAGTCCTTGGCACGATACAGATCCACACCATACCTTGGTAACTTCACATTTCCAACAGCATCTACTTGGGCTATGTTCAGTTTCAGAGTCCTGCCTTTAAAGCTCAGCTCTCCTCCTTTCACCTTAGTCTTCGCCAGGGAACCGGCCAACTGTAAAACATCTTCAGATGTCATCTTCTGTCCGACTGCAAGGTCAGCATCAGCCTTCCTCTCAGGACTCTCAACCTCCTCTGCTACCATGCCTTCCTCATTTGCACTGGTTGCTTGATTGTCATCAGATGATTCACTATCACTACCACTATCCCTGTCTGACCCCTTTTTCTCAGCCACATCCGGCTCACTTTCAGGGTTATACAATTCATTCTCATTCTCATCCTGCTCACTTTCAGGGTTATACAATTCATTCTCATTCACATCCTGCTCACTTTCAGGGTTTTACACTTCATTTTCTTTCACACCCTGTCACTGTCAGGGTTATACAATTCATTCTCTTCAATCTTGATCTGGAACCTTAGTTAACATGTCATCCACAAATTAACTTCACCATCTGGTCCCGGGTTTTCCCCTCAGGTGGTCCTCAAGTATGTGACTATGTGACAACCTCAGGACTATACTTCCATATAGCTCAGGTACTAGGAGCTGGCTCACGACCTCTCCTGGATTCAGTGCCCCTATACAACAGGTTATTGTTTATGGCAACATGAGGAAACCTTCCTCAGAGCCAGGCTCTTGGGAAACTCATTTAGGACTTTTATATTTTCCTGTGCCGTTTTAAGAGAGGGGTCTCGCCATCCCTCACTCTCAAAATTGTCACAGGACACAGGTAAGTCAGGGACACTCTGTTCCGAGAACCACCTCTCGTCTCCCAACATCACCTGCAAAGGAATTTCATCACTTCACAGTCATCATTATTTTTCAATATCATTATCATGATTATGATCGTATCATCATCCACTATCATGATATCTTTCATTATTATTATCAGCATCAGCATCATTATCATGATCATCATTATAAATTATCATCATCTCATCATCATTATCACATAAGTTTAACGGCCCACTAGCATTGTGTTCCGCCCCTCGGGACTGGCCCCCTCAATAGGAGCTTCATCACACTGTCCATCAGAAACATTTTTCCCCAGAGATCCTTAGACGGGGAAAGTCATTACCCAATATGACGGGGGGCCCCAAAGGTTCTTCACTACCCCACTTAAACATGAAACCTCCCGCGTTTGGGGATCAAGTCCACGACGGTTTTGGGGTTTAGACTTTGGTGTCTCCTGGACGCACACCACACTCAGGTTTTTTATCAGGAAAAAGTCCCTATCAATCGGGGCTGTCCCATACAGAAGTCACGGACTCTTGAGCCCAAAGAGGGCCTGTGCTGGGCAGTCATTTACAACCCCCGGGGACCCCTGTGGTTCCGTCTCTTCGGCTGAGGGGACACACACACAGGCTCTTGCGCAGGGAGAGAGGGATCCGCCAACATCACAACACTTTAGGCTCCCCCTCTTTTGGACGTTGGCTGCAATTTCACGACATCTCCAACACTGTCCATCACACTCTCCCACCACACGACCCCAACAGCTGGAACGCTCTTACCGAGAGAGTTCGGCGTCCAGGAACTCTGAAGTGACGACCTCTCAGACGGCTGGTCACGGAGGCAGTCTTTGGTGGCGGGAAAGGGCCCCCTCCATCAGGCTGACCAGACGATTGGCGTCCTGGTGGTCTCCTTGTCCGACCTCTTGGCTGTACCTCAGGAGGATGTGCTTGGGTGTAGCGGTCCACTTTTCACCTTTTCAACTCCATAATCAGGTTTTGCTGACTGCAGACTCCAACTGGGATCTCCCGTCATGACTCCCTGGCCGGGCTGTCACCGTAACACCCAGCCGGGTAAGAATCTCCGCTTTCAGCTTGGCAAAAGTCTTGGCTGTCCTGCTCGCTCGGGCAGCATAGGCCCTTTGGGGTTTCAAATCAGATAGGGTGCGACCATCATGGCCCATTCAGATAGGGGCAGATTCTCCTTCTCTGCCAGTCCCTCAAAACCTAGTGAGATATACCCCCACATCGTCACGAGGTGTCAAACTTTTCAGGGACGTTTACCGCCCTTTTTTACAGCGGACAATGCAGGTGACTTTGCAACATTACTTTGGGACGATGCGCTGCAAGTCTTTTTGTAGTGCTGCAACCTGCTCAAAAAACAACCGATTATTCTCCTGCTGCTGCTTCAGGAATTGCTGCTGGGCCTGCTGCTGCGCTGCTGGTGCTGCAGGCCCCTGCCGCTCCATGCTCTGCTGCATGCTCCGCTGGGGCCTGGACCCGGTATCAACGAGCTCCTCCATACTGCCGGGACTTATCTGTCTCAAACCCGGCGTCTTATGTTGCACATTAACTTGCGCCATTTGTTCAAACAGCGCCTCCATGCTGTCATCCATGCTGTCAGACTTCTCTGTCTCAACAACGGCAGTCTTCACTCAAGACATACACACTCCACAGAAAATTCAGCTTTGCTGTGCAGGGCACTTTTTTTTTTCTCTGCAAAATCTATTAGGGCCACTGTCTCTTTAGACTGCTTCAACAGACTTTTCCTTTGCTGCTGCACACATCCATGTCTTTTCCCAAACAAGTTCAGCTTTGCTGTGCAGACACACTTTTTTTTTTTCTTTTGCAAAAATCTATTGGGCTACTGTCTCTTTAAGACTGCTCCAACAGGCGTTTTTTTTTGCTGACACACTTTTTTTTTCTTGCTGCTGCTTCAACAAAACTTCACCTTTTATTGCTGTCTCTCGCACTGTGCTGCACGCACATTTAGCACCAATTGTAAGCTTTAGGGGATATTGCTCTGGGATCGCCGTCCGGGTAGACGGAAATGGCACGGAAACAGTTCATTCCCAGACAGCCCGTTCTGGTTAAAAAAGCTGGCCGCAACCAGTTTTATTAAAAATCTACAGCAAACAGAACATAATCAAAACCAAATCATAAACATAAGACCTGGGCTTGTCCAGCCACTTACTACACTTAGATAGATTTCCTATCTACCTGGACCAGACTCTAACAGCCTGGGCCAAAACAACCATATGTTCAGCATTTACCAGCATGGAGTTTCACAGGTCTCCTCTTGTGTCTGAAGGCACCTTCAACGTCCAGACTTGAGAGAGCTCCCCTCCTATTCAGCAGCTATCCGCATGGATTCTCACAGAGACTACTCCTGTGTCCGGGGTACATCGAGCACCCAGACTGAGACAGCTCATATTCTGGAGACTCCTTCTTGTGCCTGGACTCCTTGTCCAGACTAAGCGAGCTCTCTGTCTGTGTTCGCAGACACCTACTTCTGGTCTCTTAATTAACAGCTGAGTGGTTTCAGGCCTGAGCTGCAAGTGTGTACTGATGTAAGGTGTAGTGACCTTTCTCTACCACTAGGTTTACAAAGCCATACATTTCCCTTATACCAGTCAGCAAAGTATCTAGGTGAAATGTACACCCCATTCAACACACATACTCTCACTGTCTCACAAATATATCATGACATGCTTTACAGTAGCATTTATTACAAAAAACAGAATTATATGTATGGTGCATAAATGCTGCAGTGTAACTAAATGAGGCTGTCCATCAAAGAATAAATAAAGTGCACAGTGCACATGGAAAAAAAAGGGGTCAAAGTATGACACTGAATAATGCACTATATAAGTAAAAAAGAGCAGAAAAAAATATATCAATGTATAACATTCAATATATAAAGTGCATAGTGCAAATTTAACAAAGACAATAGTCTACAAACCCCTGTGGGCAAATAATAGCACAAGCAGCAAAGATTAAATAAGTATACAATGGCATAAAAGATGTAAATGGACAGCATCAATAAATTACCGCAACACCCTATAGCAGCACACCCAATGCAAGCATGCATCCAGCTTATATTGTTACAGAGATAAAAACCTATAAGCTCATATGGAAAACTGGCAACAACATATATAATATATGCATGCAGGCAGTCATAATGACGCAACGAGGTCAGCCTATAAATCCATGTGGATGGGTGGCAGTCTCATATATAGCACAAGCATGCAGGTAGTTATATCATTGCAGAACATTCGTCCTGTAAGACCATATGGGTGGATGGTAGCAGCATACACAACGCAAGCATACAGATAGTTAATAGTATGTAAAGTAAAGCATCCAGACTTACTAGATAGCGGACAGGAAAGCCCCGACGCGCGTTTTCGCTCAGTGCTTCCTCGGGGGGCGAAGGAGGACCTTGCTTTGGCACGAGCTACAACAGCAAGCTCATTTATTGAAGACTTGTTAGAGCCTGCTCTTGACCTCGTTTTGAGTGAGGATGTTATCGCGTTGAGACATTGTGCGCTTAGCTGCGTACTGCTGAGTTTTTGGCCGGAAACTGAGTCTATGCGAGGCAGGCTTCCGCGTGGCCAGAATGATGTAGCACTTCTTGGCGGGCTGCAGTAAATTCTGCCTCTGTATCGAGGCTGATTTGATACCCGTATGCGGAGCAGTGTGGGTGATAGCAGTCCCGTACATTCTAATCAACTGCAGCCTGCGACCGGCTGTCAGTTTCACTGAAGGCAGCTAATCAGTTCTTATTGGGCCTGGGTTCTTGTTCCCTGTGGCTGTAATACCCGCATATGGAGCAGTTTGGGTGGTAGCGGTCCCGTACAGTCTATGCAATCACCGAGTGCGACCGGCGGTCCGTTTTTATTGGGCCCTGGGCTCTTGTTCCCTGCGGCTGTATGGCGGCTGCTGTAATACCCGTATGCGGAGCAGTTTGGGTGATAGCGGTTTCGTACAGCCTGAGAAACCGCCACGTGTGCCCAGCGGTTCCGTTTTTACTGTTCTGCCTTCCTCCACATATAGTGCTGTGTGGATTCCAGCATACGGCTAAACCTTTCATCCACTCCCAGTAAAAAGACTGCATGGATTCTTAAGTCTATATTTATTGAGATGATGATGTGAACTTGGTAACAGTGAACAACAATGGTGGATGATTATTTGGTAAAAACTGCAAAGAAATAAAGAGCGTATCAATACTGGCATGTACAGTGTGCAATTACATCAGTAGCAGGAGTATTACAGAGGTTGCACAATGCAACACATAAATGCAGTTAAGAGGGATATCTAAGCAAACTTAGGCTGCCAGCATTGCACTACCCTAAAGGCTGCTAGCTAGAAGATACATTCCACCATATACCTTACTCATAAGACACTGCATGGTGGCTGCTTAATGGCTAGCAAGTACAGATACACTGCACAAACACATACCGTATTTTCCGGCGTATAAGACGACTGGGCGTATAAGACGACCCCCAACTTTTACAGTCAAAATATGAAATTGTCTTAAAAGTGTGGGGGGGTCTTCTTATACGCTGGGTGTCATCTTATACGCCGGGTACGGAACATATGGTGGGGGGAGTGGGTGTTTCAGAGGCAAGGTGTTTACCTGATCATATTAGCGAGGGTCTAGGCGTGGGGGGCGGCGTTGGCGGCTCCTTTTTGTGCAGCCTGGGGGGGCTCTGTGCTGGGGACGGCGGCGGCTCCTCTTTGTGCAGCCTGGGGGGCTCTATGCTGGGTGACGGCGGCGGCTCCTATTGCGCAGCCCCCCAGGCTCTGTGCTGGGGGACGGCGGCGGTGGATCTTTCTGCAGAGTCTTGGCTCTGCAGGCATTTTCTCAATCCCCAGAGGCCCCGGCAGGTTCATTGCTGCGATGCGGTGGCCTCCGGGAAAATGGCCGCTGAGGGCGGCGCATGCTCAGTTTCAGATCTCGTCTCCCGAGATTTGAGACGAGATCTGAAGCTAAGCATGCAGCGGCCATTTTCACGGAGGCCACCGCATCGCAGCAATGAAGCTGCCGGGGCCTCCGGGGATTGAGAAAATGCCTGCAGAGCCAAGACTCTGCAGAAAGAACCACCGCCGCCGTCCACCAGCACAGAGCCTGGGGGGGCTGCACAAGAGGAGCCGCTGCCGTCACCCAGCACAGAGCCCCCCCAGGCTGCACAAAGAGGAGCCGCTGCCGTCCCCCAGCACAGAGCCCCCAAGGCTGCACAAAAAGGAGCCGCCAACGCCGCCCCAGCGCCTAGACCCTCGCTGATATGATCAGGTAAACACCTTGCCTCTGAAACGCCCACTCCCCCCACCATATGTTCCGTACCCCGGCGTACAAGATGACCCCCGACTTTGAAGATGATTTTCAGGGTTAAAAAGTCATCTTATACGCCAGAAAATACGGTGTATTAACTCTCACCGGAATCAGTTTGACAGGAGCAGTGATTTGTAGTGAGGGCCAGGAACATGTGTGATTCACTCTACGCCTGAGACAAAATGTCTGCACATCTAGATTTTCCCCGGGAAGCTAAGGGGGCAGTTCTTTAACCAGAACACACTCTCAGTTAAAGGGGAAAGTTCCTGAAAACTTGGAACAGGACAAATGGGAACAGCTAATGACATCTAATGATCATAACTGGTACAGCACTATGAAAATACTTGCTGCACATAAATGAGCAGAACAGTATGAAGCAAGCCATATACAAGGTTATCCTGGAAAAACAGTTCATACCTTCTGCTCAGGGAATGTTCCCCAACTCTGAGGACTGGTTTTTTCCAGCAGGACAATGCGCCATGCCACACAGCTAGGTCAA
>JARQOD010000004.1:349129980-349176417 GCA_033576555.1 Oophaga sylvatica | reverse complement strand
GCGGTTTCTGCCAAGAGGTGCGGTTTCAGCGCGGAAAAATCCGCAGGCAAATCCGCAATGTGTGCACAGGCCCTAATGCTGCAACTGACTCCACCCACCCAACTCTACACCCTTTACTAACCAGCCTGAAGATCAGCACTGGCATGATGTGTGTGGATGCGGTGATGGAGTCAATGGGGTGCTTCCTCCTTACCTGAGAGTCAGGTGTCACACCGCTGGGTGCGATGCAACATCTCTGTGGCGACTGGACCCTCAGGGCGCCACATATGCACAGGAGAGTGTGCCGTTTTCAGATCATGTGTGTATGAAGTGTGAAGTGGATGTGCATACTGAGGAGGTAACTGGGAAAGGTATATGGAAGCTGAATGTGAGTTTGCTGGAGGGGGTGGAGGTGAGAGAGGAGTATGAGAGACATTATAAGGAGTGGTGTGAGAGCAGAAGTGAATTCAGTAATGTGTGTGAATGGTGGGATTGGGTAAAATGGAAAACCAAGTTTTTTTTTTAAAAAACTTGGTTACAAGTGTGCAGCTGCTAAGAGAGAAAGGTTTGCTGGGTTGAATGCAAGACTGAGTGTGTTATATAAGCTAAGGGAGGGGTGGATGTGAGTGAAGATTTGTTGAGAGTGAAAAAAGAAGTGAACGAGTTTTTGAGAGACAGAGGGAGGAGTATTGTGTATAGGGCTAAAATAGAGAACTTGGAAAAGAATGAGAAGTGTTCGCGGTTTTTTTTCAAGAAAGTTTTTGGAAAAAGACAGAGCATGAGTGTTTTGAATGGAGTGGATGGAAAGGAAGTGAGTGGTGCGGACTTATGTGAGGAAGTGGCAAAGTTTTATGATGATTTGTATGCAGTGAAATGGAGGGATGAAGGTTTGGAGAGTGATGTGCTGAGTGTTTTGGAAAATAGATTGAATGGGACAGAAAGGGAGAGTTTGATGGGGAGGTGACGAGTGAAGAAATATGGAAGGTGGTGTGTAGCATGGCGCTGAATAAAACGCAGGGGGATGATGGTCTCCCGGTGGAATTTTATCGTGGGATGTGATTGGGAAGGATTTTGTGGATGTATGTAAGTATATGTGGGCGAATGCAGAGGTGGCGAATGGTATGCGTGCAGGAGTGGTTGTGCTGTTGCCAAAAAAAGGTGATTTGAAAAATCTAAAAAACTGGAGGCCGATCACGTTGCTTAATTGTGATTATAAGATCTATGCGAAGCTTTTGGCAAATAGGATGCGTGATGTGGTAGGGAGTGTGGTGGGTGAGGAGCAGTGTTGTGCGGTGCCTGGAAGGCGGTTACATGACGGTGTGTGTATGCTGAGAGATTGTTTGTGGGACTGTTTGAACCGTAAGAAGGGGGTGTTTGTGTTGAGTTTGGATTTTGAGAAGGCGTATAATAGGTTGGCGCATGGTTTTCTGTTTAGAGTGTTGGTGAAGATGGGTTTTCCGGCTGAGTTTGTTGAGAGAGTGAGAAGTTTGTATAAAAATATTTATAGTTGTGTTTTGTTGAGTGGGAATGTAGGGAGGAGAGTGAATGTGTTTTCCGGTGTACGGCAGGGGTGCCCATTGTCCCGTCGTGTTCATTTGCGCGATTGAGCCGTTGTTGTGTATGTTGAGGAAAGATAAGGTGATTCAGGGTGTGCAAGTGCCGGGGGCGGGAGTGGAAGGTGAATGGCTACATAGATGATGTGTGTGTATTGTGTGATTCAGAGTGTTCGGTGCGTCGTGTGAAGTTGTTGGTATCCGTTTTTTTGTGGAGCGTCTGCGTTTAAAGTGAATTGGGAGAAGACTGAATGTAAGATTTTTGGTGGGAGACTCTGAGCAATGATATTGGGGTGAATGTGGTGAGTGGACCGATAAAGGTGCTGGGTGTGAAATTTTCAGAGAAGTTGGATGGAGAGGAAAGTTGGGTGGATGTGAGAGAGAGAGAGTGGAGCGCAAGTTACATTTTTGGAAGATGAGAGATCTGACGTTTTTTGGTAAAATTTTAGTTATTAAGAGTGTGGTGTTACCAATTTTTTTGCATGTTGCGGTGGTTTTTCCACCAGGTTATATGTGTGTTAGAAGATTAAATAGGGTTTTGTTTGTATTTTTTTGGCGTTCAAGTATGGAGCGTGCAAGGAGAGAGGTTGTGATGAAGAGAATGGATAAGGGGGGGCTGGGATTCCCCAATTTGAATGTATTTTTTGGCGTGAATATTATGGTGTTTGTATTGGGTGTGATTAGGATGGATGGGAAGTGTGCATGTATGTGCAGGTATTTGTTTGGAAGTTTTCTGTTCCGTTTGAAGTGGCGGGAAAGGGATCTAAGGTGCCCAGTGGCTTTTGAGGTGCCTGTGTGGTATGTGTGGGTTTACAAATTTTTGGTGAAGTATGAACTGTGTGATGCGGATGTGAGGTTGTTAGAGAAGAAGGCGGTATATAGGATGATTGAGTGTAGAGAGATGGAATGTGGTATCAATATGGTGAGAGGAAGTGATGTGCAGAAGGTATGGAAGAAGGTACGTTTGGATGGTATGACAAATAGACAGAGCGAGATTGTGTGGCAGTCATTGCATGAGGTGTTACCGGTGAGAGAGTTCCAGAGAAACCGGGGTTTAGTGAGGAGTGAGATGTGTCCGAGGAGGGGATGTGGTGGGAGAGAGAGTGTGGTGCATTTGTTTTGGAATTGTCAGTATGCTAGAAATGTGATTTCAGGTTTGGGCCCGTTGTGTAAGGAGTTGTGTGATGTGAATTTTTTGATGTTTGAGTTATTTATGTGTTGGTTGGGTATGTGTGGAGAAAAGGAGAGAGTGTTGTGGTTGATGCTTGCATGTATAAAAGAGGTGATGTGGGATGTGAGGAACGTGTATGTGCTTAAGAGGAAGGAGATTGAGGTTAAAAATTGTTTAACCCTTCACCCCAGGGTGGTTTGCACGTAATGACGGGCCAATTTTTACAATTCTGACCACTGTCTCTTTATGAGGTTATAACTCTGGAACGCTTCAACGGATCTTCGCGATTCTGAGATTGTTTTCTCGTGACATATTGTACTTCATGTTAGTGGTAAAATTTCTTCGATATAACTTGCGTTTATTTTTGAAAAAAACGCAAATATGGCGAAAATTGTTAAAATTTTGCAATTTTCAAACTTTGAATTTTTATTCCCTTAAAACAGAGAAATATATCACACAATATAGTTAAGAAATAACATTTCCCACATGTCTACTTTACATCAGCACAATTTTGGAACCAAATTTTTTTTTTGTTAGGAAGTTATAAGGGTTAAAAGTTGACCAGCGATTTCTCATTTTTACAACAAAATTTACAAAGCCATTTTTTTTAGGGACCACCTCACATTTGAAGTCACTTTGAGGGGTCTATATGGCAGAAAATACCCAAAAGTGACACCATTCTAAAAACTGCACCCCTCAAGGTACTCAAAACCACATTCAAGAAGTTTATTAACCCTTCAGGTGCTTCACAGTAACTAAAGCAACGTGGAAGGAAAAAATGAATATTTTACTTTTTAGCCACAAAAATGATCTTTTACAAACTTTTTTTTTATTTTCTCAAGGGTAAAAGGAGAAAATGGACAGATAAGGTTGTTATGCAATTTCTCCTGAGTACGCCAATACCCCATATGTGGGGGAAAACCACTGTTTGGGCACACGGCAGAGCTCGTAAGGGAAGGAGCGACGTTTGACTTTTTCAAACTAAAATTGGCTGGAATTTAGATTGGATGCCATGTCGCGTTTGGAGAGCCCCTGATGCGCCTAAACAGTGGAAACCCCCCACAAGTGACACC
The DNA here is from genome assembly GCA_033576555.1 of Oophaga sylvatica. Taxonomy (NCBI): domain Eukaryota; kingdom Metazoa; phylum Chordata; class Amphibia; order Anura; family Dendrobatidae; genus Oophaga; species Oophaga sylvatica. Next base: position 349,172,641 of record JARQOD010000004.1, on the reverse strand, counting down.
ATTTTGGAAACTAGACCCCCTAATGTACTTATCTAGATCTGTTGTGAGCACTTTGAACCCTCAAGTGTTTCACAAAAGTTTATAAAGCCTGGGTGTGAAAAAAAAAAAATCAATTTTCCACAAAAATGATTTTTTAGTCCCAAATTTTTGAATTTTCCCAAGGAAATTGGACCCCAAAAGTTGTTGTCCAATTTGTCCTGAGTACGCTGATACCCCATATGTGGGGGGGGGGAAACTGTTTGGGCGCACGGCAGGGCTTGGAAAGGAAGTAGTAACGTTCTGGAATGCAGACGTTAATGGGGGTCATGTTCCGTTTGCAGTGCCCCAGATGAGCCTAAACAGTGGAAACCCCCCACAAGTGACCCCATTTTGGAAACTAGACCCCCTAAGGAACTTATCTAGATCTTTGGTGAGCACTTTGAACCCCCAAGTGCTTCACACAAGTTTATAATGCCCGGGCATGAAAATAAAAAATCCTATTTTTTTCCCACAAAAATTATCTTTTAGTCACTAATTTTTTATTTTCCCAAGGGTAACAGGAGAAATTGGACCACATAAGTTGTTGTACAATTTGTCCTGAGTACGCTGATACCCCATATGTGGGGGGGAACCACTGTTTGGGCGCACGGCAGAGCTCGGAATGGAAGGAGCACCATTTGACTTTTTCCAACCAAAATTGGCTGGAATTGAGTTTGGATGCCATGTTGCATTTGGAGAGCCCCTGATGTGCCTAAACAGTGGAAACCCCCCACAAATGACCCCATTTGGGAAACTAGACCCCCTAAGGAACTTATCTAGATTTTTGATGAGCAATTTGAACCCCCAAGTGCTTCACACAAGTTTATAACGTAGAGCCGTAAAATTTAAAAATCATATTTTTTCCACAAAAATGATCTTTTCACCCCAATTTTTATTTTTCCAAGGGTAACAAGACTCCAAAAGTTATTGTGCAATTTGTCCTGAGTGCGCTGATACCCCATATGTGGGGGTAAACCACTGTTTGGGTGCATGGCAGAGTTTGGAAGGGAAGGAGACCCGTCTGACTTTTTCAACGCAGAATTGGCTGGACGCCATGTCATGTTTGGAGAGCTCCTGATCTGCCTAAACAGTGGAAAACCCCATAAATGACACCATTTTGGCAACTAGACCCCTCAAGGAACTTATCTAGATGTGTGGTGAGAACTTTGAACCCCCAGGTGTTTCACTAAAGTTTATAACGTACAGCCGTAAAATAAAAAATCTTTTTTTTTTTTTTACAAAAATGATTTTTTTCGCCCCCAATATTTTATTTTCACAAGGGTAACAGAAGAAATTGGAACGCAAAAGTTGTTGTCCAATTTGTCCTGAGTACACTGATACCCAATATGTGGGCGAAAACTACTGTATGGGCACACGTCGGGGCTCGGAAGGGAAGTAGTGACGTTTTGGATTGCAGACTTTGATGGAATGGTCTGGGGGCGTCATGTCACATTTGGAGAGCCCCTGATGCACCTAAACAGTGGAAACCCCCACAAGTGACCCCATTTTGGCAAATAGACCCCACAAGGAACTTATCTAGATGTGTGGTGAGCACTTTGAACCCCGAAGTGCTTCACAGAAGTTTATAACGCACAGCCGTAAAAATAAAAAATCTTTTTTTTTTTCAAAAATGATTTTTTCGCCCCCAATATTTTATTTTCACAAGGGTAACAGGAGAAATTGGACCCCAAAAGTTGTTGTCCAATTTGTCCTGAGTACGCTGATACCCAATATGTGGGAGAAACTACTGTATGGGCGCACGTCAGGGCTCGGAAGGGAAGTAGTGACGTTTTGGATTGCAGACTTTGATGGAATGGTCTGGGTGCGTGATGTCGCATTTGGAGAGCCCCTGATGCGCCTAAACAGTGGAAACCCCCCACAAGTGACCCCATTTTGGAAAATAGACCCCACAAGGAACTTATCTAGATGTGTGGTGAGCACTTTGAACCCTGAAGTGCTTCACAGAAGTTTATAACGCACAGCAGTAAAAATAAAAAATCTTTTTTTTTTTTGCAAAAATGATTTTTTCGCCCCAATATTTTATTTTTACAAGGGTAACAGGAGAAATTGGACCCCAAAAGTTGTTGCCCAATTTGTCCTGAGTACGCTGATACCCAATATGTGGGAGAAAACTACTGTATGGGTACACGTTGGGGCTCGGAAGGGAAGTAGTGACGTTTTGGATTGCAGACTTTGATGGAATGGTCTGGGGGCGTCATGTCGCATTTGGAGAGCCCCTGATGCGCCTAAACAGTGGAAATTCCCAACAAGTGACCCCATTTTGGAAAATAGACCCCACAAGGAACTTATCTAGGTGTGTGGTGAGCGCTATGAAGCCCCAAGTGCTTCACAGAAGTTTATAATGTACAGCCGTAAAAACAAAAAAATAATTTTTTTTGTACAAAAATGATATTTTCGCCCCCAGTTTTTTATTTTCCCAAGGGTAACAGAAGAAATAGGACAAATTGCACAATAACTCTTGGGGTCCAGAGTACGCTGATACCCCATTTGTGGGGATAAACTACTGTTTGGACGCATGGCAGAGCTCAGAAGTGAAGGAGCACCGTTTGACTTTTTCAACGCAGAATTGGCTGGAATTGAGATCAGACGCCATGTCACATTTGGAGAGCCCCTGATGTGCCTAAACAGCGGAAACCCCCCAATTCTAACTCCAACCCTAACCCCAACACACCCCTAACCCTAGTCCCAACCCTAACCACAAACCTAACCCTAACACACCCCTAATCCCAACCCTAACCCTAATCCTAACTTTAGCGCCAACCCTAACCCTAACTTTAGCCGCAACCCTAACCCTAACCCTAATGGGAAAATGGAAATAAATACATTTTTTTAATTTTATTATTTTTCCCTAACTAAGGGGGTGATAAAGGGGGGTTTGATTTACTATTTATAGCGGGTTTTTATGATTGGCAGCTGTCACGCTAAAAGACGCTTTTTATTGCAAAAATAGTTTTTGCATCACCACATTTTGAGAGCTATAATTTTTGCATATTTTGGCCCACAGAGTCATGTGAGGTCTTATTTTTTGCGGGACGAGTTGACGTTTTTATTGGTACCATTTTTGAGCAGGTGACATTTTTTGATCGCTTTTTATTTCGATTTTTGGGAGGTTAGAATGAACAAAAATCAGCAATTCATGAATTTCTTTTGGGGGAGGCGTTTTTATTGTTCCGCGTGTGGTAAAATTGATAAAGCAGTTTTATTCTTCGGGTCAGTACGATTATGGCGATACCTCATTTATATCATTTTTTTATGTTTTGGCGCTTTTATAGAATAAAAACAATTTTATATAAAAAATAATTATTTTTGCATCGCTTTATTCTGCGAGCTATAACTTTTTTATTTTTTCGCTGATGATGCTGTATGGCGGCTCGTTTTTTGCGGGACAAGATGACGTTTTCAGCGGTACCATGTTTATTTATATCGGTCTTTTTGATCGCGCGTTATTCCACTTTTTGTTCGGCGGTATGATGATAAAGCATTGATTTTTTGCTTCGTTTTTTTTTTTTTTTTTTTTTTAAGGGGTTCACTAAAGGGTTAATTAGTGGGACAGTTTTATAGGGGGGGTCGTTACGGACGCGGCGATACCAAATATGTGTACTTTTATTGTTTTGTTTTTTTTTTATTTACAGGAAGAAATGAATTTATTGGGGAATATTTTTTTTTTTTTTATTTATTTTGGATTTTTTTTTTACACATGTTTATTTTTACTTTTTTAACTTTTTTACTTTGTCCCAGGGTGGGACATCACAGTATTTTATCAGATTGCTGGTGTGACAGTGTGCACAGCACTCTGTCACACCAGCGATCGCACAGGCATAGATGCAGGCTTCTCAGTGCCTGCTCTCGGCAGGCACTGAGGTAGCCGCCTCCCTCCAGGACCCCGGCGCCATCTTGGATCCGGGTCCTGGGAGGGAGGAAGCCCTCAGAACAGCGCGATCACATCGCGCTGGTCTGAGGGTCTCAGGGGGGCGCGCAGGGAGCCCCCACCCTGCGCGATCCTCCCCTGTGCCCCCAGTACACCGCGATCATGTTTGATTGCGGTGTGCTAGGGGTTAATGTGCCGGGAGCGGTCCGTGACCGCTCCTGACACACAGTCACGGGTGTCAGCTGTGATAATCAGCTGACACCCGGCGGCGATTAGCTGCGCTCCCCTCAGGAGCGCAGCTGATCGCCTATGACGTACTATCCCGTCCATGGGCAGAATGGCACGGGTTTTATGGACGGGATAGTACGTCTAATGTCAGAGAGGGGTTAAAAATTGTTTTGGGAAAATTGTATTTTTGCTTTGTGTGTGATAAGAGAAAGAGGGGGGAGGAGGACGCAAAGGGAATTTGGAAAGTTAAAAAGTGGAAACACCTTGTTAATGTGTCTTAGTTTTGTGTTTTTTTGTGCTTGTAAATAAAGTTGGTTTTCCGATGATGATGGGAACAGCTGCTGCATTATGTAAGTGTACACGCTGTTTGGGAGTCGAGTTCCTTATAGTTTTGGTTATCTGACTGTGGAACTTCCCATCTGAGGGAAAAAAAAAAAATTATCTGAGCTCCTGATCTGGAAGGTGTTCTGCTGGCGCCTTCCTGTCTCTTGTGGAAACCCTGCTGTTCCTACCTCGAACTGCTATCACCTAAACGGATTTGGTGCTTGTGTGTGATCTCGGCCGGCCCGTGCTCGGGCAGGCTCCGGCATCTGCCGACATAGTGAACTTCCACCGCCATATACTGCACTCCCAGAAGTCTTTCCACGGTCCGGTCATCTGCACACTTCTGCTCCGGCCACTGACCTCCAGTCCAGTATCGCCAGTAACGTGACAGGAGCATTATTTGGGGTCCAATATTCTTTATGGAGCATTATATTTGGCCATAATACTGTGTGGAGGACTATGTGGTGCCCATAATATTGTATGGAGGACTGTACTGTCCAGTCTGTACTGTGCGCTGTGAGGATTTGGCGGTTTTTGAGCTATTGTACAATTTACAATAGATATCATCATGTAATGGAAGAAGAGAAGTATTTGGCATTGTACTATACCCATATTTCTCTGCAGTATCTGTGCATCATGAATCGTGGTCTGTGTTAAAGGGGCCCACTGAGACTCTTTCGCCCTGGGCCCATAAAAACCTGGAGCCGTCCCTGGATAGATAGATAATAGATAGAAAGATATATAGATAATAGATAGAAAGATATATAGGTAGATAGATAGATGATAGATAAAATGCTACATGAATAAAGAGACACACACACACAAAATCTTAACGCACTATAGTTAATAAAAAAAAAAAAATGGCGTGGGCTCCCGCACAATTTTCTGTGCCAGAGGGGGAAAGCCGACAGCTGGGGCCAATATTTCTAGCCTGGGAAGGGGTTAATACCCATGGATCTTCCCAGGCTATGAATTTCAGCCCCAGCTAGCCTTTACTGGCTATTAATATAGGGGGACCCCCCAAAAAAAATGACGTGGGGTCCCCCCATAATTTTTAGCCAGAAAGGCTAGGCAGACTGCTGTGGGCTGATATTCATAGCCTAGGAAGGGGCCATGGATATTGGCGCACCCCCCCTGGCTAAAAATGCCAGCACCCAGCCGCCCCAGAATTGGCGCATCTATATGATGCGCCATTTCCGGCACTTAGCCCCTCTCTTCCCACTCCCCTGTAGTGGTGGGATATGGGGTAATAAGGGGTTAATGTCACCTAGCTATTGTTAGGTGACATTAAGCCCAGTTAATAATGGAGAGGCGTCAATAAGACGCCTCTCCATTATTAATCTTATGGTTTGAAAGGGTTAAAAAAAAACACACACATAAGAATAAAGTATTTTAATGAAATAAAACACAACACGGTTTTCATATTTTTATTACATGCTCAGATCCAAGCGACGCCCTCGGTCTCCTGTAATAAAAAGTAAAAAAATAAAACAACCGTATACTCCCTGTCCGATGCAGTCCAATAACGAGTGTCCCACGATGATCTCCCCTTTAGAACAGTGACATTAGGTGATGCCACTGCTCTGTAGGGCCTCCCAGGATGTACTTACAGGAGACAATGGCTCCTGCAGTGCATCACTGAGGTTACCTGAGTTCATTCTCTCACTTTATGGCAATGCTGCATGGGAATTTTCTCACCCAGAATTGCCGGTGAGAGAATGAACTGTAGTGACGTCATTCTCTCCCGGCGGAGCGATACACAGGAGTGTATCGCAGGAGCGGTGTAGAGCGCTGACATCAGGGCCGGCATCAGAACCCGGCCTACCCGGGCAAGTGCCGGGGCCCTGAGCAGGCGGGGGGCCCACTTGCCGTCAGGCACCCCGGCGCCCGTTAGCGGATGAGAGTGGTGCCAGCACCGCCACTGGGCCCCCCCCGCTTGCTCAGGGCCCCGGCAGCAGGTGGCGCAATACTTACCTCTCCCCGTGCCTCCGCAGCTCCGGGCTCCAGGGGGCGCCTGCGCTTCCTCTCAAAGCAGTGCTGCTGAATGACGTCATCATTCAGCGGCCGGCTGTGGCAAAGAGTAAGCGTGGGCACCGGACAGGTGAGATGTGAGGTGTGTGTCAGTGTGTGGTATGTAGTGCGGTGCTTTGTGTGTGTGCATGTGAGAGTGCTGCGGTGCTGTCTGTGTGTGGTGCTGTATGTGTGATGGTGGTGGGGGGAGGCAGTGATGGTGGTGAGGAGCCGGAGGCAATGATGATGGGGAGACAATGATGATGATGGGGAGACAATGATGATGATGGGGAGGCAATGATGATGATGGGGAGGCAATGATGATGATAATGGGGAGTCTTTCCACAGTGTCCTTTCCTGAGCCGTAACAGTGCAGAACGCAGCGCAGTGCAGAGGAGAGCTCCATATTTTGTATGGAGCATTATATGGGGTCCAATATTCTTTATGGAGCATTATATTTGGCCCATAATACTGTATGGAGGACTATGTGGTGCCCATAATATTGTATGGAGGACTGTACTGTCCAGTCTGTACTGTTCGCTGTGAGGATTTGGCGGTTTCTGACCTATTGTAGAATTTACAATAGATATCACTCATGTAATGGAAGAAGTGAAGTGTTTGGCATTGTACTGTACCCATATTTCTCTGCTGTATCTGTGCATCATGAATCGTGGTCTGTGTTAAAGGGGCCCACTGAGACTCTTTCGCCCGGGGCCCATAAAAACCTGGAGCCGGCCCTGGCTGACATCACCCGATGTCAGTGTTCTACACCAGAGATTGTCGTGGGACACTTGTTATTATCTGGACTATGGCGGACAGGTGATGTATAAGTAGGTTGCTTTATTATTTTATTTTTATTACAGATCGATGGCTTCGGGGATTAGGTGATTGGTGAGTATGTACTCTATGTTATGTGTTGTATGTCATGTGTATGTTCTGTATGTTACATGTTCTGTGTATGTAATGTGTTTTTTTTTTTTTTTTACATTCAACACATTAGCCGGATGATGGGACTACAATTGTCCCATCATTGGCTAATGTGTCAGTCACTGTCAGTGTAGCAGGCATAGCCGGATGGGACTTGCAGTCCCATCCGACGATGCCTGTATACGCAGAGACACACACACACACAGGCCCGCAGACCCCCGCACATACACAGATCACGCACACCCCCGCACATACACAGATCACGCAGACACCGGCACACACATAGCGCCGCACACTATACACACCCCACACTTCCCTCCTCCCGATCTTTTTTTAGACCTGTGGTTTTGCTGCGGAAGTGCCCGACGCAATGCAAGTCAATGGGCGCAGAAACGCTGCAGTTCTGGACAAAGAATTGACATGCTGCGGATAATAAAACGCTGAAAATTGACGCGTTTTTTTCAGCAGCATGTGCACAACAAACCTGCGTTTGCCATAGAATTACATTGGATGTGCACTGTGCTGCGGGTTGGATGTGTTTCCGCACGTTGAAAAACGTATCTAAAAGCGCAACGTGTGCACAGGGCCTAAGGGCCCGTACGAAGCCCGAGTGCGCACTCCAAAAAGTGAAGAAAGAACGGAAGGCAATTAAAGAGTTACAACAGTGGAAAGATGTCGTATTTATACCTGCAGACAAAGGGGGCAACCTGGTTATATGGCCATGTACGAAAAACAAAACATTTAGGTGACACCAGGTGTTATAACAAATGAACTTCAAATCCAACAAGTGCATTCCAAGATGAATGAGTGTGAGCGCTCAGACACGCCGACAGCCTGTGCTGGAGGCAGAGCAGGAAGCGTGCCGCCTCCACAGCATCCTGACTGACGAGCAACAGGAACCAGCTACAGCGCAGTTACCATAGAAACCGTCAGCCTGGACGCAGTAGGGGCAGTGATATGAACTTGCGTCAGGAGGCCACGCCTTCATGTTTCTATGGTGGAAAAAGTCCCGGTTTACAGTGCTGTGTCTTAACCTCTTGTGTCCCTCCGCACCGCCATGGAGTGCCCGCACCTTACCGCCAGTGTGTGCATAGTGCCGGACGCCGCCGCTTTCCCCAGCGGCTGCCCCTCCTCGTGGTGCTGCAGTGGTGAGTTGTGTTACTCCTCCCCGTGCTCCACTCGCTGGAGAAGCAGCGCCGCCTGGCTGTGGCGGTCAGGAAAGTCCCGGGTCTGGGCACGGCCTAGAGTGCGGTTTGTTATTGTGTGGGGAGCAGAGCCCTCATTACCGGAGGCACGGACCTACAGGGCATGGCAGCGGGAAAAGCTGTCACGATAGGAGCGACACGCGATATGAGTCACGTGTATTGCAGTGCAGAGCAGTGTGCGGGGCCGCATTGTTCCCGGCTGTGGTGTGAACACTGGCGGGGGGCGAGCCTCCCTATCCAGCCTGTGGCACATGGGGCACTGCAGCCGTGGTGTGAGGTGGCCGTGTGGCATGCCCCTGGCCACTCTCCCTTTGTTGGGGCTGACTGCACGTGGACAGGCTGCAGTGGTGGCCCACCCTGAATCCTGATTTCCATGGGTGAGGCTGCCATGTAGCCACCCTGTGGTGCCCGCACCCTCTCCCATATAATGATTGCATCCCTGTACTCCTTGCTGGTGTGGTGGAACTACAAGTCCCAGTACTGCAGAGGGCCAATCTGATCACAGGGGTTAAGAGCAGAGATTGGCAATACAGTCATGGCCAAAAGTTTTGAGAATGACACAAATATTAATTTTTACAAAGTCTACTTCTTCACTTTTTCTAATGGCAATTTGCATATATTCCAGAATGTTATAAAGAGTGATCAGCTTAACAGCAATTACTTGCAAAGTCAATATTTGGCTAGAAAATGAACTTTATCCCCCAAAACACATTTCAACATCATTGCAGCCCTGCCTTAAAAGGACCAGCTAACCTCTTTTCAGTGATTGCTCCATTAACACAGGTGTGGGTGTTGATGAGGACATGGCTGGAGATCAATCTGTCATGATTAAGTAAGAATGACACCACTGGACACTTTAAAAGGAGGCTGGTGCTTGGCATCATTGTTTCTCTTCTGTTAACCATGGTTATCTCTAAAGAAACACGTGCAGTCATCATTGCAATGCACAAAAATGGCCTAACAGGGAAGAGTATCGCAGCTAGAAAGATTGCACCTCAGTCAACAATCTATCGCATCATCAAGAACTTCAAGGAGAGAGGTTCCATTGTTGCCAAAAAGGCTTCAGGGCGCCCAAGAAAGACCAGCAAGCGCCAGGACCGTCTCTTAAAAGTGTTTCAGCTGCGGGATCGGGCTACCAGCAGTGCAGAGCTTGCTCAGGAATGGCAGCAGGCAGGTGTAAGTGCATCTGCACGCACTGTGAGCTGGAAACTCTTGGAGCAAGGCCTGGTCTCAAGGAGGGCAGCAAAGAAGCCACTTCTCTCCAGAAAAAACATCATGGACAGACTGATATTCTGCAAAAGGTACAGGCAGTGGACTGCTGAGGACTGGGGTAAAGTTATTTCTCTGATGAATCCCCTTTTCCAGGACGTCCCTCCTGACAGCACCATGGGACGTCCTCCTCTTTGCTGGGACAGGAAACACACAAGAGATTAAAAGTCCCCTCCCCGCCCCCTTTTCCTCAGTGTGTTTCCTGTCCCTGCATGGAGGGACACACAGGAGACTTACCGGGTTCAGGGGGATCGTGAGGGCACGCCAGATCCTTCCCCCTGTGAAGCAGCCCAGGGCTGAAACTCTCCAGTGGGGAGTCCCTCAGCTCCAAAGACCAGGTGCGGCAGGCCCTGAATTGCGGACGTTCCTCCAGGTGGGAGGCTCTCGTCCGGGACCTCATACTGAGGGGTGCAAGGCGGTTCCTGGTAGGACAGCATCCCGCAGCCTGGCGAGTGCTTTGCGGTGGATACTTTCCATACCTCGGCTGTGACCAGCGTCCGGGGAGCGGTTCACTTCCGGTTCAGCGTCGCACTTCCGGTGACGTCATATCCGGGAGACGCTCACCGCATGGAGAGCAGACGCTTCCTGGAACGACGAGAGCTGGTGGAGACCATTACAGCACCTAATCGTGAGTATGGGTGTGTGATCTAGAGACACGCCAAGACAGGTGACATATCGCCGCTTCCCCTATCGGCAGGACGCAGTAATTTGGTCAAGCAGCCTACCTTGTTCCTCATGGATACAGACGCGGTGGGGGGTAAGTGCGCTTGGCGCAAAAAACCCAGCCATAACCTGACAGCCACCCAGGAATCCGACCTAATTAAGTTCCTGTCTTTTCTATAGGACAAAGGAACTTCGTCCGCTCCCATAACTACAAAAAAGGCTGGTAAAGCCTTAGCAAAATCAGCCAGGTGTCCGGTGTGTCACAGCAAACTGCCAGATGGCTATGACAGAACCCTTTGTTCTTCTTGTACCTCTAAGGTTATGAGAGATGAACAGCCTTCATTGCTTTCTGAAATGAGGCGCATGATTTCTGAGGAGGTTCAGGCCTCTATATCCACACTTACTCAGCAGTGGCCATGTAGTCCTGGCTCTAGTCGTAAGCGGCCCAGATGGGAAACGGATTCAAGAGAACAAGATTTAAGCTCTGAAAATAGATCAGATTTAGAAGAAGCTATTTCAGAGGAAGAAGGAGAACTTCCCCCGACACTCAGGATAGGAAAAAGAAATTTCTATTTCAACCTGAGGATACTAAGAATCTGATTAGATCCGTACGGAACACCATGGAGATCGAGGAAACTCCCAGAACACAATCTAGACAGGATTTGGTGTTCGGGGGACTTACGTCTCAGAAAGAGACAGTTTTTCCTGTTAGCAATCACATTAAAACAATGATCCTGGAGGAATGGAAGAGTGCGGAACGGCGTCTAGTTTTGTCACGTGACTTCAGGGGAAGACTACCGTTCGAACCTGAAGATGTTAGATTATGGGAAGAAGTTCCGAAAATCGATACCCCAATAGCTAGAGTCACAAAAAAGACTGCCATCCCATTTGAGGACTCCTCTAGCCTACGTGACCCTATGGACAGAAAGGCCGATATTCTCCTGAAAAGAGCCTGGGAAACCTCAGCGGCCCTTATTAGGACTAATATTGCTGCCACCTCTGTAGCCAGATCCATGGTTTATTGGATGAGTCAATTGGAGGATCAGTTATCCAATAAGACTCCTAGAGCTGAGATTTTAGCCTCTCTGCCGGTTATGAATTCAGCCACGGCTTTCCTGGCTGATATGTCTGCAGAATCGGTCAGATTTTCTGCTAGAAACAGCTCCTTATCTAATGCAGCTAGGAGAGCTGTCTGGCTAAAATCATGGTCCGGAGATAACGCCTCTAAGATGAAATTATGTTCCATTCCATTTTCAGGGCTTAGGGTCTTCGGACCAGCTCTGGATACTATCTTAGAATCAGTATCAGACGCTAAGAAGGGTTTCCCAGAGGATAAACCCCGCCGAGCTCAATCCTTTTGGCGAGGTTCCCTGTCTAGAAGACAGTTCGATTCTAGAGGTCAGGGAAGATCAAGCAGAGGATCATATAAGAGTTACCATTCCCAGGGAGGAAAGAACAAGAATACGTTCTTTGGCTCCTCACATAGAACTAGGAGACAATGACGCCAACTTTATTGGCGGACGACTCCGTTATTTTGCAACAAACTGGGAACTGGTTACTCAGAATCAGTGGGTTCGCAGAACTATAGCGGAAGGTTATCGGATAGAGTGTTGCGCTCCGCCACCCGAAAGATATGTTCCCCCTACGGTGATCTCCACAGACTCGGTCATGTGGACAGATCTCCAGGACCTACTAAGGCTTTCTGTCATAATTCCTGTTCCCCGGGCAGAGTTAGGCAAGGGTCACTATTCCTCCCTCTTCACTATCTTAAAACCGTCCGGAGAATCCCGTACTATAATAAATCTGAAACCCCTAAACTATTGGGTCACATACAAGAGGTTCCGGATGGAATCAATCAGGTCTGCAACCCACCTTATAGACAAGGACGCGTTCATGTGCACTCTCGATCTGAAGAGTGCATACTACCATGTCCCAGTTCATCACTCATCACAAAGTCTTCTCAGGTTTGCAGTGCAGTTACCGACCCGGACCTGCCACTTTCAGTTTCAATGCCTACCCTTCGGGCTGGCCTCGGCTCCCCGAATATTCTCAAAATTGGTCTCGGAGATTGTGGCCTTTCTAAGAAGCAGAGGTACTATTATTGTTCCATACTTGGACGATTTTCTTATAGTGGCGCGAACAGAAGAGGCGCTGGTGAACACAGAGATCGCTGCATTTCCATACTCAATTATCTGGGTTGGATAATAAATTGGGAAAAGTCAGATCTAGTTCCCGAACAAAAGAAAGTCTTCCTGGGTGTTATACTGGATTCAGGTCGAAGAATCTCTTTCTTACCTCGGAAGAAGCGAGAGTCCATACAGGATGTAACGAAGGTTCTAATGAAGCACCAGCCCTCTATAAGATCCGCCATGAAGGTTCTAGGTCAGATGACGGCTTGCATTCCATGCGTCAGATGGGCACAGTTCCACTCAAGACCCCTTCAGAAAGAGATTCTTTCGTCATGGAATCGGAACTACAGCTCGATAGACAGGACATTACATCTGTCAAAGACGGTAAAAGAATCTCTCCTTTGGTGGATGCAGCCAGACAATCTAAAGTTAGGAGTAAGATGGTCGACCTCCCCTTATGTAAAAGTTACCACGGACGCCAGTTCCTGGGGTTGGGGAGCTCATCTGAATGGCAGAATACTACAGGGCAGATGGCCAGAAGAAATCCAGTATCGATCCTCAAACTTCAAGGAGCTCTACGCTGTATGGGAAGCCCTAAGAAGGAACCAATCCGAACTCAAAAATCAGCATATCAGGATTTACTCGGACAACATCACAGCAGTTTCGTTTTTGAATCACCAAGGAGGTCCCAGACATCGACCCCTTCAACAGTTGGCAGAGATGATATTCACCTGGGCAGAGCAGGTCGTCCTTTCCTTAACGGCAGTCCACCTGGAAGGTTCCCAGAATGTAATAACAGACTACCTGAGCAGAAAGAAAGTGAGTCCTACGGAGTGGGAACTAAACCAGGATATCTTCAGAGATCTATGTCGGAGGTGGGGAACACCTCAAATAGACCTATTTGCAAACAGAAGAAATGCGAAGATTCCCAGGTTTTTCTCCCTGAACCCCTTGGACGATCCAGAGGGATTGGATGCCTTAAGCCAGAAATGGGAAGAACATCTGTTATATGCATTCCCACCTCTAGCGCTCATCCCGGCCGTATTACGGAAGATCAAGGAGGATCGGGCTACAGTAATAATGATCGCCCCTTATTGGCCAAAGAGGAGCTGGTTTTCTCTACTAACAGACATGTCAATCGAAAACCCCTTAGAGCTGCCTCTGAATCCGGACTTAATTCATCAAGGTCCGATCCATCATCCGGACCTGAAGAGATTACATCTCTCAGCCTGGATCCTGAGAGGGTGACCTTGAAGGCCAAAGGCTTATCTGACCAGGTCATAACCACAATCCAGGCCAGTAGAAAGCCAGTCACATCGGCTATCTATCTCAGAATCTGGAAACGCTTCTGTACAGTGAGTGGCGGGTCCGACTTGGTGACAGGCACTCCGGACATTCCTAAGATTTTAGATTTCCTCCAGTCAGGCTTCAACATGGGACTCAGACCCAGTACCCTAAAAGTTCAGATCGCTGCATTAAGCTCCTTCTTAGACTACTCACTAGCTTCTCACCCATGGGTGATAAGATTTGTTAAAGCTATTCAGAGACTACGGCCCACGATTAGACAGTGTCTCCCAATATGGGACCTTACTCTGGTACTCAGGGCTTTATGTAATGATTCATTCCGTAATAACAGCACAATGCCTATTTCCTTGCTTACCAGGAAAGCAGCTTTCCTGGTAGCAATTACCACTGCTAAAAGAATAGGTGAAATTCAGGCTCTATCCACTAGAGACCCATATTTTCAGGTTAGGGACGACAGCATTCTGTTAAGGTTGGATCCTGCTTTCTTACCCAAAGGTTGTTTCAGATAGTAACCGTAATCAGGAGATTATCTTACCTTCTTTCTGTGATAACCCTTCCAACGAAAAGGAGCTGAGGCTCCATTCGTTGGATGTCAGAAAGGTGGTACTAGACTACATAGATGCCACTAAAGACTGGCGTATAGATTCGAACCTATTTGTCCTCTAGGAGGAATCAGTAAAGGGAAAAAGGCGTCTAAACCTTCCATCGCTAGATGGATTACCTCTTTAATTTCAGAGGCCTATTTAGCTGAAGGGTCAGAACCTCCGGCGGGCCTAAAGGCCCACTCAACCAGAGCATTAGCTGCCTCCTGGGCAGAGAGGGCAGGCGCCTCTCTGGAACAAATTTGTAAGGCGGCAACATGGGCTAGAATTGATACATTCCGCAAACATTATAAGATAGATGTACTTTCTAACCGGCAGACGGCCTTTGGTAGGAAAGTTCTGCAGGCGGTGATCCCACCCTAAGGAGCTTTCTTTGGTACTCCCCATGGTGCTGTCAGGAGGGACGTCCTGGAAAAGGGTCATTAGACCTACCGCTAATTAGGTTTCCAGGAGTCCATCCTGACAGCACTGGTAGCTCCCTCCCTCTTCAATACGTCATATGCTGTAATATGATTTTCAATAATTAAAGTGTTTTGTGCATTATACATGTCATGGTTCTTGATACAACACTGAGGAAAAGGGGCGGGGAGGGGACTTTTAATCTCTTGTGTGTTTCCTGTCCCAGCAAAGAGGAGGACGTCCCATGGTGCTGTCAGGATGGACTCCTGGAAACCTAATTAGCGGTAGGTCTAATGACCCTTTTCGATTGTTTGGGACATCAGGAAAACGCCTCATTCGGAGAAGACAAGGTGAGCGCTACCACCAGTCTTCTCATGCCAACTGTTAAGCATCCTGAAACCATTCATGTGTGGGGTTGCTTCTCAGCCAAGGGAATCGGCTCTCACAGTCTTGCCTAAAAACACAGCCATGAATAAAGAATGGTACCAGAATGTCCTCCAAGAGCATCTTCTCCCAACCCTCCAAGAGCAGTTTGGCGATCAACAATGCCTTTTCCAGCATGATGGAGCACCTTGCCATAAAGCAAAGGTGATAACTAAATGGCTCAGGGAACAAAACATAGAGATTTTGGGTCCATGGCCTAGAAACTCCCCAGATCTTAATCCCATTGAGAACTTGTGGTCAATCATCAAGAGACGGGTGGACAAACAAAAACCTAAAAATTCTGACAAAATGAAAGCATTGATTTTGCAAAAATGGACTGCTATCAGTCAGGATTTGGTCCAGAAGTTGATTGAGAGCATGCCAGGGAGAATTGCAGAGGTCCTGAAGAAGAAGGGTCAACACTGCAAATATTGACTTGCTGCATTAACTCATTCTAACTGTCAATATAAGCTTTTGTTACTCATATGTTTGCAATTATTGTATTTCTGTCTGTGATAAAAACATCTGTCAAACACACAAAAACCAGAGGGCAGCAGATCATGTGAAAATATAATATTTGTGTCATTCTCAAAACTTTTGGCCATGACTGTATATGGTGAATTAGTGTTATCCTATTGTCAGTACACCGGGGGCCCAGCCGCCAGCTCCAGTGTATTCTCTGCCTGTTAGGGCCCAATGGCTTGATCTGACGGGGGCTGTTGTGTTGTTACATTGGTGGTCAGGCCGGCCGTGTGTGCCCAGCATCACCATTAGTACAACGTTCAGTGCTCCTCTGACATCATTGTTATCCGCACCCATAACAAACCAATGGCAGCAGGAGCTCACATTTATTGGCTCGTCTAAATGAGCAGCTACCATTATTATTTATTTTACTCATTTCTATAGCGCCATTAATTCCACAGCATTTTACATATATTATCATCACTGTCCCCATTGGGGCTCACAATCTAGATTCCCTATCAGTATGTCTTTGGAGTGTAGGAGGAAACCCGCTCAGTACGGGAGAACATACAAACTCCTTGTAGATGTTGTCCTTGGTGGATTTGAACCCAGGACCCCAGCGCTGCAAGACCGTTTAGGCCACGTTGATTATTTGATGAGGTTTTTACCTCAGTATTAACACTCCTGGTTTTAGCTTACAAATAATCAGAGGAAAAAAATATAATCTAAATACGTCACCACTTCTGTAGTATTCACCCACTTCTAATTTTGGCTTACAAGTAGTGATGTAATATACTGAGCGTGTGAACGTGGCCTAAGGATCCTGTCCCCATCTGTTAGCAGACAACAACAAGGTCTAAGAGACGGTTCACACTGCTTTTTGGTGCAGTTTTTGGTACAAATTGTGCCCTGAATATCTACATTAAAATGCTCTATAAATAGGCTTGCAACAAGCATCATTTGAACGGAAAAATGAACTTATGTTGAATTTGTTCTATAGGTATTTTCACATGTGGGAGAAATAAACGTTAATTCTAGTGCTTGTTATCATGGATAACTTACAGCTATTTTTTTTTAATGCTTTTAATCAAGGTTTTTGTCATGGCAGTGTACCAGAAAACATCAAGTTCTTTCAACCCGTTAAACATGCATCCGCTGAAAAAATGGCATTAAAAAGCTTGTTCAATTGTTAGACAATGTGCGCGAATTGCAGCAGATCCACAAGTGTTTGAGCAAGGAATGGGGAAAAAAAATTGCTGTGCACATGCTGCTGCGGAAAATTCTGCATTTATTCTTCAGTGGTTTATTTTCCGCAGCATGTCAGTTCTTTTTGCAGAGCCGCTACATTCCTACACCCATTGAATTAGTGAAATCCGCAGGGCAAAAAACGCATGACAATCCACATAAAAAATGCACAGATTTTTACATGCTTTTTCTGCCAAGAGAGGCAGAATCCGCTCAGGGAATTCCACAACCAAATCCGCAACATGTGCACATACCTTAAGGCTAAGTTCACACGTTGCGGAATTGCCGCGGAAATTTCCGCGGCAATCCCGCACTTCTCCCGCAGGAAATACGCACGTTTTTTTATGCTGATTCCCGCCAGAATAATAGCGTTTTGCAAGTGTAATTAGCTTGCAGAATGCTAGCGTTTTCCTAGCGATCTGTAGCATCGCTTGGAAAACTGATTGACAGGTTGGTCACACGAGTCAAACATAGTGTTTGACAAGTGTGACCAACTTTTTACTATTGATGCCGCCTATGTCGCATCAATAGTAAAAAGATCTAATGTAAAAATAATAAAAAAAATAATAAATAATGATATTCTCACCTTCCGGCGGCCCCCGCAGCCTTCCCGCCTCTCAGCGACGCTCCCGGCAACTCGCGGTCCCAGGAGTGCTTTGCAACAAATCACACCGATGACGTAGCATCTCGCGAGACCGCTACGCCATCTGGGTGATTCTCGCAAAGGACTCTTGGGACCGGAAGTTGCCGGGAGCGTCGCTGAAGGCGGGAAGGCTGCGGGGGCCGCGGGAAGGCTGCGGGGGCCGCCGAAGGTGAGAATATCATTATTTTTTATTTTAATTATTGTTTTACCAGGGATATGGTACCCAGGGCCTGGAGGAGAGTCTCCTCTGCTCCAGACCCTGGGTACCATCCGCACATGAACCGCTTACATTGCGCATAGTGGGCATAGCCACATGCGGAAAGTAAGCGGTTCAATGCATTCCTATGGCGGCGGAATCACCGCGATTACGCTAAATTAATGAACATGTTGCTATTTTTTCCGCAAAGCGTTTTTTTCGCGGAAAAAAACGCAACATGTGGCCAAAACATGCGGAATCAATTAACATGTATAGGATGCTTAATGCTTGCGTTTTTATCGCGTTTTTACCGCGGAAAACCGCGGAAAAACCGCGAAAAAAACGCAATTATTCCTGATCGTGTGCACTTAGCCTTAGGCTAAGTTCACACGTTGCGGAATTGCCGCGGAAATTTCCGCGGCAATCCCGCACTTCTCCCGCAGGAAATACGCACGTTTTTTTATGCTGATTCCCGCCAGAATAATAGCGTTTTGCAAGCGTAATTAGCTTGCAGAATGCTAGCGTTTTCCTAGCGATCTGTAGCATCGCTTGGAAAACTGATTGACAGGTTGGTCACACGAGTCAAACATAGTGTTTGACAAGTGTGACCAACTTTTTACTATTGATGCCGCCTATGTCGCATCAATAGTAAAAAGATCTAATGTAAAAATAATAAAAAAAATAATAAATAATGATATTCTCACCTTCCGGCGGCCCCCGCAGCCTTCCCGCCTCTCAGCGACGCTCCCGGCAACTCGCGGTCCCAGGAGTGCTTTGCAACAAATCACACCGATGACGTAGCATCTCGCGAGACCGCTACGCCATCTGGGTGATTCTCGCAAAGGACTCTTGGGACCGGAAGTTGCCGGGAGCGTCGCTGAAGGCGGGAAGGCTGCGGGGGCCGCGGGAAGGCTGCGGGGGCCGCCGGAAGGTGAGATATCATTATTTTTTATTTTAATTATTGTTTTACCAGGGATATGGTACCCAGGGCCTGGAGGAGAGTCTCCTCTGCTCCAGACCCTGGGTACCATCCGCACATGAACCGCTTACATTGCGCATAGTGGGCATAGCCACATGCGGAAAGTAAGCGGTTCAATGCATTCCTATGGCGGCGGAATCACCGCGATTACGCTAAATTAATGAACATGTTGCTATTTTTTCCGCAAAGCGTTTTTTTCGCGGAAAAAAACGCAACGTGGCCAAAACATGCGGAATCAATTAACATGTATAGGATGCTTAATGCTTGCGTTTTTATCGCGGAAAACCGCGGAAAAACCGCGAAAAAAACGCAATTATTCCTGATCGTGTGCACTTAGCCTTAGGCTAAGTTCACACGTTGCGGAATTGCCGCGGAAATTTCCGCGGCAATCCCGCACTTCTCCCGCAGGAAATACGCACGTTTTTTTATGCTGATTCCCGCCAGAATAATAGCGTTTTGCAAGCGTAATTAGCTTGCAGAATGCTAGCGTTTTCCTAGCGATCTGTAGCATCGCTTGGAAAACTGATTGACAGGTTGGTCACACGAGTCAAACATAGTGTTTGACAAGTGTGACCAACTTTTTACTATTGATGCCGCCTATGTCGCATCAATAGTAAAAAGATCTAATGTAAAAATAATAAAAAAAATAATAAATAATGATATTCTCACCTTCCGGCGGCCCCCGCAGCCTTCCCGCCTCTCAGCGACGCTCCCGGCAACTCGCGGTCCCAGGAGTGCTTTGCAACAAATCACACCGATGACGTAGCATCTCGCGAGACCGCTACGCCATCTGGGTGATTCTCGCAAAGGACTCTTGGGACCGGAAGTTGCCGGGAGCGTCGCTGAAGGCGGGAAGGCTGCGGGGGCCGCGGGAAGGCTGCGGGGGCCGCCGGAAGGTGAGAATATCATTATTTTTTATTTTAATTATTGTTTTACCAGGGATATGGTACCCAGGGCCTGGAGGAGAGTCTCCTCTGCTCCAGACCCTGGGTACCATCCGCACATGAACCGCTTACATTGCGCATAGTGGGCATAGCCACATGCGGAAAGTAAGCGGTTCAATGCATTCCTATGGCGGCGGAATCACCGCGATTACGCTAAATTAATGAACATGTTGCTATTTTTTTCCGCAAAGCGTTTTTTTTCGCGGAAAAAAACGCAACATGTGGCCAAAACATGCGGAATCAATTAACATGTATAGGATGCTTAATGCTTGCGTTTTTATCGCGTTTTTACCGCGGAAAACCGCGGAAAAACCGCGAAAAAAACGCAATTATTCCTGATCGTGTGCACTTAGCCTTAAAGTTCTTACAAAATCAAAATATTTCTTAGATGTGCATTTTTCAGCTTGAAAATTTCCCTTTGAAGAGCTCTAAGTGATTGTACCCTGAAGTGTCCCTTTCCCTGTTATTTGCAGCAGAAGTTCTCATATTTTTTTCACTGTATTTTTTTTGCATCTGTTGTAGTTTGCCGCTCTAATAAAAGCCCATGGGTCTGTCTGACTTGCTCCAGTGTCCACTGTGGACGGTAAGTTCTCTAAAATTATATTAATCCAACATTTGTCGGGTACTGTGCTATTAAATATTCTGGAATAGCAGAAAGGGGAATTTGCAGTTTATGTTGTAGTGTTCTAAAGGTTTGAGATCTAGGTTTAGGTTTCCCTACGTGATTTTCCTTATCTGAAATTTCAATAGATCTGAATAAATTAAGCTTTTTTGTGGCTTGATTTGTTGTGAAAATTAAAAAAAATTAGGGCTAAAAACCTTTTTGTGGGAAAAATGTGACTTTATTTTTATCGCTCAACGTTATAAACTTCTGTGACGCACTTGGTGGTTCAAGGTGCTCACCACACATCTAGATACATTCCTTGAAGGGTCTACAGTCATGGCCAAAAGTTTTGAGAATGACACAAATGTTAATTTTTACAAAGTCTACTGCTTCACTTTTTCTAATGGCAATTTGCATATACTCCAGAATGTTATAAAGAGTGATCAGCTTAACAGCAATTACTTGCAAAGTCAATATTTGGCTAGAAAATGAACTTTATCCCCCAAAACACATTTCAACATCATTGCAGCCCTGCCTTAAAAGGACCAGCTAACCTCTTTTCAGTGATTGCTCCATTAACACAGGTGTGGGTGTTGATGAGGATATGGCTGGAGATCAATCTGTCATGATTAAGTAAGAATGACATCACTGGACACTTTTAAAAGGAGGCTGGTGCTTGGCATCATTGTTTCTCTTCTGTTAACCATGGTTATCTCTAAAGAAACACGTGCAGTCATCATTGCAATGCACAAAAATGGCCTAACAGGGTAGAGTATCGCAGCTAGAAAGATTGCACCTCAGTCAACAATCTATCGCATCATCAAGAACTTCAAGGAGAGAGGTTTCATTGTTGCCAAAAAGGCTTCAGGGCGCCCAAGAAAGACCAGCAAGCGCCAGGACCGTCTCTTAAAAGTGTTTCAGCTGCGGGATCGGGCTACCAGCAGTGCAGAGCTTGCTCAGGAATGGCAGCAGGCAGGTGTGAGTGCATCTGCACGCACTGTGAGGCGGAGACTCTTGGAGCAAGGCCTGGTCTCAAGGAGGGCAGCAAAGAAGCCACTTCTCTCCAGAAAAAACATCATGGACAGACTGATATTCTGCAAAAGGTACAGGCAGTGGACTGCTGAGGACTGGGGTATAGTTATTTTCTCTGATAAATCCCCTTTTCGATTGTTTGGGACATCAGGAAAACGCCTCATTCGGAGAAGACAAGGTGAGCGCTACCACCAGTCTTGTCTCATGCCAACTGTTAAGCATCCTGAAACCATTCATGTGTGGGGTTGCTTCTCAGCCAAGGGAATCGGCTCTCTCACAGTCTTGCCTAAAAACACAGCCATGAATAAAGAATGGTACCAGAATGTCCTCCAAGAGCAACTTCTCCCAACCCTCCAAGAGCAGTTTGGCGATCAACAATGTATTTTCCAGCATGATGGAGCACCTTGCCATAAAGCAAAGGTGATAACTAAATGGCTCAGGGAACAAAACATAGAGATTTTGGGTCCATGGCCTGGAAACGCCCCAGATCTTAATCCCATTGAGAACTTGTGGTCAATCATCAAGAGACGGGTGGACAAACAAAAACCTAAAAATTCTGACAAAATGAAAGCATTGATTGTGCAAGAATGGACTGCTATCAGTCAGGATTTGGTCCAGAATTGATTGAGAGCATGCCAGGGAGAATTGCAGAGGTCCTGAAGAAGAAGGGTCAACACTGCAAATATTGACTTGCTGCATTAACTCATTCTAACTGTCAATATAAGCTTTTGTTACTCATATGTTTGCAATTATTATATTTCTGTCTGTGATAAAAACACCTGTCAAACACACATAAAAACCAGAGGGCAGCAGATCATGTGAAAATATAATATTTGTGTCATTCTCAAAACTTTTGGCCATGACTGTAGTTTCCAAAATACAGTCACTTGTGGGGGTTTACCACTATCTAGACACATCAGGGGCTCTCCAAACGCAACATGGCGTTCGCTAATTAATTCCAAAAAATTTTACACTCAAAAAGTCAAACGTCACTCCTTCCTTCCGAGCCCTGCTGTGCTCCCAAACAGTGGTTTTCCCCCACATATGGGGTATCAGCGTGCTCAGGAGAAATTGCATAACAAACTTTGGGGTCCATTTTCTCCTGTTCCCTTTGTGAAACTTTAAAAAAAAAAAAAGAAAAAGTACAATACCATGTTTGTGAAAAAAGTTAATGTTCATTTTTTTCCTTCCACATTCCATTAATTCCTGTGAAGCACCTGGAGGGTTAATAAACTTCTTGAATGTGGTTTGAGCACCTTGAGGGGTGCAGTTTTTAGAATGGTGTCACTTTTAGGTATTTTCTGCCATATAGACCCCTCAAAGTGACTTCAAACGTGAGGTCCCTAAAAAAAATGGTTTTGCACATTTTGTTGTAAAAATGAGAAATCGCTGGTCAACTTTTAACACTTATAACTTCCTAACAAAAAAATTTTGGTTCCAAAATTGTGCTGATGTAAAGTAGACATGTGGGAAATGTTATTTATTAACTATTTTGTGTGACATATCTCTGATTTAAGGGCATAAAAATTAAAAATTTGAAAATTGTGAAAGTTAGTGCACCTTAGCAAGCACCAAATGACTAAGACTGTGTGCACACATTGCGGATTGTTAGCGTTTTTGCAGCGTTTTTTCGCCGTAAAAACACATAACGCAACCCATTACATTCTATGGCATTCCGCATAGCTATGCTAATGCTGCGTATGTTCCCGCAGCGGAATCACATCGTGGAAAAATCCGCAGCATGCACATTCTTTTTGTGGATTTGCGGCGATTTCGTACACATAGGAATGCATTGAACCGCTTACTTTCCGCATGTGGCTATGCCCACCATGCGCAAAGTGAGCGGTTCATGTGCGGATGGTACTCAGGGTCTGGAGGAGAGGAGACTCCCCTCTAGGCCCTGGGTACCATATCCCTGTTAAAAATAGAATTAAAATAAAAAATAATGATATTCTCACCTTCTGACTTCCCCCGCAGCCTTCCCGGTCTTTAGCGATGCTCCCGGCAACTCCTGTTCCCAGTGATGCTTTGCGCGAATTACCTCGTAACGTGATGCTACGTCATCTGGGGTCATTGTCACAAGGCATCACTGGGTATAGGAGTTGCCGGGAGCATCGGTAAAGACCGGGAAGGCTGTGTGGGCCGCCGGAAGGTGAGAACATCACGATTTTTTTTTTTTTTTTTTAAATTATATTTAACATTTTATCTTTTACTACTGATGCGGCATAGGAAGCATCAATAGTAAAAAGTTGGTCACACTTGTCAAACACTATATTTGACTAGTATGACCAACTTGTCAATCAGTTTTCCAAGCGATGCTACAGATCGCTTGGGAAACGCTAGCATTCTGCAAGCTAAATACACTTGCGAAACGCTAGTGTTTTGCGGGAATACGCATGCCAATTCCGCATGCGTATTTCCCGCGGCAGGGAGTTGCGGGAATGCTACGGAAATTTCCGCAGCAATTCTGAATGTGTGCACATAGCCTAACAAATCCATTTGTATTCGGTTACTGCTGTTTCCGCAGGCCAATAAATAATAATGGGGACACAATGATCACTTAGGCCATTGTTTTGTCCCCATACAGTAGGATGTTATCAGCAGCACATTCGCTGATGTGCAGGCGATAATAATGATTTTGTTTTGCTCATTCACCTGGTGATTGCTGAAATATTTACTTGACCCTATAATTGGATCTGAGTGTTCTTACGTGATTATCGAGAGTTCTAATTGCTCCATGAAGCAGGAGATCCATGTATATTAACACTGCGTGTTCAGCTCGTACTGGGTGTTAGAACTTTCTGGTCTGTAAATGAATGTTCTTGATGTCAGTACTATGCATATTAGTGTAGATGTGCTTGATTGCATTTTATGAGAAGTGAGATAAACCTCTATAATAAAAGAATGCAAAATGTTCCTGATGAGAAGAACTTGTTCCCCCTGTGTGATTGTTCCATGTGATGAACAGATACGTGAATGGTCATGCAAAGAAACATTACGAAGAAGCCCAAACACCACTGCCCAACCATAAGCAACAAGAAAAGTTAGAGAAAGAGAAAACCCAGCACACGGTGTGTATGGACTGCAGCAGCTACAGCACATATTGGTGAGGATCAGTATTTTTCATACACTCTTCTTAAAGTGAATATCTCATTATTATTACTTATCTTAGTGTTACGTCAAGTTGAAGGGTTGCTCCAAAGTTATCCCCTTTCCATGTCTTGCTGATTGGTGGGGGCTTGACAGTGGGGACCCCCTATAGATTTCAAGATCAAGACTCCATTCTTTCAGAGCGCCAACTTAATGGAGTGGAGGTGCATATGATCAATCTTCACACCATTGATTCTCTAAGATGTCAAAAAAATGAGGGCACAGAGCATGGCTATTTTCAACAGCCATAATGGGAAGAGGAGAACAGAGGGAGCAAGCACAGCTAAGGGGGAGTGTGCTATGGAAACTGTGAGAAAAAGGACAGCCGGCTATGTACAGGGATTGCACAGGTTCTAAACCTGCAGGAAGTAATGTTAATGAAATAACTCTGGCCCAAAGTGACCTGCGGAAAGCTTCAGCTTCTTGTGACTGCTTTCAAGATTTTGGATAGTAACAAGAATAAAAAATATATATGATTTTTTTAATCCATGTTTATTTTGCTGCTTTCAGTTACCGTTGTGATGACTTTGTGGTTAATGACACAAAGTTATGTTTGGTGCAGAAAGTTCGGGAACACTTGCAAAACTTGGAAAAGTAAGTAGAAAATTTAAACCTATTTTTTCCTCGTCTTTAGCTGCGTTTACAGGCTAAAATGTGAAATTTATCCCAAGACAAAAGTTGATTATGCAGCTTTTATCATTGATTGGCGTATATTGGACCAGCCATGTATAGGTTTTTACCTCTTACATGTGAATGGTCTTCATTCACTTAGGGCCCGTCTCCACGGGGCGTATTGTCGGCGCTTTGGACGGAGCGGAAACCCCGCTCGACTCAAAGCGCCGCCTCCTTCTGTACGCGGGGTGATTACGGATGTGTTCACTGAACACATCCGGAATCGCCGCACCCTATACATAGACTGTGTTATTTACCTTGCGAAGACGGAGCGCCGCCGCAAGGTAAAGACATGCTACGGTCTAAAAAGACCCGCCGCATGTCCGGAAACACAGGGCCGCCGGATGCGTGTTCGCACGCATAGTGGAGACGGGATTTCATAAAATCCCCTCCACTATGGTGTGACATCTGGACGCTGCGGATTGAACGCTGCGGCTGTACGCAACATTCAATCCGCAGCTAATCCGGATGTAATCCAGCCCGTGGAAACATACCCTAACAGTAATCCAGTAACTTTAAAATAGTGAGAAACTAAAGAAATTATATTCTGCTGAGTGCATGTAGTGTGGGGAAAACAAATGAAAGAAGGGACCAGATTCTGAGGAAAAAATGTAGGCATGGAGAACTGAGGAAATACAGATTAATGAAGTGATGTGTGGTTAGAAATATTGTGTACATTAAAAGTTAGACATAATAAGCATTACTTCCCCTAAATCTGTATACCTCTTTAACAAACATTTGAAAACACTGCCTTTTTGTGGTATTCATAAGTAGGGCAGAAGAGCTCAGTGCACAACATATGTGAAATCAACCTGCTTAATTGGAATTTGTCTGCAGGATATTGCACCCAAACTATTTATATGGGCATGTAGGTCTTTGAAAGACAAGTTCAGCAATACCTTTATATGGCCAGTCTGTTTTGTTACTGAGAAATCAGTGTTTGGATTGATAAACTAATGGCTATTGTAGATCTGAAGCCTCTGTACTCCAGCTCTGAAGCCTCTGTACTCCAGCTGTATTCCTTGCCCAACGCCGCTCTTCCTGCTTGAATGAAGTCACACAGCATAGAGGTTGTCAGTTAAATAGGAGGAGCCGGCGCTGGACAGTGAATAGAGCTGGAGTGACAGAGGCTTCAGACTTTCTCTGGCTCATGTCATGAATTGTATGAAATCTGTATTAGGGTGGAAATAATTACAGTAGGATAGTCAATAGGTTTTGTTTCTGAGTGGACCTGTCAGTAACTGTATCTCTTGTCAGCTCTGCATTCACAGTAGAAAGGCATAGGAAGAGAAAGTTATTGGATAATCCGTCACTGAATAAAAAAACACTCAAAATAAATGTAAGTACTTGGACTATCTTGCAGACCTTGGTTCATTTTATGTTGTACTTGTTTTTATTACATACTGAGAATGTCATTGAAGAGATAAAAGGATCCTACAGAAAAGGACATTCCCTTTTATCTGTTTTTTGGCAGTGTGTAACTTTTAGAATTCTAGTCTTGTAGTGAGAAATATTCAGTAATCTTAACATATACCATTTTTTGGTGATGCCTTCAGAGACAGATGCTTGTATGCAAATCCTCCATATCGAGCATTATGGAAATAAAAACAAAAAAAAAGTTCAGGGAGCACGGATCAGTGTGGTTACAAACATTTTCAGATTTTATCTCCTTTGTGTGTGTTACATTAGAGCTGACAGCGGTTTTGTGACTTCAGACGTTTTTCTGATGAGACAAAGCTCTGATGGTACAGCCCTTTACCCACACTGACTGCTGTGAGATGAAAGGTGTTAGTTAAGCACACTCATCTCTGCTCCACTCCCAGCACTTTAATCACACACAGCTCTGCAGGATTGTCATTACCTGTCTCACACAGGAGAAAGCCTGCTCTAAGCTATTGGGAGTGTTTTTTTTTTTTTTTTTTTTTCTTCCCCCTCCGTGTTTTCCTGCCTGTTTTGTAAAAGTTGTGCAGGGAAAGAAGTACACTTGTATTCCATGTGAAATCACAATTTTGGAGCACCTTTTCTAATAGTTCTGTTGTATTCCTCTGTTACTCCTCCTAGAAATGTATAAATGAATTGTCAACTGGCCATTACCTTTGCTTTTTTTTTTTTAACCTCTTACTGACGTCAGAAGTGTTAGTACACCAGTGTCTGTATCCCCCACTTTGATGTGGGCTCCGGCGGTGAGCCAACATCAAAGCCGGGACATGTCAGGTGTTTTGAACAGCTGACATGTGCCCGCAAAAGCCGCGGAATTGCGATCCGTCTGTTGCTATTAACTAGTTAAATGCCGCTGTCAAACTCTGACAATGGCATCTAACAAGCGCTTCCGGCCATCGGGCCGGAAATACGCACACCGGTTTCCCGCGTCACGTGATTGCGCGTGACCAGTGTGTCGGCATGACAACCAGAGGTCTCCTGGAAACCTCTATGGTTGTTGATGCTGGATTTCTGTGAGCGCCACCCTGTGGACGGCGCTCATAGGAAGTCTGTAATTCTACTTCATAGAGATGATCTGAGTATCGCCTCTATGTAGCAGAGCTGATCAAGCAATGGCAGCTTCTAGCCTCCTATGGAGACTATTGAAGCATGCCAAAAGTTAAAGAAAAATGTTTTTAAAAATATATATAAAAGTTCAAATCACCCCCCTTTCGCCCCATTCAAAATAAAACAATAAAAAAAAAAAAATCAAACAGACATATTTGGTATCGCCGCATTCAGAATCGCTTTATCTATCAATAAATGAAAGGATTAACCTGATCGCTAAACAGCGTAGCGAGAAAAATAATCGAAACGCCAGAATTAAGTTTTTTTGGTTGCCGTGACATTGCATTAAAATGCAATAACGGGCGATCAAAAGAACGTATCTGCACCAATATGTTATCATTAAAAATGTCAGCTCGGCGCACAAAAAGACAAGCCCTCACCCAACCCGAGATCACAAAAAATAGAGACGCTACGGGTCTCAGAAAATGGCGCAATTTTTTTTTTTGCAAACTTTTGAATTTTTTTTTCACGACTTAGATAAAGAAGAACCTAGACATGTTTGGTGTCTAAGAACTCGTATTGACCTGGAGAATCATAATGGCAAACAATTTCATAATGATCAGTCTTAGCATTTAGTGAACTTAGTAAAACCAAACAAAAAACTAGTGTGGATTGCACTTTTTTTGCAATTTCACCGTACTTGGAAATTTTTCCTGTTTTCGAGTACACGACATGGTAAAACCAATGGTGTCGTTCAAAAGTACAACTCGTCCCGCTAAAAATAAACCCTCACATGGCCATATTGACGGAAAGAGAAAAAAGTTATGGCTCTGGAAAGAAGGAGAGCGAAAAACGAAAACGCAAAAACGAAAAAAGCTTTGGTCATGAAGCGGTTAAAGGTGGACTTCACACATCCTGTTTCACTATCCAAGTACGGACCACAATGCCTATGAGGTTGTAAAGTTCAGGGGCAGCTGGTCTGTGCATCACTGTCTGTTCCTCCTACCACAAAATAAGCATGTGTGATTCCAGCCTTATGTCTGCACAGACTTGTAGGGACACCCCTATCAACTGGTGACTCCTAGTTGTCAATTACTTTATAACTTAGAAGGAATAACAGAAAAGCCACACAACGCAGAGCACTAAGAAAAGTTATCTTTATTTGGAATAAAAATATTTACAAAAATGTAAATGTCAGGGGATCAGACATGTCCTCTATAACTGCATTATTACTACAACATAGGTTTAGTGTAATAACATTCGTATATGTGTCACTGTAATGTATATATGGAAACGTTCCCACATTCAATTTCTACTTAATGACTTTCCTTTATTCACAAGGGAAGTACCTCAGCAATTTGTGCCACTGGTTTACGAAATTTGGGAAATACCTGTTTTATGAATGCAATACTCCAGTCACTAAGGTAAAGGGAAGCTGATATATGAAATGATATTTTGGCGTAGACAAGCCATACAGGATCTGTAAAGATCAGTGTGTCTCTGCTTCCAAAACTTTGTGCTTGAATCTCAGCAGCCTGTGTTAGATTGAAACCAGCTCAGCGATCAGCTGAATCTCCCAATATAAACTTGGAGATGCAGATGATGGTATGTTTTTCCAAGTTGCGGTATTATATGATGAGCCAAATATTGCATGGATTGAATTGGACACCAAAGCTATAGCCATATCTCTACGTATAATATACAAAAGATACTTATGCCATGTACCCTTATTTGCTAACCTATAGCATCCTAAAACAGCAATTCCTCAAAGGAATAAAGTGTAAGCCAAAGAAAAACAGTAAACCACATCTTTATTAGTACACCTAAAATGAAATACACAGTATTAGTATAGCGCCAACACAAAAACACAGATAAACAGGATGGGAAAAATCTGGACAAGAATATACTCCCTGCAATGTCAATGACTGGCACAAGATGGCAGTGTATAACCACAAGTGAAAAAAAAACCCCATAAGTATTAGTGCTTTGACAAGAAGAAACAATAGAAGGTAGTCCTGGGGTAATAAAGTAAAACCAAGGGATATGAGATATCATTTGACTCCACAAACATGTATGGGGTCCCAAAATAATTCTTTCAGAAAGGTGATAACAAATAGAAAAAAGGTAGTAACCAACTCTTGAACAGGCACATAAATAAGTTACCATAATACAATTTTACAAGTTGCCTTAATATAGTCAAAGTGTTATAAGTTAGAACAGGGAGCCAGGGACACACCACACCCGATGCATGTATCTCTTGGAAAGCTTCGTCCAAGGTTCAGCGTTATGGTATAAGGGTATGTTTCCAGATTCAGTATTTGCTGTGGATTGGACGCTGCGTACAGCCACAGCGTCCAAACCGCAGCGGCCAGATGTTACAGCATAGTGGAGGGGATTTTATGAAATCCCATGTCCACTATGTGTTCAAAGACGCCGGTGGGAGACCTGCGTATACGCACATGCGCGTCTTTCTAGACCGCAGCATGTCTATTTATCTTGCGGAGACACTCCGTCTCCGCAAGATACATAGCACCGTCCTATGTATAGGATGCGGTGATTCCGCGTGTGTTCAATGAACACATGTGGAGTCACCGTGCGTACAAAAGCTGGCAGCGCTTTGGACGGAGCCGGCATGTGCTGCGTCCAAAGCGCTGCCAATACTGAACGTGGAAACATACCCCAATGGTTTTCCCTGCACTTTATCTGTTTGCCTATGTTTTTTATCTAAACATCTTTTGTGTTTCTGCAGCAACATTCAACAGTTTAGCTGCTATTTCATAGAGCTGCCGGCAGTAGAGCTACGAAATGGGAAACAGCCGGACGTCGGACTTACCACACAAGGAGTCAAGGGGAAGTTAATGTGTGAGTACTATCTGAGTTTATAATATTATCCGTTACCTGTAGGATGGACTAATAAGATCGTCTTAACCAGGGTTTTTCTTTGGTTGTCTTTCCAGCCAAAACACGGTGATGCCTGGGCTACATAACGTGAAAATAAATATATAGAAGCTCAGTACCGACAGCAATTAAATAGATTATTCTTGCTCAAAAAAAAAATCAGATTTCTTATCAGATCTGGCACCAAAGATAAGTAACGGATAGCATCCAACATTAAAGGCTGGGTCTCACATAGCGATACACCAGCGATCCCGACAACGATATGCACTTGTCAGGATCGCTGGTGTATCGCTACATGATCGCTGCTGAGCTGCCAAACAGGCAGCTCAGGCAGCGATCAGTACAAGCGACACTGCGGGTAACATCGCTTAGTTACCCGCAGTGTACCTTGGATACCAGCGCCCTGATGCATGGAGCTGGTAACCAAGGTACACATCGGGTTTCCAGGCGCTGCGCGGTGCCTGGAAACCCGCTGTGTACCTTGGTTACCAGCTCCCTGCTTCAGGGAGCTGGTATCCAAGGTACACAGCGGGTTTCTAGGCACAGCCCCGCACCTGGAAACCCGCTGTGTACCTTGGTTACCAGCGGATCGCTGGTCTCCCGCCTGTCACACGCAGCGTTGCGTGCCTGTCAGCGGGAGACCAGCGATCAAAAAAATGTCCTGGCCTTTCAGCGACGATCAGCGATACCCGGCAGGGGGGCTGATCGTCGCTGAATGTCACACACAGCGATATCGCTGGTGAGCTCGCTGCTGCGTCACAAAACTAGTGACTCAGCAGCGATCTCGCTAGCGAGATCGCTGTGTGAGACGGGGGCTTTAGACCTGTGAGAGGTCTTTATCAAGGACATGTGTGATATACAAACATATCTACCTCATCTTGCCCTGTCCACTCCTTCCTCCATTTTTCTGAGTCGTTCCTACTATACTTTTTATCATCCTTATTTGTTTGAGTAATTCTGTGGAACAATTTTTACTGTGTAAATTTTTGTTTTTGGATGTCCAGTTCTGTTCTTATCCTACATATGTTTTTGTGCTACAATTGACACTGTATATATGACATCTTTAGTCGTTCGTAATTATGTTTTCTCCTTCGCCTCATTGGGGGACACACGACCATGGGTGTTATGCTGCTGCCACTAGGAGGACACTAAGCAAAATATATTAAAGAATTAACTCCTCCTCCGCAGTATACACCCTCTGCTGGCTCTCTCGTGAACCAGTTCTTGCTTAGTGTCTTTAGGAGGCACTAGGGTCTGAGTTCAGACCCCGACTTTTTAATTTATTTTATTTATTTAACTTTTTGATTTTGCTCATGGATAGAGGGCGACGGGGCCTTTCAGGGACCCGAACTCCCTACAACCTCAACAGGCGGCAACGCAGAGGATCACCTCTCTATACCCCCTCCTGCAACCTGACTCGGCCTGGGCTCTTAGGGGCGACGGATCCTTCAACGGGTCCGCTCTCCCCACACCAACAACGGACGGGCACGTGGGGTGTCGCCCCCACGTACCCCCTTCCGGAGCCAGACCCGCATCATGGCACTACAAGTCCCTACTTTCAAGAGCACATAATGTTTTTCTCTCTACCTCCTTACCAAAGGGATGGTAGATTGAGACAGTGACTGGTGCCAGGGAGTAAAGCCTCTCCACACTACTATCAAAGGGTGGTGGATCGAGGATCACAGTATGGCTTATGTACTGTTTTTTTACTGGACGCTGGGGAAGCCTCTACAATCGTGAGTACTGGATCCCTATATTGTCTGCGCCCTGGCGACCCTCAGACATAGCCGCTAGCGCGGCTGCCGGACTGTACTGCAGCCATATAGTAGTCCGGCTTCCTAACATACCGCGGCCGTCACGGACGTATCCGTGATGACGGCAGCTTCTCTAACGCCGTGGTCGCTGCGGCTGTGGTATTCATTTCGCGCAGCTACCTCGACTCTCACCGACGGGACCGTGATAGCCGCAGCGTTGCTAGCGCCGCGACCGCTGCGTCGCTGTGGCCGCGATCTTCAAATTTAGCCCCCGGCTTCGGTAGCCAGTTTAGGCCCAAACTCCGCCCCTTTTTTTCCCCTGCTCTGGTCCGCCCCCCTTCTTCGACCGCAGGCCGGCCTGTACAGAGCGGGGCGGGGACAGCACTGCATTTGGGCTTTGATGCCGCCCACTGCCTCTCACTCCTCCTTGGTTAGGCCCCTCTGATTCTGGCGCTTCTCGCATCACACGAGAAGCGCCAATTCTATTCTCTCTCTCACTTCCTGGCGCGTCTTTCACCTGAAGCTTGTGGTGAACGCCATCTTGCTCAGAGGACGCTCCGTGGTGCAAACACTCCGCTCGGGGACACGCTGGACCTGGGTAGAAGTTGCCACAGTAAGGCAGGTACACTACATATATTTTAGCTGCAGCATTAACCCTTCAGTTGCTGGTCTTAAACCCCGCTGTAGGTCTTATATCCTACTGCCGCAGCCATTAACCCTCCGCCGCAGGCATCATCTTCCCAGCTGCGCTATCTCTCTCTCTCTCTGCCGACCACTCGGCAGCCAATACCGACAGCCTTTTCCTCCAGCTCATTGCAGATTCCTTAGAATAATTGCATTATGTCTCAATCAAAAGCTAATAAAAAAGCGGATAAGACGCACACGGTGATATATGCCTCATGTACCGCATGCAACGTTTCCCTACCACGGAAACATTCCAGTCCTCTCTGTGCGGACTGTGAAGCCTCAGGGCCTCAAGAGCCTCTCGCTACTGCGGAGCGAAACGATGCTAGTCCCCCTGAGTGGGCTGCCCCTTTGGTGCAATCTGTGACTAGTCCACCTGAGTGGGCTGCTTCTTTGGCGCAATCTGTGGCTTCTCTCGCAAAGGCCATAGAATCCCTTCATGGTCCCTCCGCCAGCCAAGGTGCTCCCTTATCCCCTGTAGCGGGGACTTCAGCCTCACAAGAGTTCCCCGCTGATAAGAGACGAGCGGCGTCGGAACATCCTTCTAGGAAACGTTCCAGGGACATGTCCTCGCGGAACTCCGAGGCCTCAGCATCCGCCAGCTCCGCATCTCACTCCCCTTCTCCAAGGACCGGCAGTGAGCATGACTCAGAATACGAGTCCGATGTGGGCCCAGATCCCAACTCCCCAGAATTCCAGGAGTCTATTGACTCGCTCATAGAAGCGGTTAATCACATTCTGGAAATTGATGAACAACCCGGTACTAATCCAGACCATCCCGTGTCTTTTAAGCAAACGAAACGCCCACATAGGGTTTTCGCTAACCATCCTGAGTTTACTGACATCCTTAAGAGGCATAGAAGTCGCCCAGACAAGCGATTCTCAGGTCTAAAGCCGCTAGAAGCACGGTACCCTTTTCCATCTACTCTGAGGCAGGAGTGGACTGAATCCCCTGCAGTAGATCCGCCCATATCAAGACTCGCTTCAAGGACCCTTTTGTCTCTGACGGATGGATCTTCCATTAAAAACCCCACCGATAGGCAGATTGACAGCATGGCCAAGTCAGTCTTTGAGGCTGCTGGAGCCGCCTTATTCCCTTCATTCGCCACCACGTGGGTAGCTAGAGCTATGGTTGCCTGGGCAGAAGCCATCGTGAAATCTAATAGGAATAATAGCCTACCATCGGAGGTGATTGGCTTCGCCTATCTAATCGCCCAGGCAGGAGATTACGTTGTTCATGCTTCTCTCGATGCGGCTAATTGTGCTGCACTTACAGCCGCCAACGCTGTTACCATCAGAAGAGCCTTGTGGCTACGTGAATGGCGGGCGGATTCTGCATCAAAGAAATCCCTGACCTCCATACCCTATCAGAATTGGCGTTTATTTGGAGACAAACTTGATCAGATTATCTCGGACGCTTCTGGGGGCAAAAGCAAATTTCTCCCTCAACGCAGGCAGAGTCGACCCTTTCGGAGCCAATTTCAGACTCGATTCCGCCCTTTTCGCAGTACCACAGGCTGGTCATCCTCAGCCACTTCCACTAGTGCATCACGTCCCCCACGAAGGGCCAGAGGTTTTCAACCTTCATTCAGACCCTCTAACTCCTGGAGAAACAATCTCCTCGCTCCAGACCCAAGAGCGGCCCTGCCCGCAAATGCTCTTCTCAATGACTCCTTGCCGTGTCTGCAAGACACAGGCAAGGTAGGCGGCCGCCTATCCTTGTTTCGCCGAGTCTGGCTATTGGTCGTTCACGACCAATGGGTCAGAGACCTCGTGTCTTCCGGATACAAAATCGAGTTCTCGTCTCCTCCTCCTACGCGCTTCTTTTAGTCCCGTCTCCCAAGAGCCAAGACGCGTGTAGTTCTTTTTCACCAGGCCATAGACGCCCTTCGCAACAGCGCCGTCATCGTTCCGGTTCCTCCCACGGAAAGATTCAAGGTTTTTACTCAAATCTGTTCGTGGTTCCAAAGAAGGACGGAACCATGCGTCCAATCCTAGATCTCAAACTTCTGAACAAGTTCGTAACGGTGCGCCACTTCAGGATGGAGTCCCTCCGTTCTGTCATCGCGTCTCTGGAAAAAGGGGAATACTTGGCGTCAATCAACATCAAGGACGCATATCTCCACATTCCAATCTTCGAAAATCATCAAAGATTCCTACGCTTCGCAGTTGGAGACGAACATTTTCAATTCACGGCTTTGCCATTCGGCCTGGCCACAGCCCCAAGAGTATTCACAAAGGTCATGGCGGCCGTCATGTCCATTCTACAC
Organism: Oophaga sylvatica; assembly: GCA_033576555.1. Lineage (NCBI taxonomy): Eukaryota > Metazoa > Chordata > Amphibia > Anura > Dendrobatidae > Oophaga > Oophaga sylvatica. The sequence continues at coordinate 349,137,230 of JARQOD010000004.1, read as the reverse complement.
TCTCGGGGTGTGGTGGTTCTACCTTACTTAGACGATCTTCTCGTCAAGGGTCCATCTTTTCAGGACTGTGCGGAAAGCGTCCGTATCACAGTCGACACTTTATCCCGCCTAGGTTGGCTGATCAACCTGGAGAAATCTTCCCCTGTTCCGTCCCGGCAAATTCCCTTTCTGGGGATGATCTTAGACACTTTCCGAGGGTTGGTAATTCTCCCTCCAGACAAGATTTCCTCGCTGACCCGAGGAGCCCAATCTCTATTTCTGGCCCGCTATCACTCACTTCGGTTCGCCATGCAGATCCTGGGGAAAATGGTGGCATCCATCGAAGCAGTACCATTTGCCAAATTTCACCTCCGTCCACTCCAACAGGCTTTGATCTCAGCCTGGGACAAGAATCCAGCCTCCTTAGCTCACCTGTTTTGTCAGGCACCCAAAATCAGACGGTCTCTCCGATGGTGGGCTGCAACGTCCTCATTGGATCAGGGAAGATCTTTTCTACCTGTGCACTGGCTGGTAGTAACCACCGATGCCAGTCTACTCGGATGGGGTGCGATCTTTCGTCACCACACGGCTCAGGGACGTTGGTCTACGAGGGAAACCAGTCTTCCCATCAATATTCTCGAGATCCGAGCAATAAGGCTGGCTCTTCATCACTTCCATCATCTTTTGGCCGGACGTCCCGTCCTGATCCAATCGGACAACGCCACGGCTGTGGCGTACATCAATCGCAAAGGAGGCACGCGAAGCAGAAAAGCGATGATCGAGGTAACGCACATTTTGCAATGGGCCGAGACAAATCATTCGCCCATCTCGGCAGTTCATATTCCGGGAGTAGAGAATTGGGAGGCGGATTTCTTCAGCCGCCAGGGCATAGTCTCAGGAGAATGGTCTCTTTACCCGGAAGTCTTTCATCAAATTTGCCAGCGCTGGGGCACTCCAGATGTGGACCTCATGGCCTCCAGGCGGAATGCCAAGGTCCCGGCATTTGTAGTCCGATCCCGAGATCCGTCAGCCATCGGCTCGGACGCCCTAGTACTTCCATGGGGCCTGTTTCGTCTCCCTTACATCTTTCCCCCTCTTCCACTGATCCCAATGGTCATACGGAAGATCAAGGCGGAAGGCGTTCCGGTGATCCTCGTTGCCCCCGATTGGCCACGCCGAGCTTGGTATGCGGAATTAGTACATCTGCTCGCCGACGTTCCTGGCGATTACCGGATCGGCCGGATTTGCTATCCCAGGGACCCATTTGCCACCAGAACTCTAGAGTTCGGAGTTTTAATGGCCTTGCCATTGAATCCTGGATCCTAAACCGAGCAGGTTTCTTTGGTCCAGTGGCATCCACCATGATCAAGCTAGGAAACCTGTGTCCATGCTCATCTACCATCGGATTTGGAAAACATTTTTTTCATGGTGCAAGGATAAAGGTCGTCCCCCTTTGGTGTTTTCCATTCCCTGCATTCTGGAATTTCTTCAAGCAGGATTAGATTCGGGTCTAGCATTGGCCTCTCTCAAGGGCCAGGTCTCCGCTCTATCTGTGCTTTTTCAGCGGCGGATAGCTTCCAAGCTACAGGTCAAGACTTTCATGCAGGGAGTTTCGCATCTTGTCCCTCCTTACAAGATGCCCTTGGAACCTTGGGACCTTAACTTGGTCCTCAGCGCTCTACAAGAGGCTCCTTTTGAGCCATTGCAGGAGGTTTCCTTTTCTCTCCTCTTTTGGAAAATTGCCTTTCTTGTGGCAATAACCTCGATCAGACGGGTTTCGGAACTGACAGCTTTGTCGTGCAAACCTCCGTTTCTGATTTTTCACCAAGACAAGGTGGTGCTTAGAACATCCCCGTCTTTCTTGCCGAAGTTCGTTTCGGCTTTTCATCTGAATGAAGACATAGTTCTGCCCTCGTTCTGTCCGGCTCCAGTACATCGTACTGAAAAAGCTCTCCACACTTTGGATTTAGTGAGAGCTCTTAGAAGATACATTTCCAGAACAGCATCTTTCCGCAAATCTGATGCCCTTTTCGTGCTTCCGGAGGGACACAGAAAAGGTTTGCCAGCTTCTAAGGCCACAATAGCCAGATGGATTCGCTCAGCAATCCAAGAATCTTACCGCGTCAAGGGTCAGCCTATCCCGGCTGGGATCAAGGCACACTCCACTCGGTCAGTGGGGGCTTCTTGGGTCGTCCGGCACCAAGCTTCCGCACAGCAAGTGTGCAAGGCTGCGACTTGGTCCAGTCTTCACACGTTTGTAAAGCATTACAAAATTCATCCTCAAATCTCTTCAGATGCTGCCCTCGGCAGACAGATTCTGCAATCGGCAGTTTCGCATCTGTAGGTTCCTTCAATTGCTATTTCTGTACGCATTGGGTGCGTGAGGTTTTTCACCTGTTGTGATGTTTTTTTGTACCCACCCAGGGACTGCTTTAGGACGTCCCATGGTCGTGTGTCCCCCAATGAGGCGAAGGAGAAACAGGGATTTTTGTGTATTCACCGTAAAATCCTTTTCTCCGAGCCACTCATTGGGGGACACAGCACCCACCCTGTTGGCCTATTGGCTCGTATTCAGTTTTTGGTTTTGACGTATTGCAATTCTGTTTGTAAATTCTGTTTATGAGCTCCTACTGCTTTTGCACCGAACTGGTTCACGAGAGAGCCAGCAGAGGGTGTATACTGCGGAGGAGGAGTTAATTCTTTAATATATTTTGCTTAGTGTCCTCCTAGTGGCAGCAGCATAACACCCATGGTCGTGTGTCCCCAATGAGTGGCTCGGAGAAAAGGATTTTACGGTGAGTACACAAAAATCCCTGTTTTCATATGTTTGTAAACCACAGATGTCCTTGACAAAGATCTCTCACAGGTCGAAACCGTGGATGCTAGCTGTTCCTTTTCTTTGGTACCCGATCTGATAAGAAATCTGATTTTTTTTTTTTTTGCAAGCAAGAATAATCTACCAGTATTTAATTTGTGTCGGTGCTTAGGTTCTCTCAAAACACGACTACTTTGATAGCAGTGTCCTGGCTTCCTGTTATCTAAATACCTGGGCTTCATAAAGTGTCAGTCTGTGGTGCTGAATCTATTTTGTGAAAATGGGTCTTTTCAACATGCTATTTTTATTCATTGCTAGAAATACCCATGTATGAATGCTGGCTGTTGGATCATATAAACTTGTTTGCTTGATTATCTTGAGTCATTTTGATTTAAAGTAAAAAGATGAGGTCAGAGTGTTTTATAACCTGAAATACTTTTTGTTTTTAAGGTCATTAGTTGAAGAATTCAGAAAGACTTTGTGTTCATTGTGGCAGGGTAACCAGACTGCGTTCAGCCCAGAATCTTTATTCTACGTCGTATGGAAAATCATGCCAAGCTTCAGGTAATTTTGGCATTTATGGTAATCAACATCTTACAGACTAAATAAAGATAAAGCATTTACTTACTGTATATATTGCATATAGTAAATAGTAGACTTAGCTTGTCTTACTCAAGCACAGATTTAGCTTAACAAATATTCAAGAAAAGATGAGGTGGAAAGAATAAGAATACCGTAACAGCTGTTTCTTCTTAATAAGCAACTTTGAGATCACTTATAAGCTTAAAAAAGTGGCTATCCCCTTCTAGGACCACAATGTGGGTGTCTACATCCATCAGAAGAATCTTTCAGTTGCCCAGATTAATCCTGGTAACTTCCTTTAAAATACCATTCTGTTGACTTAGCGTTCACCCACCTTATATATTTCTGTTTGAGGTAATCTTTGTGTTGAGGTGCTAGTAACACAACATATCGTATTTTTCGGACTATAAGACTCATCGAACCATAAGACGCACTTAGGTTTTAGAGGAGGAAATTAGGAAAAAAAAAACTGAAGCAAAAAATATGGTCAATTCTTTACTTAATATCACCTATCCTGGTAAATATGGTCCCCTCATCCCCCATCCTGATACACATGGCCCTCATTCCTATCCTGGTATGCATGGCCCCTCATCCTTATCCTGGCAGGAATGTTCGCCCTCATCCCTATACTGGTATGGAGGGTCCCCATCTCATTCAAGTATGCATGGCCCTATCCTTAACCTGATATGATTGGCCCCCATCCCAGTCCTGGTATACATGGCCCCAGCCTTATCCTAGTATACATGACCCCATCCTTATCCTGGTATACATGGCCCTATCCCAGTCCTAGTTTGATTTGTCCCATCCTTATTCTGGTATGATTGGCCCCATACCGTTCCTTGAATGATTGGTCCCATCCTTATTCTTGTATGATTGGCCCCACCAGAAAAGATTAAAAAAACAAACCATTACCCTTGCCTTCCTCTGCTCCCTCGCACTGTCCTGCTCAGATGCCAGCATCTACTTAATGCTTGTAAGCAGCACATGACAGGGACGTCATGCGCTGCTCACAAGCAGAGCACAGCTGTCGGAATACTCACCTGGACTGTTCATCGGAGATCGCGGTGAGTGTTCGGCTGACACTGCGTGCTACTGAAGAAGAATGAATGCTCACCGCGATCTCCGATGAACCGTCCTGGTGAGTGTTCCGGCAGCTGTGCTCTGCTTGTGAGCAGCGCATGACGTCCCTGCCATGCGCTGCTTACAAGCATTAAGCAGTTGCTGGCACCGGAGCAGGACACTGCGAGGAAGCGGAGGAATATAAGTGTAATGGTTTGTTTTTTTAATCTTTTCTGATGGGACTAATCATTCCGGGAACGGGATGGGGCCAATCATACCAGAATAAGGATGGGACCAATCATACCAGGAACGGGATGGGGCCAATCATACCAGAATAAGGATGGGACCAATCAACCAGAATAAGGATGGGGCCAATCATACCAGTAACGGGATGGGACCAATCATACCAGCAACGGGATGGGGCCAATCATACCAGAATAAGGATGGGGCCAATCATACCAGCAACGGGATGGGGCCAATCATACCAGCAACGGATGGGCCATCATACCAGCAACGGGATGGGGCCAATCATACCAGAATAAGGATGGGGCCAATCATACCAGCAAGGGGATGGGTCCAATCATACCAGGATGCCAGAAAAATGAGTATTCATTGCCCTCCACGCCGATGGGCGTGGAATTCAGTGCATATTCACTTCTCCCTAGGAGCATGCACAGGAGTTAGCTGGGCCGCTGGCTCCAGTCTCCTGTGACCTGCTGCTCTGCCGAATCGACTCCCCCCACCACAGCCAGAGCCCACCTCCCCACCACAGCCAGAGTCCGTACTTCCGGACTATAAGACGCAGCCCCTCCACTTCGCCTCATTGGGGGACACAGGACTATGGGTCTATGCTGCTGCCACTAGGAGGCTGACACCAAGTGAATACAAAAAAAATTAGCTCCTCCTCTGCAGTATACACCTACCACTAGCTCCAGCCCGTACCAGTTCATGCTTAGTGTCCGTAGGAGGCACATGGGTTTGGTCTTCAGACCATATTTTATTTTATTCTTTTTACCATTTTTCCTTTTTTTTTTTTACTATTTTTCCATGGATTACAGGGGCGACGAATCCTTTCAAGGGTCCAATCTCCCCAAACCAATAACAGGCGAGCACGTGGAGTGTCACCTCCACGTATCCTCTCCTGCAACGTGCAAGCCATGCCTGAGCTTTATTTTAGGGGCGACTGGTCCCTTCAGGGCACCGCTCTCCCCGCACCAGCAACAGACGGGAACATGGAGTGTCGCCTCAATGTGCCCCCTTCTGAAGCCAAGCTTCAGTTGGACAACAGCCCTGTCCTATCCTAGGGATTGAACCCCTTGGATTCACATAGGCTCTCATGGCGTCCGTGCGGCCCCCACTGAATCGCCACTGACTGAACAGCGGCGACGGATGGAGGGCGGACGGTCCCTCTCCACCTTCCTGTCAAAGGGATGGTGGATTGAGGGTTCCCTGCACCGTCCATATTCCAGATGACCTGAAGGCAAGTGTGGACCCAGGCCATAGTATGTCAGCTACAAAAATGTCCAAAAACATATTCCTGCAAATTTAAAGGGACCTTCACCATGGAAAGAACTCCAAGATTGCATCAAAGTATAGGGATGTGTGATAACAGTCTAAAGCAAAAAGTGGATACAGAGTATCCAAACACATCACTCAAAAGAGAGAGTATATAAAAAAGTAACAAACTTTATTTGATATTTAGTCCAAAGATATCAAAGTCATAATTGACAAAGCAAAAAAGTACAAGAGGAAAGGAATACAGACTCAAGTAAAATGCACATAGTGGGATAAAGGGAAATGAGTAAAAGACTCAGGGATCATGTGACGTAAGGTCAGACACCAACATATCAAAGATAGGTGTGCACACCTTCCCTTGAAAAAGCGGTACGCGAAACGCGCGTCGGGACATCTGTGATATTGGGACAAACTTATTATGGGTATGTGTCGGTTGCTATATTTATACCAACCTATCTTTGCACGTGCACTTTATATTGCCTGATTATTTGTGCTAGGCTTTATTTATGCATTTTGATGTGCTGGCATCTGACCATAGGCTGAGACATCCATGTTTATTCATCTTTGCACATGCACTTTACAGTCATGGCCAAAAGTTTTGAGAATGACACAAATATTTTTTTTTTCACATGACTGTTTCCCTCGGGTTTTTTGTGTGTTTGACAGATGTTTTTATCACAACAGAAATATAAAAATTTGAAACAAATGGGGAACAAAAGCTTATATTAAACAGTTTTGAATGATTTTTAAAGCAGCAAGTCAATATTTGCAGTGTTTTACCCTTCTTTAGGGCCTTGCATTTCTCCCTTGGGGGGCTCTCAATCAACTTTTGGGCCCAAAACCCGACCCGATCAGTCCATTTCCCCGCACAATCAATCTTTCATTTTTTCAGAATTTTTGGGTTTTTTTTTGGGCCACCCGGCTCTTGAGATTGGGCCACAAGTTCTCAATGGGGTTAAGATCTGGGGGGTTTTTTCCCCCCCATGGACCCCAAAAACTCTAAGTTTTGTTCCCCGAGCCATTTAGTATCACCTTTGCTTTATGGGAAGGGCCCCTTTACATGCTCGAAAAAGGGATTTTTATCGCCAAACTGCCTTGGAGGGGTTTTGGGGGAAGTTGCTCTTGGAGGGCATTCGGGGACCATCTTTTTCTGCTGTGTTTTTTGGCCCAAAAAGTGAGAGCCAAAACCCTTGGGTGAGAACAACCCCACCATTTAAGGTTTCAGGGTGCTTAACATTTTTGGGGGGAACAAACTGGGGGAACGCTCACCTTTTCTTTTCCGAATGGGGTTTTCCTGATG
>JARQOD010000004.1:349097934-349129880 GCA_033576555.1 Oophaga sylvatica | reverse complement strand
CCCCCCCGCGGGGCCGGACTGACTGCACCAATGTTTCCGGCTTCCTAACATACCCCGGCCGTCACGGAGTACCCGTATGCGGCACTTCTCTAACGCCTGGTCGCGCGGCTGGGGGATTCATTCGCCCCCCGATCTCACCGAGGGGGCCCTGATAGCCGCACGTTGCTACCCGCGACCGTCGTCCCTGGGGGGCCGGATTTTCAAATTAGCCCCCGGCTTCGGTAGCCATTTTGGCCCCAAACTCCCCCCTTTTTTTTCCCCCCTTTTTTCCCCCCCCCTTCTTCGACCCGGGCCCGGCCTGACAGGCGGGGGACAAAACTGCTTTTGGGGGCTTTGATCCCGCCCACGCCCTCACTCCCCCTTGTTCCCCCTCTGATTCTGGGTTCTCGCCCCAGAACCCAATTCTTTCTCTTTTCTACTTCCTGGCGCTCTTTCCCCTAACTTGGGTGAACCCCATCGTAAAGGGGGAAAGCTCCGGGTGCAAAAACACCCCCCTGGGGACACCGGGCCCGGGGTAAAAGTTGCCACAGAAAGGGCGGTCATACAAAATTTTTTTCTGCAGGCTTTAAACCCCTCTTTTTCTGGTTTTAACCCCGCGTGGGCTTTATCCTACTCGCACCCATTAACCCCCCCGCCGCACATATCTTCCCACTGCCTATCTCTCTCCTCTCCCGACCCTCGCAGAAATTCCGAAGCCTTTTCCCCCCCTTTGAAATTTCCCTTAAAAAATTGCATTTTTTCTCAATCAAAAAGCAATAAAAAACGGAAAAACCACCGGGATATATGCCTATTACCGCAGCAACGTTTCCCTACCACGGGAAACATTCCACCCTCTCTGTGCGGACTGTGAAGCCTCGGCCCCAAACCTCCCTCTGGGGCGAAACGATCTAGCCCCCCTGAGTGGGCTCCCTTTTTGGGTGCAACTGTGACTATCCCCTAGTGGTGTTTTTTTTGGCGAAATCGTGGCTTCCCCCCCAAAAAAGGCCATAGAATCCCTTCAGGTCCCTTTTCCCCCCCCAAAGGTGCCCCTTTATCCCCTTAGCGGGGACTTCCCCTCAAAAGGGGTTTTCCCCCCAACGCATGGAAAAAACGACGGGTCGGAAAAAATCCTTCTAGGAAAGTTCCAGGGACATGTCCCCGCGGAACCCCGGGGCCTCACCCCCCCGCCACCCCGCATCTCCCCCCCCTTTTCCCAAGGACCGGCGTGACATACTCAAAATAGGTCGATGGGGCCCCCCCCCCCAATCCCCAAAATTTTTCCGAGTTTTGACCCTCAAAAGGGGGTTTTAATCCCTTTGGGGGAAAAATTGATAAAAACCCCCCGGTACTAATCCAACCATCCCTTTTTTTTAAAAAAAACCAAACGCCCACTGGGTTTTTTCGCAACCTCCTATTTTTCCCTAAACTTTAAGAGGCTTTAAACCCCGGGGGCCCAAGCGTTTCCGGTCTCCCCCGCTAAAAGGGGGGTACCCTTTTCCTCACTCTAGGCGGGGGACTGAATCCCCTCCCATAGATCCGCCCTTTAAAAAGACTCGCTTAACCCCCCTTTTGGGCTCTAAACGGATGGATCTCCAAAAAAACCCCCCACCCGGTGGGCAGATTAAAAAGGCCAAGTCAGTTTTTTGAGGCTGCTGGACCGCCTTACCCCTTCATTCGCCCCCCCCGTGGGGCTAAGCTATTTTGGGCCTGGCAAACCATGGGAAAAATTAAAATAGGAATAATACCTACCATCGGGGTTTTTGGGGCTTCGCCTAAAAACCCCCCGGGGGAAAAATTTTTGTTAAAGCTTTCTCAGGGGGCAATTGTGTGCACTTACAGCCGCCAACGCGGGTTACCATAAAAACCCCCTTTGGGGCTACGTAAAATGGGGGGGATTTTTCATCAAAAAACCCCCCTGACCCCCATCCCCTAAAAAATTTGGGGCGTTTTTTTTGGAGAAAACTTGATAAATTTAAACTCGACGCTTTGGGGGGAAAAGCAAATTTCTCCCCAACCGGGCCCGAGTCGACCCTTTCGGACCAATTTCAACCGATTCCCCCTTTTTTGCAGTACCAGGGGGTGCCCATCCCCCCCCCCCCCATTCCCCTGTGCTCACTTCCCCCCCAAGGGGGCCCGGGGGGTTTTTAAAATTCATTCAAAACCCCTAATTTCCAAAAAAACAATCTCTCGCTCCAAAACCCCAAAAGCCCCCCCGCCCCCAAAGGGCTTTCAAAACTCCTTCCTTTCTGCAAGACACAGGAAAGGGGGCCCCCTACCTTGTTTCCCGAGTCTGGCTATTGTTTTCCGCCAGGGGGCGAGTCTGTTTTTTCCGGGGAAAAAAACGATTTTTTTCCTCGCTCCTCCTCCTACGCGCTTCTTTAGCCCCCGTCCCCCAAAGGAGCCAAAAAACTTTGTAGTTCTTTTTCCCGGGCCCATAGCCCCCCTTTTCGCAACGCGCTTTCATCTTCCCCTTTCCCCCGGGGGAAAAGATTCAATTTTTTTACTAAAATCTTTTTGGGGGTTCCCCAAAAAAGGGAAAAAAACCCCATGCGCCCAACCCGATAAAAAACTTTGAACTTTTTCGTAACGGTGCGCCACTTCAGGGGGAGCCCCCCCTTTTTGGAAAACGCGTCTCGGAAAAAAGGGGGGAATATTTGGGGTAAACCCACATCAAGGACCATCCCCATTTTTCCCTCTCGAAAATCATCAAAGATTCCTACCTTCGCATTTGGGGACGAACATTTTAAAATTTAGGGGTTTGCCATTCGCCGGCCCCCCCCCCCAAGAGTATTCAAAAAAGGGAGGGCGGCCTTTGTCCTTCTACACTCTGGGGTTTGGGGGTTCACCTTTTTTTAAAACGATTTTCTCGTAAAAAGGGGCCCCCCCTTTTTCAGGACTTTGGGGAAAACGCCCATCCATCACATTTTTTCCCGCCGGGTTTGGGGGTAAAAATGAAAAAAATTTTTCCCCTTTTTTCCCCCCGGGGAAATTTCCCCCTTTGGGGGTGATTTAGACATTTTTCCGGGGGTTTGGGAATTCTCCCCCGAAAATTTCCTCGCTGACCCAGGACCCCAAAACTCATTTCTGGCCCCTTCACTCACTTTTCCCGCCATAAACCTGGGGAAAAGGTGGCACCCTCAAAACTTTCCCCTTTCCCCAAAATTTTACCCCGCCCCCCAACACTTTGATCTCCCCTTTGGCAAAAATCCACCCCCCCTTTGCTCCCCCGTTTTTTTTGGGGCCCCCAAAAAACAAGTCTCTCCGAGGGGGGGCTGCAACGCCCCCTTGGGGTCAGGAAATCTTTTTACCTGGGCACGGGGCGGGAAAAACCAAAACCCATGCCATCTACTCGGGGGGGGGCCCTCTTCGTCACCCCCCGTGGGGGTTTTTGGGCCTACGGGGAAAACCCCTTTTCCCCTTATTTTCAGACCGACAAAAAGGGGTGGCTTTTTACACTTCCACTTTTTTGGGCCCGGACGTCCCGCCTGATCCACTCAACCCCGGGGGCCCGTGGGTACATCAATCGCAAAGGAGCACGCGAACAGAAAGCGAATCGAGGAACCACTTTTGCGGGGGGCCGAGAAAATCTTCCCCCATCTCGGCAGTTCAACCCGGGGGAAAAGAATTGGGAGGCGGATTTTTCCCCCCCCGGGGGGGCATAGTTCGGAAAGCCTTTTACCCGGAAGTCTTTCATAAAATTTTTCCACGCTGGGGATTAAAAGGGGACCCATGGCCCCCACGGAATGCCAGCCCCGGGGTTTGTAGCCCATCCCCAGATCCCACCCAAAAGGGGGTGGGGCCCCATACTTCCAGGGGGCCCTTTTTTTGTCCCCCTTTTCATTTTTTCCCCCTCTTCCCCTGACCCCAAAAGGTCATACGGAAGATCAAGGCGGAAGGCTTTCCCGGGGGATCCTCGTTGCCCCCGTTTGGCCACCCCCAGTTTGGGTAGCAAAATAGTACATCGCTGCCCCGTTCCCTGGGGATTCCCGGTCGGGGGGTTTCCCCCCCCCGGGGGCCCTTTTTCCCCCAAACCCTTAGATTCGGAGTTTGGGGTTCCCCTTGACCCGGTCCAAACCGACGGTTTTTTTGGGGCCGGGAAACCCCATGATCAACAGGAAATTTCCGTCATCTACGGGGTTGGGGAAAAAATTTTTTTTCATGGTGAAGGATAAAGGTCGCCCCTTTTTGGTTTTTCCCCTTCCCCCAAACTGAATTTTTTTAAAGGGGGTTAATTGGGGGTTGCTTTTGGCCCCCAAAGGGGGCCAGGCCCCCCTTATCTGGCTTTTTCACGGGGATAGTTCCCAAGCTCAGGTCAAATTTTATGCGGGGGTTTGATTTCCCCCCTTACAAATCCCCGGGAAAAATTGGGGGCCTTTAAACGGGGCCCAGCCTCCAAGGGTCCTTTTGCCCGGGGGTTCCTTTTCTCCCTTTTTGGAAATTGCCTTTTGGGGCAAAAACCTCGTCGACGGGTTGGAACGACACTTTGTCGTGCAAACCCCCCCGTTTCTGTTTTTTTTCACCAAGAAAAGGTGGTTTTTAAACATCCCCCTTTTTTCCAAAATTCTTTCCTTTTCATGAATAAAGAAAATTTCCCCCTCTTTGTCCGTCCAGTAATCTATGAAAAACTCCCAACTTGGTTTGGGGCCCTTTAGAAGATACATTTCCAGAAAAATTTTTTCCCCAAATCTCCCCCTTTTTTTGTGCTTCCGGGGGCACAGAAAAGGTTTGCCACTTCTAAGCACAATACCAATGGATTCCTCCAATCCGAATCTTACCGCGTAAAGGGGGCACCTACCCCCCGGGGATGGGCACACCCTGGTCGGGGGGCTTCTTGGGTCGTCCGGCCCAAGCCCCGCACAGAAATTGCAAGGCTGCGCTTGGTCCATCTTCCATTTTTGAAACTTTAAAAAATTTTTCATCCAAAAATCTTTCAATGCCCCCCTCGCAAAAAAGATCTGCAAGGGCATTTGATCGTAGGTTTTCAATTTTTTTTCTAAAACCTTGGGTGCGTGAGGTTTTTCCCTTTTATTTTTTTTTGTACCCCCGGGACGTTTTAGGAGTCCCATGGTCTGTGCCCCCCCCAATGAGCAAAGGAAAACGGGGATTTTTGTGTATTCACCGAAAAATCCTTTTCCCGACCCCCTTGGGGGGACACAGCACCCCCCTTTGGCCCTTTTTTGGCTTTTCAGTTTTTTTTTTGACTTTTTAAATTTTCTGTTTTTTAATTCGTTTAGACCCCTCTGTTTTGCACCGAACTGGTTCAAGACCCAAAGGGGGTGTTTTGGGGGAGGGGTTTTAATTTTAAAAATTTTGCTTTGCCCCCAGGGGCAGCACATAAACCCATGGTGTGTTCCCCCCAAGAGGGCCGAGAAAAGGATTTTACGGGTACAAAAAACCCTGTTTTTTTTTTTAAACCACAGAGCCTTGACAAAGATCTCTCACGCAAAAAGGGATGCACTGTTCCTTTTCTTTGGTACCCTCGAAAGAAATTGTTTTTTTTTTTTTTGAAGCAGAAAATCTACCGATTTAATTTTGGTGGTGCTTGGTTTCTCAAAACACGACACTTTGATACGTTCCTGGCTTCCTGTTTCAAAAACCTGGGGTTATAAAGTGTCATCTGTGGGCTGAATTTTTTTGTGAAAAAGGGCTTTTCAACTCTATTTTTATTCATTTTTAGAAAACCCCTGTATAAAAGGGGTGTTGGGGTCATATAAAAAGTTTGTTTATTTTTGATCATTTATTTAAAGTAAAAAAATGAGGGGGAAATGTTTTTTTAATGAAATACTTTTTGTTTTTAAGGCTTAGTTAAAAAACAAAAGACTTTGTGTTTTTTTGGAGGGAACCAGACTGCGTTTACCCGAATCTTTAAATTCGTCGTATGGGAAAACATGCCCCCTTCAGTAAAATTTTTTTTTTTATGGGGAAACAACATCTTACAGACTAAATAAAGAAAAACATTTTCTTTGATTTTTCAATAAAAAGAGATTTGCTTTCTTACTCAAAAAATTTTGCTTAACAAAAAAAAAAAGTGATTTTGGGAAAAAAATAAAAAACCCAAAGCTGTTTCTTCTAAAAACAATTTTTGTCCTTTAAGCTTTTAAAAAATGGTACCCCCTTTTGGACCCCAAAGTGGTTCTACATCATCAGAAAATCTTTCATTCCCAGATAATCCTGGTAAATTCCCCTTTTAAAAAAACCTTCTGTTGCTTAGCGTTCACCCACCCTTTTAAATTTCTTTTGAGGGAATCTTTTTTGTTGAGGTAGTAAAACAAAACGTATTTTTCGATAAAATCAAAAACCTAAGACGCACTTGGGGTTTTTGAGGAGGAAATTGGGAAAAAAAAAAAAGAAGCAAAAAAAATTTGGGCAATTCTTTACTTAAAAACACCCACCGGTAAATTGGCCCCTCACCCCCCCCCTGAACCATCCCCTCTTCCCCGGTTGCAGGGGCCCCCCATCCTTATTTGGAAATGTTCCCCTCATCCCTTATGGTATTGGGGGGTCCCCATTCATTCAAGTATCACCCTACCTTAAACCTGAAAGTTGGCCCCCTCCCCTCCGGAACAGGCCCCCCCCTTACCCGTTACAGACCCCCTCCTTTTCCGGGATACAGGGGCCCATCCTCCATTTGATTTTTCCCCCCTTTTCGGGATGATTGGCCCTTCCGTTCCTTTTAAAGATTGGTCCCACCTTATTTTGTATGATTGGCCCCCCCAAAAGATTAAAAAAAAAAAACCATTTCCTGCCTTCCTGCTTTTCCCCCACTGTCCTGCTCGTGCCCGCATCTTTTAATCTGTAAACCACAGACAGGGATCATCGCTGCTCCAAGAAGGCACGCTGTCGGAATATCCCTGGATGTTACGGAGACGCGGTGAGTGTTCGGTGACACTGCTGAAGAAGAAGAATGAATGTCACCCCCGATCTCCGATGAACCGTCCTGGTGGTTTCCGGCTGTGTCCTTTGAGCAGCGCATGACGTCCCGGGGGGCCTGGCTGTTACAACATTAACATTGCTGGCACCGGGCAGGACACTGCGGGGGAACGGAGGAATATTTTTTTAAAGGTTTTTTTTTAATTTTTTTGGGGGCTAATCATTCCGGGAAGGGGGGGCCCAAAACTACAAAAAGGATGGGACCAACATACCGGGAAAGGGGTGGGGCCAATATACCAAATAAGGGGGGGGCAAATAAACCCCAAAATAAGGGGGGGGCCCAACATACCGTAACGGGGGGGGCCAATCATCCGAAAGGGGGGGTGGGGCCAATCATACCAAAAAAGGGGGGGCCCCAACATACCACAAGGGATGGGGCCAAAAACCAGCAAGGGGGGGGGCCATCCAGCAGGGTGGGCCAAATACCAGAAAAAGGAGGGGGGCCAACATACCCAAGGGGGGGGCCAAAATCCGGATCCGAAAAAAGTATTCATTCCCTCACCCCGAGGGGGGGAAATCGTGCTTTTTTTATTTTCCCCCTAGGGGCATGCACAGGAGGGGGGCCGCGGCCCGTTCCTTGACCGCTGCTTGCCGAATCGACTCCCCCCACCCACCAACCCCACCTCCCCCACAGCCAATCCTATTTTCCGGACTAAAACCACCCCCACTTCGCCCATTGGGACACGGGAATGGGGGTATTGCCCCCTGGGGGGCTGACCCCAAGGAAACAAAAAAAATTGCTCCTCCTTGGTTACACCTCCCCTATCCCCCTTCCATTTATGCTTGTGTCCCGGGGGCACATGGTTGGTTTCAGCCTATTTTTTTTTTTTTTTTTACCTTTTTTCCTTTTTTTTTTTTATATTTTCCAAAAGGTTAAAGGGGCGACGAACCTTTTTCAAGGGTCCAACCCCCCCAAACCCAAAATAACAGGCGGCCGTGGGTGCCCCCATACCCCCTCAACGTGCAAGCCATCCTGAGCTTTATTTTGGGGGGACGGGCCCCCTTCAGGGCACCGTCTCCCCCCCAGCAACAGGGGAAAAACATGGGTGTCCCCTCAATTGCCCCTTCTAAACCCCAAGTTCATTGGGGAAACAGCCCTGCCTATCCCAGGGATTGCCCCCCTTGGTTCACATAGGGTTTATGGCGTCCCCCCCCCCACTGAATCGCCCTGACTGAACACGCGCGGGGGGGGGGGGCGGCCCCCCCTCCCCCTTTGTCAAAGGATGGGGGTTTTTGGGTTTTCCCCGCCCCTCCTTTCCAATGCCTGGGGCAATGTGCCCCCGGCCAAAGAAATTTACAAAAAAAATTCCAAAAATTTCCGAAAATTTAAAAAGGGGCCTTCACCATGGGAAAAACCCGATTCATCAAAATATAGGGATGTGTATAACATCTAAAGCAAAAAGTGGATACAAGTATCCAAACAATCACTCAAAAGAGAAGTATAAAAAAATAACAAACTTTTTTTTATATTTAGTCCAAAGATATCAAAGTCAAATTACAAAGAAAAAAGTACAAAAAGGGAAAAGGTACAGACCAAGTAAAAGCACATAGGGGGAAAAAAGGGAAATGGTAAAAGACTCAGGGATCATGTACTAAGGCAGACCAACATACAAAGATAGGGGGCACACCTTCCCTTGAAAAAGCGGGGACCAAACGCGCGGGGACTCTGGAATTGGGAAAACTTTTTAGGTTTGTGGTTGCTATTTTAAACCCCAACCATTTTTGCAGTGCATTTAATGCCTGATTTTTTTTGGGTGGTTTTTTTTATGCATTTTGATGTGCGGCATCTGACCATGGCTGAGAATCCATGTTTTTCATCTTGCACTGCCTTTACAGCATCCAAAAAGTTTGAGAATGCAAAAAATTAATTTTTACGATCTGCTCCCCCTTGTTTTTGTGTGTTTGACAGATTTTTTATCACAGACAGAAATTAAAAAATTGCAAACAAAAGGTAACAAAAGTTATATTGACGTTGAAGGTTAATGCGCAAGTCAATATTGCATGTTCCCTTTTTCGGACCCTGCATTTCCCCGGCTGCTCTAATCAACTTCTGGACCAAATCTGATGATACAGTCCATTTTTTGCACAATCAATGTTTTTCATTTTGTCAAAATTTTTTAGTTTTTGTTTGCCACCCGTCTCTTGATGATTGCCCACAATTTCTCAATGGGATTAAGATCTGGGAGTTTCCAGGCCATGGACCCAAAATCTCTATGTTTTGTTCCCGAGCCATTTAGTTACACCTTTGTTTTTAAGCAAGGTGCTTCTTCAGCTCGAAAAGGCATTTTGACGCCAAACGCCTTGGGAGGGTGGGAGAAGTTGCTCTTGAAAAATTTGGTACCATTCTTTATTCATGGCGTGTTCTAGGCAAACTGTGAAGCCAATTCCCTTGGCAGAGAAGCAACCCCAAAACATGAATGGTTTCAGGATGCTTAACAGTTGGCATGAGGACAAAGAAGGGGTAGCGCTCACCTTGTCTTCCCCGAATGAGGGTTTTCCTGATGTCCCAAAAAATCGAAAAGGGGATTCATCAAGAAAAATAACTTTACCCCAGTCTCAGCATTCCACGCCGTACCTTTTGCAGAATCATTCTTCCATGATGTTTTTTCTGGGAGAAGTGGCTTCTTTGCTGCCCCCTTGAACTTGGCCTTGCTCCAAGAGTCTCCGCCTCACAGTGCGTGCAGATCACTCACACCTGCCCGTTTGCCTTTCCCTGAGCAAGCTCTGCAACTGCTGGTACCTGATCCGCAGCTGAAACACTTTTAAGAAGGGTCCTGGCCTTGGGTCTTTCTTGGGGCCCTGGAGCCTTTTTGGCAACAATGGAACCTCCCCCTCTTGAAGTTCTTGATGATGCATAGTTTTGTTGACTAAGGTCAATCTTTCTAGCTGCGATACTTTTCCCCTTTTAGGCCATTTTGTGCTTTTGCAATGATGACTGCACGTGTTTTTTAGAGATAACCATGGTTAACGGAAAGAAACAATGATGCCAAGCACCAGCTCCTTTTAAAGTGTCCAGTGGTGTCATTCTTACTTAATCATGACAGATTGATCTCCAGCCATGTCCTATCAACACCCACACCTGTGTTAATGGAGCTCACTGAAAAGAGTTAGCTGGTCCTTTTAAGGCAGGGCTGCAATGATTTTTGAATGTTTTTTTGGGGATAAAAGTTAATTTTCGAGCCAAATATTACTTTGAAAGAATTCCCTTTAAGCTGATCATCTTTATAACATTCCTGGGTAATGCAAATTGCCATTAAAAAAAAGTGAAGCATAGACTTTGTAAAAATTAATTTTGTGTCATTCTCAAACTTTTGGCCATGACTGGATACTGTTTGACTCCGTGGCATCTTTACTTTAGCATATGATAAAATTGTTTTCTGACCTTACGTCCATGACCCTGAACTTTTACTCATTTCCCTTTATCCCACTATGTGCATTTTACTTGAGTCTGTATTCCTTTCCTCTTGTACTTTTTTGCTTTGTCAATTATACTTTTTTTAAATCAGATGTTTTTTATTTAAAAATTGTCACATAAACTTTGACAAAATTTTAAAAACTTTAGCATATAATATAAACCGTATTCAACCTGACAGCAATATAACTATTTTTTACATCCTAAGCCCCCTACCCTCCCCCTCCACCCTAACCCTTCCCTTTTAAATCTTTTCACATTCACACACCATGTACATTTTGAACCCTTTTTTTTTTTCGAGAAAACCCACTTAAGACCCTGTTTAAATTTCCCAAAACTAGAGGGTCAAGGGCGCGAGGCAGACGCATTCTTTCTCTCATAAGAGCCTCCGAGCCAGGCTGGATGCCCCATCCACCACCCCACACATTCTCAAACCGCATGTTACCTCTTTTCGCATAAAAGTTCTGTTCCATCATAACAATAAAGTTAACCTTATTAATCGTTCTTGTCTAACTGGGCTTTGTCATCTAACCAGTGGGCCGCAATGAGCTTTTGGCAGCATAAGGATTCTGGCTATGGTCCCGCTTCCCCACCATCAACCGCGATATCCTCCAGCACCCCAATAACACTCAGCAGGTTCCTTATAAGATCCACTCCCATTACCTCCTGATCAAATGAAGTGTTTGTACCCAAAATTCGTAGGGCAGGGCAGGACCACACATATGTAGGAGATCTGCCCCATCCTCAGAGCAGCCGGACAGCAGGAATCCCTCCTCAGGGCCCCCCTCTGTCAATTATGACTTTGATATCTTTGGACTAAATTTCAAAAAAAAGTTTGTTACTTTTTTATATACTCTTTTGAGGATGTGTTTGGATACCTGTATCCACTTTTTGCTTCATAGTATGGAGCACAGCGGAGGAAGCGGATGCAGCAGTTCTGGGGGGCGGGTTTCCGGCACCGCGGAGGAAGCGCTGAGCCATGGGCCCCCAACTTCCCCCGGCTCCTTCTGGCCGGCATGAAAAAATTTAGCCCCGCTTGGGGCCCACCTTAAGGAAATTTCGCCCCCTCCAGCCCCCGTCAGACACCACCAGTGCTCCGCCCTTTTTTTTAGTTTTGCGCCAATTTCTTCTCCTCTGGGCACTCCGTTCCCTGTGAAACTTCCGACGGATAATAAACGAGCATCTTTCTTCGCCGGCCGCATCCATGGGGGAAAAAGCGCTGTCACCCCCTCCAAGTCGCCCAAAGGTGAGACTTCCGGTCTCTCACGGGCCATCTTTTCCGCTGGCACCTGCTCTGATCGCTTACACGGATTCTTCACACGCCTGTAACGGGCCCATCGGACACTTCTAAGGGCTGCCTCACCGGATTCCCTGGCGGAGGCTCATACATATAAATGGATCCCACATGGGCTTTGCTACATACTTCCTCCTATTGAGCATATCAGCAGCACAGGGACTCTCTGGCTTACGCTATGCCCCTTTAGAATGGCTGTCATTGAGAGATAACCATTGCTGTAACTACTATGGGCATTTCATTGCCCTTATACATTATGTAATAGGCGAGCAAGACAGGGGCTGACGTCCATGATAGCAAGACCCGAATGGGGGATTTGCAGGGTCAGATAGCCTGATCCGGGATGGGGGGCCTGCGATCATATTCCTCCAGGATTACTTCAACCTCACACCCAGGGCAACAGCCCTGGGGAAGTGCCTGACCCTGCGGCAGACACATCAGCCCCATTGGCCTTCCCTGCAGAGGATATCCTCATTTTTCAGGGACTGGATCCAGACTACACCCGGAGCCCCAAGTGTACGTACCCCTTAGTGGGCTTGTTGCTTTTTTCAGTCCCATGGCGTTTGGCCAAAGTGATACAAGTCCCTTCAAAATTACCGGTCCGGGTCTTTTCCAGCCGCCTCGAGGACTCCCCCATTACTAATGCAGCACGGTCAGGGGTTAACACTGAACCTTGCACGCTGGAGTCCGGGGTTCAGATCCCACCAAGGACAACATCTTCAAGAATTTTTGTATGTTTTTCCCCGTTTGCGAAACTCGGTCAGCAGGAGTTGGTCTCAGGCAAAAAACCTGCGGATTACAAGGGGCGATGGATCCCTTCGGGGCTCTGTTCTCCCCTCTTACAACGGGGCGGGAACGCGGATGTCCCTCCCGTACCCCCCCTGCACCGTTTTTTTGTCCTTAGCATGTCTCCTGAGCCTTCTAGTGCCTCGGCATCTGTGATCTCCGCCCTTCGCTCCCCCCCCCAGGGGTCTGCATCAAACATGGCTCTGTGTTCAGTCTGACGGCCCCCCTTGCCCTTTGGACCTCAGAGTTTTCAGGCGACGGTGGTAGTCTCATTGAGGCCGTCAACCAGACTTTAAGGATTGACGAAGACTCTATCTCTGCTCCGGCCCATGTGGGTCCTTCAAGAAAAAACTATACGTCCTTATAGGGTTTTCGAAAACCCCCCCAGAGCTTCAGGACATAGTTCGGCGGCATAGGGGGAGACGGGAAATAAACGCTCACGGCAAAACCTTTGAAGTGAGATATCCCTTTCCCGGACGCGTAAGGAGTGGGTGGAATTCCTCCGTTGACCCACCGTTATTCATCTGGCGCAAATAAGAATCCTGCCGTTGGGGTTGGAAAGCCTTGAATTCGCACTCTCGCCCTCTTTTGCAAGGGTTGTTTTTAGTAACCAAATCCATGCTGTCTTGGATAGATGCCCTTGCCAATACAGACCAGTGAGCTTCCCCCGGAGACTGGAGCTGGCACATCACTTTACCTTGGTCGGGAATTAATTGATGCAGGCTTTTCTTGACGCAGTCTCTAACGCTATCTCTATCAGGCGATCTCTGTGGCTCCGGGGCAATGACGGGCGGACTTATCAGAGCGAGCCGTCTTATTTGAAGAGAAGCCAGATCACCTTATCACTGACGTCAGGGGAAATATTCTTCCCCCAGCACAAGGTCAAGCGACTCCAGGTTCCCTACAGACCAACCAGCCGTGGAGAAGCCGGACAAAACAGTCCTCACTGAAGGGATCCAGGTCCCATTGATTTTCGTCTCAATGACTCGTGGCATTACCCGGTTGACACCAGCAAAGTGGGCGGGTCACCTGATTTTGTTTTAATCAGGTCTGGTCTCTGTCATGTTACGACGAATGGGTCTGGGGCCTGGTGCCTTCTGGATATAAAATACTTCCTTCTTGCTCCAGAAAACGAAAAGATTCCAAGGGTGATACTCAAACCTGTCCTTGGTCCAAAAAGGGACGGGTCAGTGCGGTCCATCCTGGACCTCGACTTTTTAAACAAGTTTTGGCAGGGGGTTCGTTCTTTCAAGTCTGAGTCTTTCTGTACTGTCATAACCCCTATGGAGAAGGGGAGTTGCTAGCATCCATCGACATTCGGGATGCTTGTCTTCATGTCCCATCTTTTCCCCTGTCCAGAAGTTCATGTGCTTCGCTGTTCGCAAGGAACACTTCCAGTTCACAGCCTTGCCCTTCAGTCTCTCCACCCCTCCCAGTGTGCTCACGAAGGTCATGGCGGCTGTCATGTCCATTCTTGCAATCTCTGGACATGGTTGTGTTGCCATACTCAGACGACTTTCTAATCAGGGGACCGTCCTTCCAATACCTGCGCGGGGCGCGTGTGTATCCTTTGAATACTCTTTCACGCCGTGGCTGGTTATATTTAAAAAAAAAAAAAAAAGTTTTTCCCCAGCTTCAGCTTTTCTGAGAACCTTTTAGAGATGATCCTGGACACCTCTAAAGGGTTAGTGATTCTTCCTCGAGACAAGATCTTTGCCCTGCAACAGAGAGCTCGGACACTTTGTTGTCCATCCCCTCATTCCCCCGATTCTTCATGAGGGCACTGGGAAAAATGGTGGCAGCGATGGAAGCTGTTCCCTTCACCCAGCTACACCTCAGTCCTCTGCAGCATGCGCTTCTGGCAGTCTCGGACAGGAGTCCGTTTCCTCTCGACCGGCTGGGCCGCTTGCCTCCGCGGGTTGAGCAGGTGCTCAGGTGGTGGATGTTGGAGTCTTCCATATCCAGGGGTGTTCCTTTCTCCCGGTCCACTGGCTAGTGGTCACTACCGATACCAGCCTTCTCCGTTGGGAGCTACCTCCGTCACCACACTGTCCAGGCATAGGTCGCCTCTGCAGTCTCACCTTCCGATCTGTGTCTGGGAATCCGCGTACATTGCTTGGTCTCGGGATCCAGAAACCTTTGGAGCGGATGCACTGGGTTTCGTCTTCCGTACATGTTTCCCCCGCTTCGTTACTTCCGAAGGTCATCGGGGAAACCAAGCGGAAAGAGTTTCCAGTGATCCTAGTCCTCCAGATTGGCCACAGCTTGTCGCCGACGTCCCTGGGCGACCAGATCTACTCTCTCAGGTTCCGATTTGTGACCAGAATTCATTGGTCGTGTGCATAACGGTTTGGCCGTTGTCTCTGGGTCCTAACTCGGGCTGGGTTCTCCCATCATGTGGTTTCGATCATGGTTAGCGCCCGGAAGCCTGCATCAGTTGTGCATCTATCGCCCACCTGGGAAACTTTTTCTCAGGGTGCAGAGACCTGACGTCCTTCCCTCATCTTCTCCATTCCTACCATTTTGGAGTTCCTCCAAGCCGGCCTGGAGTCAGGCATGGTGCTTAGATCTCTGGAAGGGCAACTCTCTGCTTTATCGGTTTTATTCCAGCGCAGGATTGTTTTTCCCAATCTGCAGTGACGACTTTCATTCAGGGGGTCTCTCATGTGGTCCCCTATAGGATTCCGTTGGATGCTCGGGACCTTAACCTGGTCCTGGCTGTTCTTCAGGAGACTCCTTCCTAATCTTCAATCACGTCAAGGTGGTTTTAAACCGTCCACGGTTTTCTTGATCTAGGTGGTTTCTTCTTTGCACCTCAACGAGGACATTGTTTGCCCTTGTTTTGTATTGCGAGGGCATTAACGCTCTACATGGGGTGAGGATTCAAAAGGTTCTTCTCGTGGACGGCATCCTTCCGTAAGTCGGACGCCTTGTTTGTGCTTCCCGAGTGTCACTGTAAGTGCTTAGACGCCTCGAAGTCCATTATAGCCAGTGGATTCCCTCAGCAATTCATGAATCCTAACGTGTCGAAGGCAAACCTATCCAGCAGGGATTGGGCACACTCCACTCGGTGATGGACGTTGCTTGGGCTATTCGGCACAGGCGTCGGCGGAGCAGGTTTGCAAGGTTGTGACTGGGTCCAGTCTGCATATATTCTTTAAGCACTACCTAACCACACTCAGATTTCCACGGATGTGGGTCCGGGCAGACGGTGTCTGCAATCGGCAGTTGCACCCCTTGGTCAGTTGATGCGTGGGGTTTGATCTGTCATACTGTTCCCACCCAGGGACACTTTAGGAGTCCCATGGTCCTGTGTCCCCCAATGAGGAGAAGGAAAACAGGGATTTTTGTGTATTCACCGTAAAATCCTTTTCTCCGAGCACTCATTGGGGGACACAGCACCACCCTCTTTGGCCTGATGGCTATATTTGTTCTTTGGTTTGACATGTTGTA
Organism: Oophaga sylvatica; assembly: GCA_033576555.1. Classification (NCBI taxonomy): domain Eukaryota; kingdom Metazoa; phylum Chordata; class Amphibia; order Anura; family Dendrobatidae; genus Oophaga; species Oophaga sylvatica. Next base: position 349,114,026 of record JARQOD010000004.1, on the reverse strand, counting down.
CCTGTATTTGATGATTTGTGATCTCCTACTGCTTGTCACTGAACTGTTCGGGCTGGACCAGTGGTAGGTGTATACTGCAGAGGAGGAGCTAACTTTATTTTGTATTCACTTAGTGTCAGTCTCCTAGTGGCAGCAGCATACACCCACGTGGTCCTGTTGTCTCCCAATGAGTGGCCGGAGAAAAGGATTTCACGGTGAGTACACAAAAATCCCTGTTTCGTGCACATTTTGGGAGGAAAAAAGTATGTCTTATAGTCCGAAAAATACGGTATTAACCCTCAATGTCCATTGACGTGCAGAGTCCGCATGGACAGGTGCCAGTTCCGGCACCAGGACGGACTCTGCACGTCATGCCTTTGATCTACCACTGCGTGTAAACACGCAGTGTAGATCAGTGCCGACAGCTGTCACAGACAGCTGACAGGCACGGCAAGCGGTGGGGGACCTTTGCCGTCGGTCCCGCACTCACAGCGCTGTGGTTGGTCAGTCAATCTGACTGACCAAACACAGCAGCGATCGCGCAGGAGAAGCTGAAATTTCAGCTTCCCCAGCGCGATCAGTGCAGGAGCCGGCGCTGCAGTGGCCAGGCTTCCTGCACTGACAGCCAGGAGCGGAGCCCCCACCGCCCCTGGCTGTTAACCCCCTGACTGCTGCGATCGAGCGCGATCGCAGAGCTCAGGGGGGGAGGCAGAGGGGTCGGGTGCTCCTCTGCCTCAGATCAGCGTCCAGCGATGTAATCGCAGGGCCTGATCTCTGCCTTTGATGACCCGGGGGTTGTCATGACAACCTCCGGGTCATCTAGCTACGGGAAAGCTGCTGTGATCATGTCACAGCAGCTTCCACTATAGTTGCAATGCATTGCAATGCCAGAGCATTGCAATGCATTGTAACTGCAATCAAAGTAAAAAAAGTGAAAGTCCCATAAAGGGACAAGTTGAAAAAAATCATTTTTTAAAAAAAATTGTAAAAAAATATTAAAAAAATAATTTAAAAAAAATCCCCTAAAAAATACACATTTTTATGTAATAAAAAAATAAAAAACAAAAAAATACACATGTTAGTATCGCCATGTCCGTAAAAATCCCATCTATAAAAGCATAACCCTAGTTAACCCCTTCAGTGAAAGCCGTAAAAAAAAACACAAAAAAGTAGTAAAATTATACTTTTTCCAAGCGGTATCATTATACCGCTTGGAAAAAGTGCAATAACACGCCATCAAAAAGTCAGATGTAAATAATCAGGTACCGCTGAAAACGTCATCTTGTCCCGCAAAAAACAAGCCGCTATACAGCATCATCAGCGAAAAAATAAAAAAGTTATAGCTCGCGGAATAAACTGATGCAAAAATAATTTTTTTTCTATAAAATTCTTATTGTGTAAAAAACGCCCAAAACATAAAAAAAATATAAATGAGGTATCGCTGTAATCGTATGACCCAAAGAATAAAGCTGCTTTATCAATTTTACCACACGCGGAAGGGGGAAAAAAAATAAAAAAAAAAAACAATTCCTGATTGCTGGTTTTTGTTCATTCTGCTTCCACAAAATCGGAATAGGAAGCGTATCAAAAACGTTATGTGCCCGAATATGGTACCAATAAATACGTCAGCTCGTCCCGCAAAAAATAGCCCACAGATAACTCTGTCAGCCGAAATATGGAAAAATTATAGCTCTCAAAATACGGCGATGCAAAAAATTCGTAAAAAAAATTTTCCAAAAAAAGCATTTTTTTGGGAAAAAGCTAAAAATAAAAAAAGGGGGGAAATGGGGTATCGCGAATGCACCGATCCGAGGAATAAAGTCGCCAATCCATATCACACGGAACGCGTAAAAAAAAACCCCCAAATTCTTCCCCTTTTGGGGTGATTTTTTTGTGCCTCCAAAGCGCAGAAAGGCGATCACGGGGGTTCCCCCCCCGCATTGGGGTATCACGTACCAGGAAAAAATTTGCAAATTTTTTGGGGGTCCTATTTCCTGTTACCCTTATAAAAAAAAAATTTTGGGGGGGGCAAAAAGGTCTTTTTTTGTGGAAAAAAATATTTTTTTTTTTTTCAGGGCTCTATTAAAACTTTGTGAACCCGGGGGGTTCAAAGTCTGCCACACTCAAAAAGTTCCGGGGGGTCTTTTTTGCAAATGGGGTCATTTGTGGGGGTTTCTACTGTTTAGGCACATAGGGGTCTCCAACGCGACGACCCCGCAACCTTTTCCCTCAAAGTCTCTTTTAAAAAAAGGTTCCCCTTCCACCTGCCATGCGAAAATAGGGTTCCCCCCCACATATGGGATATCGGACTAGGCAAATTACAATGCTTTTGGGTCCTATTTCTCCTTTCCCATTATAAAAAAAAAATTTTGGGGGGAAAAAGATTTTTTTTTTGGGGAAAAAATATTTTTTTTTTTTTAGGCCTAGTTAAAAGTGAAGCATTGGGGGGTTAAAAGGGCCCCACAATCTAGAAAATTTTTTGGGGGGTTATTTAAAAAAGGATCACTTGTGGGGGGTTCTATTTTTTGGGGCACTCGGGGGTACCAAAAGTACAACCCCCCAACCATTCCATCAAATCGTTTGAAAAAGGCCACCCCTTTCGAGCTTGCCATGCGTAAAAAATAGGGTTTTCCCCCCCCCACATAGGTTCAGGTCTCAGACAAATTCACAAATTTTGGGGTCCTTTTCCCCCTTTGGAAAATAAAAAATTTTGGGGGGGGAAAGACATTTTTGTGGAAAAGATATGTTTTTTAATTTATGCTCTAATAACTTCTTAACCCTTTGGGGGGTTCAAAGTCTCCCACACTCTAGATTTTCCTTGGGGTCTATTTCCAAAATGGGTCACGGGGGGGGGTTTCCCATTTTTTACACACGGGGCCCCCCCAAAATACGACGGGGCACCCAAATCTAATTCCAGCCAAAAAATCAAATGGCGCTGTTCCCCCTTCCGAGTCTCCATGCGCCCAAATAGGGTTTACCCCCCCTGGGGTATCGCTACCGGCTAATTGAAAAAAAAATTTTTTGGGGTCCTTTATCCTTTGGAAAAAAAAATTGGATGAAAAGATCATTTTTTGGAAAAAAATATGTTTTTTAATTTTGGGTCTACGTTATAACCCCTTCTGTGAAGCCCTTGGGGTTAAAAAAACTCTAAACCTTTGGGTTCCTTGAGGGTCCTTTTTCCAAAAAGGGGCCTTTGGGGGGGGGGGTTTTCCCTTTAGGCACACGGGGACCTCCAAACAATGGCCCCAAATCTCAATTCCGCCAAAAAAGTAAAAAAGGCCTGCTTCCATTCCAGCTCGAGCCCCAAAATATGGTTTCCCCCCCACAATGGAAAAACGGTGTACTTGGGGAAATTGTACAACAAATATGGGTCATTTTTCCCCGATACCCTTGAAAAAATTTTAAAAAAAAATTTTGTCAAAAAAAATTTGGGAAAAAAAATTAAAAAGTTTTTTTTCCCCCTTCCCATTGCAAAATTTTGTGAAGTCCAAAAAGGGGTTAAAAACTTTTTTAATGGGCTTTGAACACTTAGGGGGGCATTTTTTTTGAAGGGGTTTCCCCTTTTGGATTTTCGTCATTTGCCCCCAAAATTTCCCTTCAAATGTGGGTGCCTAAAAAATTTTTGTAAATTTTTGGGTTTTTGGGGGGGGTTTTCAAAAAACCCAAAAAAAAATTTTTGGTTAAAAAGGCAGAAAAAAAAAGTATTTTTTTTAAAAATAAAAAAAATTTTAAAAAAAAATTAAAAAAAAAACCAAAAAATTTTTTTTTAAAAAAAAAAAAAAATTTTTTTGAAAAAACCCATAAACAATTTCAGAAAAAAAACTAAACCCCAAAAACCTAAATTCCCCAAAAAAAAAAAAACAAAAAAAATTCCCAACCAAAAATTTTTAAATTTTAAAACCCCAAAAAAGACATTTCACCCCCGGCACACACCCCCCCCCCTTTTGTACCCCAGAAAAGGGAGCCCAAAAAGCAACTTCAACAAGCCCAGCAAAAATTTGCTCAGCTATGTAAGGACAGAACGGATTAAAACCCCCTTTTCACCACGGTTTTATTTTAACATTTTTTATTTATCGCCTCGGCTGCTTGGTGAATTAGATGATCCCTCTACAATAGATAATTTTTGTAAGGTTAAAAATTAAACCCAAAATTTGGGGGAACCCTTTAAAATTTTTTTTAAACTGAGGGAAAAAATACTGCTTGTGTCCTTTTAACCATTTTTTTTAAAATTTAAAAAAGGGTTTCGTATAACCAAAAAGAACGGGGGGTTTTTTTCATGAGTAATTCAATAATATATCGAAAACAAATCCCCCCCTGTAATCTTGGGGTGTGACACAAATTTTTTATAGTTAGGGGGTCTATTTCCCGTAGGGGCCCCAAATTTGATTGTAAAATGAAGGCTTGTAGGGAATAGTGTAAGTTTTCCCTTTTTTCTCCTCCCCCCTTTGGGGGGCCAACCATGGGTGTTATGCGCTGCCCCTAGGAGCAAAGCAAAAATAACACAAAAATTAACTCCTCCCCCTGCAGTATACAAAACCCCTTTGGCCAACCTGAACCATTCTTTTTTAGTGTCTTAGGAGGCACTGGGGCTGCTCCAGACCCCCCTTTTTTTTTCAGTTTTTACCTCTTTTTATTTTTTTTTTCTTCACCCCCGGATGGGGGGGCTTGACAAAAGTCACAACCCCCCAAAAAACCGAACAGGCCATGTGGAGTGTGCCTCCACTCCCCTCCGCCGCAACCCATGGGCACAGTCCCTTGGGGGGCCCCTCCTCCCCTGAGAACCCCTCGTGTGGGGATGTGTTGGCGGGCACCATGGTGATACACCTCTCCACCTCCCGGAAAGGGGCGGCTGGGGTTTTTAAATCCCCCTCCACCCCCCTATAAAGGGGGGCGGTGGATTGGGGGAAATCGGCCATACTCCCCTGCCCCCCGCGGGGGTCCCCCCTCTCCATTTTGGGGGTTCCCCCAGTGGTACAAGCACCGGACAATGTTAGGGGCCGGTGTCCCGCGGCCCCCCTGCGTGCACCGCGGCCGCCCTGTTTCCGCCGCCCAGTTTCACTCGCGCCCCGGGGGCTTCCCCGCGCCGCCCCCCCTTTTAAATTTTTTCCCCGGGGGTTGGCCCGGTTGGCCGCAACCTAAATTAGCCCCCCGGGCTTTGGCCCGGGATAGGCCGCACCAAAATTTAGCCCCCGGGGTTCGGGCCGGGATAGGCCCTAGGGGGGGTGGCCCCGGGGTCTCCGCCCACCTGCATGCTAGGGGCCGGTTCAATGCCAGGGCCCCCCCCTGTTTCCCCCCCTCTTCTCCCATTTTTGGGCGCTTTTGTCATCAGAAGCGCTACTGTAATCCGGGCGCCCTTCTTGGGACAGCGCTGCAGCCCCATCCTCCCCCTTTCCCCTGGTTCAAACAGCGGGCCTGGAAAGTGCACGCGGGACTGGGGCCACACAGCGCTTACCCCTTCTCCTGCAGCGGGCCCCGGTGCAGAAATATGTCGCAACAAGGGCAAAAGGCTGAAAAAAACTACACGTGAAAAGCCGCCTGCTTTCAGAACGCTTCCTGCGTCAAAGGGGGGTTCCAATTTGTGACGGGCCCCAAACCCCCCATTGGCGTTCCCTGGGGCCCCCCCAACTCCCGTTCAGAGTCCTACTATTCCTACCCATTGACCAGCCCCAAAGGGGGGCCCGCGTTTCGGGCGCATCCAGGATTCTCGGGGGTTTGGGATATTTCCGCGGTCCTTTAGCCGGGCGCCCTTTTCCAAGGGGGGCCCCCTTATTCAGAGAGACCTCATCAAAGGGCCCCGCCCCGGCTCACTAAACAGTCATTAGAAAACGCCGCCAAAAGCATCTCCCAATCCATCGGGTTTTGGGGCATGGGCGGCTCAAGCTCCCCCCCCCCTTCCCAGAGATCTTAGTGTCATAAAGGAAAACGAGGGGGATTTTTGGTAGCCCCAACTCCCCAGAGTTTAAGAGTTTAATTCTCCCATTGAGGCCTTTAAAAAAAAACCTAACAGATGAAAAACCCCGGCTCAACCGTCATCCTATCTCTTTCAAAAACCAAGCGTCCTAAAAAGGGGTTTGTAAACACCCTAATTTAGGACAGTTAGGGACAAGGGATTCCCCCCCGACAAGTTTTTCGGGGCAAATTCTGAAAGCACAACCCCCTTTTCAGCAACTTACAAAGAATGGACAAAAACTAAAATTTTAGACCACCAGTATTCCCCCTTAGCTTCAAAAACCCCGCTCTTGTTTCGAAATTCCCATTTAAAAACCCTCAAAAAAACAACCTCCCCAAATCGATTTTTGAGGTGCTGGAGCATTCTCTTCCCCCTTTCCTTTTCGGCCCCCTGGGGGCAAGGCATGGGGCCGGGTAGAATTTAGTTAAAATTTCAAAAAATATCCCCTTCCACCCGAGAACGTAATGGCCTCCAGGGGGGAAAAATGGGAAAGCTCCCCTCTAAAAAATTTTAATCTTCCCAATGCCCGGGGGCGGGGGACGGGGGGACCCAAAAAAGGGGGGCGGCCGCCTACTTTTTTTCCCAAATTTGGGGGGGGGGTATTTCAAGCCGGGGGTCCGCGTCTTGTACACTCCGGTACAAGTCGAATTCTTGTCCCCCCCCCCAAAGGGGCTTTTCCCCTTCCAACTTGCCCCCCAAAGTCCAAGGATCTTGCAATTCCTTTCTTCAGGCCCTAACATATTTTCTACCAGGGGGGGCTCGTCCCAGTTCCTCAAAAGGAAAGATTAAAAGGGTTTTTAAAAAAACCCTTTTTTGGGGGTTCCCAAAAAAGGGGACGGCTCCGTGCGCCCTTTTCGGCCCAAAAAAATTGCTAAAAAAATTTTCATAAAGCCCGCCATTTCAAATGGCCCCCCCTCCTTTTTTTTGCCCGCATCTTAGAAAGAAAAAAATACGGGGCGTTATGACTCAAGGGGTATCTTCACTTTCCTTTTTTAGAGGCCAAAAAGGGTTTCTGCTTTTGCAGTCGGAGGGATCTTTTAAAAATTTTTCCCGCTCCCCTCGGTTCGCAACCGCCCCCGGGGGTTTTTCCCAAAAAAAGGGGGGGCGGCCGCCATTAAATTTTACACCCCTGGGGGGTTGGGGGTCCCCCCGTACCGGACACTACTCTCAAAGGACCGACTTTTGGGGCCTGGCAAGAGTGTCCGATCACTATCAACCCTCTCTCCCCCGGGGTTTTGGGCTTGTCAATTTGGACAAGTTCTTCCCATTCCCTCTCAAAAATTTTCCCTTTTTTGGGGAAATTTGTTTAGAAAAACCCCCCAAAGGGGTTGGTATCCCCTCCCTCCAAAAATTGCTTCTTGGGGGGGTTTGTTTCCCGTTTTCTCTAGGCCCCTCCCCCTCTGCGGAGCGCCTGCGGGGCCGGAAAGGTATTCCATGAGGCAGTACCTTTCCCGCCCGTTCCATCTTGCCGTTTTTAACAGGAGCTAATATCATTTGGGGGGCGGGAAACCCCCGCGTCTCTAGGTCGCCGCTTCCGTTTTTTCCCCCCACAGTCAAATCCCTAAAAAGGGGGGCAAATGCTTCATCGCTGAATCGGGGGAAAAATTTTTTTGCCTGTCCATTGGTTTTGGGGCCACCGATCCCAAATTTTCCCGGGGTTGGGGAGCGGGTTTTCCCTTTTACCCAGGGGTAAAAACCCCTGGTCTCTACCAAAACCCTTCAGATAAAAATCTTGGGGATCAGAGTATAAAAAACTAGCTCTTTTTCATTTTTCCACCTCTTCGGCCGGTTTTCCCCCCCGGGCCCCCGTAGAAAAAGCCCCGGCTTTTGGGTACTCAACCGTCAGGGAGGCCCGGCAAACGCGATGCTGGGTATCACAATCCGCGCTGGGTGGGGGAAACCCCCCCCATCTCCGCGGTTCACTCCCAGGATGGCCCCTTTGGGGGCCGACTTCCCCATCCCCCAAGGGGTTTGCCCGGGAAAGGGTTTCCCTGCACCCGAAATGTTTCAATCATTGCCAGCGGGGGGGGATCCTTGGTTATGGCATAAAATTTTTAACCAAAAATTTTAGACTTTCTAATGATCTCGCGATCCATAGCCATCGGCTCTTTTTTCGCATCCTCCCTTGGGGGTCTTTTCCCGCCTTCCTTACATCTTTCACCCCTTCCGTTTTCCCAGGGTGATTGGGAAAAGATCAAGGCGGAGGGGGTTCCCCTTTTTTCCCTTGTCCCCCCGGGGCTGGCCCCGCCGCCCTGGTTGCGGAACTAGGGTTTTTGGTCGCAACCCTTTCCCCCGGAGTTACCGATCGTCCGGCCTCTTTCACGGGGGCCAAATTTTTACCATCAAATTCGAAAGTCTGAATTTGCGGTAGGCCTTGAACCTGGATCTTAAGTCGGGGGGGGTTTTTTTCCCACAAAGTTTCTCCCCCAATGGCAAGGGCCAGGAACCGCTTCCGCCGCATTTTCATCAGGCGGAAAAATTTTTTTTTTTCCGGGTGAAAGGGGACAAAGGTTTCCCCCCCTTTTGGTTTTTTTACCCCTTCCATTCGAATTTCCCAAGCGGGAAAAGGAGGGGGGGTTTACTCTCTCCTCCCTCAAGGGGCAGTTTTTTGCCTTATCCCCCTTTTTTTCAACGGCGGATCGCATCAAATTTCTCATCGGGGGTTTTATCCGGGGGTGTCACATCTTTTCTTTCCCCCCCAAGGGGCCCCTTTTGGGCCCCCTTTGGGGTTTAATTGGGGCCTCAGTGCCTTACAGGGATCCCCCTTCAAACCCTTTTTTTCCGAAGTGCCTTAAGCTTTTTCCCCCGGGAAAGGGTTTTCTTCCTATGGCGTTACCTCATCAGAGGGGGATCGGATTGGCAGTTTTTTTTTTTAAAAAACCCCTTTTTAAAATTTTTTTACCGGGGAAAAGGGAGTCCTAGGACTTCCTTCTTCATAACCAAAAGTCGTTTCGGCTTTTAATAAATGAGGAGATAGTCCCTTTCCCCTTCTGTTTCCGGCCCCCGATCCCCCTACTAAAAAAACCCTTCACCCCCCTTTGGGCTTGGGGGGGGCTCTCCGAAGGAAATTTTTGAAAACTGCATCTTTTTCCCTAAATGGGGGCGCCCCCGTTTTGTTTCCCCGGAAAGGGGGCGCAAAAGGGGGCTTCCTCTTCCAAGGCCACTTTTGCCAGAGGTTTGTTCGGCGATCCAAGAAAGGCGTTCGTTTTTTAAAAGGCCCTATCCGGGGGTTTGGGGTTAAGGCCACCCACTCGATCCCGTGGGGGCCTCCGGGGGATTCACCCCCGGCTTGGCATACAATTGGGGAGGGCTGCGACTTGGTCCAGTCTTTATACTTTTTTTCCCAAACATTAAACCCCAAATTTATTTCCAGGTTTCTTCAGATTGCGGTACTTGGGGAACGATTCGCAAAAAACTGTTGCGCATCTGTAAGTTGTCTGTTGATGTTTTTAAAAATTTTTAAAAAAAGTGGGGTTTTTACTTTTATCTACTGTTTTTGGCTTTTCCCCCCCCGGGGGGTTTTTGGGGCTCCCTGGTCTTGGGGCCCCCCCAAAAAAAGGGATGGGGAAAAGGGGATTTTTGTGTACTCACTGTAAATCCCCTTTTTCCGAAACGCTCATTGGGGGCCCCACTCCCACCCCCTTTTTTAGCTGTGCCCGTTGTTTCTTTGAATTGTTGCATTTTTTACCGTTATGAGCTCCTACTTTTTTTCACCGAACGGTTCAGGATTGAGCCAACAAAGGGGGTATACTGCAGGAGGGGATTAATCTTTTGGTTTTGTATTGCTTTGCCTCCTAGTGGCAGCAGCAAACACCCTGGTTTGGGTTTCCCCCATGGGGCGTCTCGGAAAAAGGTTTTACGGTGGGTACCCCAAAAATCCCCTTTTTTCACAAAAATGAATTAACCCCCATTGCCCCTTTTTTAGGGATAAGTTTTTTTTAGGGGTTTTTTTTTTTTAAAATTTTTTCCCCAAAAATTTTAAATTTTTATTTTAAAAATTTTTAAGGGCAAGTACGGGTTTTGGAAAAACCCCCATTTTAAAAAATTTTAACCTTAAAGCCCCCGGGTTTGGGTTTGAAGAAAAAAAAAAAAAACAAAAAAAAACATGCTTCTACGGTTTTTGGGTAGTCCCTCTCCATTTGGGTATTGTTTCCCCCCCCCTTTGGTCAGGAACGCCTTTTAAAAAGGGGACTTTTAATTTTTCAGTGCTCCTCGGGGAAAATTAAAAAAGCAAATTCCCTTTTTAGGAGGAAGGGGTTAACTCTGGGGCACCTAATGGAATTTAAAAAAACGGGGGAAAATTTTTAAAAAAAGGGGGTTTTTTTAACAACAATTTTATTTCCTAATCAATTTACAATCTGTTTTTTTGATTTAAAAAATTTTTTTAAAATTTTTTTAAGCGCTGCGATCCCCCTTTTAAAAGAAAAAAGCTGAAATAAAAAATTTTGTGGATGCCCCCCGTTCTGCGTGAAATGGAAATGAAAAAAATTTTGTTTTTTTCGGGAAAATTTGCCCCACTTGTTTGAAAAAATCCTGAGATTTGACGTTTTTTTAAACCGTAGCCAGGGAATCCACAAATTATTCCTACCAAATGAATAGCAGCCCCCAAACAAAATATAAACCCCTTTTAAAAAAAGCCTTCCCCTTTTTAAAAACCCAAAAACCAAAATTTCTAAAAATTTCAACACAGTATCCCGGGTGCTCCCCCTTTTTAAATTTCAAATTGAAATCTTTTTTTGGGGTGGGTAGGGTGTCTGCCCGGGGGCCCAAAAGGGGAAATTTTATCCTTTGGACAGTGGGGGGAAAACCCTGCCCCCAAATTTCATATTTAATTTCCCGGCAGCATTGCAAGGTTTAAACCCCCCTTTTTTCCCCTTGGACAAAATTTTCCCCTCCATTTGCCCTGGACCTCTTTCCCCGGGGACGGAATAGTACCCCGGGCATAAAGCTCCTCCCGGGGGGGGGCGCAGCTAACGCCGCGGGGCAGCTGTTTTTTCACAGCTGACACCCGGACTGGTGTAGAGGGGGTTCACGGACTGCCCCCGGCCCCAAAACCCCCTGGCACACGCATCAAAAAAGCCGGGGTACCAGGGGGCACGGGAGAAAACCGCGGGGGGGGGGCCCCTTTCCGCCCCGGGAAACCCCCAGAACCGGCGATGTGATCGCGCGTTCAGGGCCCTTTCCCCCCCCCAAGGACCTGGATCCAAGGGCCCCCCCGGGCCCCCGCAGGAGGGGGTTTTAAACTCATGCCTGCTGAGAGCGGGGCCTGAAAAAGCCTGCACAGGGCCAGATCACCTGGGGGTACAGGTCTGTGCACATTTGTCACACCCGATAAAAACCTACATAGTGGTGCCCCCCCCTGGGGCAAAGTATAAGGCTAAGGGGGAACGTTCGGGAAATTTGCGTTTTTTTTCGCGTTTTTTTTTCCCCGATTTTTTTCCCCGTAAAAACGCGAAAAAAACCAAGCATTAAGCATCCATACATTTTAAATTTTTATTCCGCATTTTTGGGGCCCCAGGCCGTTTTTTTCCCCCGAAAAAAACGTTTTGCGGAAAAATAGCAACATTTTCATTAATTTGCGGAATTAAGGGGTTCATGTGCGGGGTTTCCGGGCCTTGGGGGGAGGAGACCTCCCCGGGGCCCCGGTAAATATCCCCCCGAAAACAAAAATTAAAAAATAAAAAATAAATTTTTTTCCCCCCGGGGCCCCCCCCCTTTCCCGCCTTTGCGACGCCCCGGCAAAACCCCCCTTTCCCCAAAAGTTCCCTTTCGAGAATCACCCAGATGGCGTAGCGGTCTCCTGATTTTTCGCAGGGGGGGATTTGTCGAAAGGACTCCGGGGGCGGGAGTTTCCGGGGGGCCCCTAAAAGGGGGAAAAATGGGGGGCCCCCGGGGAAAGGGGAAATATCTTATTTATTATTTTTACATTAGATTTTTTTCTATTGATGCGGCATCAAAGAAAAAAATTGGTCACATTGTCAAACACTATGTTTACTGGTGACCAAAACCCTAAAAAATTTTTTTTCCCAACGATGCTACAGATCGCTAGGAAAAAAGCATTCTGAAAACAAATTTTCGCTTGCAAAACCTTTTTCCGGCGGGAATACGCAAAAAAAAAAAAGCTATTTCCTGCGGGAGAAGGCGGGTTGCCGCGGAAATTTCTGCGGCAACCCGCAACGTGTGAACTTACCTAAAAGTTAAAAAAAAAAAAAAAGTGAAAAAAAAAAAATTTTCCAAAAAAAAAAAAAAAAAAAAAACCCCAATAAAATTTTTTTTATTCCGTAAAAAAAAAAAACAAAAAATAAAAGTACACATTTTTGGGGGATCGCCCTTTGTAAAACCCCCCTTAAAAACTGTCCCACTAGTTAACCCCTTTAGTAAAACCCCCTTTAAAAAAAAAAAAAAAAAAAAAAAAAAGCAAAAAATCAATGCCCCCTTTTACATACCGCCGAAAAAAAAATGGAATAACACGCGATCAAAAAGACCCAAAAAAAAGTGGCTAAAAAAAGTCATCTTGCCCCCCAAAAAATGAGCCCCATACAGCTCATCACAAAAAAAAAAAAATTATAGCTCGCAAATAAAGCAAAAAAAAAAAAATTTTTTTTATAAAAAATTGTTTTTTATTCCCTAAAAAAGCCCCAAAAAAAAAAAAAAAATTTTTAAAAATGAGGTATCCCCCGTAATCGTATGCCCGAAAATAAAACTTTTATAATTTTTAAACCCACGCGGAACGGTATAAACCCTCCCCAAAAAAATTCATAAAAATTCCCTTGATTTTTGTTCTTTTAAACCCCCAAAAAAAAAATTTTAAAAAGCATAAAAAATGTTATTTCCCGGGGAGGGGGGACCTGCTGCACTTTGGGGAAGGAGTGATCTGTGAGCCCTCTTTTAAACCCCACCGCTTTAGCTTGTCACGCGTTTTTCCCTGCCCAAAAGGGGAAATGGGAAGAAAAAGGCAAAGACTCCCCGGCCCCCCAAAAACCCCCAAAAAAAAGAGGGGGATTTGGATCATTATCTCCGGAGAAAGCCAGCTTCTGCACCATTTTTTTTTCAAAAAAAGGGGGGCCCCCGGGAACCCTCTCTCGGGGTTTCTGACGCAGAGGAGGGGGAATGACACTGACTTGGGGGGGCAATAAACCCCGCAGGCCAACGTTCCAGGGGGCACCCGCCCCTTTCACCCGCCGGATCTTTGTCCGTGCACAGAGCTAGCCATTTTTAAAGGGGCGGAGTTCGCATGTGGGACCCCGTGTGGAGGGCGGGGCACCCACCTTCTTATGTGGAATTCCGGGGGCCCCTGTACACGCTCCGGACCACTAAAATTCTTAATGGGGCCCCGGGGGTTTTTTTGCCGAGGACCTTGAGAACAAATCCCCCGCCGCAATTGCGAATAAAAGGACCCCGAGTCCTATCCCCCCCCAGGCCCGCGCTCTGTGGCCGCACTTTTTTTTCCCGCATTGTGGGGGAAGAACCCCTGAAGCTGGTTGTGGGGCCCCCCCCCCCGGGGGCCCCCAGAGCTCGCCCCGGGCAGACCCCCCCAGGATTTATTTGGGGGAACTGGATACAAAAAAAAGCTGCGCCCACTGCGCAGGGACGGGGGCCCCGATGCTAAGGGGGCCCCAGGGGGGTTTCCCAAAAGGGGGCCCCCCTTTTACCCCCCAGAAGCGCCCTTTTAAACCCCTTTTTTTTGACCCACCTAAGGAACTTTCCCCCGTACAATGGTTTTTCCCCTTTTGGGGGTCTTTGTTACACGCCAACAAAAATTTACTTTACGTCACCCAAAGGGATTTCCTACTTTGTGGGGGCCTATCCATCCCTTCACGCCTTGCCTCCTGGCCCCTTTTTCCCCGGAGTCGTCCTACCACCGACCCAGCCGCGCCCGGTTTTTGGAATTCACCCGCTCCAAGAACATCGCCCCCCCCTTTCTATTGCCCCGATAAAACCCGGCCGGAGACTGAGCTGCCCCCAGATTTGCTGCTCTTGTTTTTGGGCCAGGAGGGGGAGCCCCGGGAAAACCCTTTTTTTTTTCTGGAGGCTCCTCCCCCCTTTTTTTTTTTTCTCCCTAAAAACCTGAGGTTTTTTTTTTTCCACTTTGCACCCTCCCTGTTAAATTGTTGACTCCTGTGGTTAAAACCCAACTTAGATTCTTTTTTTTGGGGGTTTCGTATTTTGCTGTGCTGCCCTTTTTCCTTTCCCTGCCTCTTCCCCCTTTGAAACTAAAAAGTGAATCTGGGTTTTATGTGCTTTGTAGATTGCTGTAGGGCTGTTCACATGACCTTTCATGCACTGCCCTCTCTATTTTCGGGGTCACCTGTTGTCATTTCTGTTTTTTGGGCAACAGAATGGTTTTTTTTCCCCTGTGGCTGTTTTAAAATTACCCCGCAAATTTTTTAACGTTTCTTTTTTGGGTTTTTTTTGGTAAAAATTCTCACTGCTGCCCTCTGCGTTCATTTACTTTTTACTGTTTTTTACACCACAGCACTTTCTTCTCCCCTCTACTTGCCATTCTCTGCTTTCCCCTTTTTTTTTTCCCTCCCCCCCCCCCTCTCACGTTTTCCCCTTTCCCTACCTTTCCCCCCCTCTCCCTTTTCTCTCCCTTCCCCCTTCCATCATCCTTGGGGGGCCTGACCCTACTTTTCATAAACTCCCCCCCCCCTTCCACAGGGCACCCTTCCCTTCCTACTATATCAAAAGTTTTCCCAAAAACAGGGGGGCGGCCCCCTTCGGTCACTTTTTTTCTCCCCCAACCCCTTCCCTACCCTCCTACCCCGGGGCCCTCCCCCCCCTTACCCCCCTTTTCACCTTTTTGGTCGGGTAGTCCCCCCCTGTAGAATTGGGTTGGTCTTTCTATCCTTCCCTTTTCCCCCCCCCCTTTAAAATCTCTCCCCCCCCCCCCTTTTTCCTCCTATAAGCTGCCCCCTTTTGCTTGCACCGGGAAGGCATCATTCCCGCGTTTTCTCTTGGGCCCCCTTTCCCCTTTTTTTTTTTCCTTACCTTTTTCTCCCCCCCCTCCCCATTTTTGGGGGGAAAACATTTCACAAAAACCCAGTTTTCTTGGGTTCCCCCACTGGTGGAGGGTTTTTTCAGGGGGGGTCTTTTGGCCCCCTTTCAAAGCCTCACTGCCCCCCCCCCTTCAGAGGGGGGCAAAATCTTTTCCCCGGGTCCCCTTGGATCCGCCTATTCACTTTTCTCCAAAGTTTACAGCACCCCTACCCATGTGGCTTTATTTTTGTCTCTGTTTTTGATTTTTTTTTTTTTCTTTTTCCCCCTTTTGTCCTCCTTGTCACACTCCCTTTTTTGGGGGGGGTCTCTGCCTTCTACGGTAAACCGCTTTACGTTCCTATCCTCCCATACACCTCCATATGATCCCCTGATATTTTTTTACAAACCTATTTAAATTTGGGGGATGAAAAAGCCTGCGAAAAGTAACAGGTTTTTTCGACTCCCCTTTAAAAAAAAAGGTGTCTTGTTATTTTTAAGCAGAAACACATTTCCGCCCCCCCAGTTCCACAGCTTTCCCCTTTTTCCCAAAAGGGTTTCCCCCGTTGCAGCGACTCCCCCCCGTCGAGAGGGGTTGGGGGAAGCTTTTTGCCGCAAAAATTTATTTTTTTTGCAACCGGGAGTTGGCAGAAAACTTTTGGGGGGGTATCTTTTCTTGAAGGGGAAAACTGGAAACCCCTTTTGACTTTTGCTAATAAAATTTTTTTCCCCCAAGTTTGACATCGATGGTTTCATCAATTTTTTCTTTTACAACAAAATTTTGTCGGGGTAAGGGGAAGGGTGGGGGGCTTTAACCTCACTTTTTGGGGGCCCCTCTGGATCCCCCCGGGGGGCCCCTCCCACTCTTTTCGGGGGAAAAACCAAAAAGACTTTTAAAAAACTATTTGGGGGGGCTGTCCTTTTGGACCCTGGGAACCCCCATCCCCCCACAAGGGGTTTTAAAAATTTTTTCGACCCGCATCGCTCAACCAAAGACTTATTACCCTTTCATCCCCAGCCCCCTGGGGTGGGTTTTTCTACGGCGGATATTGGGTCCATACATTTTGACCCTGCGCCTGGGATCCTTTTAAACTGGCCTTACCCGGGGGGGGTGGGCTCGATACACCTGGGATCAAGAACACGTTGGAGTTCAAGATAAAAAAAATGCCTTGAAATTTCCCCTTCAA